>OW240912.1:348081417-348316789 GCA_933207985.1 Pelobates cultripes
CATGTTTATATCATTTCCATATACTTTGTCACCAGTAGATGACTCTGAAAGTCACTGTTAAAAGTCACTGAATAATGTTTATCTATTTTGTTTTTGTTTTTTTACTATTTTTTTTTTTTTTTTTAAGTAACATGGCTTTCAAATATTACCAGAGCATACATTGACTTCCCTTGTGAATATATAATAAACAGTGAAATTAATTACCCTTTTGAAATATAAAACGTGCTAGTTACATTGTTTGCTTTTGTGTTAACTTCTGGACTTAAATTAGAAGCCTTACCTGAAGGGTGTTTTGCAAAACAAATCTAATAATCTGCCACCTTGGCTTTCTAACCATCTGTTTTATAAGGCACAGCTGATTAAACAATTGTTATTGGCTCAACATCAAAAAAGAAAAAAACAGAAGGGAGGGGTAGTGCCTAATATGTCCTTGAAATATATGTAATGATAAAAAGAAGACTAATAGTGTAGTACGTAAAACACAGTGAGAAAAAAAATAATAAAAATTATTCACTCACACTTTTTGGGTGCTTAGGTGCAGCTCCAACTTTATCGCTTGGACAGAATGATCCCCGTCTAGGGATATAATGTGCTGCAGGGTTTGCGTGCAGTCCTCTTCTAGTGTATTTTCTGTATTTACTGAAGTGGTCTGGGTGCAATGTCCCTGCCATTTTAGCCCTACAGCTGCAAACATTGCAGTTTCAGAGAAACTACATTATATTACAGGGTTAAGCCTGCCTCAAGTGGCTGTTTCACCGTGCATGCGCATTAGGCCCCCCACCACACACACGGCTGATGTTGGAGGAGAAGGAGCTGAACCTCTGAAAGGTTAGAATTGCTATAGAACAATGCCACTAGGAAATCATGTCAGAAAAGTTAGTCACACAATTATGGTAAAATTCATGAAAACAGGTGAGTGAAGAGCTGAGGAGCTCTGGATGAAAATCTTGTGACATGAGGAAAAAGCAGAGAAAGGGGAGCAAAGAAAGGCAGCAAGAGAAACAGACAACTATGATCATTGATACAGAGCTGTTGCTGCGATGAGTTTGAGAAAAGGGAAAAAAACACTGAAACTGAACAAAAACAAGGGAACTGTAGATGAGGAATGAATAAAAAGGAGGTTAGAGGAACAAACCCGAGCAACAACACTGTAATAAGCAAAGTTAAATAAAACATAGTGTGCCTAAAAATAAATGCTGAACTAGTAGAAATATGATAAAAAGTGAATATCCATCTTGAAGATTTGAAGTGTTGTTCATGTGTTTATGCTTCATGCCGATTGGTTGTTCAAGGTTCTACAATGCCATGTTTGTTTGCGAGAACAGTTTTTATTATTCTAACATATTGCTTTTACCTGTATGTTGCTGCTGTTGGAGTAATAAAATAAGTTTTATGCATAATATGATACTCCTGTCTGAAATTAAATTCTCGTATTACTCATGTTATGATATTGTTAGCTTTGATTGTCGACCTTCCAACCTAGGAGTTCATCATTTGTTGCATTCTTCTACTTAAAACTTGATTAATTACAATTTCCATTTTAAAATATCAGCATTATTATGAGAAGTATCTGTATGTTTGTATTTGTTATGAGAAACAGTTCTCTTCCCACATTTAATAAACACCTTTTTTGAAGGTTGTGTATGTAACGTTGCTAAAAATCCTTGAACATATCTGAATTTCTATGAACTGTTTCTAAAATTATCAGTGTTATGACATTTTATCTGCAACAACAACTTCACGGTTTGTCAGAGAGACTCTATAAACATGAGGATCAATAGCACATATTTATAACCACCTGAATTATAGAAACGTAGAAAGAAGAATGAAAGAATTAGATCGAATTAGAGAAAAAAAAATGATACATAAGAGGAATGAATATTGTTTTGTAACTGGAATGGACAGAGTTGTCTGGGCCTATTGAGTGGAAAATATGTAATGGACAGAGATTCCTAGGGTTCTACCCCATTAGGTGGTGAGTATCATGCAGATGGTCTCTACTACTAAAGAAAAGCCCCCATATAGGCTTGGAGAAATAGATAAATACAGATAGAAATAGATAGATCACCTAACAGATAGCTCTATAGCTCTATACAGTCTATGAATAACTGAATTCCTCAGAATGCCCACAACAGGCATTAATAGGTAATTGACATGCAAAACTTGAACATGGAAATTAAAATGAAGTAGATTTAAAGTTACGGATTAGCAATAAGCATATGGAAAAAAAAAAAATATATATATATATATATATATATATATGCATAAAATAGCTATATGCCATTTTTTTCATATGCTTATTGCTAATCCTTAACTTTAAATCTACTTCATTTTAATTTCCACGTTCAAGTTTTGCATGAAAAAGAAGGAGCACCCTCTTTAAAGTTTATGGTTTTACATGTCTGGACTCTCTTAAGGTCCCACTATAGCATTTCACTTGGCTTGAGGTCTGGACTTTCACTGAGCCATTGCAACACCTTGATTATTTCCTTTTTCAACCATTTTGTTGTAGATGTTCTGGTGTACGTGGGCTTACATAAGGCTGCATGCATTCAGCTGCAAATTTATTCACACCTCCTTTTTTAGCCAATCACTAATTATATTCATTCAATAAGATAAAAAAAACAGACTCACTCAAATACTTACTTGCACTGCCGTTTTGATTGGGACCAACGCATGTAAATTGCAATAAAGCCACTATTTGGATAATAGTGAGTGCTTCTACTTCGTAATTTTTTGAGTATATATATGAAAAAAGTGAAAAAAATTATATACCTGTTTAAATTTGTTCAAATTGTATTTTGATATTAATATACATATATATTTAAATCAAATTAATTTTAGAATGACTTTATAAATGCATATATGTATCTCTATATATGTATATATATATATATATATACAAATAAATATATATATATATATATATATATATAGCTATATAGCTATATATAAATAAAAATAATAATAAAAAATATATACATATATATATATATATATATATATATATATATATACAAAGTTATTGAACACAAATATTAGTGTTTCAAAACAGCAAAACATATCACAACAATATCATCAGTGAAAGTGCAGTTTTTTGCCGTTTTCACACACAAACACACTTTCACTGACGATATAATTGTTGTGATACGTTTTACTGTTTTTGCCAGATTGGTTATGTTGCCTTTGAGACTGTATGGTAGCCCAGGAATGAGAATTAACCCCCTGATGGCATACCATTTGTAAAAATAGACAGCCCAAGGTATTGCAGATAGGGTATGTCCTGTCTTTTTTAGTAGCCCCTTAGCCACAAACACTCGCCAAAAAGTTAGGCCAGGGGTTCAATTGATGCTCTAATAATCTCAGAGTTACATTAACCCCTCACAGGTACGTCAGCTACAACTTCTATATTCAAATCATAGGGGTATTCATTTTCCAGGTCATTTTAGACCAGAGGAATTGTTTTCTATACTACTCATTCAGTTCAATTTATTGTCGACACCATATGCAAGGTTTTTTGATTGCGTAACTAAAATTATAGATCAGGGTGGTGCAGTACACATTGCTTACCTAGATTTCAGTAAGGCTTTTTACACTGTTGCACATAGAAGGCTTATCAATAAACTGCAATCTTTAAGTTTGGATTCAAATATTGTTGAATGGGTAAGGCAGTGGCTGAGTGACAGGCAACAGAGGGTTGTAGTTAATGGAATATATTCGAAGCTTGGACTTGTCACCAGTGGGGTACCTCAGGGATCTGTACTTGGACCCATTCTCTTTAATATTTTTATTAGTGATATTGCAGAAGGTCTTGATGGTGAGGTATGTCTTTTTGCTGATGATACTAAGATATGTAACAGGGTTGATGTTCCAGGAGGGATAAGCCAAATGGCAAATGATTTAGGTAAACTAGAAAAATGGTCAGAGTTGTGGCAACTAACATTTAATGTGGATAAGTGCAATATAATGCATCTTGGACGTAAAAACCCAAGGGCAGAGTACAGAATATTTGATAGAGTCCTAACCGCAACATCTGAGGAAAGGGATTTAAGGGTGATTATTTCTGATGACTTAAAGGTAGACAGACAATGTAATAGAGAAGCAGGAAATGCTAGCAGAATGCTTGGTTGTATAGGGAGAGGTATTAGCAGAAGAAAGAGGGAAGTGATCATGCCATTGTACAGAACACTGGTGAGACCTCACTTGGAGTATTGTAAGCAGTACTGGAGACCGTATCTTCAGAAGGATATTGATACCTTAAAGAGAGTTCAGAGAAGGGCTACTAAACTGGTTCATGGATTGCAGGATAAAACTTACCAGGAAAGGTTAAAGGATCTTAACATGTATAGTTTGGAGGAAAGACGAGACAGGGGGGATATGATAGAAACATTTAAATACATAAAGGGAATCAACACAGTAAAGGAGGAGACTATATTTAAAAGAAGAAAAACTACCACAACAAGAGGACATAGTCTTAAATTAGAGGGACAAAGGTTTAAAAATAATATCAGGAATTATTACTTTACTGAGAGGGTAGTGTATGCATGGAATAGCCTTCCAGCTGAAGTGGTAGAGGTTAACACAGTAAAGGAGTTTAAGCATGCGTGGGATAGGCATAAGGCTATCCTAACTATAAGATAAGGCCATGGACTAATGAAAGTATTTAGAAAACTGGGCAAACTAGATGGGCCAAATGGTTCTTATCTGCCGTCACATTTTATGTTTCTATGTTTCTATGTTTCATTATAATCCTAACAGGTACGTTTCCTATACTTCACCTTCAACTCTTTACAACTCCCTACGATATAATTAGATGAGGTTAAGTTCATTACTGGCTATAGGTAAGTGACAGATGCCCAATAGTATAGGTTTCAAGGCCTCTTATGCCTTAGCTTAGAGTTCATCCGACGCCAACACCCATTCTCAAACGTAGGTATTTCGCTTCTTGGCCCAAATCATAGCTAAACGCCTTGCAAAGTTCATAGTTTGGGCCTCATATGGCAAAACTACATGCCATGATGTTGTCTGTACTGTCTTCAATAGGCCAGATAAACAACAGGTTAGAGAGACTGGAAGCAGCCAATACGGCCATGACTCCAACCTTTGAGCAGGATATTATTTCCTCCTCTAATTCTCCCATGACTCATACAATTATTCCTACACACCTGGTCCCACCTAACATTGGGAAAAGACATCCTGGAAGGGAATGACATTAACTTGATTTCCCTTTTCATAGACTCCCAAGATATCATAGAAAACAAGACTTTTGTCTCTGGGGACTTATCTGTAATCATAAAAGCTAGAGACCCAAGGCTGAATTTTTTTTTATATATACCTGAATTTGTACTAGCTCTCAGAATACACAGAGATGTAGTATGCTCCAACTTCCCACACTGGAGAGAAGAATTTAAATTATATTTACACAAGTTGGCGGATCTGGAGCACAAATATGGCTCTCTGCATTCTACGACTACCATCGATCCTTTTCAGCCAAGGCAGCGGCAGCCTTGGCACTATTTAATATTAAAACAGATTGGAGTCAGTTGGATTCAGAGCTCTTCTGCAGACATTTGCCTCAGGATAACAAGTTTGTGCAATTTGTACTTCTACTCCACATACTACCAATCTATGTCTGCAGTTACTAACTTGCCTACCACTAATATTCCAGATAGTACGACAACCCTAACCGATCAAAATTATTTCAAAAATAAGCTTGGACGACCTATTGTTTTTCTTGGGAAATCCCAAGTCTGTAATAATTGTAATGCACGGTCATGTGGTTTTAGTTCTTGTAGATTGTTACATGTGTTTTCTATATGTTTCAGGGCACACACAAAACAATGTGCCCTAATAAAATGTATCCTAAGTAGTATTTAACATCTGCAAAAATGAATGTGTTGTCGCAACTACTGGCTCAGCATGCATCCATACACTTAAGAGAGTTCCTAACTTCCTTGTTAATTAAGGGGTTTCACACAGGTTTAATTTCCATACCTACAGGCATTTTGTATTGTAATAATTTGAGTCCGCTTTAAATGACCCTGAGGCAGTGAATTCACTCATTAAAACAGAATTAGAACAAGGTTTCCTAATAGGCCCATTTAATGTCCTGCCCTTCTCCATATGGCTAATCCTACAAAACTTCAAATAAAAAATGTTTGATAATTGATTTATCTGCACCCCACTCCAAAACAATGCCTAGCCTAAATTTGTTAATTCCATCAGAGAGATGCTTGCTACAATACACTACTATAGACAGTGCCATCCAGGCTGACATTACACACACCACCAAGCTCCTCCCTATTCAACCAACCCTATGGCATCTGCATGGGATCAAGTGGGAAAACAGCTACCGCTCCTTCACCAGGCTCACAGAGAAGCCACAGGGTCTTTGATCCATTTGCAGAGACACTATGTTGGTTACTACTTAATACATGCAGATGTTCATCATTCATTTATTATTTGCATGATTTTCTTACAATACAGAACAATTTAACAACGTAAGTAACACATTAATTATTGAAGATTTTAATTACCCGGACATAAATTGGGACAGAGGGACTAGTAGCTCAGCAAAGGGAATTAGGTTTTTGAACTTGTTTAATGACACCTTCATGTCACAACTTGTACAACTTGTGTCTGGACCTGGTTCTAACAAACAACGTTGATCTTTTGACCAACATTCATGTAGGTGAGCACTTAGGAAATAGTGATCACAATGTAGTGTCCTTTGAAATAAACTCAAAAAAAACTAAAACACATGGGTATACTAAGACATTTTAAAAAGGCCAATTGCAATAAGTTAAGGGCAGCTTTACAATATATTGACTAGCATAAACTCTCTAGTGAAAAGAACACTGAGGATAAATGGAATATCTTCAAACAAGTATTAGAAAGGTACATTTCTCAGTATGTACCATTGGGTAATAAATATAAAAGAAACAAATTGAAACCAATGTGGCTTGGTGGGAAAGTGAATCAAGATATTAAAAAAAAGAAAAGGGCATTCAAAGCCTTTAAATCAGACAAATCAGAGGCATAAAAGATATAAGGAAGTCAATAATGCATGCAAAAAAGGCGATTAGGTTTGCTAAACTTCAAAATGAAAAAATTATAGCCAAGGAGAGTATAACCAACACCAATGCATTTTTTAAGTACATAAATGCTAAAAAAAATAAAAAATTTAAGTGTATGTACACTAAAAACTGGGATGGGGTTTTCAGTTAATGAAGACCAGAAAAGGCAAAAATTTCAAATAACTATTTATCCTCCATATATATTAAGGAAGAACTCATGGCAATAGATATGCAAATTATTGCTGCAAAAAACTTGCAGAAAAATTGTAACTGGCTAACTCAAGACAAGGTGCCGCAGCAACTAAAGAAAGTTAATATAAACAAAGCTCCAGGGCCTGACAGTATTCATCCATGAGTTCTTAAGGAAATAAGTGTAGAAATAAGTGAACCTCTGTTTTTAATCTTTCAGGGTTCATTTCTTTTAGGAATCTTATGGAGTATTGGAGGAAGGCAAATGTGGTTCCTGTATTCAAAAAGATTTCAAAATCCTTGCCTGGAACTTCTGTGGCTGGGAAAGGATTTGAAAGTTTATTAAGGGATAATATTCAAGAATTCCTTTAGAAGAACTTGGTTATCAACAAAAGAAGCATGACTTTATGAAGCACAGGTCATGTCAAACTAACTTGATTGCATTCCAAGAAGAAGTAAGTAGAACTATAGATAAGGGTGTTGCAGTGGATGTGATCTATTTGGATTTTGCCAAGGCATTTGATACAGTTCCACAGAATAGATTAGTGCTCAAACTCAAAGAATTCGGTCTAGATAAAAATTCTTGTTATTGGGTAGAAATAGAGTACAAAGATTTGTCATTAATGGTACATTTTCAAGCTGGAAAGAGGTGGCAAGTGGTTCTGTTCTGGGACCCCTTCTACTTAACATGTTTATAAATGATCTTGAAAAAAGCATTGAAAGTCATGTTTCAGTGTTTGCAGATGACACAAAACTCTATAAAGTAATACAATATGAGCAAGATAATACTTTGCTGCAGAGGGATTAACCTCCCTGGCTGTCTGATTATGTCAGTATTTTTTAATGTTAAAGCGGTACATTGTTTTTACAATTTATTGCGTATATTCTTTCACACAAGGGGCTCGTAGGGACAAGGTAAGTGATACTACTGTGTAATCCTCAGCGTGGCTAGGGGTTACCGCTTTTGGTACTAAAAGTTAACCCCCAGTCATGCTAGGGATTACTGCCAGGGAGGTTAAGATAGGCTGGGGGACTGGGCACTAAAATGGCAGATGAAATTTAATGTAGAAAAATGCAAAATTATACACTTGGGCGTAAAAAATGCACAAGCAACTATACCCTTAATGGAAGCGATTTCGGGATAACAACATATGAGAAGGACTTGGGAATTCTTTTAGATAACCATCTATGAAACAATGTGCAATGTCAATCAGCAGTGGCTAAGTTCAGTAAGGTATTGTCATGCATGAAAAAAGCATTAATTCTCAGGATGAGAATATCATTTTGCCTCTTTATAAATCACTGGTAAGACCACATCTTGAATATGCATTAGAAAAAGTGCAGAGGCGGGCTACACCATTAATAAAAGGAATGGAACATTTTAGCTACAAAGAAAGGTTAACAAACTTAAACCTCTTTAGTTTAGAAAAACGTTGCCTCAGAGGGGATATGATACAAATATATCTGGGGCCAATACAAACCATTATGTGGAAATCTATTCACAAACCTGGACTTTACATAGGACACTAGGTCACGCATTTAGACTGGAAGAAAGAAAATTTAGTCTAAAGCAAAGAACAGGTTTTTTTACCGTAAGAACAATAAGGATGTGTAAGTGGTTTTATCAGAGTCCGTACAGATGTATAAACAGCAACTAGATGCATACTTGCAAAAACAGAATATTCAATGATATAATTTTTCAACTGTAGGGTAGTAGCTTCCTGACCCAAGGATAAATCTAACTGCCATTCTGGGGTCAAGAGGGATTTTCTTTTCCTAGTTTGTTGCAAAATTGGAAGTGCTTGTTTTTTTTGCCTTCTTTTGGATCAACAGCAAAAAACAAATGTGCGGAAGGCTGAACGTGATGGACACATGTCTCATTTCAGTCTATGTAACTATGTAACTATGTAACAGCCTTATGGCGTTTGTAAGATGCCATTCGGCTTTTTAATAACCTAGGTATCCCAATATCAAATGACAAAATCAGCTGGTCTCAGTAACTATGGAAGCCATCCTCCCTAAAAAGAAAATTGCTTGCATCTTAGAGAACATCCAAAACCTTGTCATACTAGGTTCGTGCAATCACAATGAACTCCAATCTGTGCTAGGCCCAACTTTGCTATGAGGATTATCCCTCAAGGATGATCATTTATATCCAGGTTACTCTGTTTACTATCCATAATCCCTGACAAAGATAGCATAATTTTCTTAGACACCCATCCAATGGCAGACTTTAACATGAGGCAGAGGTTTCTACACAAGTGGAATGGAAAGACTATGTTTCTTCCACCTACAGATAGTTCCCCAGCAATTTGGACTGATGACACATCCTCAACTGGTTTTATGGCAATTCACAACAATGAATGGATGTGCGGCACTTGACCAACATAAGCCAAAGTTATAGATGCCTTTAAATACACATCAACTCTTATTGAAATATACCCCATTATAGCAGCAGCCCAAACCTGCCACTTATGGTGTGGTTAGAGTGTTAAATGCTTGTCTGATAATCACAAGCCACATATTTCATAGTCAGCAAATTCTGATCACAGTCTTTGACTATTATGAAATTCATAAGAAAACTGTCACGGTTAGCAGCAAAATAACATTTTTATTTAATAAGCGTACATGTACCAGGAGTCTATAATAATGTATTGTCTCATTTGAATTTTCAGGCATTTTTTCAAGCACACCCAACAGCCTCAAGACATACAACAGAAACCAAGGTCATGTGACCATAAGAAACTAACAAAAATTGCAAAAAATTTCCACCTTACAGAAACTAAAGAAGAGTGCAAAGGTGAACCTTATAAATTAAATCTATAAAAATTTTTAAAAAGAATGAAATAGAAAAAAATGGTCATGTGAAATAAAAGAGGAGTATTACGAGAACCCTAAAGTACCTTTTTATGTAAGGATTTATATACCTAACCTGGTATACCTAACCTGATATACCTAACCTGTAGTAATAATAGTGAAAGGACAGGGTCATATGGTAAATTACTTTTTTTTAAAGAACAATAAATATTACTATTAATATAAAAAACTGGATAAAGAAAGAAAAAAATATATTAAACGTATGTATTAATTTACAAAAATTACAAAAAAAGAAAGAAAAAATGTTATTAAACATATGTATTAATTTACAAATCTTACAAATATTACAAAAAAAAGAAACAAGTAAAAATTTGCACTGATACACCCTGGAATTGGAGTTTCGAGGTTAGGTTTTTTTTGTTTCTAGTATTTCTAGTATTTTAAAAAGTTTTGACCTGTCCAAGCTTTTTTTACATTTTTGTATTTAATGTTTTTTGTTTTTTGTCAAATCCAGATGGATGTCTTGGGGAGGGGTATATGGGTTCGATTGAGGGTGGTGCCGGGCTCTGGCGTTTGTACTGTTTTGTCCTTCAGGGAGTATTGTACCTTGCGCACCTCTCCTGCGTTGCCCCTACTGGTGCATGAGAATGGTAGTTTTCTTTCCCATTTCCAGTTTCTCAGGGTGTTTCGTTTGGGTTTGAAATCCCTGGTTTTGGACAGCAAAGAGTTCGGGGGGCATTCTTTTCGTATTGGGGCGGCCACTGAGGCCTTGAGGCTTGGCATGCCAGCGCAGGTGGTGCAGAGGATTGGGAGGTGGGATTTGAGGCACTATGTTTCTTATATTTGTCCGGCTGGTCTATTGACATAATTTCTTTCTGAAGATTCAGCCCCCCCCCCAGGATCTGGATCATCGGACACTCGTATGTATACTGGGCTGGAGGTGAGCGGTTGGGTTTCACGCCTTCCGACGCTGAGGTCAGGTGGCTTGGTTCGAGAGGTATGAGGTGGGTTCGGCTACTCCCGGAGTTGGTGCAACTGTCCCGTCTCCTGGGGGTACCGAGTGTCCTGGTGATCCATCTTGGGGGGAATGACCTGGGTTCCGTTCCCATTGGGACTTGATTTCGGCTGTCAAGCGGGATTTAGCCCGCATTTTAGTTTTGTTCCCCAATGTGCGGTTGATATGGTCTGAGGTCATAGCACGTAACCACTGGCGGGGTGCCCGGAGCCAGAGTGCTATGGAGCGGTGCCGCTGCAAGTTAAACATGCAGGTTTCCCAGTTTGTTTCGGGGGTTCGGGGAATCCCGGTCCGCCACAGGGTTTTTGAACGTGAGGCGGCCAATTTTTTTCGGGCGGATGGTATTTACCTCACGGAGGTCGGGCTCGACCTCTTCAATCTCGCTCTGCAGAATGCGGTGGAACAGGCCCTGGATGGTTTTGGTGGGGTGTCCCACTGATTTTAGGGGGTAAAACAGCGGGTTTGGTGGCGGGGGTATGTCCTTGCCAATTAAGTTTGTGGGGTTATGTTTTTAGGGCAGTTGGAGTGAGTTAATAAGTTGGCAAGTCTCAACCTCCCCTGCTTTAAACGGTTAACTTTAGGTTGCCTGAGGTATCGTGCCCATTGAGCGTGGATGTTATATATGTATATATGTTAATTTATGCTTATTTATGTTTAACAATTTTGGTTACAGAAAGAAGATTTTGAATAAATAAAGTTATGGATGTGTTATGCAGTATTTATTTATTTATGTTATAATAAATGCTGTGGCCTGTTTCATCCATACTAGTTGTCTGTCATTATTGGGAGGGTTTAATTGGGTTAATTTATGTATAAGGTAGCATCTGAAGATGCCCCACTGTGTACATACAAGGATAACACATTTAAGTCTTTGCATCACACAACATAGAACATTGTAATACATTTGGATTGGGCGAAGGGGCTCAATGTGCTGGTAACCACCACAGGCTAAACAAGCATGGCACAGACATGAAGGTATCTAGTAATGGTAGGTGACCCCAGCAAGTCCCGGTTTAGCAGATTCCCAGGCATGGGAAGCCTTCATTTGCAGCAGAGTAATGTTCAGAGGTGGCGGTTTTGTTGGGAGCGAGGTAAGTCCACCTTACAGCCCCAGGCCGGTATGAAGGCCGACATCTTCGAGCAAAGGACCCGATACCTCTGAAGGGCCAAGTCCCTCCCAGACCGGGAGTAGCGGTGGGGTCCCGGTGTTTTGCCACAGCTTGCGGCGGTAGACCCTCCGTCGATGCGGGTGATGTCTTGGGGTCAAGCCCTTGGCAGGCCATTATCAGCTAGGCCTGAGGGAGACTTCCGCGTTCTCCAGCTCTCACCCCTCGGAACTTCCACACGCAATTGAGGCAGCATCAGGCTCTCCAGTTCTGGCCAAAAGTATTGGAAATGTTCGTTGAGCCGATGTAAGAATTGCTCCACAGAGCTATGAGGTGCCATCGCAGGCCGCACATGCGTTCCCTCACGAGAGCTAGGCGCCACCCACATCTTGGGTCAGTCCACTTTGCATGAGGTTTATGCAGATTAGAGCTTTCAATGTGTGGCTTTTTTTCTGAGTTTTTTTTTATATAGTCTAACACAGTAGAGGAATGCATGTATCCTCATTATTATTTTAATCTATATATTGTAGAATGTGAGTGAGAATGGAAGAAAGAATGGTCATTAAAAAATCTTGGTATGGAGATTTGTTTTAAAAAAATTGGTATTTATATTGCCTTAATTAATATATATTTCTACATCTAACAAATTAACCCATCGTTTGCAATACAGTATTCTGATGTTAGTTTACTTCCTCTATTGTTGTTTACATATTGTAAATAGATTAAGAACTTTTACTAGACCATTTGAGATTAAAGACTACATCATCTACATAACTGTGGAAGGACACCATGTTCACAATTGTGGCATAATCTTCCAGTATACTTACATTTAACTGTAAAGAGGTTAGAATAGCTTGGTGCAAACCTGGTGCCCATCACCATGCCATGTTTATGTAGAGGAAGGAAATTTATAGGAAATTGTGTAGGAAAGGGATTTTGATTTCATCAATAAGAAAATCTAATTATGTCTGAAGTTCAATATTTTCTTATTCCAAATTATTCTTAACTGATGGTCAATATCGTGAGATGGTAGTGTACAATGACTGCACATCACATTTTTTTTCTTAAATAGGATTTAAACCTACATAAAGATGGTTGCAGCAGAATACCTACATATTCTGAAAGATTTGATAATAATGATTTCTCAAACATACGACAGCGCTAACTCGGAACTTGGCTTTGTAATGTGTAAATGCATGTATAAATGCATTTCAGGGATCATAGAATTAACTCTGTTTCTTTAAATAATACTTCCAATATCGTATCTATGTTAAATGGAATAGAGGCACCATAGTGTTAGGAATACAGATTTCTCAAACAGCAGGTCAATGTGGAAACATTGTTTCATTCTTATGGATCTTGCGTGACTGGTGCAATTTGATTTAGCACACTGATATAATTGATTGTGTTGAGGAGAATGGATGTGTCAGAGACCAAGGAAGAAGTTGCATAAAATTAAAACTTAACTTGAATTTTAATCCTGCTAAAATAGTCAGCTATTATCTTCAAAACTCCATAGTTAACATTTAATAAAAGGTAGTAAAAAAAATACCAATAGAGAGATTGGATCAAGCCTCAAAAGAGAGGACACGATACCAATGACATTACCCATAAAAAAGTAGATATTCAACAAAAAAAGTGAATGATGTTAAAAAAAAAAAAAATTGTGTCCTCTTTTTTGAGGCTTGATCCAATCTCGCTATTGATATCTACACTGAGTTATGCCCTAAAATTACCATGCAACCAATACGGATCTGTGATAGTTTCCTTGTGATTCACTCACCGAGGTCAGTTTTTTTGTATAGAAAAAAATATGTTTACAAAAACAAAAGCAGTTAATAAGTGGGCCTTATGGATAGACTCCAGTGTGGGCTGTGGGGGCCCAGACCTTGAACTATGTAAGAGGCCCCACAATTTCTGATGGCAGCCCTGCTCTACTTCAGATTGCTCTACTATTTGTTTTCTTATAAGAGCAATTAGTAAGCTGGTGTCAAAAAACTGAAAAAATTATGAAAAAAGAGAAATATAGTCCAGTGTAGTTTATTGAAAGGAAATACAATGGTCACTCAGGCATGTCATTCAGGTAATTTTTTATTCCTATTCCTGGAATGAAAATCAGCAGAAGGGCTATGTGCCTTTTAATCCTTCTCTCGGAAGCATCCCATTGGCAGAATGTACAATTCTGGAAGGAACTTAGTAAATACTACTTGAGCTACATACCAACTGCAAACATCTAACAAAAGACTTGACAATGTTGAATGACCACTGCAACAAAATGCATATTTTTTTTCTTTAATAGGATGTTGCTTGCAAAATAAAATTTAACAAAATGTTTTTTAAAGATGTTCTCAAATAAGTTTCAAAGTAGTTTTCATATCAAAGCACTTTAGACATTCTGGGAAAAAAGAGAGAAAGAACATTTACCATTAATATTTAACATCTAGTTCATTATTTTTACGTTCCACACATGGCATATATATTAGTTAAAAAAATAAATGTACAGATAGTAGTATTTGGCTGCATATTGCACTATATAATATATATTTATATTATAAGGTAGAAAAGAATGAGAAGAAGTTCATACTGGGTGTACTCAGGATATGAAATGTTTCTGTTCTGGGGAAATAACTTACAGCATTGATCCAGGAGATGTAGGCAGAAACTCTGGTGAACACTGTTGGTTTGAGGTAGGCGTTACATCCAAGAGAGGACACAAAGCTAGCAATACCGTGGACTTGGTAAACTCCGCTGACCGCACAATTCAAAGGTCCGCCAGAATCTCCCTAAGTTTGAAATAAATGAAAAAAATATATATACACAATGTAAATTGATTTTAAACATCAACACTAACTAATAGGACGATTTTCATAGAGTAGCAATCCCCACAATACTTTGCCAGATTATGTGGTGGGTTTATGGTTAATTTTTGTTTTTATTGGCTATTAATGCTATACAAGTGTCAATATGATTATAAAGCAGGGAGTTTATTGAAAGAAAACTTTGTAGCTTCCTGAATATACTAAGAATTAAGTGTTATTCAGCAAACATAACCATTTCTAATGTGTGGCTAAGCATCATAGATATTATTTCATCGGCAGGGTTATTAAAAGGTTGTTAATATTTAACTTTAAAATATCTTACATTGCATCCAGCAGTTACTCCATCACCACCGGCGCACACCATGGTGGTCTTGACGGTGCTGCCCCAGTAGGAACTGGTGGAGCAGGTTGAGTGGGCGACCACAGGCAGAGGGGCCTGCTGGAGGATTGAGGGAAGGGATCCACCAGCTATGGGGAAATGAAACCATTAAACAATAGCTACAGGATAATTTCGAGAAATAATACCATTACATTTTAGCATATAACATTATTTGGTTAAACCTCAAAAGTACCATAAGTAGCCTTTGGATGCATATTACATTGATTACAATGCAAAGGAAATGTGTTTGCACTGGAAGTGAAGACTCAAGATATATGATTTCTGTTCTGCTAACTACTAAGTCACCTCATTGATCCAGGAGATAGAGGACGGAAACCCTGGTGAACAATGATGGCTTGAGATGGGCATTGCATCCAAGAGAAAGAACATTTAAACAGAGAATGTGACGGCAGATAAGAACCATTTGGCCCATCTAATCGGCCCGATTATCGAAATACTTTCAAGTCTAGGATAGCCTTATGCCTATCCTAGACTTATTTTAAGTCTAGGATAGCCTTATGCCTATCCCACGCATGCTTATACACTGTATTAACCTCTACCACTTCAGCTGGAAGTTTATTCCATGTGTCCACAACCCTTTTTGTAAAATAATACTTCCTGAAGTTATTTTTAAACCTTTGCCACTCTAATTTAAGACTATGTACTCTTGTTGTGGTAGTGGTTAAAGCCTACTAGAACTGCATGTGGCTGAAATTGTTGGGTTCTTTGTGGTACAGAAGAGACTTTGCAAATCACATTTATTCAAACATGAGGGGCTTAGCATACCTTTTATTAGGTATTATCCCCAAACAATACTCCAAGCAGACATCCTAGATTTATGTCGTAATTATGATGTATTAATGTAGAACCTCTGCAGCTTTTTAGGTATATATACAAAATATGTTCCAAAATGAGTGTTTACGATGTGTTGGCCATGTCTACGACAATAAAAAAGAAATTACTGAACCTCTATTTCACAGATGACACTTACTTGTGGTTCTGCCCCAACCAGTAACGATGCAAGGGTGGTTGTTGGAGAGGACAGAGCCATCACTGGGCAGTGTTGCCAGCTTTACATAGTTGTTCAGGGTGGCACTTGAGGCCAGTTGAAGGATTGCAATATCGTATCTATGTAAAATGGAATAGAGGCACCATAGTGTTAGGAATACAGCTTATGGGATATCTAATTAAAGAGCCATCTATATAAGTGTTTGATTTATATCTTACCCAGCTGCCACATTGTTGGAATTCCAGCCAGTATGTTTTACAATTTTGGATACAGAAATGACCTGCTCAGTTCCTTCATTTGTACTCAGGTTGTGATCTCCCAGAGACACACGGAAGGGAACAGTTCTGTAAAACAAGTTAGGAAATGAATCTTTAAATATGAAGGCAATGGAGTTTTACCACTAATTGGTAGCTATTATGTGACATATCATAGGTCACAACTGACATACATCTCATTCTCCAGACTGAAAGGCAGAGGATTGTGTTAAGGGTTGCATTAACAAAGTGAATGGCAGAGAATTGAGCAGTGAGACTGAAAATTGGTTTGGTGAGTAGAGTTTTCCTTTAATTATTAATAATAGAGTCTAATTGTTTTAAAAAGTTATTTCTTTTCACAGTGTATTAATGCTGTACATCGTTAATGTTTGCATGTGTAAATGCAAATCAGGGATCATAGAATTAACTCTGTTTCTTTAATTAACAAATTCACTTTTGTGTCTTTGAGTGCAAAGCATTACTGCACTGACAGTAATACTTGATATTTAAATCTGCTTGTTCAGTTCACTGTCGTACTGCTGTGATTATTGTACCACTCAACCTTTTTTCTTTCCAGATTACTGACTCCCACAATTAAATAGGGAGGTGTCCGAAAGTACTACCTTAATTTAACCTCAGATTTTGTCTTATACCTATTTCGTATTCTGATTTGATTGCTGGCATACTGTTCTTTAGGGCTCCGACCTTTGGCTAATGGATTAGCCTTTCTAAACTATGGATTGGCTAAGGTGAACGCTTGTTTCTTTGTTCTAATTTAAATACCAAGGATTTCGTTATAGCATACTCCAGATACATTGTTTTCTCTGATAGATAAAAGCTGCATTTAATTTGTTAAACTATACGAGTTAATATGTGTTTTCATTTCTATTCTTTTTAAGAAAAGAAGATAATCCTCTCTCACCCGTCCGTTGGCGGCCATACCCATGCAGTAGTGGAAGCTTGATGATGTACAGATTTTGCGCTCCGGCGATTATCACTTATCATTATGTCATGCTGCCAGCAACTAATATGTCCATTCAGCTTATAGTTTAAGCTTCATTTATATGAAAACCCTCAGTTTAGGGGATAATTCATCACTGTGCATTATATTCTGATGTAGGTTACTGTATTATGGTCCATTTTATATGTCAGTACTTATTCTAAAATATGCTTGAGTATAAATAAAGAATAACAAAAAAGAAAAGAAGATACATTTTTACTTGTCTTTATGGTTCTTTGTGGAACCATAAAGACAAGTGGACAAAAATGCTTTAGACTTTATAAAAAGGGTGCTGGGCCAGTGCAAGGATTACTAGCTGCATAGGTGAAGATGCATTTTGCCGCCCCGGCTTAACTCCTCTTTTGAAATTCTTACCCCCTATTGTGTTTCTTACAAAGCCTACTTTAGTATAAATTATCCTCCATTTTGCCTTTGTGTGGCTTACCCACCTTTGTTTCTCTTACTTTCCCCCAGTCTCTTAGTGTATTTCGTATTTCCCCAAACCGCTTCATGTATCTCTCTCCCCCGGTACTTTGTCATCCTCTTTGTCCACCCAATCCACAGCACTGTGTCTCCCAGTCCCCCCAGCACTTTATATATTTATCTCCCCCAGCACCTTGTTTCTTTGTCTGCCCTTCCAAGCACCTTGTTTCTTTGTCTGCCCTTCCAGCACCTTGTGTCTTTGTCTGCCCTTCTAGTACCTTGTCTCTTTGTCCGTCTATTCCCCCCAGCTATGTGTCCATTTATCCACCTCTGTCAATTACAGAAGAGTCTCAAACCTGGTCCACTCGACCATGCTACTAGTGACTGGCAGGAGGAAGAGTGCAGTGCTGTACTCTCCCATCCTGCCACCTGGACATTGTGACCAGTGGGCTGTTGCACCATAAGGCTGCCACCTGTGTCACATTATGGTTGTGCCGGCCCTGAAAGCGAGGAACTCCCAAAAGCTTGTCACTACAAATTTCTGTTAATCCAAAAGAGCATACTACAAGAAACTGCAATACTTAATTACGGTATTTTGCATCAAGATTACTAGACTATTATGGCAACTCAAATATTATGAGACACCCAATAATCTTAACTTAAAAGGTTATTAATTAAGATTTATTTTTCTAATGCTGATACCTGTCTACACAGTGAGCAGCGGTCAGGACACGGTTAACACGGATCAGAGAACCTCCACAGGTGTGATACCAGCTGCTTCCAGACTGATACTGGAGGGAAATCTGTATGAGGGAAAGCAAATACATCATAAAAAAGCTTTTTACATTACTTAAGTATTTACTATACTATGTATGTTAAAGGGACACTCTCAAAACTTTGGCAACTCAAGCTTATTTGGCAATAGTCAAACCTCAAACTTGTAGAGTTGTTTTGGTGTATGCCAACTGATAGGTTAACAACTGAAGGTAAGAAGGCACCTGGACACTACTTCACTCTAAAAGCAACTGAAATATGCCTAAATTGTGATGGGAATTTTCGTGAAACTTTTTGAAGTCAATGAAATTGCACTTCACGTTATAATAAAAGCACTTCTTTTATTTAATTGGTTATTTAACTATTCTTGCACTATTCACTGGAACACGTGTAACACTTGAAGATTTTGAATGATGGCTAGTCCACTCAGTGAAATAAATAAAAATAGTACACTGTAATTCCTTGACCAAACCAGTCATCATTATACGACCTGGATTATGGATCCACTAATTTCAGAAAAAAACAAGTGGAATTAATGCGTTCCACAATGGAATGCACACAGGAAGTTTGACACAAGTAGCGAGAATAATCCGCAGATTAGAAACTTTATATAAGAATATAAGAAGAACCTTTTCCAGACTAAAGATATCCCTGATTTTCTTTTTACTTTTTATATTAATTGATGTTTGTATTTTATCCTGTGGCATTCCTATCTTGCAATTTTATGTGGACTCTTGATATATCACTAGAAGTGCTGATGTACCTATTTAACTCTTTTCATCTTGAAATGAATTCAAGTATTAAAGGGACACTATAGTCACCTGAACAACTTTAGCTTAATGAAGCAGTTTTGGTGTATAGAACATGCCCCTGCAGCCTCACTGCTCAATCCTCTGCCATTTAGGAGTTAAATCCCTTTGTTTATGAACCCTAGTCACACCTCCCTGCATGTGACTTGCACAGCCTTCCATAAACACTTCCTGTAAAGAGAGCCCTATTTAGGCTTTCTTTATTGCAAGTTCTGTTTAATTAAGATTTTCTTATCCCCTGCTATGTTAATAGCTTGCTAGACCCTGCAAGAGCCTCCTGTATGTGATTAAAGTTCAATTTAGAGATTTAGATACAATTATTTAAGGTAAATTACATCTGTTTGAAAGTGAAACCAGTTTTTCTTTTCATGTAGGCTCTGTCAATCATAGCCAGGGGAGGTGTGGCTAGGGTTGCATAAACAGAAACAAAGTGATTTAACTCCTAAATGACAGTGAATTGAGCAGTGAAATTGCAGGGGAATGATCTATACACTAAAACTGCTTTATTTAGCTAAAGTTGTTCAGGTGACTATAGTGTCCCTTTAATACTTGAATTCATTTCAAGATGAAAAGAGTTAAATAGGTACATCAGCACTTCTAGTGATATATACCCACTTCTCACCTTCATTTTATGTTACGATATTTCACTATGTATAGTCTATTTTATTATTTATTGTGACCCTTTCTAAAAGGAATACTTTGGAAAAATATTGTTGTATTCTACAGCCATAATCCATGTCATATATTGATTATCGGTTTGGTGATTGAATTACAATCAAGATCTCATCTACTATTTTTATTTATTTCACTTGGTTGCATTTGTTGTTGCTAGGTTGCACAACAGAGGATTCTTTTTGTATTTTCATTTATATACACTATTTTGTTTCACTTATTTTTCACAGTTTTTCTTTCCAGTGAGCTAGCGATGATTAGGAATAAAACATATAATTCCCATCAATAAAAGTAGCATTTTTTTAATAATATGCATTTTTTTACATTTCAACTGTGAATTAATAAATGGATTTTTATCCTAATGATTCCAGAATCCCTCCTTTCTGTGGGTATCTTAGTCTGAATTGGCACCTTTGAGCATGTAGAAACATAGAATGTGACGGCAGATAAGAACCATTCTGCCCATCTAGTCTTCCCAATATTTCTACATACTTTCATTAGTCCCTAGCCTTATCTTATAGTTAGGATAGTCTTATGCCTATCCCACGCATGCTTAAACGCCTTCACTATGTTAACCTCTACCACTTCAGCTGGAAGGCTATTCCATGCATCCACTACCCTCTCAGTAAAGTAATACTTCCTGATATTATTTTTAAACCTTTGTCCCTCTAATTTAAGACTATGTCCTCTTGTTGTGGTAGTTTTTCTTCTTTTAAATATAGTCTCCTCCTTTACTGTATTGATTCCCTTTATATATTTAAATGTTTCTATCATATCCCTTTCTCATCTTTCCCCAAGCTATACATGTTAAGATCAGTACAATAGAGCCTGAAACAGCTTTGCACTTGTGAGTTTTATTTTTTTCCTACTTTATAATATATGTTCCATACAGAGTATCTTTGTGTTTTATTCTAGATTCCTGTAGACAAGATATTACGTAAGGAGGTTTCATTCTATAGATATGCATGAGTATTTTGCTGTGTGCTCACTATTGGATGTATGACTTTGTATTATCATATATATATAATAACTTACCTGCCATGGCCAGGCATTTTGTTTAGCATTTGATCCTCCTACCACACGAGTATTTCCCTCCACATACTGCACATCATCAAAGCATTGTCCTTTGGAAGGATAAAAAGTAAGCTAGAATGTTACTGTTTATAATATGGCAAATGTCTTTATTTGCCGATTGTTAGATATACCCTTTGGAATTTCCCTGGTTCATTAAGCAATTATATGGGTTTTTTGGGGTGTTTTTGTAGTTCATATTTGAGTTCTGGGTTGAAATCTAGTTCATAAAATTCAGCTTTCATATACACAGGTTATTCTCTTATCTCTGAATTGTGGACAATCGAAATATGAATTAGAAATTGTAAATTAGAAAATGTTCCCAAATCAGCTATGTTTTTGTAAGAATTTGAAATAACCGCAAAATGTATAGATATATTTATTCTTGTATTTATAATCATTCAAAGTTGTAGTAAGCTTTCCATATAGCCGATGTGCCAATAGAGTATAGGTACCGTACAAAGTATAAAACCATCACTTAAACCCACTATCATGTAAACCCACTAAGTGGCTTTGTTATCAAAGAAATAACAAAATGGTGGTTCCCCAATGCAAGAAATTGCAAAGACAGCAACCCCCACGATCGCTATGTCTAACACTTGATGGAGAGGTGGACTTGTTATTACTAGGCATGATCACACATGAGGTTCCTCATTAACATCCAGATGACTACCACACACTATAGAACTCTGAGATAACTGGGATAATCTGTTAGTTGGCCATTACAGTGATCACTCCACGTGAGTGTCAAACTACTAATGAGTTAATTGTCAGGATTGGTGTTAGGGTTAGAGTTAGAGAAAGCTAGAGTTAGGGTTAGTTGGGTTTAGCTAGGGTTAGGGTACACTAATGCTAAAATTAGATAGGGGTTTGGATTAGTTAAGGTTAGCTTCAGCTAGGGCTAGAGTTAGCATTACGGTTGTTAGGCTTAGAAAATGTCTCACATTATATAGCAAAAATGCAGCATGTAACATGCCATCAGGGTACAATAAAGTTTGACAACCACTCCCCTAGTGGTCATAAACAATAGTAATTGGCAACTGCACACCAAATACTTGATCACATTAAAAAAATTTTTTTATATATATACACTCACATCTATATGAAGGTATTACTACACATATATGCTGAATATGTAACATTGTACAGAAGCCAAAAAATACAGAATGTGCAACAAGATCATACAAAAAAGAGTAAATGCAAGTATTCCTGCTGAGGGTGTTTCTATAGTATATTCCATCATAAATTATACTATATAAATGCCCTCAGCAGGAATACTCATTGCCCTTCAGTAAGGCCAACAGGTTGAAATGCTGTGTGTTAGTTGTGCCATGCCCTGAGTCCCAACTACCAGGCGAGGTAAAACACTCTATGCATTTTTTGTTTGGCAAAGGAGATTTATACTCTTTGGTCATATGTATTATTCTTGCATTTACTCTTTTTGCACATTTGGTATTTTTTGGCTTGTGTACTGAATTAAAGGGACACTGTAGTCATCAAAACAACTACAGCTTATTCTATGTGTTATGGTGAGTAGAATTATTCCCTTCAGGCTTTTTGCAGAAAATGCAGTGTTTACATTACAGTCTAGGGATAACTCCATTGGCCACTCCTCAAATGGCTACTAAAGGTGCTTCCTGGGGCAGTGCTGTACACTGTGCAGTACTGCCATTCAGTGTCTCCACCCTCTGCATGAAGACACTGAACATTCCTCATACAGATGCATTGATTCAATGTATATCTATAAGGATTGGCCAGGGCTGTGTTTGGCTTGTGCTGGCTCTGGCCATGATCTGCTTCTGTGGTTGTTGGGCATGCAGACAGGTCAGAGGCAGAGCCAGCAGCAGCAGACTTGAATACAAGTATGATTGTACTATATTTAGGGAGCAACAGGGGTGAGAGGGGGCTAGATGTTGGTTTCACATGTTTGTGTTCCTGACCCTACAGTGTTCCTTTAAATATCCAACATATATTGTTATTTACACTTTCATTTAGATATGTGTGCATATATTAATTGACTTTTTAATGTGATGATTAATATTAATATATAAGTATTTGGTGTGCAGTTGGCAATTATTTATGATTAGATTGTCTATAATTTGCCTTTGTAATATCTAAGATCTGACAGAAGTCTGTATGGAAGTCTTGCTGTACTCAGAATCAGTAGCAGAATACAGAACTATCGTCTTTACAGTAGTGGATTACACATGGACTGTGACATTTCCCATTAAAAACACAAACATTAAATGCACCCATCAGATTTGGCAGAAGCTGGTAGTGATACATTGATGAAATGAAAAGTTTCAAAATGCTTTTAGTTAAATACATTATGTGTCTAGTTTTGGAAAACATGTCTGATATTAAAATTATATTCTGGGTAGGCCACATTTTGCAAATATTTAGCTTTAAAACTAATTCACTCCTTGCAATATTTGTCTGGTAGCATCAAAATAAAAGTTAAATCTTGGAAACATGCACCATTTTACCAATCAGAAATATAAAGTTAATCTATTTTTAGTTTTTTTATTTGTTTTAGGGTAATTATCTATATAAAAATTAATATAAACACATACTTTTTTTAATGTTTTCTATTGTATTAATCTCTTGTTCATATGTCATATTGTGCTATGCATACATATAATGTTTCAGAAGAAAGTAACATTTTTAGAATAAAATATATATATATATATATATATATATATATATATATATATTTGATGATGTGGTACAATCACATAATACACATAATTTTTTTTAATGGACCAACTATAAAAGAGTTAATTACCTGAAAGCTTTGTTCACTATATTATCTAAATTTTGAATTGATAGAAGTGATTGAATGTTGCTACTTTATTCATACAAGTCATCTTCAGGATACCTACCCTTTGGGTCATATGTATACCCAAAATAGGTTAGAAAATAAAACTTACCACAGAGGACGAGTGCCGCTAGTGTAAGAAGTCTCAACATTCTTATCCGTGTAATGTTACAAGTCAGTAAAAATGTAAGGATAAATGCCCTTTTATATTGTACCGAGGAATGGGAATAAACAAAGGTATTACAGGTGTTACTAAACTAATTTGTTTGTCAACTTTCCTTATTTAGGCAATACTATTCTTACACGCAAAACAAGGTCAAATGGACTTTATCGTAAGCATTTTAGTTCAATCAATATTGACTTCTGATGACATTTTCCAACTATTTTTCTAACGCTGTTAGTGCAATCTATGAGATATTTTTTTCTTTTTTCTTTTTTTTCTTGATACAGATAAAATATATCAATAATGTTTTTCCTATTTACCAACCTCGAATGCCTGATAATGATTATGTTTTTTGATGAACTGCCACATTTTAGAGTATTTTTCACCCAACAAATATTGTTGATAGTGTTCATTGTTTTATAAATGCTATACAAATGTTCATTCTAGTGTTACAATTCCCCCCATGAAAGGCACATGGAAGATAGTATTCATGCCAATTATAGATTGTTGATAACATGTCAGCATTCATGATTCCCATCCTGGATAGCCTTTTTTCCTTAAAGGAATAATCCAAGCTTAATAATAACTACAGCCTGCTGTAGTGGTTATAGTGTCAGGACTGTCTTGGTGCAATCCCATGGCAAGTAGTCAAACTGTTTGCCCCTGGAGTTAAGCTCAGTGGTACAGGACTTAGCATAGCACTGGTCAAAATTTTGATCCCCAGATGTTGCAACTGCCATGATGCTTTGCCAATCTTACGTTGTATGCCAATCTTATGTTGTAATACATTGTATTTCTTCAATATCTGGAGATCTACCTACTCCTGGCTTAGCTCATTAGTTGAAAAACATACTGAGATCATACAGCTTAAGCTCTCAGCCAGACCTGCTAAAGAGCTAATGGAAGCAAGTGGATTGACTATTTACCCTGGGATGGCTGTAGTGGTTATGGTGCTTTGAATGTTTCTTTAATGATCTAGAGCACTCCTGGGAAACCAACAGCCCAACCAATCTGGGGCCAATAGGGGGCGCCTGTCGAGGGGGTGCAAAAAATCACTTTTCCAGGGAGACATGGATGGAAGGGGGAGGGAGATGTGGGGGGAGCTATATGGAAGGGAGGGAAACATGGGGGAGAGATGTAGGGGAGAGACATGGATGGAAAAGGTAGGGAGAAATTGATGGATGGGGGAGTGAGATAAGGATGGAAAGGAAACAGAGAAATGCATGGAAGGGAGAGGGGAGGATGGACTGGGGAGAGAGAAATTGAAGGGGAGGGAGACATGGAAGGGAGGGGAACAGAGACATGAAGGGGGAGAGAAATGGAGGGAAGGGAAAGGGAAATATAGATGGGAGGGGAGAGAGTTATGGATGTGAGAGAGAGACATGGATGTGGTAGATACATGGAAGGAAGGGGAACATGTATGGACAGGGGAGAGAGACATGGATGGAAGGTAGGACAGAGACATGGGGGAGACATGGAGGGAAACAGACATGGATAGAGGGGGAGAGAGACATGGATGGAGGGGGAAGAAGAGATATGAATGGAAAGGGGGTAGAAGCGAGCAGAGTGGAGTGTGCAGCTACATCTTACTCTGCCTGGAGATTGCAGAGGGATTGGGGGGCGAGCGGATGGGACACTCCAGACAGTGGCATTACTACTGAGATAGTAAGTAACTTGAAGTAAAGCTTTTGAATATATCATATGTATGTACCCAGGATTACATATTGTTTGCATGAGAATGATACAAGTAAGTTTAGTTTGTGTTGGTCTAGGTCAAACTCTTTTTTTTTTGAGCCCACATAAACTTGAACCTTATTTCTTTAGCCCATGTTAGCCTTTGAGTTTGACATGCTTGATCTAGAGTGACCAAGCAAGAAAGTTGTGATTCACATTGGGACATATAATTCATTCTACCTTCTACCTCTGTATCACAGACAGTGGGCACTAGGATTTGACATAATATGCCAATTCTCTCTGTAATACAGCAGATTGTATGAAAAACTGAGAAGAAAGAGCTATGTTACTCTGTTTGAGAAAACTGAATACTGTGGAGGGAAAAGGAGAAACCCATTAATAATAAGTCACTGAAATACACTAAGATCCAATTTTCTGTTTAGCAGTTTGTTTACAGGGTTTTAAGGGTGAAAATCCAATACTTTACACTATGTTAAATAATTTCACCATATCATCTCCCTCTTTTTAAAGGGGGTATGTAATCAATTATCTAATACCCGAGCTGTGACATAGTATAATTTACAGCAATTAAATGGTCTTGGACTGCTAGTTCAGTCTTCCTAGTTCTAATTGTCTTTTTATAACCAGCAATACGATCTTTAATCCTCATGGTTGTCTCCATGACAAACAGCAAACAGCAAACATCAAGGGTATTTTCGGGTTTAAATCACGAAATTAAAACACGAAATGAAAAATTAAAATCAGATGTAAAATAGCAGACAGCGAAACTTCCAAAAGCTGGTGTTGGTAAAAAGCACTGAGGTTTGGGTATAAGTAGATCTACTTCCGCTTAGATGAGCATGTCCCTAATACTACCTTTACTTTTATAAAAACAAAGAGGGATGTTTTGAAATTCCTGAATGCTAGGATGAACTCTTTGTAAAATGCCTCAATGCTTGTGTAATCTATCTATCTATCTATCTATAAAAATATAAAGATGAGTGCACTCAATGGATTTCCAATGTCATTAGTGTATTATCAAGATGGCAATACAATACATATAATGTGTTTAAATAATATCTGTAAATTAAGAGTAAGTGACTTATTTATTTACTTTATAACTTAATACTTAATGCTGCATTCATCATAGGTTTGTTATATTTGCAGATTTACCTTGTCTCTCTTTATCAGTGTTTTTTTGTTATTTTTTTTGTTTTTTTTGTATATTTGTCATATGCTTTTTATTATCTTGCATACTTTTTATGTTTATGTTATTTACATTTCATAATATTATTGTGGGACTGTTCTCATTCACACTCTCATCACACTCAGCACTCTCACTGTACATTATTAATTTCCTAGCATATCATTCTCTCTCTTTCTTTTTCCTTCACTTCATTTGTCAGTTATTGTCTATCACATTTTCCCAGTGTTGGTTACTTCTTTCACTTTATTTTATTTTGTTTTCACCCAGCACCTTCACTTTACACAGTCAATTACTCCCGGCTCTCCGCCTTTGTTTTCCCACCTTTTCACCACTCATCTTCCATACACTCCCATCACTTTCAGACAATTTTTCTTTCACCACTTAGCTTCATTTTACTTTTTAGCACCGGTACATATTAAATCACAGTTCCATTTATACTATTGATTTTCCTCCATGTTATATTTTATTGTTTTATTCTTTAATATTTCACTTTTCTCATATCAGTTGATCACACACTTAGTTCCCCTACGAGCACTACATAAGTCACTGTTTATCCCTTGGCGTTGTCATGACTACAGGATGCAACATTGTTTCTTCCGTCTCCGCACATCATCACGTCATTACATCATCATGCACGCAAAACCAATCGTTCACTCGGTTTACCTGCAGTAGGTAAGTCACTTACTCTTAATTTACAGATATTATTTAAACACATGGTATGCATTGTATTGCCATCTTGATAAAGACTGCAAGGTCGAAACGTTGATCCTTATTGGCAACTTTTGAATACACTACTGACATTGGAAATCTATTGAGTGCGCTCATCTTTATATTTTTTTGCATATATACATCTAGCGCAGTGCAGCACCTTGGTTTAAGTCTATAGTTCGTATTTCAGGTAGAGTGCCAGACTTATTGCATTATATATATATATATAAATAAAATGAATAAAAGCCTTGCACTCCTACATACAGTTATTTGACCCAGTGCTTGATTGCACTAAATGTATGAAAGAAAAAAAACAGCACTCCCAGGTAGCTTTCTTAGGAACTTCTTTTACTAAAAAGTGTAACAGTCAACGTTTCAGTTCCAATCAGGAACAGAGATGGTTGTCCTGATGAAAGTTCCTGATTGGAACTGAAATTTTGACTGTTACACTTTTTAGTAAAAGAAGTTCCTAAGAAAGCTACCTGGGAGTGCTGATTTTTTTTTCTTTTATATATATATATATATTCCAATACTGAAACTTCAGACATAATTATGACTACTCTTATCATGACTGATATTTAATAGTAGGGAGAGGGTGGCAGCTATTGTAATGGAGTCTATTAATATCAGTTAATTAGGTAAGCATGTCAGTAGAAAAAAAGGGATAATTTTACTGGATTCTTAATAAAAAAGAATGATAACCTCATAACTACATTGCATAGTAAACTTCATATTCACATCAGTCTAATTCATTTCTTAGAGGAACCTCTCCAGGTCACCAATGCAGCCTCTTCATATGGTAAAATATCCTCAATGAACTTCCACCAATTTTTTGTGTGTTGCCTATATAGTTAATTACTATAGACATAGGAGTCTTCACAGGTGTTCATAAAAAGATTGGCCGATGAAGGAGCTACTTTATAACCCATCGCAGTACCCTTGAACTGCCTGTAGATGGCATCATCAAACAGAAAATAATTTCTGTACAAAGTCAGCACCAAGATGCTTAGAAAGTCAATTTGAGACTCATCAGAGTCACTCTTTTGTAACAGCCTCTGCTCATTAGGAATAGGGGTGTAAAGACTTGCTACGTCCCAAGTAAAAAAGAAAAACAGGGACTTTATCAATCATCAACAGTCATCAAACCCTGTAAACATCTGAAAACATCAGAACTATCCAAAATGAAAGATCTCCTCTTTTCTCACAAAAAATCTAAAATTATAGCTAAAGGATAGAGGAAAGAATTGATGCTAGTTAGAACCAGGAGGTGTAAAAAATATTTGGAAGTTCTCTAAGGCACTATTTCCCAAATAAGAAATGTGTCTACCCACTACCAGCTGCTTCCAGTCAAATTCAATGCTATGGATGACATTGGTAAGAAAGGACAATTTATTGACATATTTATCAGCATATAAATCAACGATACAGTGCTGACGTTGCTTGCACATTTATAGAATGTAGTCTATGGTTTTTATATTATATACTCCCATCCACACCTGACTCAAGGTAGACTATTTTGAAATTACGGGAGAATCTCAGAAAAGCTGTCAATGAAAATGATACTGAATCGTTCAGTCACATTAGGTTTTTCATTTATATACACTTCCTACATTAACAAGTGTCATTAGGAATATCAACAGCTGTTGGTGAACTGAATGTCAACTTCTAATTATGCTGCCATGGGTGGTGTCGCTTTGCAACAAGTGGAGAACGTCTAGCTGGCTATGCCTGCTGAATGGTGGTCAACAATTAAGCTGTCCATTAAGAGTGATCTATGGTTTCATACAAAAATATTCTCCATAACATATTAAAATTAACTTATTTCTTTTAAATAGTATAATGTGCATTAAATGTATTCAAGCAAAAATGATATTTGTGCATAACTGAACTTGGTAGTTAAAGGGTTGCTAACAATACAATACACACTGAACCCTTTTAATTACTGTAACAAACTTTCAAACTACCTATTGTGATACTTATTGCATGACAAATTTTGGACACCAGAACAATATCTTATAACCTATCATTATGATGTCATTGATTAGAAAACCAGAAAAAAACAACCCACACAGGACATTATGAAATCAGTGAGTTCTTGTTATGCTATGTTAAAATTACAAATACAGAACAAAGGACAACAGCTCCAAGGGGTCATGGATCATTGTTGATTTGAGAAGGGCTAATAATTCTGCACAATCACCTTGGATGGCATCTTGTGATTCAATAAGGTATATTTGTGCTAAATCTTAATTCTCTCACTGTTATGGCATATTAAAAATATACAAATTCAGAAAGGAGGACAATAGCTCTGGGGGGTCATCAGTCATCAAGTTGTGTAAACAGATATGAGGACTCAATGATGGTAAGAAAATTCTGGTTACTTTGGGTAACTTAAGTAAATCTGTAATGCACAGTTGTGGTTCTTAAAACACAGAGAAGCGAGAAAGCAGTACAGGGGTCTGTGATAATGATAAACACAAACTTTCTTTTAACTTTTTTACCCACTTACTAGTTGAGGAGGATGGAAATTGCAGTTGACCAATTAATATTCTAGAGTCTCTGCTCTATTTGTATTAGTGTATTTTTTTTCTGTATATGAAATCCAGGATTCGGATGTCAAGGTCTCCGTAGGGTCCTCTAAGGGGATGTCTATACTAGGTTATATTAATGTTTACTTTCCAGAAAAGATTATCTTGTGTTAAAGGACCACTATAGTGCCAGGAAAACATACTCATTTTCCTGGCACTATAGTGCCCTGAGGGTGCCCCCACCCTCAGGGACCCCCTCCCGCCCGGCTCTGGAAAGGGGTTTAAACTTACCTTTTTCCAGCGCTAGGCGGAGAGCTCTCTGCCTCCTCTCCTCCTCCATTCCACCCCGCCGGCTGAATGCACCCCGCCTCTCAATGAGACAGCCACTAGAGGCTTTGGGGGAAGGCTTAACCCATTAATAAACATAGCAGTTTCTCTGAAACTGCTATGTTTATTAAAAAATGGGTTAACCCTAGCTGGACCTGGCACCCAGACCACTTCATTAAGCTGAAGTGGTCTGGGTGCCTAGAGTGGTCCTTTAAGTACTCTTTAGCTTGCTGACCATTTCCTACTGAATTATCTCCTGGAGCTATCAACTTGGCAAGCTATCTAAGACGCATCTTGACGCAAGTCCCCTTGTTGTAAAGTATACAGAGCTCCCTTCCATAATCTCAACAAATCAGATCCTCTCCCCAATGCAATAAGTTTTTAGTCAGATTTACAAACATTCTAGGAGCATCAGTAAAATACATGTACTTGGATGGCTGTTACTAACAAGATGGGTCATGGGTGCCTAAGGCTCACTGATGCTCATGGAGAGCGAAGGCTAGCCAATTTTCATCTGATCAAACCAAAGAGCTACTATAGCTCAAATTGCTGAACACTTTAATGCTACACATAGTGGAAATGTCAGAACACATAGAGCTATACATATTTTTCATTAAAATTAATATTCTTAAATTAGAGGAGCAAAAGTTTAAAAATAATTTCAGGAAGTATTACTTTACATAGAGGGTAGTGGACACATGGAATAGCCTTCCAGGTGACGTGGTAGAGGTTAACACAGTGCGAGAGTTTAGGCATGCATGAGATAGGCATAAGGCTAACCTTGACTTTAATTAGTCCCTGCCCTTATCTTAAGTATTTCAGAAATTGGGCAGACTAGATTGGCCGAATGGCTCGTATCTGCGGTCACATTATATGTGTCACAGTTTGCTGAGTATGGGGTTGTTTTGTCATAGACTTGTCAGAGTGCCCATGATAAATCATGTCCAGCACCAAAAGTGCATTCAATAGGGACATAAGAATAATATTACAATGCGGCCCAACTAGCCCACCTCCAGCAATGGCATGCACCTCCCGGCACCAAATGCTGGGTGGACCTAGAGCATGACATCCTGGGCTGGGGCCAGCCTTCCTCATACATTTGGGTACCCCGAATGCACCGTCCGCTCCCCCCACCCACCTCCCCAGCAATCACTCACACAATAACACTTTTGGATAAACTCAATACCAAATACGACTTATCATCCTTTCTATCCCCGGTGACTCCGATTTACCGCAACAAACTTTTCCCCCCTAGCATGACAGCAAAGCACTTCCTCGCATTCGACCAACGAGACATCTCACGGCTCTGTCACCTGTACCAACAGGGAGAGATCTTCAAATACAACGAACTCCCAAACGCGGAAGCTTTGACCACAGCAGATCACTTCTGATATATACAACTACGGGACTTGGCGCAGCGGCCAATAATTAAACAAGCAGGTACATCACTGCTGACATCATTCGAGAAACAATGCTTTGATGCCCCCCTGCAACCAGGCCAAATCTCCGCTATCTATACTACCCTGACAACCCACACTTCCCTAGTCAATCTAACCCAGGGGTTCTCAACCCAGTCCTCAGGACCCCCTACCAGTCCAGGATTTGGGGATTACCTGGGTGTGTCTCAGGTGTTTAGAAAAAGGGAAAAAAACACCTTAGTCCTGAGGACTAACGTTGAGAACCCCTGATCTAACCTATATCGCTGCATGGGAAAGAGATCTGGGAGCACCGGAAGACCCGAATGACTGGGCTGCTATATGGGAAGCAACAAACTCCTTTACCGTGTGCGTCACGCACAAAGAGCAGGCATATAAGATAATGCTCCGTTGGTATTTGACACCACACAGACTCTACAAAATGGGCCTAAAACCAGACGACGGGTGCTGGAACCTATGTGGCGACGCCGGCTCCTACCTACATTGCTTGTGGACGTGCCCCAAAATTAAACAACTATGGGAGGAAGTCAGTGGCCTCATCGAAACGATCCTAAACAAGCCAGTCGCCACGCAACTGTGGACCATGCTACTCAGCAAACCGTTAGACTCCTTGACGAGAAGTGAAAACAAATTAACCGCCCGGATTAACCTAGCGGCGCGCAGGGCAATAGCAGAGCTATGGGCTGACCAGAGAACCCCCCACATCTCCACTGTAATCAGCAAAATTAAAGAAACCCGCAATCTGGATGAGTTGACAGCACAAATAAACGACACGTACAAATCATTCCACCGAACATGGGACCCTTGGGACGCAAATCACGCGAAACTGACCGAGACAAGAACGGACACATAAACCCCCAGTCGAAGCCAGTAAATACTCGATGCTACTTCACACAGGACGGACGCTGCCCAGGGAAGCCGATGCCGACACCCTGGACGCAGACTAACCAGAGAAGATTAGACGCAAGAGCACAATCCCCTCTCCCCCCTTTTTTTCCCTTTCTCTCTTCTCTCTCTTTCTCCTCCTTCTCCACCCCACTCCCCCTCTTTCCCTCTCCTACCCCACCGGGGCCCTGCAGGCGTGGGCGGGAAGCACAACCGCACCCAAAACTGCCTCCCCCCTCTCTCCCCGAAAACTGGGGCATGCCCCCCCATCATTACCGTCTGTCACATGACGACCCACACAGATGAACACACACCCCTTCCACCAATCCAGCCCACAGGCACCTGGGGAACACCACCCCCACCAGCCACTCTCCTCCCCCCCACCGCATGCATACGACACCATACACACCCAGGCACACCCACGGGGCCATAGGGTCATCACGGCTCTACCGGGGCCTATACCTCTCGTAGGGCAACAACCCGACACACGGCTACAGTACAAGGCACCCCTGAGGGCCCCACACACTGCTCCGACCCAGCAAACAATACACACTACAAGGTTAAGAAAGGTTGTTGAACAATAAAAGGGCTCTATTGTGTACATGGGTATGTGTATATGTGCATGCTAACCGTCCCTTTCCCTCCTTCTCAAATTCTGTGCCCCCCCTGCCTGCTTATGAACTGAAAACAAAAAATTTCCCCCCCTCTTTCCCTTTTTTTTTTTTTTAAATAACAAAAAAGCAAACACAGAACCACAAAAGTTCAGAACTGGAGGAAAATCTCTAACGCACGTGAAGGTACAGAAGCGCACACTCCACATAGATTTACAAACCTTCTGTAATAGATTAAGCAACTGTAAACCTATACGGTAACTGCTGTATATGATGGTACCATCTAACGCTTTCTCTTTGTTCTGTAACCTCGCTCATGCCACCAAAATACATAAAAAAGAATTTATTAAAAAAAATAGGGACATAAGCATCAGAACTGGACCATGGAGCATTGGAAGAAGGTTGCCTGGTCTGATGAATCACATTTTCTTTTAGATCAGGTAGATTGCCAGGTCCATGTGTGTCATTTACCTGAGGAAGAGATGGTAGCAGGATGCATTATGGGAAAAAGGCAGGCCCATGGAGGCAGTGTTATGCTCTGAACAATGTTCTCCTGGGAAACCTTGGGTCCTGTCATTTATGTGGATGTTACTTTGACATGTACCACCTACCTACTGTTGGGTTGGAATACATTTATACTCCCTCTTTCTTCTGACATTGTCAGATGTGTATGTGTATTTGTGTGTGAGAGAGAGAGAGAGAGAGAGAAAGTGTGTGTCTCTTACACTGAGTGTGCATCTGTCAGTTAATGTGTATGCATTTCTGTTAGTGTGTGTGTCTGTCAGTGCATGTGCATGTGTGTCTGGTTAGTGAGTGTATTTGTATCTGTCAGTAAATACATGTATGTCAGTGCATGTGAGTGTGTGTGTGTGTGTCAGTGAATGTAACTATGAATGAGTTTGGGTGTATGTCTGTAAATGTGAATGTTTTAGTGAAAGTGTGTGTTGGTTAAACAGTGTATGTGACAATGACTGCGTATCCGTGAGTGTATGTCAGTGTAGGAATCAGTGAGTGTGTGTTTCTTTCAGGCAAAAAGTGTGTTCATTTTAAACAAGAAGAAAAATGTAAAGGGGGGGTGGGGAGAGCCCGAGTTCTGTCATTCCCAGGGCAGAACAAAACTGGCATACAGCATTGCATGTTTGTGCAATGTTTCAATGTGAAGCACTGCACATCATTGCTGCATGAGGTCTAACTCCATCTCTGACAATGCCATTAGCCACCCTGGAACGAGAGATATTAGTCAGCTATTGTCAATTCTATGCATATTACTTGACCAGACACTCATTCATGGCTGAAAGCGCTCAGCTGATGTTCTCGCTCAATGCATGACTGACAGGACCTGCATTTGGCTCTGCCGGTCTTCTGAAGCCAGATGTCATTCATTCGACAGCAATTAGTGGGATCTTGATAAGAGTCAAACCTTTGCAAAATGGTTTGCCCCATTCCCTGGGAACGGTACCAGGCACTTCTAGCATCATAACTACGACAGGTTTCTTTACTGCAATGGTTATAATACTCGGTGTACCCCTTTAAAAATTATTAATTATTCTTTGCATAGATCAGATTACTATCTGTACTCTACCATAGCCACATTTATTGTAATAGAGCCACACTACATGTATCATACTATTGCATGCTTCTGCAGATCTCCATTGATGTAAGAATGAAATGCCATCTACTGCAAATAACTCCATATCCCCAGCAACTTCCAGCAAGCTCGGAGGTTCTGAGGGCAGCTTTTTTGAAGACATTAAAGGGCCGTTATTCTGCCTTTTTGTTTACACCCTCTGTGCCTATATATCATTTTATTTTCTTTCTCCAGTTTGACTTTTTTCGTAGTTCCTTTTTTAATGCAATTTTCTGTACATGCAGTCTATTTGTATTTACTGTACATGTAACTATGAACTTGTTGGGAGATTAAAATTAGAATTTATTGTGCTAACTTTTTAACACCATTTCCTTATTTCTGCCACCCCCCTATCCCCTAAATGTTATCACCTTCTTCTATCCGATCAAGAGGCCTCACCTTTCACTACAAGCACTACCTCCATTATCACTGAGTGTAACGGATTGACGGGCACCCCGACTGTGTACCCCCATTGAAGGATGCTCCTACCGCTTCCTGAGGGCTCCAAGCACTCCAGCCCACACCATAACCACTGTAGACTCCTCCAGAGAGCAAGGCAGGAACAAGCTCTTACAGGAGATTAGTAGTGATTTAGCAAGGTAGTATGACAAGCATAGCAATCCCTTGTAGCAGATTCCCCCAATAAGAGACGGCACTCCAAATTGAGGGTGAAGTAGAACGGACTGTACTGGCACATACAGCCTCTTTTATTCACATTCTACAAACATAGTACTGCCCAGAGGGTTTTGAAGAACAACCAATCAACGCATTACAACACAGCTAACACTACCATTCATTACATCAGAAATCCTCCCCTCTGCCTGTGATCTCAACACAATGGACTAACTTAATTATCACAGGCAGGAAAATACAGTATTATAAAACATATCAAAGGGACCCCAAAACATGCAATAACCCCTCAGAACCGGGGGATCTGGATGAAGCACATAGCCAAAATTCACCCAGATCCGTTCAGTAGTTTGGAAGATACGGTTAAATGCAGATTCCGCAGGACATATACAGGCTATATGAAAAATAATTACTGTTAAATGTGTCCCCTGTTCTGTAGTTTAAAATTACTGAACGATGTCTTTGTGCACCAAATACTGACGAGATGGCACCATGTAGAAAAGTCAAAACAGTGTCTGTGAGTTAAAATGGCCGCCATACATTGTTCTCACCATGTGCTTCATCCATTGTTCTCACCATGTGCCTCTGATACATGAAATGGTGGCCACCCAGTAACTCCACAGTTTGTCTGGTAGTCTATCCAGCCAAACCAACAGATGAAACACATGGGGAACAGTGCAACAAACCGAGGGAATCATAAAAAAAATATGGACAATAATCATATTTGTGCACAATCTCCAGTTTTGTCACAGGGCACAAATAGTGTTTTCAAATGCCATATATCCCAGGGCCATAGTCAGAAGGTAGGAGGCAGGCAAGCAGCCCCCTCCAAGAACACGTGGCGAGGTCTGTTCCGCCACACTGAGCACCTCCAAGCAACCTATCCACCCTGGTTTCTGCTTTATATTGCCTTTAAACCATGCTTTTCCTGGTGTTTGACATCTTCCTATTACATCACATGTTAGGAGTCTGTACAAATGCTCCAAGGCTCCTTTGTCCATTACCTTTAAATGTCCCCCTGCTCCCTCTTGTTACAAACAAGTGCCCATCATAAACTTTAGATTGTAAGCTTCTGGGCCTTCTAGCTTAGAATTAAATAACTTTGTTTTTAGTAGCTACATTTCTTTGTTGCAGGCCCATTTAGAACTGAGTCTTGGGAGATTCGGCACAGGAAATTTCATGAAGGAACAAGTAAAAAAAAAAAAAAAAAAAAGAGTGGAATTTTATTTTCAAAATAGCAGGTTTAGGATTGAAGATGTTATGTCCTTTGGTGGAAAATCATCCAGAAATGTGGTTTCAACATAATGGGGCTACTGCCCATACAGCCATGGCCACAATGGACCTCCTGAGACAACTGTTCAGTGAGCAGATAATTTCAAGAAATTTCCAAATTAATTGGCCAACACGTTCACCCGAACTTTCAGTTCCCGATTACTTTATGTGGAGATATCTGAAGGAGTGGTGTATGTAAACAAACCATGTACACTGGAGCAGCTCAATAAAAATACCCATGCAGAAATTCAAGCTTTGGCCCACCCTGTATAAAAGGGCTGTAAATCTTAGATCTCCGCTTATGGGCAAGGTCCTCTATTCTTTTTTTTTTATTGGTTTGTCTATACTGTATTTCCCCCTCCTCCCCCTTTATTGTACAGGGCTGTGGAATATATTGGGACTTTATAAAAACCAGTAATAATAACAATAAGGGCCAGTTTCACAACTTGAAATAATAATGCATTTCACGTAAGCAAGCCATTGTGGGATAATAATAAATGTGTCTGTTCTGCTGAACAAACGTTGCTGCAGTTGCAAAACTGGTATGCCAAAGTATTTTGTTTCACTTCCTATAGTCAGCAATCTCGACTAGAGAAACCATTGTTACTTATAGAAGCATTGACACACTCTTTAATGAAGTCCGCCAGTTTGAGGGCACCAACAGTAATTGAGGGAATCTACACATGAGAAAATTTAAACATAATATAAAAAAAAAAACCTGAAAAATCTATTTCTTTTTAATCTAAGGGAAAAAAATATGGGAATGAATGAATTTTTATTTTCGCCAATAGTCCAGTGTTGTAACTAGTTGCCACAATACTTTTAACATTTAGTATACATTGATTGACATAATATAAATACAAAACATGAATTATGCGTCAGAGAATGCCTAATTTAGGCACAGTCCTTAAGGCCAAATTGATTGATTTTTGAGTCACAGTGATTCAGTCATGTGTTCTGTTACTTTTGCTCAATGTTAACAAAAATACACACACTTTGTCTTTGAGAACATGTTAACAGTCTTTAAAACGTTAAAAACAATTGTTTGCTAAAAACCAATCTGTGTTTGTTACCCAAGCAGTGGCTAATGGAGCAAATTTTCATTGTGACATGATGTGCAAATGCTGACTTGGGTAAACAGAGTAGCATGCCTTTCAGTAGTTGGCACATTGTTTGAAGAGGTTTGCTCTTCTGAAAAGTTCTCAAAAGTACAGTACTCACTACTGAAGGTGGGTTTTTGTCGATGGTTCTTGTGCTCTGGTTTATCTCTCTCCCCACAGCAAGGATTACATATTGATAAGGTTTTTCTTGTTCAAAGCTAAGAAGACAGCCAAAGTGGAAATTCCCTAAAATCCATGATTCAGCTGTTCCTTCATTCATAGGGTAATCTTACATACCCCCAAGTCGGAGTCTAATTCAGCAGGTTAACTAGATAACCTTGAGTACCGCTACATAGAACATGAGTGCCTGTCAAGTTGTCTTCATCTCGAGACAGTTTCTATGATTTTACAAGATCAAGAATAAATCAAGTAACCGAGCAAATGTGTAGTGTAAAGTAAAAAAAAAAAAATGTACTCTGTATATAAGTAATAATGTGCTGGTTTTAAACCCCTAAAATCATCCATTTGAAAAAAAAACAAACAATCCAACAACCAAAGACTTTAGAGTTCCAAGTCCTACTTTAGGCAGATTTTAGAGAAAAAAAATAATAATAATTAAAGAAGGTACAGTAAGTAAATTTTCTACAATCTACTCAACTGTCAAGGCACAATTCTAGTAGTAAACAAAACAGTGGCAGAACACACACAATGTCCCCTGGTAAACAATAAAGGGAATTGGTTACTTAGGTCTTCAGAAATGTTCTTGTCTAAGGTCCAGTGGAATAAAAAAAAGTCACTGCATGAAACGTAATTCACTCTCTGGCAGCTGTTTTTATTCAAATGGTTTAGCTGAAGCCCCATCTCTGGTGAAGGTCTACTGAATTGCATGGTGCAGTCGATGGATGCTCCCCTCGAGATGTTAGGCACATATTTGAGCCAACGTTTCTAAGTAGACGATCCTAAGGAGAAAGGTTTTTAATTAGAACAAAATGTCATAACCTATTCATAGCATTTCGTTAGAACATGAGACAATGACAGTATGAACATAATATCAGGTTATAAATGTTATAGGGATAAATTACTTCTTTAAAGCTATCTGCTTTGCCAAACTGAATATACACAATTCTGAGTCTATAACTAAAAAATCTCTTGGATGTGTGGTGGCTCATACCTTTGTCAGTTCCCATTCTTCATTTCCAGGCACTGTTGTCCCTCTTCCTTTGTACTGACATTCACCGAGCTCCACCTGACCAGGGCCATATTTGGAACGCAAACATAGCTGCTTGCCGATATTGTGCCGCAGTTCACGCTGAGTGGTGTATTCAAAGTACTAGAACAAAATAAAAGAAACACTCGGTAGAAGACAAAAGAAGTATGGAATATATCTCAGTTTACATGTTGTGAACACTGCAAGTAAAATTGGCAAAAGTAATTTAAACCTTCACCACCAACCAATTTGAAATGTTTTCTTTATAAGCTGCTAAATGCTGCAATAAATAAGGGATTAGGTGGGCAGAAATGCAGAGGATTATTCATTCAGTATTTAGTTTGATTTCAATAGAACTTGTGATGGGGAAAATGTACTGCACATGGCAGAAAAAGTGTTCGACTAATCCACAAGTTCCCAAGTAGTCTTTAGTGTTTGTGTGTTTTGCAAGTTCAAATCACAATTTATTTCAGTAAATAGAGAGCAGCTCAACTTAGCAAAAAACCTGCTTGCCCCTGGTGAATGTCCGAGTTGACTAAGCCATCAATGTACAAATCATTGAATTTGCAGGCTTCAAAAGAAACCCAATGGAGCAAACTGGTCACACAGAGATTTAAGAGGAAAATAGTAAAATAGAAGTCAAAGTCGTCAAAAAACATGCACCACAGTCGGCTATCACACTATATATATATATATATATAAATATAAAGGACTTTGATGTTCTGCATAAAGGATGACTTTAGGATAAGGAATATATTAAAATGTGTTCATTTTCCTACATGCACCGTCCCTTATGGTTACAAATGTTTAAACGGTTGAATAACTGTTGCAGTTTTAGTTACAAAAATACTTTTGTACCTGGTTCCCACCCATTCCATGGCATGGGTACATTATGAGTGGTTTGCCTCCATGGTTATTTTCACCAACATCGAGACAATTTTGTGTTCCTTCATTTTTAATCTGGAAGAAGAACAAATTATTAAGTCAGCACCTGCAAAGTCAATAAGACTCTCAAAAAAATAAATAAATAAATAAATAAAATACATTAGGTCAATGTAACTCATGGAAAAAATTTGTACTATAAAAGAAAAACGTTATTCATAAAAACGTGAAAAATGTTACAATATTTTAATAGCCTTTCTTTTCCTTTTGTTAATTTTACTTTTATAGCTTGGGAAATGCATTGCCATGGTATGTTATAAACTTTCATGATACAAAAAAAAAAACGTAAAAACGTAATAAAAGAATTTGAAAATAAAATGCACTCACTGCTCCGTAGTATGTGGGTGACAGATCAGGTATGAAAATCTCAGGATAAACAGTCTCCAGGTACCACGAAAAGTTCTTACAACTTAAATCTTCTTTTAGTTTCAATCGATCAGAAAGATCCCCATAGCTTTTCTAAAAAAAAAAAAAAAAATGAAAAAACAAAAAACAAACATTACTTACTGAAGTTAAATATTAAGAGATCAAAGGGCTTGGTGTATTGACAATTGATCGGGAATCAAGATGACAATTCGCTGCATGTTTTTGAGTTCCCTTCAACCTCTCTGCCATTAGAGGGCAGTCTATGTACTCTTTATTGCTAAAGATTATAGTTGGCTTCAGTATCCTGATCTGCACACTACCTTAATTTCCCAGAAACAGTAAGCCAACACGATAGCTAGAAATAGATCTATCTATATATATATATATCTATATCTCTATCTCTATCTCTATATATATATATATATATATATATATATATATATATATATATATATATAAAAAACGACGTAATAATGAATGGGGTGAATGTGCCAATATTAAATTTCAAGATCCAACAAACAAACCCTTACAAATCAGTGTCCAATACGCCACAATTGCCTAAAAATTGAATAAGTAGTTATTACATCTGTAGAATAATTAGTTTGTCATTGTTTTTGAAGTCGATAGAAAGAAACTGTAAGAGTAAAACAATACAAAGCTATGATGGAAGTTGTTTTTGATTCTTTGACTTTTCATTTGAGAACAAATTATTTTACCCAGGAAACCACACGTTTTAATTTGGATCCCTATGGTTTCTGTATCTGCGCTCCAAACAGATTTTCTTTTGACATACCTCTCGCACCATTTTTGCTGCCTGTTGGTTTCTCCGGTAAAATATCTCCTTATAGCGATCCATCCAGACCTCAGCAAGCCGGACCTGGTTTCTAGAGATTACCTGAGTACCTTTGGGAAATGAATGAGGGCTTTTTGTACGGAAAACATGGCCCACAACAGAGCAAGGTATAATTTCCAACTGTCCACCACATTGCCAGACCTTTAAAGAAAAAAAAAAATAATTCCATTTAATGTAGAACATCCCTACAAATATCAAATCACATTGTCTAAGGGAACATTTCTTTTTGAATATTTTTTTTCCACTATCCATGATCTAAATTACTAATCCACTGATTTAAGTCAGGAGTTTTACTGTACCCGTGGTGGGCAATCCCATATTATCAGATATCCAATCACAGGTTAGAAATGAAACATTCCACTATTGTACAAGTGTCCTTTGTACTTTAGAACTCCTAGTGATCCATGCGGATTTAGTGAGCTTGGTAAACAGTAACTGGAGTTTGTGGGTTTGCCTAACCCAGAACCTGTGATTGGAATAGAATTAACTAGACTACATAGGATCCAAGGACTCAATATTGTAGTAATACTTTGTTTTATTTATCTTAAGTCTTTATTTTGATTTTATTATATATTTTAATATACGCTGTGTGCACTTTAACATCTTGATCCTGACTCCTCTACCGGGTTCCATCAGTGGGAGTGTCACCCTAAATAGACACTAATGTATTGTAACTTGAAGCCACAAAAGTGTGCTTTATTCACTACCCTTAACCAACATACTGCACTTAGGAGCTATTTCTCAATTTTTCTGTATATTATATGGGGAACAACTAATCTGAACATCCAGAAAAAGAGGGTGTGTATGCTACACAAGCTACAAAGTTTAGAGCCTATATTTTAAAAGGCTCTACAACATGTGAGTTTATTTTCACTCACCTTCATACAGATTTCCACAGTTGTATTACAATTTTTCCACTATATTTATCTTGTCCCTGTTTACTATATTCTAATACACTTTTAAGCGCCGCACTACTTGCACTTTTTGTTTTAGGGGATTGGCACCAAAACACCAAGTACCATGTTTTCACCAACTAGACTACATAGGCCTGCTGGGTTTTTATCTGGGGTAACAGTAAAACAACAGATACAAACACAAAGATGCTATGTGTGTATGTATTTGTAGCTATCTGGGCATGCAGGAATGGTCAGCTATTTTAAGAAAACACATCTCATTAACAACTAATAAAAATAATTATTTTGGAGGTTTTAAGTTGCAGTTCTATCAGACCAGTTGATGTCTATTGCTGCAAGCATTCTTCCTACTGCGAGGGATCCTGACAGAAACCCATGAACACAGTTAAAAACAATACAACTGTAGAGTCATTATTTTAAAGAAAAGAAACCCCCTCTATTTTATGTCCTTGCTTCCTTTTAAAGATGCCAAGAGGACAAAGGGTTGTTTCAGAAGAGAAGAATTTTATTTGGCACGGTACCCGTCCCAGATAAAATAGGATTAATCAAAGATGTGAAAAAGACACTACAATGTATGAATGTACTACAGTACATGTAACCACTTTTGCTTGTTTAATTTAGATACAAAAAAAATATTTTCAAATGGAGAAGTAGAAGGTCTAGATCTCGATCCCCCAACTGTGACATTAAATAAAATAATATTTCCTTATTTGCACTTGTAAATTGATATATTGCAATATTGCTTAAGAAAAAGTAAGTAAATTAGTTTTGAATAACTGTCAGACGGCAGAGGCATGGTCTATACAATAAATCCACTTCAATAAGCTAAAGTTGTTTTGGTGCCTATAGTATCCTATTAAATTATTCAGGGACATAGTGTTGTGGGCATACATTATCAATATATATAGGTGACAAGTAAGATGAGTGTTATGCAGTATATAGGAGAATTATATCTAGGTAAATTCTGGATTGACAGTCTAAATCCATTATCCAGCAATAGGTATGTTAAAATACTGCTCACATAAAAGTCTTAAACAGCCAATGTTTTCCCAGGATATATTCTGTTGCAGGGTCAGTTCCAACAGAACCACACTGCTCTGGGTGTGATCAAGCAACCACCACATTAAGAGTGACTGAGTTTGTTCAATGGGAATCATATGGATCAGTTTTTTGTGAATCACTAGACTTGACCACTTATAAAAAATTACCATACAGAATAAAATGTTTCTGGTAATAAACTGACTGTTATTTTGCACTATTGCTCCTGGTCAGACAACCTACCTCTAAAACTGCGAGCTCAGAAGGACTAGTGACAATATTTAACAGTTACAATTATTTATATAGTGCAGTACTGTACAATAGGTAAGCAAAACACATTTAATTCTAACAAAACGCACATGACATATGGGAACAATAGGCCACTAGGAGCTTACAATCTAAACGGAACATCCTCAGAGGTAAGAGGAGATTTATATGGTTACAGAAATTAACACTGCAACAAAGTTAATGGAGAGCTGGGCATGATTATTTAAATGAGGGGTAGGCAACCTTCGGAACGCCAGATGTTGTGGACTACACCCCCATAATGTTGGCATCATGGGAGGTGTTGTCCAAAACATCTGGCGTGCCGAAGGTTGCCTATGCCTGTTTTAGATTAACGGAGAGAATGGTCTTCATATCACAAACTAAATCATATTACCAGTCCTTACCCTGAAAGACATTTCTACGTTTTCTCCTCCCCAGATTTCCATTTGGTCGTCATAAGAGCCGATGTGCTCAAAATAAGCCTTGGAGATTGCAAAAAGACCTCCAGCAAAAGTAGGAGACCTAGAATATATTTGAGAAAACCCTCATGAGGAACAATTATAATGTAATTAACATAAAAACAGGTTCTACCTGCTCACTGAAACTGAGCTCACGCCATAATATAGCCTATAAGCTTAGAAAAGTGCAAATTGTGCTTTTGCAGCCAATGTTATAAAAATGGGAAAAATATTATTAGAGAGATGTAAAGCACAACGAATGGTCAATTTGAATAACAGGAGTCTTATGGAAACTACACCTAGTTGTAGTTGAGTGCTCGATACCGACATTTTATTGAGAAGTTGCAATTATTTTAGTTGTCACGGTTATGGTTATATATTTGAATGTTTTACTATGACATCCTCAATTGTCTCTCCTATGCATACAATTTTAGATTTCTCCTTTTTTTTTTTGCTGCTGCTAAAACAGCCTACAGATATTGATAACACCTATTATTTAAAACACTGCCTTTGCCACTAACTGTTAGAAACTAATGAGAGAATTTAGATTTAAAATTTTAAGACCAGAATAGACACATTGGAAAAAGGGAAAATTTACCAGCTCTTTTTGGTCCTAAAATTTGCATTTTTATGATAAAAACCCCATTAATTGCATGTTTAGTAAATAACATTATAAGTAAACGCATAATATCTGTAAACAGCATGCTCTTTAAAGAATATTCTACAGGTTTCATAAACAGTGAGAAAGCTTGTTTTCGACAGCAAAGATATCATTTAGTAACATCAGATGTTATTTCAAAAACATGAACTATAAAACACTAATTAAAAACCGCTTTATACAAGGTTGCTTAAAGTCTAAACAAAGCTTACTTGGCTTTAAATGACCTTCTCATTGAAACAAGGTTACAGTCTCCTTTAATCTAGGTACTAAGAGCTTCCTGTAATTATTGTTTGTAAAATGGAATCTGGGTAGTTACAGTTAGTGTTGCATTTCACTAACTGGATTTTCAAGAAATGACACTAACATAATCCACAGTCATTCTATTATTATTGCATGTAGTACCATCCTATGATCAGTTTTAACCCAAGGTAATAACGGATTATCAAAACAGCACACCTACTACAAGCAGTAGGGAATGCACCATAAGCAGATGCGTTACATACTATAGGGGCAACTGAATATGAAGTATATCTTGACAAGGGTCAAAATGTAAATAGAGGGTTTTCCATTCCCAATAACCTGTTTTTGGTACTGGCAAGAAGTGTCAGGAAGTATAAAAACGAGTAACACCCTCTGGGGAAAGAGAGGTGTTTGGGTAGAGAATCAGGAAGAGGCAGCAAGGGTTAAATAAGATGTAGATGTAAAAAATATAAATAATAAAAATATAAAAAATAAATAAATAAAAACCTCAAAATAGGATGTGGAGCCAATACCACAAAAGGAAACATGAAACATGAAAAGCACAGGTAAAATAATAAGAAAACAACAACAACGACAATCTTTTCTAAGAATCTTGTGAATGTGGGATACAATAGATTATGTTACAGAGACACTATGGCCTTTATAAATAAAATAAAAATAATAAAAAATAAAAAGGCATACATATGTAAGCAACATATATAACATTCTTGGCATGAAAAAAAAAGAAAAAAAAAAAAAAAGCTTTCTTAATTATCCATAGCAGACATAGGTTGTATTTAAAAATCGCATCAGGGGATCTTATAATTTTACCTCTTAAAGTCAATAGGTCCCATTTTTAAATCTATTGTGAAAAAAATAATTTTAGTATCCAAACTCATGTACTCTATGTCAATGGCTAAAGACTCCCAGACTCCTGTGGGACCGATAGAATTTCAGGTACAGAGGTTTCATCTTGTGACCAAGGTGCAATTTTTGAGTTTTATTTAAGTAAGAGGTCCTTCACAGGAGACAGGATCTTGGAATTGTCAATTGTTTAATTCCAATAGTATGCTGTTTGTCAAGGATCCATAGTCATGTCAACTATATTTTCCACTAGTACTGGTTTGAGAAGGAGGTGGTAGTTGTATGCTGGACTCTGGAGAGTGGTTATGGACTGTGTGCAGTGAGTGGGTGAGAATTTGAATGCCTGTGTATTAACATTATGTACACGCAAAATAATTTCAATGGCATTACAGCATTTAACCATGAAAATTACAATTTATCTGCAGTCTTGGGGTCTACAAGTAATATACATAGAGATATGCTCACACATCTAAATATAAGTATTTTTAAGAAAGGTTTTTTTTCCCCTTTGTTTCATTAAAGAGTTACTGCATACCACCCCTTTTAGTTTAAGAATTAGAATGCAATAAGTATGTCAGAAACATAAGACAAAGTCTCATTGATTGAGAAGAATGTCTTGGGTTACAGTTGGTTTGTGAACCCTGCCTTACAAGCACACAAACTAGATTGCAAGAGTAGCCACGATTTTGTAAGGATGCTAAACTATTTGGTTGAGTGATTTTTGCCACCTGGACAATGTAATCCTAAAACCTATACTTATTTAGGAATGTGTAGAGGATAAAGCCAAATTGAAACCCAAAAAATATATGCTGAACATACAATAGACATTCTCTCGAGTGTGCACTAGAAACCTAGGCATATTCAATAATAATCCAACTGGCAATCAAGTAAATAAACCATTATGAACCTTACTTAATAGGGTATGTTTCATCTTTCCTTCTTGCTTTTTCATGCGCAGGTATAGGTTCCCAGCCAAATGTAAGGCTCCAATCAAAGTTCCCCCGGCTGTGCTGCTTGCCATATTGGACTGGTTTGGAAAATTCAAAGCTGTTTAAGTCAATAGTTGTGATATCTGGACTTACAACAGCAGTATGATCTTCAGCAATTCTGGACAAGAGAGGCTCCAACCAGCCATGAAAACATTCACCTGTTTAACCGTAAAAACAAGGCATGGAAATTAAAGAGTTATGTATATTCTAAGTGACCAAATACATTTTTTAAAATAAGATTTTTATGTTTAGTCCAAGACTTTTTAGATTATATATGTGCATACAATTAATGGACATGTTATCATAAAATAGGGCACCCTTTTGCATTAAGGATAAGAATTTCAAAGTATACATCCAAAAATGGTCTGGAAACATTCCTTTGGTATTTTGGTACACGTGTGCATTGCCAAAAGCAATCCGGCCAATTAGGACTCAAAAGACATTGTTTTGCACTAACAGCAGAAAGATCAGCGCTAATTAACAGAGAACGAAGGGACAGCAACCATAATAAGGGGATCCCTCTAAAACCCTTTAGTAGATCGAAAAGAGCAAAAAACACAAATATAGACATCTACTACCAGGAATAAAAAAAAGTCTGTTAATAGATAGAACAATAAAACGTCCCAAAATACTCTTGAGTAAAAGGTACACTTTAGTAGTACGTGCAGGTGGAATTCTGAATCAAACAGAAAAGGTCTAAAACAAGTGAAAAGTTATTGCCTACAAGGGTACGTAGGTTTTAGAATTCCTATGGTTTTAAACCTTATTTCACCATACAGAGTGCTATTTGTTGCTTTTCTATTTTTTCTGGGTTTCTGGCACCTTTGCTATTGAGGACTCCTAAATCATATCATGTAAGTGGGGATTATACCACTGTACGCTCTACACACTGGAGCTGGCTATAGCTCCATTAAGTGTGAGTAACGCATTGTTATTTTATTACACCCACTATTGTTGAACTGATATATTACATATTATTTTATGTTATTTATGGACTACAACCAGGCCTGGACATCGAGTCGAGGCCGGCAGGGGAGGTCAGAGGATCTCCCCGGCGGTCCATGTAGGGCCTGCGTTATCAGAGCACCGGCCCCACTGTGTTCTAGGACGGGTCGGTGGGGAGATCAAAGATCTCCCTCACCGGCCAACATGCAGTGTGATGCAGCCGCCGGTTGGGGAGGAAGACAGGAGAGGACCTGGAGGAGCTCTTATCTCGCAGCTCCACCGGGTTCCTCTTGCGAGATCCAGAGCATTGCCATGGCAACGGTCCGGGTCTCGTGACAGTGAACTCCAGCCCTACAGAACAAGAGTTCACTCACCACCAGGGTTGGCAGCATGGTCCCCCCTCCCAGGCTAAAGGTAAGAAAGATACAATGCCTGTTTTTTTTTTTTGTTTTTTTTTTTATTTTATCAACCTCTACAAAAAATGAACAATCAACAGGAGTTGGTTGTCTTAATTGTGAGGGACCTGACTTCCACACAAAAAAAAAAAGTGACTGCTAAAATACATTATGAATCTACAGATCATGATAGACTTTTTGTGGCTATGTGTCAAGTGAGGCTGTTTTGTTTTTTTCACAGAGAGAAATAATGACTATATATATTTTTTAAAAATAGCTAAATGAATATAGACACAATTTGATTTTAGACAGGTTTACAGGAAACACAATAGCCTTCCTTTCTATGTTCAAAACATTTATAAATTAGGTCAAACCGCTTGTAAATACTCACAATGGGCATCCAGGAAGGTCAGAACCTCTCCCGTGGCAACACTTGCACCCAGCAACCGTGCAGTGATTAAGCCCTTTCGTTCTACCTGTCTCACAACTTTCACAATCTGTAGAGACTTCACATAATTGTCCAAGGGCTCCTTCAAGTAATCTGTGCAGGGGAACAAAATACGAGCATTTGCATTACAAAATACAGCAGGTAGATTTAGGAAAGTAGATCCAAGATACCTTATGATAATGTTTGAATTACAGCATAAAAACGACATGCAATTGATTGATTTCTAACATATTCCACAGCACTGTACAAAACATGAAACAGTTCTAACCAAACATGTCTGACATACAAAAAAAATAATTTAGGAGGGCATTGCCCAAATGACCTTATAATGAAAAATGCAAAGCACTTGCCTACACAACCATCTTTGGTGGGGGCGGGAGGAGGGAGGGTTCCTTTTTTTAGTTGGTGCAATTAAGGCAGATTTGGATTGTTCAGTCCCTTTGCCCTTCATTTATACATGTTAATACCTATAAATTATTACCCCAATAGTATATTAGGAATAACTGCTCATAGACTTACTGCACTCTATGAAAAGGTAATGCTGTGAGTAAATGTTACTTGCATTGCAGGTAAGCTTTCAAAAGTAATTGTTTTGCGAGTACAATTGCACTTTATTTAAACACACATACATACGCACAATTTTTTATTTTTGTGATCTGTGAGCTTTGGTCTTATTTATTCTGACATCTCCAAACCCCCTCAATGCCATTATTTTCCTGATAATACATGTTTCACACATTAGTCTTTAATAAAAAAAAAAAATTTAAAAAGTGTTTGAGCATGCAACAAAGTTTTGGTTAAGAGTTAAAAGCTTTAGAGTAGATATGTATTTTTAGTTTCGTGGTTTTATTTAATTTTCTATTAGAGAAATCTGGAAGAAACAAATGTTTTATGTATTTTTTGCTAGAAACTCCAAGTGTCTTTTTAAAATGCACAAACCCTGTTCTGTTCAAATCTAGAAAATGAACTCCTTTGTAGCAGTTTCATTCTAGTAACCGAATCCTTTTAATCATCTCAGATACATTGGATGCTTAATAAACAAGTCTTGTCAAAGAGGCCCTGACAGACCTAGTGGAGTCCTTCGTTTCATTGACAATGTAAAATAAATGTATCACATTTGCTTCTGTCTGACAGACTGTTCTGCAGAGGACCTAGGGATTGAAGGTGCTGCATAGAATAACCATTACAGTCCTTATGTGCAATAAACTTGAAGGGACACTCCAAGCTGGAGATGAGATTTTTAGAGGCAGATGCCCAAATGACTGTTTTGTTTTGTTTTTATTAAACTCTCAATAGTTACATGTAAACTGCATTTTTATCTACTTCTTTCGCACAGAATCTTTGCACATCAATAGCAAATTGTGAATATGGGTAATATATTACTGTAAAACAACAAAGTATCTAATCTTCTTGGTGGCATGTAGTACTCTTTGCTACAGGAAAGAAGCATTTAAAATGTTGCAGTTTTCAGTAACAACTGATATCTTAGGCCATGGGTCCTCAAACTCCGGCCACCCAGATGTTCCTGAACTACAACTCCCATGATTCTTTGAATTACATAGATAGCCAGAGAATCATGGGAGTTGGAGTTCAGCAACATCTGGGGCCGGGGGGGGGAGGGGGGGAAGATTGTTTGAGGACCCCGGTCTTAGGCAGTCTAAGGATCCAGGAGAACTTAACAGATGTTTTGGTATGGGGTTGTTTTTATTATTATTATTGGCATTTATATAGCGCCAACAAATTCCGCAGTGCTTTACAATATTATCAAAGGGGGAATTTTACAATAAAAGACAATCACACAATGACACAGGAACAATAGGTAGATAAGGGCCCTGCTCAAACCAGCTAATTAGAGTTGCAAAAAGAGACAAAAAAAGATTATAAAATAATGTAAGGGAAAATAAATAAAAAGCTAACTGTGGAGCTCCACTCCCTATTACATTTATCAAGGGAAAAACAGTATTATTTGATAAAGTGATCAGGAGTAGTCATCATGGAAACCAATATAGGCCTTAATTTAATATTTGCGGATAAGCTTTTTCAAAGTTGTTTAATATTTTGTTATTTAATAAAGCTCCATCTCTGGTCCCTCCCCAAAGTTAACCCTACCCTACTTTAATTTCACTGCTTAACACATCTCTTAGCACACTCACACACATACAGAGACAGACATACACAGACTGCTACACACAAGCATAGAGACACACACACACACACACACACAGACAAGCACAAGCAATTCATATGTTGGATGTAGTGTGTTTGTGTAAGGAATGCAGTGTATGTGTATTGTGGACACAGTGTGATTGTTTCAGAGTATGGGATGTAGTGTGTTTTTGTTGGTAAGGCAGAGTGAGCATGTGTGGAGGGGATGTAGTATGTGGATGGGGGTGAGATATTGTTTTAATTTGTTTATTAGAGACATTTTAATTAAAAGGTGAGAGAGAGAGAGAGAGAGAGAGAGAGAGAGAGAGAGAGAGAGGAGGGGAAGACAAGAGTGGGGAAGAAGAGAGGGAGTGTCTGTGTGTATAATCAATAACCCTCATTCCAATTACCTTTAAGCAGGGAAGGGGGACATCACAACAAACCCTGGTGGTCATTGTGTATACAGCCTCCCGTCTCTCCCTCTGCGAGGAGCAGAAGACTTCATGCAGTGGCTGTCACAAGCTTTGGGCTTTTAATTTCAGAACATCGGTGTTGCCGCAGGTTAAAATAGCGAACTACCCACAGCTCAGAGAAGTCACAAAGCGGTTCTCTGGTGTCCATCTATAATCTGAGCAATCTACCCACTAGCCTATAAAAGGCACGCCTCTGCATGGCTTACTGATGCATTTCAAGGTAGCGCCCCAAGCGCTGCAGAGAGGGCAAAAAAATAAATAAAAAGATGCAGAGCTACAGAGCCCCACACTCTGGCCTCTGGCCTCTAGCCCCTTTCCCAATAAGTCAATAAGGGGAATCCACACTGATGCACACAAACAGAGGCTTTGCATTAGGTATTTGTACCTGCCATGTTACGTTACTTTGCATTATTTATACTCCATCTTATCCTTATTGACTTGCAAAAAATAATTTAAGAGATTAATTCATTCATTTTACTTACAATGGACAAATAACTTTAGGTAGTGTGAGTGTTACCAGGGGTGGACTAATCTAATAAGTTTGAGGTGGCTTACAAACAATTCATGCAACTAAAACTTAATTTAGAACAAGAACAATTTAAACAAATTGATTTCGAATACATTTACTGTTTAAAGACACGTTACTGCGAGTATTATTGTGGTTTGGAATGCAGTTATAAATGCAGGCACACCAAAAAAGAGGTACAGAGAGATATAGGCCCAAAATAGTGACTGACACCTAAAGTGGGACACTTGGAAAGTATGTACTTACCGTCCACACTAGCATCATCCACAAGAATGATTTCTTTTAGCAATATTGCGGGTGATGTATGTAGAACGCTATACACTGTCCGGAGCAGGGTTGACCAGGCCTCGTTATGAAACACGATGATTACACTAGTGGTTTGAAGTTGTGGGCAGCGCTTGAATTTTTGCTCAATGCACCTATAAATAATAATAATTAAAAAAAAAAAAACACTATTAAAACACACTTTTTAAATTTGTTAATGTATCTATAAGAAGAAATACAAATATGTGAGCATTCCTTATAAAAATAAATGGATGTTAAACAATTAAATAGGTTAGCATCATAATTCAACACTTTAGTTTTTTTCTTTACAGGCATTTTGGGACAATACTAAACCGGTTTTATTAACCACTACACTATGCTTACCCTACCCCCCATTGTCCTAATATACTAATCCTAACCCTTAACCCATACAGAACCCCAACACACTGTCCCTACTCCAACCCAAAATTCGGCTGATAGAAAATATATACCAGAGTGAACAGGACATTATTTGTATTCATTTCGCCAGTTGGGACTGGTAACAGGAACCATTCAAACTTTCGAAGTGGCACTTCGAACTCCAGAACTCTCGAAGCCATTTGAAGTGCCATTCAACCACGTGGCGGCGACCATCTTAAGCTGCGAGTACAATGAGCGGTGTTTGGTCGTCGAGTTCATGGAACTCAAAATCGGATACTTGATGGTGCGAACACCACTAAAACTTTACCTTCCATGGATGTTCGGCTATTCGAACGGGAGTTGAACGGCGTTTGGTAAAAAGAAACTCACGAACAAGAGACATATAATGACTTTATCCACGAATGGCTACATTCAGGATTTCACACAGCCTGATTCTCTGGAACAGTTTTGGGCATGGGACCATGTGTGCGGTCGTTCAAAATATGACTTACATAGAATTCTTGAACCCCTGAACTGATCTGGGTGATTTTTGGATATGTTTGTCACCAAGATCAGGGCTACTAGGGAATGTAACAATTGTGGTAATATCTTATGTATTTGGGGTACTTTTGGGGTTTTGTAAAATATGTGTTTTTTCTGCCTGGAGATAATTGAATTGATATAGTATCTGACTCAGTTATCACCCTGGCAGAGGGGAGGGATTGTATGTTTGTCATGGGAGTGTCGTGCATTTAATCACTGTTCTTATTGGTCTGTGTCTTTGTGTTGGAGTCCCCAACAAGGTTTATGTGTGCATACCCCTTGCATGGGGATTGTCATAAAAGGCCAGTGTGGCACCATTAAAATTAATTCCTGCTTAACCCTCAAAATGTAGCCTTGTCTCGTGATTGTAGGGAACAGCTATACAGCTATACCACTAGCTCTTGTAAGAGCTCCACAGCTATATTGGATTCTTGGTCAGCTGAGATATCAACTGGCGAACACGGCAGCACTGCTCCAACTAATGGAAAAGGAAGTCTATGGCGGCATATACCCCTCTACTCTCGGGGTGACCGTCACATGAAGTTACTGCAGCTCACCTGGATTTAATGTAACACCCAACACTGAGCAGAGATATGGCTTAAAATGAGGCAGGTTAACAATCTACATGCATGATCCACTTGCAGTTTGTAAATGTATGTACTTATGGCAATATCTCTGACTTTCTCTGGGTTCCCATAGAAACTAAAGCAGGACATTACTCTCACTGGATCCAGGACACTTGAAAAGCATGTCCAATTACCCAGCACAGAAGCTGATCTGTCACTAAGAATGATCTGTTTCTGTTGTATATTACGATCTGTTTGATTATATTGTTTGCACAAAATATTTGCACACGTTATGGGTATGTATACATATGCACACATTCATTTGATTTCAAGAATAGCTACAGGAAAAAAAAGAAAAAAAATAAGAAAATAAAGTAGATGGACATTTTTTTGGGAGGCAGCCACACTATACAAATCTTGTTCACAGCTTTTCAACACCAGTGTGAATAGTTCTTTTACAGGCCGCATACCTCAATCCTACATCAAACAGGGAAAATGTTCCACATGAGAGCTCAAGTTTTCCCGCTGCCTTCAAATGAAACAATGATTCTTCTTTCATTTTCTCTATTGACCGGCCATGGAGACAGCTGTTACAGTTTTGGGATTTTTTTTAAAAAAAATTTTTTTATCATTATAAAAAAAAAAAAAAAATTGAAGAAGGAAGTTGCTAAAGAGGGTGGCTACCATGCTTCAAATTAAATTGGTTCAGAACTCTTTTTCCCCTCATTTGCTTTAATGAAAAGCATTCTTGTACTCCTGGGGAATGTATTTATTTAATTTTTTTACCCCTATTGTTATGGACACACCTGCCAAGGCAGGGACAGACACCCGCTGTGGAATATGAGCTTTCCCAAATCTTTCAGCTTCACGGAAAAAAGCTCCCACACATGCATCAATTGTCAACCTCTGTCTGATGACCCAGTGTTGCATGTAACAGTAAAGTTATGAGATCCAAGGCGCAGGTTTTGAAATGAGGTCAATTAACCTAGTGAGTGCCAAGTAAGATAAGGACAAGACAAAGCAACAGTTTGTTCAGAGTTCTAGTATAGGACTGGTTACAGTATAGGTGCTCGGAAATGGACTCCATGATGGAAAGTGTGAATGAAGAAAATTATAGTAGCACATAAATGAACAGAGATTGCAAAAGGTTTTATAAAATACAATAGATCTGGAAGTAATACGGAAATATGTAACATGATCACTTTCATATATTTATTACCTCTGTCAATTTAAAAAAAAAATATATATATATTTTTTTCTTTTATTACTTTGTCAAGGATAAAAAAAAAATTAAAAAAAATACTAGAGAATTTAAAGAATACAAAATGTCAATATACTAGTAGCTCAGTGGACCACAAGACAAAGGAAGTCATCGTCTTATAGCCATATAATTTTGCTAACCTTTTTACACCCCCCCCCTCTGTTTTTGCTTCCTTTTCATATTTTGCTATTAAGTGAAGCTACCAAGAAAGTCCAATACCAGTACTAGAAGATCTATTGCCACCTTTGAGGCTGTGCTGTACCATTTGGTATTTTTTTATTCTTTTAAGTTTTATTGTGGACTCTTTATATCCTGTGTGTTTTTTATTGCTCTTATTAAGTGTTCTTGCATGGCAAGACCACTTACTATTATCTCACATATATATTATTCTGATTATGGCCAAATTTACCACCCTAACTCCTCCCACAGTTTTTACACTACATAGACAGTAATATACCGAAACGTGCGGATTGTTCCTGATCGGTGTGCTATTACTTTGTGGAACGTTTCACCGAATGGTTGACGAAATATCGTTGTTTTTGTGGCAAAATTGGTCCCATAGGAATGAATGGCGGAATGTTCAAAACTAGAGTGGGAGCTGACAAAAGCAAGAGAGTGTTAAAGAGGGTTAAAACCACTTCAGTAGCTTACCTTTTTCCAGCGCCGGGCTCCCTCGGCGCTGGTTACCTCTCCTCCCCCGCCGACGTCAGCTCCCTCTGCCGACGTCAGCGGAGCCGAATGCGCATGCGTGGCAAGTGCAGCGCGCATTCAAGCTGTCAATAGGATAGCATTTTTCAATGCTTTCCTATGGATGCTCTGCGTGATGGTTAGGGTTAGGGTGGTAAATTTGGCCATAATCAGAATAATATATATGTGAGATAAAAGTAAGTGGCCTTTCCATGCAAGAACTAATAAACATGGATTCCATGGTAATGAAAGTGACCCAGCCAGAGCTCAGCACACAAAGGGCAGGACACAGATAGAAGCTCAGTCTCAGCCTCCAGCGCCGCAGATGCGCCTCTAGTGGCTGTCCGGAAGACAGCCACCAGAGGCTGGCTTAAAGCTGCAATGTAAACATAGCAGTTTCCCTGAAACTGCTATGTTTGCATCTGCAGGGTTAAAACCTGAGGGACCTGGCACCCATACCACTTCATTGAGCTGAAGTGGTCTGGGTGACTATAGTGTCCCTTTAATATTTCAGAGACATCCTATGCATCAAAATGTAGGTCTGGGTCTTGTGATTCTCACAATATAAAGTTCTTCGCAGTAGGATTTATAGTTTTTAAAACTACGACCGTTTGAAGATGGCAACCGGTAGTGAAGAGAGCAATTTGAGGTAGTTTGTTTTTAACCGCTCTTCTCTGCCCTTGCTAGAGTGAGTTGCCATAGGATCCCAGGTGTGTGAGCAGCCAGCAGAGTGTTCTGGAACACAGAGGCTGCTAGATGAAACACATTCTCTAAACTGCTGTCATTCCTACAGTTTTGATAACACAAAAGTGAGCACTATCACATTTAATAAATATATTTCCATGTTAGTCAATTCGTTATACTTGTAACAGAAAAACAGTAACATACAGCTAATCAATGTTTCATAAAGTTACTCTGCCCACTCCAACCTTTCCACAGTTACTCCAGCCACTCCAACCACACAACAGTTACTCAAGCCACTCCACCCAGTTACTCCGCCCACTCTAGTTGTAGACTATTGGTGGAGGCAAGAACACTTCACTCAATTTCCTCAGAAATTGTAGCTTTTCTAGTTATTATATTCTATTGTGATTGGAGTATTGTTCTTGGCGCTACCTGTATATTGTTGTTTGACTTGTTCTAGTTTTCTTGGGGGTTGGAGGGATTCCCCTATTGTCAGGTGTGCTGCCTCCCATCCTAGTCTTCTTAGTTTCTTTAGCGCTGCTCTAATTCTTGTTCAGTTTTCAGATTGCATTTGTCTACAGTGTGGAGATGACAGACAGAAAATATTCACAGAACTGACATTAAGGCAGCCCGGAACAACTAGCCCCCAGCACACAATTTAAAAAATTAACTCTGGATGAGCAGTGTTTCAAGCAGAAAATACTGCACACCCATACTCATACCACCATGACCACTTCAAAAAGAAATGCGGTTATGGTGGTTGGAGTAACCATCTCCAGACTTTCTCTCTCCAAACGAAAAGAAAAAAAAAAAATGCTTTCATTTTAAGAACTTTTTATGGTCAGATGTGGCTAGATATCAACATGAAGCTGTAGAATAACTGAACAAATGTAGGGTATATAAGCAGTATGTACTACTAGCAGAACTGGTAAAGTGCTACAATTTTGATAGCAGTGAATGAGTGTCATATTTAGGTGATAAGGAAAGTTCCGGAGGATAGTAAAAAGCATTAAATAAAAATAAAAATAGCTCACCAATAGCTCACCACCAGAAAGGGATTCTTTTTAATGACATTCAGTTTGTTTAGACTCTGGTTCATATTCACACAGTGTGGGATGGTCCATCTAAACCCTACAGAAAACTTCATGGAGTGGCTGGAGAAGCTCTTCACCAGTTTTCTGGGATGCCCTGGAGGGACGGCAGGTAGCCATAGCACCTCCGCTACAAGGGAAACCTCAGGAGAGCAAGATTCGGTTGGATCCCAAGGGCTATCGCTCTTTTGGCACACATCTACCCACAACTACTAGCCCACAAGGGTTGAAGGCCAAGAGAGGAATGACCCCAAAGCATCGCACACAGAGACGGAGGATAAATTGCCATCAGCTGCGCCGTGTTCGTATGGTCCTCCGTTTCTCCCCAATGGGGAAGGACTTGAACTCTGAGGGATTTCAAGTCTGTGGCGCAAGGATGCAGGACTGCAACCCAACCTGGGGCACGTGGGATGCTCCGCAACTCGGCCAGGGTATCATTGCCTTCCTGAACCTTCATACTCTTGCACAAGATACCCAATCTCAGGTGTAGGCTGACTGTTTATTGCCACCGAGGATATTGCTCCAGTGTCTATACAGGGTTTTAACAACCATCTGCTGATACTATGTGATGTGATTAAAAGATAATTACTGTCCTGATGACACTCTTAAATTTAATTGGCTCCAGTAATTTTATGTTTCTCTTATATTGTTAACTTGGCTCATCGTGGCTACTAGGATTACTCATTTGCTTTTGATTTGCTTTCACTCCTGCAGAGCGAGGCGCAGCAATATTTCTTGTGCCAGTGGTATTACTCTTATCCTTTAATGAGTGCATGTCATACTCTGACAATTTTCCCACTTCCAGTCTTCCATCTAGACATGAAATACAAAGATGGTTCAGGCACTTCAAGGTTCAGAAATGGCAAATTTATTGAAGCCAAAGATAACAACGTTTCAACCTTGTGGTCTTTGTCAAGCCTTCCACCTAGACATGTCTGATAGCTCATGTTAATATTTTCCAGTTCAGTGTCCACGACACATACTTTGACCACATGCCTCTGTTGTAACCAATGTTGGGACACAATCGATTTACTTGTTAAAAAAAGTCATGATCCTTATCCCACAAAATGTGCAGATGATCAAGATTGACAAGTATGACTTCCTGTGTGTCTCTATTGTCTTCACTATCATTGATTGCTTGTATCACCATCACTGCACCTCAAAAATAAATAAATAAAAAACTATGCCAAGTTGTATATTTAATGCATGCCAGTAAGGGCATTTTTCTTTAGGACAGGTAACCTCAATAGGATTTCCACTTGCTAATGAGGCATCTTAAAAACACTTTGAGGAAAGGAAAAGGTCAAATAACTACACAAAATTACTTCCACGTTGGTGGTGGGGTTGTTCTATGTCGCTTAAAATGTGTATGTATGTGATGGGAAAAAAGTATTTGATCCCCTGCTGATTTTGAACATTGGCCCATGGATAAAGAAATGATCAGTCTATAATTTTAATGGTAGGAGTATTTTAACAGTGAGCGACAGAACAAAAACAAAAAAAAAATCTAGAAAAACGCATGTCAAAAAAGTAATTTCAATTATTGACATGCAAATCTATTTATAAGTATTTGACCCCTTTGACTTGGTGGCAAAACCCTTGTTTGCAATCACAAAGTACAGAGGTCAGACGTTTCTTGTAGTTGGCCACCAGGTTTGCACACATCAGGAGGGATTTTGTCCCACTCGTCTTTGCAGATCCTCTCCTAGTCATTAAGGGTTCGAGGCTGATGTTTAGCAACTACAACCTACAGCTCCCTCCACAGATTTTCTATGGGATTAAGGTCTGGAGACTGGCTAGGCCACTCCAGGACCTTAATGTGCTTCTTCTTGAGCCATTCCTTTGTTGCGTTGGCTGTGTGTGTTTTGGGTCATTGTCATGCTGGAATACTCATCCACAAACCATTTTCAATGCCTTGGTTGAGGGAAGTTGTAACCCAAGATTTGACGGTACATGGCCCCGTCCATCGTCCTTTTGATGCAGTGCAGTTGTCCTGTCCCCTTAGCAGAAAAACACCCCCAAAGAATTTTCCCACGCTGTGTAAAATGACACAGAGCACTGTGATTGGATGGATTTCAAGCCAGTCTGTCCTCCCCCCCCGGCCCCCACCCCTGGGCGGCGGGTGGGGGCCATATTGAGTCTGCGCGGAGCCCTCCATGGGTGAAGATGGATTATTTTTTTGCGTTCGGGTTTTTTCTTTTTCGTCGGGTTTTTTTTTTTGCGCTCGGGATTTTTATTTTATTTTCAATTCGACGGTTATGATGGTTTTTTATTTGGCCTTTTTTGGGGCTGAAAAAAGAAGATTTGAGAAAAAAGAAGACGTCGAATGGTAAGTTTACTTTTATTTTACAGGTTAGTTATTTTATTCCCCCCTCACTATTTTTTAGGGTGAGGGGGGTAGGTAGGGACTTTTTATTTGGGGGGGTGACTAGGGGCTTGGGGACCCCTAGTCACCTTGTGGGGGGGGGACTTAGGGCCCCCACCCGCAGCCCAGGGGTGGGGGCCCGGGGGGGAGGACAGTAGGTCCCCCCCCTCATTATCTTTGTGGCCCCCACCCGCCGCCCAGGGGTGGCGGCCGGGGGGGGGGAGGACAGTAGGTCCCCCCCTCATTATCAATATGGCCCCCACCCGCCGCCCAGGGGTGGGGGCCGGGGGGGGAGGACAGTAGGTCCCCCCCCTCATTATCAATATGGCCCCCACCCGCCGCCCAGGGGTGGGGGCCGGGGGGGGGGGAGGACAGTAGGTCCCCCCTCATCAATATGGCCCCCACCCGCCGCCCAGGGGTGGGGGTCGGAGGGGGAGGCAGTAGGTCCCCCCTCATTATCAATATGGCCCCCACCCACCGCGCAGGGGTGGGGGCAGGGGGGACAATAGTTCCCCTCCTTATTTTTCATTTTAGGGCCCCCACCCACCGCTCAGGGGTGGGGGCCGGGGGGGGCAGTGGGTCCCCCCCATTATCAATATGGCCCCCACCTGCCGCGCAGGGGTGGGGGCCAGGGGGGGGGCATTAGGTCCCCCCCTCATTATCAATATGGCCCCCACCCACCGCGCAGGGGTGGGGGCAAGGGGGACAATAGGTCCCCCCCTTATTTTTCATTTTAGGGCCCCCACCCACCGCTCAGGGGTGGGGGCCGGGGGGGACAATAGGTCCCCCCCTTACTGGTATTTTTAGGGCCCCCACCCACCGCTCAGGGGTGGGGGCCGGGGGGAGGACAATACCCCTATTAACATTTAGGGCCCCCACTGGGGGGGGACCCTTTTTTTTTTTAAACCTGTGGCCGCTCACTGTTTAATAGACATGCCCCTACTCGCGGTATTGCGAGTAGGGGCACAATTTACTAAAACTAAGTAATTTTTACTTAGTATTAGTAAATTAATTAACCGGCGAATGCGAACACGCTATGTTCGCCAGCGAACCGTTCGTGACATCACTAACTTTCACCCAGTTCTCCTCTGAATCATTCAGATGTTCATTAGCAAACTTCAGATGGGCCTGTACATGTGCTTTCTTGAGCAGGGGGACCTGTCGGGCACTGCAGGATTTCAGTCCTTCACGGCATAGTGTGTTACCAATTGTTTTCTTGGTGACTATGGTCCCAGTTACCTTTAGATCATTAACAAAATCCTTTACATGTAGTTCTGGGCCAATTCCTCACTGTTCTCATGATCATTGAAACTCCACGAGGTGAGATCTTGCATGAAGCACCAGACCGAGAGAGACTGACCGTTATTTTGTGTTTCTTCCAGAGAGAGATTTTTTTAAATCATTTATTTATTATTTTCACGCTAGCACCTGACATCAACAGTGGGATATGCATACATGAGGACTGTTATATTTTTCCCAAAGTAGGAAGGTGCCTTAAGACTCTTATACTTATAATAAAAGATATAAGAATTGGAGATTTCTCCTGGCTTTGAATTTCAGCTCTCCAAACACATATCCATTCCTCACACATTTTCTCATGTTTTAATAAAAGTGATGAGGCAATAGTCCTATCTACAATAGCCTGCATTACTTTCCAACTAGGCCCTGTACTTACTCTACAGTCCATGCTACCTTCACCTAGGCTTTATTACAAAGCACAGATGAAATCTAAGACACAAGCATGCTTAGTATATAATCTTTGGTTCAATCATCTCTCTATACTTGATTGAATTAATAGCAGTTTTGGTTTATCAATCCCTTCTCTGACAGAAAATACACTGAGGGATGAATCTATATATTTCAAAAAGAATGTAAATAACTATTATTGTCTTATTTATGTTCTAAATTATATTAGATTTATTAAGTTCCACATTCAATGTAGACTCAAAATTAGTGTTATTTGCTATCTACTTACCCCTCTTCAGTATAAAATTGCCTATCTATAGATCTTAAGCATGTATTTCAATTGCCCTCCAAGTCATCTTATTAACAATACGTTTTTATAGACCAGTTGGTTGAAAAAAAAAAAAAAGAAGAATTCCTAGCAACAAAAATAGTATTTAAAAAGCAGGAAGAGGGAACACAGCAGATCAGTAACTGCTCGTGAAACAACGAGCAAGTAATCAAGAGTACTCTTCATAGAACAAATCACTATTGATTAGAGTTGGCGAACCACGAACTGTAAGTTTGGGTTGTACTGAACTGTCGATTTTTGACCCTGAACCCGAGCGGACATTTCAGTAACAGTTCAGGTTATGTTCGGCGATTAATGGCGCATTTTGAAAAGCTGCAGGGAAGCCAATCAACAAGCGTTTGACAAAACTGCAGAATTGCATCTAACAGAATGAGAGCAGTTTCTCCATTGGGTTAGAGCATAATTGGGACTTTGTTGATATCGCAATTTCATTAGAATGAATGAAATTCTGATCCTATTCATTCCGGCTGCATCCTGGCGGCTTAATCGATAACTCCTAATTCCCGCGGTATTAGGGAGCTATTTACAAAAGGCTGAAAGACCTAAATTGGTTTTCAGCCACATTTCTAATACTAAGTAAAGATTGCTTATTAGAAATTCGAGACAGTAGCTGCTCACTGTAAAAATAAATAAAATAAAAATAAAATAAAAACCTATTGGCCCCCACCCTGAGCGGTTGGGGCCCATGAGATTCCCAATTTTATTTAAGTCACCCACCACCACTCAGGGGTGGGGGCCAGGGGAGGACATAATGGTCCCCCTATTGTAATTTAGGCCCCAGCCACCGCTCAGGGGTGGGGGCCAGAGGGAGGACATTAGGTCCCCTTATTCTAATTTAGGGCCCCACCCGCCACTCGGTGGGGGCCAGAGGAGGACAATAGGTCCCCCTTATTCTAGTAGGTTCCCGTGCCCGTTCAGGGTGGAGGGAGCTAATTTTTATTTAAACAGTGAGCAGTCATGGGCTGCTCACTGTTTAATTGACATACCCAGTAGGGGCATAATTTACTAATACTAAGTAATCTTTACTGTATTATTAAATTTAGCTGAAAGAGATTCAGGTCTTTTCAGCCTTTAGGAGCTCAACTCTCTAATACTGTGGGAATTAGGGAGTTATCTACTTATTCATTCAGTCATTACATTGACTGGCCAAGTAGCTTTCATTTAATATGAATGTGTGTTACTTGATTGTTGTAAGTGTTGCCAATGCTTACAGCTGAATCCTGGCTATGTCCATACTTTTTTATTTAAAATTGTATACAATGTAACATTCTTCTTCCTCCACTGGGTAAGTATATAAGTACTTAGGAAATACATTTTATTTCCTTTTGCAGCCCTCTCAGGACTTTTTAGAGCTATTTTAGGGCCCAAAAGTTGGGTCCCCATTGACTTCAATAGAGTTTGGGTTGGGGTCAAGTTCAAGTCCTGAGCATAAAACTTTTGCAGAATTACGGCCGAACCGAACATCCAGGTGTCTCTTCAACTCAACTATTGACTAAAATATTTCCTTTTTTCTTAACATCACTAATTGTTGATTAACATGTCAGGTGCTGCCAATTTCACATGGAGTTACCGGTAGGACACTATTAAAGAGAGTCTATAGCCAATATCATCAGTCATTCTCTATGGGAAGAACTGGTTCCAACAGTATTGCTACTTTCAATGGATGCTGCGAAGCCCTAAAATTGACTAATTCAAAAGGCGTGAAATCTTATGGTTGGTAAAGGAGTGACTGTGGATGGTCATTTTCCTTTGCTGAACATAGGGCTGGTCTGGTGAACTTAATCTCACCACTATGTTTGAAGGCTTTGCTGCCAAGGACATTTTATATAAAATAAATTACTTTTTCTGATACTGGGAGCCAGACGAGAAACCGCATGGCTATTTTAAAAAATGTAAAGGATACCAATCAATACTTTCATTTTTTTGAGAGCATAAATCTCAGTCAATTCATTGAGCTAGCACAGGGCTCAACAAATCAAGGCACCATCTAGCCATAGCATCTAGGAATTTTGCCCTAGTGTCTGTTTGTTTGTCAGTTCAGCGGGCATGGATCACGGGCACCAAGGAGCAGAAAAAAAAAAAATGTATATATATATATATATATATTCTTCCTGTAGTTCTTGCTCTGCTGTGTTACCAGAAAATTATGTCACTTCAGCCCCGGCATTACTAAACACGAGAAGGAGAAGAGCAAGAAGGTCTTAAAGACTACAGGAGCCCCACTGAACCCCAGAGAAAGGATCCACTCCAGGTCTCCCATAGGTAAGGAGGGTGGATGGACAAAAAAAAGGAATAATTTGAGAGTATGAGAAAATGTGCGCCAGTGAGTTTGGGTTACCTTAACCCTCCGATTGCTTGGGTAAAGTGTTTTTACGCTCCTTTTTTCCTATGCCATGCTGGTCTTGGACACTGTGCAGTACTAGATTAGGAATCACCTCTAGTGACCATCTGAGTCACTGTCACTAGAAGTGATGGAAGGCAGCAATGTACTCACTTCCTTTTCTCTGAAAAGGCAGTGTTTACATTGAAAAGCCGACAGGATATAGATACCAGAACTATTCGATTAAGATGTAGAATTTCATTTTTATCACTGAAAATGAAACTGTTAGTTTAAAAAAAAAAAAAAAAAGTCTAACTTTTTTAGCTGGCTCCTAGATTCCAAGCCAATTTATAAAGCCCTGCATTAGCAAATTTGCTTGCAAATTTATAGATTGGAGGTGGGGACCTATTTAAAAAGAAGACTTGAGCCGGTCAATCAATTTTGACATTGACTCTATGCCAATTGAGTGACAGGGAGAGTAGAAAAGATCTCCAACCACGGACAGTCCTACTCTCCAAGCATAGCGTTCTTATTAAAAAACAAAAAACAAACAAACAAAAATCACTCCAGCGTAAAAGAATACCAAAAAATACATTAATTTGCTTTATTTCATCCATATGCACCTTTTCTCCAGCAGCAGTCCTTTCTCAAAACTCACTACTCCAATTTGCGCTAATGCACCAATTCTATGAGGCAATTGCCCAGTAGTACACTTCTTAAAGGCAAGCATTAGACAAAGTTCTCTTGAAACCTGCACTTTTACGAATTGGTATTAACACCTAAAACACGTTGTGAAGAAGTGCTTTAGGGGTCTAGACTTGCTGTTTGTTTCTAGGATTTGTATTTAGTTTTCTTATTATCCTAATATCATCCATAAATGTGTGGATAATGCTCTCTCTCCAGGTATTTTATACAATTGTTCAATATAGAAGATTGGGCCAGCAAAATTACAAGACAATTTCTAGATAGAAACAGAGTTAGTATGTGTTTTACCGATTCCTGAACAAAGGTTTGAAAAATATTTTAAATATGTTAATCTGACAGAACATACTAAACAGTGACATTAAAATGCAGGTATGTTTTGTTTTAAAATACATTTGAATTTTTGTTAAAGTTTACCATGTAGTAAAACATTTTCAGAATAATTTCCGATGACGTGGCTACAGCTCAATGAAACTGGATTTTCAACTTAATTTATAATAGGATGTAGAGAATTTTCTGGGAGTGTCAATGACTCACTTGTAAACGGTCAGTGGGTTGTTAAATGCTTAGTATACAATTTAACCATAGTTTTTTAAAAAGCAAACAAACATGGACAATATTAACATACAACTTTTTCAACAAGCAGAAATACATTTTTTTAAACACAGAAACCAAAGATTTTATTATTTTGTCTATCCCAGGTTTCATTGAATTGTTCCACTATTTGCGTTTCTGCAGACAGTGGAGGAAGACAATTTCATGCATCTACAACTCTTTTAGGCTAAAACGATGCTCTGATGTTACTCATACTTCCCTTTTAGTTAAATATACACATACTATAAAATACCTTATTTCACTTCTATATCTGCTGCTTCAAGCAATGCATATTTCAAGCAGTCTTTCTCAATATACAGCACATGCACTATTCTAGCATTTACAGATATTTTTTTCTGTCTTTTTTATCTATATTTTGGATAAGTTCAAGATGTGGGCACAATATTTTAGATGTTCGTGAAGTGGTGATGCATTTTTTTTTTTTTATCATTTCATATAAGACCTCTCCTGCTATGTACATTTTTGCGTACACAAACGGTGTGCTCAATTGTTGGCCTGCTCACATTTTTAATATTTTCAAGCTGCCCAGTAATTCCATTCATCTTTACTTTAAGAGCTTATCACAGCACTCAATTATCAGTATTTAACCTATTCTGCAACCTCTATGTCCAATTCCATATTGTGGAACTAGATAGACTACATCCACATCTCTACAAATATACATTAATGTAATCAAAAGGAAGAAACCATCCAAATTAGATTGGTACGATTTTTCTAAAGAAAACCCTGCCTTTTTCCAGTGGGTAAAGCATTCATGACATAGAAAGGCCCATTTTTAAAGGACATGCTATAGTACCAGATCGTTAAGCCTGTGTGTACCGCTGTACGCAGAGTTCATATGATCTACATTTTTCAGTTTGTTCACATTTGCAAGTGAAGTCATAGGTAAAAAACGGTCACGTCATGTCAAGGTTCACCGAATCTTGCCATGTGAACTAAACCAGGAATATTCTACACCTTCTACCAGATCCTTTCAATAACAAATGCTTTTTATTATCCCTTTGTAAATTGCCAGCTATAAAACTCCATCATTACTTTGAGCAGGAGAGATTTTTTTTTGTAGCCGGTCTTTGTATCCAACTACATATGTATTATTAATTACTAGATTGGTGCTTTGGAGAAAAATTTGGTTCGGCTCATCTAAATATTGTCCATACAAAATATTGGAAAAATTATTCAAACAAGCTAATGTTTCACAAAATGGCATTACATTGGATAATAGAGAGAGAAAGAGAGAGAGAGAGAGAGAGATCAGAAAATCTATTCTTGACTATTTTTTTTTTTTTTTTTTTTAAACCTTTCAAAAACAAACACAAAGAAAAGACATGACAAATTGCTATTCTGGAGAAAAGTACTAACTTAGAGACATGCCATTGGTTTCCATGGTGATTGCCTCTTATTTAGTAGTTTGCCCCAGGATAGCATTTGTTTTGCCTCAGCAGTTTGTGCATGTATTCATAAGTGTTTTTGTAGCCAGAATTTAGAACATTTTTTTTTTAGAATTCTTTTTGGTTTTATATTTCTTTATCACGTATCAGGAAATAAATGGATAGAAAATGCTTACTCTGGTGGTCTTGTGTCAGGTCCCAAGGCTCTGTGAAGAGATACTTTTTCACTTGCAAAAGCATTAAAACAATGCTTTTCATAGCCCTTCTCTTTCTGCTTTGTTTCTTCTTGGGTCCACTGATCCTTCTTAAATGCTTTTCCATCAGCTCCAGGGCTATTGGGATCTTGTGGTGGTCTCTCCATAAATGGCTTGAGTTCTGCTGGGGTGTAATAGCCAGGAAGGCACGACTTGCTGTTATCAACTTGTTCCTCTTGTTGCACAGGGGCGTTAATCTGGAGTTTTGGCATAGAATCCCTTAAATTATTCACAGCTCCCATCATTATGTCAAGAACTTGATCTTTTCTTTCAACTATATTCTTTAGCCATGGATCATCTTTGGTGCCGCTTCCAACATCCTTCTGCATAATGAATACAAAAATCACAAAAAATATGCCCACCACAGCAAGCTTTAGCGGCCCATAGTTCCTTCTTAATAACCGCATTGTGAGATATTTGAAGTCCTTACAGCTGCACTAAGTGTGGTCGAGATCTGTAGCTAGTCCATTAAATACAACATTCAGACAGGCACCTGAGGAAAAGGAAGGCAGAGCAATATGACTGCAGTGTACATCACATATATACACAAACACAACTGATCAAACAGGTTGACACCAACATTTGCAACTGAAAAGCAACGAGTTCCTTGTGAACTAGGTGTGTCATTCACAGCTTAAAGAAACAATGAACTTAGGGCAAAGCATCGTATTACCATGACCATTTGGTTATTTAAAAAAAATAAATAAATAGGCTATTCTTCCAGTGGATTCGTATAAGGAGTTTTGGGATTAAAACTTTCACAAGGTAGATAGCAACTGTAGTGGAATACAACTATGAGAATGCTTTTCCAGCCTTAAAGGATGATTGAACCTGCTCTTTAAAAGGATAGCAGCCATACCATGACTGCAATTACTTACACAGCTAGATTCATTAATTAGTGTACTGGGCTCTGCCATTAGTATTGGTAGTTCTGCAACTGTTTAGTTACTTTTTGGCCATAGCTGATATTAGAGGACCAGTAAAGGAGCACCAAGCCCTAGTACAAGTGGTGCATGAACAGAACATGTAAAATAACTAGAGACCAGGAAGGAAGAGGTGGGAGTGAAGTACAGAACACACATTAAAATAAAGAAACGTTCACATACAGCAATGGAACTTTTCTCTTGTCTACTTTAAAATGATTCATTTAGGTATGCAATGCAGTCACATGCTATGCTACCAAATAATTAGATTTTGCCATTTTCATAACAGGCAAAGTGAATGGGAAATTAAATGATGCCATAACCCACTGGAGTCCATGTTTTAAGTTATTTGGGTAAAACAAAAAAAAAAAATAAAAAAAAAAAAAAAAAAAAAGAGGGAACTGCTTGAGCTAGCAGAGAGAGATCAAAACAATCTCAATGATCAGCCATCGCCTGTTCAAGGGAGTGTTGGTGTTCACCAGTACTGAGTGCAGATCACTTTAGCAGTGCCCTCACTGTCCCCAAGTATAAAATTAGAGGAGGTTTCAAATAGTAATGCCACTTTAAATTACATTTTTCATTTGGTATAGAAAAGATCTAGGATATGCATTAATGGTTTAGTTTGGACACTTAATTTTTTTCCAGTTTACCATAGGGGCTGATGAAGCTGCAGCTCCAGGCCCATGCGTGTAGAATAGGCCCACTGATTAAAAAAAAAAAAAAAAAAAAAATCTGCTCTTGCCTAAGTATGGAAACTTAGAGGGTTGCAAGGGGACAACACTGGTGTGCACTGGCTGACAGTATGTTTGTCCCTTTGGGCAGTTCTGGTTACGGGATTCACATCAGTAGCCCACCCTTTTACCCCGTCCGACATCCTGCTGTTAGGGGGAATGGACTTGAAAGCAAGAGATTAGTATAGGGTAATGTGTTTTCTGATAGCTATATCCTGTGAGTTTCCCTCCAGCACCACCAGTTACATGACATTTATAACTATTTTAGTGTTTTCTGTTGATAAGATTCTGTAATTAGGGCCATCATAATGGTTAGCACCAGGCCCAATGGGCTGTTAATCCAGCCCTGATGGTACAGTTGTGGCATTTTCACAGTATTTGCTGAAAGCTCCTGTTTCACAATTGACATTATTGTATTAACAGAGTTTGTTATTGTTTGTAAATGGGCAGCAAATTCACCTTTTTATTCATTTACCCATAGTTTTTCTGTATCCATGTATAAAACGCATTCAGTTAATCGTTTTACAAGTTTACTATCCATATTTAACATGTGATTGCATTAACATGTAAAATACCTTCAAACAGGTCTTATTTAGCCTTTGTTAAAAAAAAAAAAAAAAGTCACCTACAGGGATTTGTGGGACACGTTTAGATTCAATCACGTAAAAGACAATTAACGACTTGGCAAGCTAATATCTGCAGAGCAATGTACAAATTCATTTGTTGGCTTTCAATATGAATTTCTGGGTGCCAGGAACCATGACAATGCTCTGGGGGCAGACTTCCTCTTTAATACAATGACTACTCTCCTTGTTTATACATTTCCTACACATTTGCTGCTTTCCCTTGTAAAAATATAAACAACATGACTTAATATGACTGTATAACTACCATTCACTGTCCAGCTCAACGTGATTTCACTGTTTTTTAATATAATTCATATTGCCGTCAAACTATCCAATAAAATATATATATATATATATATATATATATATATATATACACACATATATATACATACATACATACATACATACATACATACATACACACACACACACACACACACACACATATATATATATATACACACATATACATCCACAAGAGAGCCCATGCTATTTAGAACTGGTACGGCATGTGCAGCTCTGCTTCTCCCTGTAATAAAATACAATAGAAGACAGGTGTTTTCAATGACAGTCATGACTGCAGTGATTTGCAGAAATCACTAACAGAATGAAATTAGACTCCGTGCACCATAGCTCTCACAAGGACAATGAACATTTATAATCGTGCTTTGAGCATCCTTTTAAAAGATAGCAGGGATTTTGATCCCGAGAAGGATAACAAGAAATCCAATCTCCTATCTAGCAAATTATATTGTCAAAATATTGTGAAGATTCTCCCGTGGAACCTTGCTGGCAACGTTTGGAGAGCTCACACTACTACACTCTTATCAAAAGTAATTATCCAAATGGATTTCTATCACAGACACCTGGAGATTAAGATCATGTAAAACTGGAAAAGCAACATAGGTTCTTACATTACACACCCCACACTCATAGTATTAGAAATGTATTAAGCTGAAATGTGAAAAGATGATGCTAGATAATGTTGGCCTATGAAATGGATCAAGCTAGGATTCACTGCATATCAGAGCACATTTTAATTTTAATAGCTTAAGCTATGACTACCATGTAAAAAAATAATAATTTTTTGGTAATTTTTTTTTTTTTTTTTTTTAAATCACACAGCCACTAAGAACAGCAATTTTTCATCCTCACCTACATGCTGATTCAGATAATTTCAGATTATATAGGTTTCCACTAACAACACAGACCCTAAATATCAACACAACACAAAAAGAACTGAGGCCGCAGAACATCAACATGGAAAAGCAAGAGAAGGCGACATGACTGGACAACTGATGAATGGGGAGGGAGGGGGTACTTTACCTAGTAAAATAACTCACAATTTCTATTGCCGTAAAGTCAAAATGTGGCATAAACAACATTAACCCATGCATGGTATATGGCACTGGTAGTGTAGTGGTGTTGGATAGCTCTCTCCCCAATCACACCATACCAATAGATTATCATTTCAATGTTAGAATACATCATATCTAAGCATTGTTGGGGATCTAGGCTATAACTACCCAAAGGGTCCAGTCAATGCGTTATGAGACAACTCATCATCATCCACCAACGGCATAAAACGCAGGGGGGAAAGTGTGAACTTCCGGAGAATGCTTAGCTTTTAGTTTCTTTACTAAATACCAAATTGAAGGGATTTAGAATCTGAATTGTAATACTTAGTCTGAAATAGTCATGCTGTTACTAGAACTAAATTTTGTTCTAAAATCTGCTATTTTAGTCTAAATTTTGGGTTTTCAAATGCTATGATGTGAAATTCAATTTTTTTTTTTTTTTAAAGGCCAAATTGAAGGTTTTAAGCCCTTTATTTGAATTTATGTAAAACACATGCGCACACAAAAACCAATACACATGGTAAATACATCTAAAATGAATATGAATGCATCATGCTTTGGATACTAATATTCCTATAGTCATCACAAAATCATAAAGTACCTCTCTTAAGGGAAGGGTAACCCGTCAAGTGACATGCCTGTTTGGAGTCATTGATATTCATCCATGTGTTCTTGCAGCACTATTAAATGTAATTAACTAGTCCCAAGACAATGTTATCTCAAACCTTTAAAGATAAAAAGGTTAACCTGCCTACAGCAAGGGGTTTGTTGGGCTGATCCCCATGCAGTAGTGCATCTTGTCCTTCTCAAAAAGGAGTGACCTTAAGGTTTTTAAGAGACAAAGACTAGCTTCTCTAGCTCCTGCAGATAGGGCCAAGTGTTTATCTTGCTTTCAGATGGTGCCAGGAAAGCTAGAATTAAAAGGTGTCTGATTCCACTTTGTGAAAGCCCGGTACTATTTTCTAAAGCGAGCAACACAAAGGTGAAAGCAAAAGACAAGCCAAAAGTTTTATATCAATTTCTAATCTTATTCCTGGCTTGTGCGATTATGCACCAGTTACAATACGAGTAATCTGCTACAGCAGATAATATTATAGGACGAGAGGAAGTATCAGTCCTCAAAAGAACGTTCTACATCTCTCCCAGCCGAATAAGTTACACATTTCCCACCACATAAAGGAACAACTTTACCAAGCTATTTAGAACCATTCCCAATGCGTTCTGGGTCTTATTCTCAGCTTTCGGCAGTTTGTCCACACTTGACATTGCTGCAAGCAACTTTAAAGTAAGCATTAAAGAGACACTATAGTCACCAAAACAATGTTATCTTAATTAACCAGTATTTGTGTATAGCTCATGCCACTGCAGTCTCACTGTGAAATTCAAATTTTCAGCCATTTAGGAGTTAAATTACTGTTTATGCAGCTCTAGTCACACCTACATGCATGTGACTTGCACAGCCTTCCTAAACACTTCCTGTAAAGTCATCTAATATTTACACTTCCTTTATTGCAACGTCCGTTTTATTTAGAAAATCTTATCTCCTGCTCTGTTAATAGCCTTCTAGACCCGGAAGGAGTCTCCTGTGTGTGATTAAAATTCAATTTACAGAGCGGGAGATAAAAACTTCTAGACCAAGTTATCATCTCATTGAAAATATAACCATTTTGTTTATGCAGGCTGTGCCAGTCACAGCCAGGGGAGATGTGACAAGGTCTGCAAAAACAGAAATAAAAGTGAATTCACTCCTAAATGGCAGTGAGTTGCGCAGTGAAACAGAGGCATGATCTATACACAAAAGAGGCACGATCTATACACAAAAACAGCTTCATTAAGCTAAAGTTGTGTTGATGCTATAGTGTCTCTTTAAATTGTCAACTAACTCTGTAGGATGGCCATTGTGTCCAGTCTGACAGAACATTTTTTTTTATTGTAACAAGGCTGGAGTATTAAAGGGACACTCCCTTGCCAAAGACAAAATACATTTAAAAAAAATGCTGCTTAGTAGATCTACCACAATTTAAAACATGCATTTATTTTAACTATGCATTTTCATTGGGGCATATCTTCGCTTGCAAAAGCTGTTGATCTCTTGTCTGATGCCCTTGCAAACCCTCCCTTTCTAACCCCACCCAAACTTCCTATGGCTATCCAATCACAGACTTCCCAATGCAGCTCAGTGAGAAGTCTTTGCAGAACAGGTTCTCTGGTCTGGGCTATTGCTACTTCTTGACTAGCTTAACTGAGCTAAACATACAAGGAAGTAATTTTACCAGTTTGCTTGAAAGCCAAGGGGGTGTAACCAGACTAATTCATACATACATACATACATACATACATACACACACACACAGCACTTTAGGAGTAGAGAGAGTCCCTTCAAACATGTTTTTTGTTCTTGGTCGTGTGTATTGGAGAAAGAAAAAAAAATGTCCACAGTTTCAGTTCAGTTTAAGGGGACACAAAGCACCAAAACAACTTTAGTGTAAAGATGTGGTTTGGGCATTTAGATTACTGTATGCCATTTAGTAGTTTGATCACTTGGTTTTCTGGGAATTGCCTGTGACATTTTCCAATTTTTACAACTTTTTCCTTAGATTTTATGTTTTGACATGAATTGCCGAAATTTCATAAGAAAGAAGCAAATTCAAGAAAGTTAGATCTATTCTCTTCAAATAAGCTTGTTTCTGATCATGTTCAGACTCCCATATTAACTGGTTCTGTAAAGATCACATGTATGGGTATTGTTGAAATGAAAAGAAATGAGAAAAAACACAAACAAAAAACAGTTTTTTTTCACATTGGTGATGCTGGGAGGAAGGGAGTTCAGATCAATTCCTCCCAGCTCCAGGAACAACCATGTGTGAGGAAGAGGAGACAGCACAAAAGAAGGGGGAGAGACCCAGCTCCAGAGCCACCCTCCCATTAGACTGAGCCAGCAGCAGTACCCTAGGCAAGCTACCATTCAGCACATAAATGTTACCTTAACAGAACAGATGCTAGAAATTCTGACATGTATATGTGTATGTATTAGTGTGTGTATCAGTGTGTGTAAATATGTATGTTTATCTGTGTACATACATCTCAGCAAACACCAATACAACATGCACACACCCTGTATAAAAAAAAAAAAAAACTGTCCAAATTATATACAAAACACCCCTTCATTTATATACCAACATTTAAAATCCAACACTACATACAAAAACACCCCTGCATTCAAATGCAAACACCACACACACACACACACACACCCCACCACCACCACCACTACATTCCAATGGCAACAGAACATACAATTAAATTTTTACCTGCACACATATACTCTGTACAAAACATTACATTCAAACATTGTTACTAAATGAAACCCTGCAAAGACAGGGAAATGGAAGCTCTCCAGCTGGCATAACATTGTGGGAGTTGTACGATGGATGGGGATCTACCTTTGTGTTAACCTTGCACTACAAGGGGCTAAAAATAAAATTTCTTGCACCAGAGCCCTCTACACCAGTTCCACCACTGCACAAGGGTCTTGTGTATAGACATTGAGCTTTATGAGGGGCAAAAATGAAAGGGGAAGGTTAGAAAACTTTGTCAAGGATGGAAGAAAGGCACAAATGGGGTGTTTGGAAAGGAATAGTATGAAATGTAACAGTTGTGGAGATCACAGGATGGCGATGGAGGGGTAAGAGGAGATAATGTGGAGACAAACAGGTGTGTGATGTAAAGACACAAGTGGAGGAGGATTATGTAAATGGCACCAAAGGAGGTGGGAGAACAACAAAATAAAAAATAAATAAAAAAATAAAAAAAATACACTTGCACCATATAAATAAGGCTCTTATACACAAACACTTTGACAGAGGTATGAATTGCACTTTTCATTCACACACACAATTTACAACTACACCCCTCACATGCGGAGACAAATTTCTAATACACTCGTCATTTACAGATACTTACTCTCTACACACATGCACACTGCTCAAATGTACTCGTGTTCACACACAGGCACACCATAAAACTCTGTCCCTGAATTCAAACACAGACTCTCCAAACTTTTACATTGATACACAAACCTTTATTTACACACATAGACCCTCAACAAAATTACACCCCAGCATAAAAACACCCTTACATTCACGTCACCCTACATTCCATACAGATGCCCCTGCTTACACACACACACACACACCTGTTACTCATAGAACAATGTATTCACACTCTTGCACTACATGCAACTAAACCTGTGTGACTACACATATTATACTTTAAGATTGATGCACATCATTACACACACATACATATCCCTTCTTTGACACATAGTATGTAATATGAAGTCACATACAAATACATCATTGCTTTAATATATTTGCAGCAGACAAAACAAAAACAAAAACACATTTCTCCATTTACACATGTTCACTACACTCAAATGCATACATGTAGTCACACACTGATGATCAACACATAAGTATTAATAGTGACATTATATGCAAAAAAGCACATGCATCCTTTCAGACAATGCACAAGTGCATTTGTACAGATTCTACAAACATGCATGTATACACAGGTCTTCATACTGTATACATCCAAAGAATACAGTTTTACGTGAGAGTTATATTTAATATATAAACATAATATTTGGCCTTCATACTGCCTCTGATCTACTTTTGTCCAAGGTCCCCAAAGGCTCTTAGTCCATCCCTGCACTGTGATAACTTGTGACAGGGAGGAATGGGGTACATTATATAAAAGGAAGGGGACACACACACACACACACACAACTAGATATTTCCTTTAAATAGAATTATTTAAAAAGCCATATTTATTCTGGTTATATGAACAGTGTTTGAAAAGAAAAAAAAAAATCCACCCAATTATTGGAGATGGCCAAGTTGGCAACAGCAGGACAGATGATTGGAGAAACCACAAAAAGTGACATTCTCGGTCATTCAACAAAAGGCACAGTATTTACCAAAGCAAGTTTGTTTTCCATGTCACTGGACTTTGACAACGTGGCTTCAGGAACTAATATTTGTGCATCCTGTTTCTAGTACAATACAGAAACGCCTTAATCATTTTTACATTTTAAATTTCTCTATGGAAAGAAGAAAAATGAAGAAAGGCAGCATACAAAAAGAAATCTAAAGTTAGAGAGAGACTTCATTTTATTTGAAATATATAGTTATTGAGAGAGTGTACTATACCAACAGCATTGCTTGCACCACAGTTTGTATTAATCCAAAATAAGGTCTGTGTAGTTTCTTAGTTATTGGAAATAGGGATGGGAAAAATAGATTCCAGAACATAATCCTTTGACGTAACAAAGTGGATCCAGGCAAAAAAAAACGACCAACGGCTTCTAGGCAGTCAGTATGCTGCAATATGAAGCATGCACGCTGCCCGTTTCGGCTTCCCAATGTGAAATTTTATTTTTATTTTATGTGTAATTAATGACATTATCAAGAAACAAGCATCTCTTACTGTGTGTTCTGTGAAAGATAAATAGTGATTCACATCTCCTGCTTCTGGTTGGCAGACTACCTACTTGCATGACCACTGTGAGATGGACTATAAAATAAAACAAACCAAATATAAAATAAAGAGGTTATCTCCACAGGTTCAGACCACTGGTTTTACTGCTAACAAGTACAAAGTAAAGAATAAAAAAATATATATAATTTATTTTAAACAACCTCAGAAAGTGTTAACCATTTTTGAGAATTTATGCTAAAACTTAAAGAACTACTACCGTATTTTCCGGCGTATAAGACGACCCCCAACTTTTCCAGTTAAAATATAGAGTTTGGGATATACTCGCCGTATAAGACTACCCCTCTTCCAATGCACACCAAATAAAAATTAGCAATGATGTACAGTGAGCAGACAGAGCTACACAGCAAAACATTAAAGGACCACTATATTGCCAGGAAAACACTCGTTTTCCTGGCACTTTAGTGTCCTCAGGGTCCCCCTCCCGCCTGGCTCTGGGGAGAGAAAAGGGGTAAAAACTTACCTTTTTCCAGCGCTGGGCAGGGAGCGCTCCTCCTCCGATCCTCCTCCGTTCCTCCCATTCAGCTGAATGCGCACGCGCGGCAAGAGCTGCGCGCACATTCAGCCGGTCGCATAGGAAAGCATTTACAATGCTTTCCTATGGACGCTTGCGTGCTCTCACTGTGATTTTCACAGTGAGAATCACGCAAGCGCCTCTAGCGGCTGTCAATGAGACAGCCACTAGAGGAATTGGAGGAAGGATTAACCCATTAGTAAACATAGCAGTTTCTCTGAAATGGGTTAATCCTAGCTGGACCTGGCACCCAGACCACTTCATTAAGCTGAAGTGGTCTGGGTGCCTAGAGTGGTCCTTTAAATAATGATAATCTGAAATAGCATTTAAAGCCCCTCCATTCTTTTTTAATCCCCCCTCCATTCTTTTTTTATCCCCCTCCATTATTTTTAATCCCCCCTCCATTTTTTATTCACGCCCCCAATTGTTTTACACCCCCCATTTTTTTACTCCTCCCACACCCACCCCACCCTCCATTCGTTTTTCCCCCACCTCCATTCTTTTTACTCCACCCCCACCCTCCATTCGTTTTACTCCCCCACCCTCCATTCTTTTCCATTCTTTTTACTCCACCCCCATCCCCACCCTCTATTCGTTTTACTCCCCCCACCCTCCATTCTTTTTTACTCCCCCACCCTCCATTCTTTTTACTCCCCCCACCCTCCTCCATTCTTTTTACTCCCTCCCTCCCTCCCTGTCACCTCCCCTTCACCTCCCCTTCCCTGTTCTCAGTGTGCACTTCCTTTCAGTCCGGACTGACAGGACAAAGAGGAGCTCGGCCACCCACTCTGCACAGGGAAGAGGAGTTAAGAGAGGCAGTGCGGCAGCCGTCTGAGCGCTCTCTATAGAGTGCTCAGGCGGCTGCAGCATTAGCATACCCGGCGTATAAGACGACCCCCCACTTTGGAAAAGATTTTCCAGGGGTAAAAAGTCGTCTTATATGTCGGAAAATACGGTACCTCAAAACAATTTAATATAATAATCCTTTCATCAAGTTTTGAAGGGAAAGATACATACATTCTTTTTTAACCCCTTAAGGATTGGACTGTTTTTGCGATGTTGTACATTTGCGACCAGGCATATTTTTACACTTTTGTGGTGTTTCTGTTTAGCTGTAATTTTCCGCTCTCTCATTTACGGTTCCCATACAAATTATATAATTTTTTTTCAGGACAAAAGGGGCTTTCTTTGCATACCATTATTTATATAATCTCATGTAATTTAATTTAAAAAAAATATGATGGGAAAAAAAAAATTACATGTTTTTTGACTTTTACTCATCTACAAAAGCGAATGAAAAAAAAACCTGCTAAAATAGATTCAAAATTTTGTCCTGAGTTTAAAAATACCCAGTGTTTACGTGGTTTTTTGCAAGTTATAGGACTATAGGTACAAGTAGGATATTGCGGTTTCAAAATATACATTTTTAACAATAGTGACATTGTAACACTATTATCTGTCATAAATCTCTGAATAACACCCCACATGTACATTTTTTTTTAAAGTAGACAACCAGGGTATTCAATATGGGGTATGTCCAGTCTTTTTTAGTAGCCACTTAGGCGAAAACACTGGCCAAAGTTAGCATTCATATTTGTTTGTGTTTGAAAAAAGTTAAAAACTAAATTGAACGCTAATTTGGGTCAGTGTTTGTGACTAAGTGGCTACTAAAAAAGACTGGACATACCCCATTTGCAATACCTTGGGTTGTCTTCTTTTGCAAATGGTATGCCATCATGGGGGTAATTCTCATTCCTGGGCTACCATACGCTCTCAAAGGCAACCAACCTGGCCATTTTCAATGTAAAAATATTTGACCCATATATTTGACCCTGTAACATTCAAAAATGCTATAAAACCTGTACATGGGAGGTACTGTTTTACTCGGGAGACTTCGCTGAACACAAATATAAGGGTTTTCAAAAACGTATCACAACAATTATATCATCAGTAAGAGTGCTGTGTGTGTGTGAAAAATGCAAAAAAAGTAACTTTCACTGACAATATCATCGCTGTGATATGTTTTACTGTTTTGAATTACTAATATTTGTGTTCAGTGAAGTCTCCCGAGTAAAACAGTAACCCCCCCAAGTACAGGTTTTAGGGTGTCGTAGAACGTTACAGGGTAAAATACAGTGCTAGCAAATTAAATTCTATGGACCTTCGGCTTGGGTTGGCAGACAGGTCCCTCAAATTGCAATCAATAAAATTAATTATGTAAAAATATTACATAAATACGCACGTAGAATTGAAATATATATGCATATTTATATATTTGAAGTCTATGTGTATATTTATAGAATTATTTATGTAATTTTGTATATGGACATATGTATATTTCGTATTTTTATTTATATATACACAAATTCATTCTAAGTGTATTTTGATATAAATATATATATAAAAATAAATATCAAAATACAGTTAGAATAAAATTGTATATAGATTTTTTAATGATAGAGACACACGTGTGTAATTTAATTATAAGTATTTTTATATTAATATATGTACATATTAATATAAAATACACTTAGTATGACATTATGAGATATATATATATATATACACACACACACACACACACACACACACACATAATTATTTATTTTTTTCTTAACATTAACTTAAATTTTTTTTATTGATTTTACACTAGCAGGGAGACTACCTGTCAGCACAGACAGTCCCCCTGCAGGCAGACACATGGACACTTATTGCGATCACATGGCCCCAGGGGTCCTAATACACCATGGGGAGACTGTCTGGGCTGCAGACAGTCTCCCCACACCGGGTGCACCGCTGATCGCCGCCGGGGGAACGACAGCGATCAGGTAAGTAACTCAGACCGTTAAGACGGTTCAGGACCGTCACCGGTCAGCAATGGGAAAATGCCGATGACGGTCCTGAACCGTCCTTGTTCCTTAAGGGGTTAAATGAAGTATGTCAGATACATAAAAAAAACACACACACTCCTAATTTTAGTGCAAATAAACTCATTCACAAAAATGTATTGAAAAAAGCACTTTGCGCTTCCTGAAACTGACATTTCAGAAGCAGATGCCACCTGGGGGAGTTGAGATCGATGTTGGAGGCAACTTTGGAGTTAAACCATTCGAGAATGGTTTAACCGTGCATATGGGGTCTACTGGCACCATAACTTCATTTAGATTAAATTGTTATGATGCCTGGAGTGTTCCTTCAAGTAAGAGAGAAATTCAAGTGGGAAAAAAAAAAAAAAAAAATGTTTCTGTAGAAAGAGAGCTATTGGGTTGGGGGGGAGGGGGAGAGGGAGGGAGAAAAAAAAAAAAAAGGACTATGTGTGAAGAACAGAAATCAAGATTTTTTTCCTAGAAAGAGCTCAGCCTAAGTAGCCCAAAATTCACATCAGGCACAGCAATCTTTACAAAATCGCTGCAGTTCAAAGAGCAGAGGATTAGTGCAGTCTGTGGTTATGGTACATAACTGATCCTTTAAATATGGCTCTTTGACTAAAAAGTTATTTATAAGCATGTCATGAAAACAGCATCTTTATGGAATGCTTAGAATGACTGCATCAGAGTTAGACTACTTTCTCTTATAATAAAGGCTCAAGTTGACAAAATGCAGCACTTCACATTTTGACAGTTCCCACAACAACGGCTGAAGCCATTCTCTCACTCATCCCGAGACATGCTCCATGAAGAAAAAAAACGCTTACTATTCACAGAGAGTGTTTAGCTCACTGTTCAAAGTTCTACATCATAAAAATAGAAAAAGTTGTAAATTTCCACCGCACCTATTCTGTAAACAGATCAAGATACGGTCCAAAGGCTAGTTATTATAGGTAATAAAGAATTCTGATGCTTAATAAAAAAAATTTATTTTTTTTTTTAAAAAAAACACATTCCACAAGTAGGAATCTGAACATCCTTATTAAAACACATACATGCCTCAAACACAAGAATATCAGAAATATCAAGTGTCCCTTCTGCAAAATAAAAATAAAAAATCCCTGGGCTGTTTTCTTTTTGCCAGGAACATGCATGTGAATAAAGAAATGACCAAGATATCTCAGCACGGCTTTACATGAAGGAATGCGCCGCACAAAAGTGTATAGTCACCAGTGTGTTCCTACGGTACTTCCCCCAAAGAAACTAATCAAACCTACTTGCACATGTGTTATTTACCCTTGCATCTGAACACAGACGTCAAAAGAAATGATTTGGGTTATTCATGCAGAGATATTGATCCCATACACGTCTAAGGAAAAAGTGTAATAGTCTTAGTACAGCTAAGTCACAGTAAAACATCTGGGAAAAAAATAGTAATGTGGTAGAAAATGCTTTTCCATGGTAAAAGTGTAAAGAAACTATGGTTTATGTCTGCATAGTTTAGTGCTATGTACTATGCATCATTTGTGTCCCTATGGTAGTAGGGTTTTTTTTGTTTTTTTAATATACACATTTAATTTGTTTATATCAAGGTGGCAGCAGTGCTATTTATATTTGAGACAAAGGTTTCATTATAATTTTATTTATTTGGATGGAAATCGCAGTGGCTGTAGCAATGACCAGTGTTTCCTAGGGCACAGGTGAGCAACCTATGTAAGCATTTGTACAGCTCTCAAGGCTGCCAGAGCCAAACAGACTCTGTCCTATCAGGAGTCCCAGTAGGACTTCAGATATCTGTTAGTGCAACCTGAGCAATGATTGCAGTTGGTGACAGACAATCCTCAATTTCCACATTGCAGCACTTAGAGGAAATGATATCAAATCCCTTTTTTTACAAGAACTAAACTGGAATCCGCCCAGGAGTAGAACAGCTCCTGCCCTTAACCTGTATCTGGCCAGCCCAGTCCCCACTGGACCCCAGGCAAGCCACCCACTCTGCATGCTATACACAGGGCTGCAGAAACATAGAAATATAGAAACATAGAAAGTGACGGCAGATAAGAACCATTCTGCCCATCTAGTCTGCCCAATTTTCTAAATACTTTCATTAGTCCCTGGCCTTATCTTATAGTTAGGATAGCCTTATGCCTTTCCCACGCATGCTTAAACTCCTTTACTGTGTTAACCTCTACCACTTCAGCTGGAAAGCTAGTCCATGCATCCACTACCCTCTCAGTAAAGTAATACTTCCTGATATTATTTTTAAACCTTTGCCCCTCTAATTTAAGACTATGTCCTCTTGTTGTGGTAGTTTTTCTTTTAAATATAGTCTCCTCCGAAACGGTGTTGATTCCCTTTATAAATTGAAATGTTTCTATCATATCCCCCCTGTCTCCTTTAACCTTTCCTTTTAAGTTTTATCCTGCAATCCATGAACCAGTTTAGTAGCCCTTCTCTGAACCCTCTCTAAGCTATCAATATCCTTCTGAAGATACGTCTCCAGTACTGTGTACAATACTCCAAGTGAGGTCTCACCAGTGTTCTGTACAATGGCATGAGCACTTCCCTCTTTCTACTGCTAATACCTCTCCCTATACAACCAAGCATTCTGCTAGCATTTCCTGCTGCTCTATTACATTGTCTGCCTTCCTTTAAGACATCTGAAGAGATGCTGAGGTTAGGACTCTCAAATATTCTGTACTCTGCCCTTGGGTTTTTACATCCAAGATGCATTATCTTGCACTTATCCACATTAAATGTCAGTTGCCACAGCTCTGACCATTTTTCTAGTTTACCTAAATCATTTGCCATTTGGCTTATCCCTCCTGGAACATCAACCCTGTTACATATCTTAGTATCATCAGCAAAAAGACATCCCTTACCATCAAGACCTTCTGCAATATCACTAATAAAAATATTAAAGAGAATGGGTCCAAGTACAGATCCCTGAGGTACCCCATTGGTAACTAGACCTTGCTTCGAATATACTCTGTTGACAACAACCCTCTGTTGCCGGTCCCTCAGCCACTGCCTTACCCATTCAACAATATTGGAATCCAAACTTAAAGATTGCAGTTTATTGATAAGCCTTCTATGTGCAACAGTGTCAAAAGCCTTACTGAAATCTAGGTAGGCAATGTCTACAGAAGTAGCCTCGCCCTCATACAAATAATACAGACAGCCCACACAAAGTCCACAACACCACGGACAATTCACGTATATGCACACTGCCCCACAAGCAGCCTCTCACATGCAATACCAAAACCAGCCCCACACATACACAATATGACATATCATTCAGACACACAATTCCACAATCAGCCCCCATTTATATCATACACAATACTACAAACTATTCATGAGCATAAACAGTAAAACAGCCCACATACACAGAAATACAACATTACAAAGCAACTGCAACTAAAAAAAAACACAAGTACAATATGGCAACATACACACCTCAATTTAAAAAAGAGAAGCACCGGCATGCCAATAGGCTTCAATACCTTGTGTTTTGGTACAGTACTACTAAAAGGTTGCCTACCCTTGCCCTGGGGTATATGGCATGTAAATTACCCCCTAGTAGTCTAGTATAAAAAGGTGCAAGAAATCATTATTGTCTTTTCTTCATTACTCCCAGGGCTGGTGCTACCATAAGGCGACTCAGGCGGCCGCCTTAAGGCGCACCGGTCCAGATGGCGCAATGTCAGGCTGTCAGGCAGGAGGGAAGCGCACTGCGCTCCTCTCCAGTCGGTTACTTCTTGAAGCGTGGCCGAGCGCAAGCATTTCCCACCCTCATCACAGCACAGCGGAGCACAGCCTCTTACCGCCAGCCCAGCCTCCTACCGCCACCCCCCTAGTCTCCTACGTTGGTGTCTGTGTGAAGAGGGTAGGGATATGAATTACATCATATCCCTGCTTCATGTGTACCACACAGCGTGGCTGACACCCAGTGATGGGGCTGAGCTGCAGGACAGGACTCCACAGAGCCAGACAGCATTTACCAAGTATATAATTGTGACTGTCAGTTAGCAAGTATATAATTGTGACTGTCAGTGTGCCTGCACGCATATCTCTGTACACATATGTCTCTGTATGTATGCGTCTGTATGATTATATCTGTGTTTGTATCACAGTGTACCCATATGAGTTTGTTTTATTGTGTGCCTTTTATGACTGTGCCTGAAAAACAATGCCTGTGCTTTTATGGTTGTGTAAGTATGTATTTTTGCCTGCATATCTATGTCTACATGGCTTGGGAAGAAAGACACACAAAACAAACTAAGGGGAGAAAGAGGCACGCAAGGGGTCTGGGGTGGGTAAGAGGCACGCAAGGGGTCTGGGGTGGGTAAGAGGCACGCAAGGGGTCTGGGGTGGGTAAGAGGCACGCAAGGGGTCTGGGGTGGGTAAGAGGCACGCAAGGGGTCTGGGGTGGGTAAGAGACACGCAAGGGGTCTGGGGTGGGTAAGAGACACGCAAGGGGTCTGGGGTGGGTAAGAGACACGCAAGGGGTCTGGGGTGGGTAAGAGACACGCAAGGGGTCTGGGGTGGGCAAGAGACACGCAAGGGGTCTGGGGTGGGCAAGAGACACGCAAGGGGTCTGGGGTGGGCAAGAGACACGCAAGGGGTCTGGGGTGGGCAAGAGATAAGAGGTCTGGGGTGAGTAAGTGATACAAGGGGTCTGGGGTGGATAAGAGACATAAAGGGTCTGGGGTGGATAAGAGACACACAAAGGGTCTGGGGTGAAGAGACACGCAAGGGGTCTGGGGTGAGTAAGAGACACGCAAGGGGTCTGGGGTGGGTAAGAGACACGCAAGGGGTCTGGGGTGGATAAGAGACACGCAAAGGGTCTGGGGTGGATAAGAGACACACAAAGGGTCTGGGGTGGGCAAGAGACACACAAAGGGTCTGGGGTGGGCAAGAGACACACAAAGGGTCTGGGGTGGGCAAGAGACACACAAAGGGTCTGGGGTGGGTAAGAGACACACAAAGGGGGCTGTAAGATACAAAAAAGGGGTAATAAAATACATTAAAGCACAAAAAGGGGTAAGGCATTCAAAAGAGGGGATATGAAACACACAGGTGAAGATGCACTTTTGCGGGGGTGAGAGGCGCCGCAAAATGCATCTTTGCCTGTGTAGCTACAAATCCGTGCACCGGTCCTGCTTACTCTCGATTGCCTTATGAGTATTAACAGATCACAGATGCTACAAAGGAGTAGGCAGTAACCAGTTTCAACAGTGACGACAACACAATGTCAGGGAGCATGAGCCAACACATGATTTCACATACTGTTGCTTATTGTGTACTCAGGATTCAATCTGCTTTTTTAGAGATTATAATAGTAAATTGGGGCATTATATTTCAACCTAGCAGCTTCTACCATGTGTATCTTTGGTGTAGGTTAATATCGGTCAACAGAAACATCAGGGTGCCAATCTCTCAGCAAATAATTACACATTAAGTTAGTTTGCACTTTTGTTCTCACATATATAAGATACAAGAAAATGCTAAATACAAAAAAAAAAAAAAAAATGCATCACACCCAAATCATTCAATGTGGGAAATAGAGTAAAAAAAATGGTTTGAAGGGAAACTATGTCCAAAAATTCATATTTTAATCCATACTACTAAACCTTGCGCAAATTTCTCCTATATATTATATATATAAAAGCTGCACTCCATGTATGGTTATAGTGACCTATATTTGCTGGGTCGGTACCCAAAATGCAGGGCTGTCCTGGCAAATTTTGGACTCTTGGCACCTATGTTTTTTGGCCATTACCCACTTCTATATTAGTTGTAGACATTGTCCAGATGCATTGAGAAATTTTGAAAATACATTTACATTCCAAAACATTTTAAATATGGGTGGTTTTATTAATTAGTACAAATTACACTTTTTTTTGTGTCCATAAAATGGTGACTTGTGTGTAAACTTATTTTGGACTAAAAGGCTTTAGGTTCATGAGGTCGACCGAGAAGTTTATTTTCCCCATAATCCATTTAGAAAGTGGTTCCCTCTTTATCCCATAGCATGATCGGTATATTTTAACTCACACCAGCCTCAGACATAATCACTTGTCTCTCTAGAGGTGTATGCTTTTTCCATCTGATTCTTTTTCTTTATTTTGTGGGTTTTTTTGTTTTTAACGGTGTCTTCAAATTTTCTCAAGTGCACTTAAACTTAAAGGGATAGATTTTCATTGAATACTAATAAAGATTTAAACACATTTGTTTAGATATTCCTCGTAAGCTAACTATTACAGTTACTGTGAATTATATACAAATAAACATTTTTAGACTTCTCCAGTAAAAGGTTTAGGGTGATTTTGTTTTGTTTATGTAGCCAATTCTGGGAATTTCACTGAGTATTATAGAAACTGATGTTCAACATAAGCAGGCAATTTATTGCAATTTGATGGAAAATAAATTCCCCACAGAGTGGTTTCAGTTTATTTTTTTTCTCTGACCTCTGCCACATAAATCTACGCTACCCCTTAGAATTTGTGACAGTCACAGGGAGTAAATGTGCATCCTGTCCAAAACATCTGGGGTTTGCCACCTACAGTTAGACAGTTACCGTTAACTATAGTTATAAAAAAGAGGGGACACTCTGCTAGTCCCTAAATGACTTTACCAAGATGAAGTGCTGTATTGCTAACTGAATGGATATACTGTATTTTTCCCAGTGTATAAGAAACCCCCATGTATAAGACGACCCCTATTTTTTTTATTATTTTTTTTAAGCCCAAAATTAAGAAATAAATATTTTAAACATCTATAGCACTGAAGTCCAGTTTGGCTGATCAGGATCCCTCACCGGTCCCAGGTCTCTCACACTCTGATAAGCCGATCCCCGAGGTCAGGCAACACACACGGACACTGGTTCCCTGGACCGCTGTCCTGCTGTTGGCGTCAACAATGCCCAGAGCCAGTGGTACCCTACAGGGGATGTTCGGGCAAGGCCTCACCCTGCAGCATTGTGTTGAGTAAGTACCAAAAGTATTTGGCTTAATAATTAGATTTTTGAAGGTGCTCCAGCCACTTGTGACTAGCTTGGTTGGCTGTCAGGCCCCTGCACACAAATGGTTTATTTTGTGTTTTAACACCTACAGTGACATCCCGTGTGACAGAAAAATATGGTAGCTAGAGCTTTCTAACGATATTTAGTATCCTATGATTTTGAATTTTCCTGGGCACACTGCCAGAGTTCCATGATCTTCCAAACAAAGTGCAGGTGTCTAATCACTCTCTCCAAGGTGATGATGTCTTGTATTTTTGAGTAGCTGCACTCTTGCATGTATGAAATGCACTTGCCACTTGCATAAACTAGCTGTTTTTTTTTTAAAGTTTTGTCAGAAGCTTCTACTGTGGGTGGACGCATCGCGCAGTGACTTTCCTGATTAATATGGGACTCTAGACCAAGGCTGAAAAAACGGGGCTTACCGGCTGTGAGTGTGTTTGACTAGATGTAGTTCTACAATAGATTAAATCTGTGATGCATTAATTTATTCTTGTAAAATTATAGTAATTAGAAAGATTACCTATAATATCCTTAATAACGTGTTATTATAAATATTATACGGTTTTGTCCTTAATAAAGTAACTTGTTCTTTTACACACAATTGGAGACATATCCTGCATCCTTGAACCTTATAAAATAAAAGCAAAACAACTGCTTAAGGAGTTTGGAGTGTTCCTTTAAAGTAGCACTGCCCCCAATATCACTACCTTGCAAAATAGTATTTCATAAAGTTAAAATCCAGTTCCTGCTAGGAGTTTCATCACAGATACAAGGTTTTTTTGCGAAAACCTCTTTGACCACATTTATTAAGTGGAACTGTCCCAATCGACTTTGTATAATTTACAAAGACCCCAGACGGTCACATCGTCGTTGGTTGTCTAGTGCGGCAGGCGAAAGGGACTATTTCAAGTATTTTTCCTTCACGTGACCCTGGGCAGAGCTACCGCCATCAAGAAGTGGCTCTATCTATGGAGGATCTAGAGGGACAATGTTTTGTACACTTGACAAGTGTCACAGTGCCATCAATCTATGGCAGCTGAAGTGCCAGAAGCAGATGAGGACCAGGCAGAAGGCAATGGTGGGCCCGTGAAGGACAGGTTCAGACTCCGTTAAGTAAAATAAATAAATAAATAAATAAATAAAAACTCACTTGTGCCTGCCCCCCTCAGCGGCAATGTCAGTATCGTGGGTGTTTGCAGATAATACAAAGTTCCCAGTCGATGACTGTTCCACATTAATAAATGAAGATGCCAAGGATGAAGCAAGGAGACAACAAGATGGTGGTGCTAAAGGACATCTTAAATAAACACTCCAAACACCTATAGGCAATTTAGCTTACTGAAGTGCTTTAAGTGTGAAGAATGTGTCCTCCCCCAATCCCCAATGTTACTTAGCTACAGGTCCAGTTAATATCTGGTTATTTAACTCCGTGAAGTTAAACGCAAGAGGCAGACTTATCGTTGAGCTGCATGTTTGTACATGGGATATATCCACTAAACAGTCGTTTTTAATGATGATGTATTTGGCCAGTGGAGTGTCCCTATAAAATGGTATATAGGCTAATCTGCTCAATCCCCACCCACCCATCACCTTGCTGAGTCTATGCTAAAAATGCCCACAAGTAATAATGTCACTTTAAATAAATAGCAGAAGTCCTTGTTTATCTATATAGCACAGACACGCCTTTAAGCCTAGAATTATGGTATAAGTTATCAAGAATATCTGTGCTAGCAAAAATAATGGCTTGCGGACTAGGTAAGTAATAATCTTCCTTAGGAGCCTCAGGAAACACACCCAGAAATTAGTGTAATTACAGACATGTTTTTTTACAGAAAACCAAACAATTATAGGGCTGTAAAATACAGAGCCAAAATAAATAAATATATTAAAAAAAATTTATATTACTTACGTAGAAACATAGAATGTGACGGCAGATAAGAACCATTCGGCCCATCTAGTCTGTCCAATTTTCTAAATACTTTCATTAGTCCCTGGCCTTATCTTATAGTTAGGATAGCCTTATGCCTATCCCACGCATGCTTAAACTCCTTTACTGTGTTAACCTCTACCACTTCAGCTGGAAGGCTAGTCCATGCATCCACTACCCTCTCAGTAAAGTAATACTTCCTGATATTATTTTAAAAGCTTTGCCCCTCTAATTTAAGACTATGTCCTCTTGTTGTGGTAGTTTTTCTTCTTTTAAATATAGTCTCCTTCTTTACTGTGTTGATTCCCTTTATGTATTTGAATGTTTCTATCATATCCCCCCTGTCTCGTCTTTCCTCCAAGCTATACTGTTAAGATCCTTTAACCTTTCCTGGAGAGAAAGAGAGTACTATCCACACCCAGTACCTTTTCCACACAGGAACCAGATAAAACAGATTATTTTCACAAACACAAAACTATTTCCATGGGCATTAGTACTTGTGCATTTTGATCACATCACAAAGTGCGCATAATGACACTGATCTTATTTCCATATAACTCCTTATTCAGGCTCCCACAAATATTCAAATAAGGTCTTACCAGCCACCACAATATAAGAGTTTTCTACAAAAGGTGGAAAATTATTAGTCAGTGACATTTATCGATTTGTACTAAATTCAGTCAACTTCCTGCATGCTGATATTTTAACTGGAAAAGTATGACAATATATATATTTAAAAAAATAAAAAAACCCACACACTCTCATGGTTACTTACTAAAGGCTGTTTATGCAGCCCTAACCACACGCACACCCTTATAAAGACTCACACAGCCTCCTTACACACTTCCTGAAAATGAACCGAAATTGTTTAGCTTCCTTTATTTTTATGGTGTTTTTTTAAGAAGTCTTTGCCTCTTGCTCTTTTAATAGCCTGCCAGGAGCAGCCTCCTATGTATGATTAAATTGCAATTAACAGACCAAGAGATAAGCCCTTCTAATGTCAACTCACTGTAGTGTAAAAATGAAACCATTGTCAGATTAAACTATTGACATAAGCATGAAAATATCATTTTTTCCTTTTATTTATTTTCACTTAAACATCAGGATTAATAAAATGAAAAAGTGCTGATGTCAACTATGAAGGTTATTCTGAGCAGCATCAATGTCAATTATAACATGTCTAATATATGACGTGGCATTCTGAAACAATCTAGATACCAGTGCACTTGTAATTACACGCAAAGATTAGGTCAACACTTTAATAGCTATCCAAAAAAAAAAACCTTTAAGACACCTAAAAACTGCCTGCAGCAACTGGCACAGACAAACAAGTATGAAACAGTTGCAAATGATCCATCATAAAACAATGATCAAGGCAAATTGTATTTAAAGAACAACGGTATCACATCTTAAATATGTATCAAAGAGAAACCAAGAAGCAAATATTCAAAATGTCAGCAGAAAATAAAACATAGTTTATCAATTTAGCCAAAGGGATTTCATAAGAAATGTACTGGGAGATAATATAGTCAGCAAAGCTTTTTAAAATACAATAGAGGACAAAAAAAAAAAAAAATGATTATTCTATGAATGTCACACAATTTGAGATTTAGGATTATTTCACATATTCCTAACATCAAATTATTTATTTATTTTTAAAGGATTGTCCATTATGTGGCAGTCCCATGGAATGTCAATGACGTCTGAGGAAGCGAAGGGTCAACCCAACACCATAGGACATTGGTGCTGGAATCGAGAGAGAAAAAATAAAAAAAATTAAAAAAAATAAAAAATAAAAAATAAAATATAATATTATATATATATATATATATATATATATATATATATATATATATATATATATATATATATATATATATATATATATATATATTTTTTAATAGTTGTTTTTTTTCTCCTTTCTTTTTTCCCCTTTAAATGCTGGAGGGGGTGGAGGGCACTACTTTTGTATTCCTAACACTGTAGAATCCCTTTGAGCAGTGATGTATTTATAATTTAGGCTATCCCAACTAGAGAGAGGTGTTGCCAGATCCACCATTTGTTTTCCATCCATGGACACATATTGCTTCTACAGGCTACAAGGCAGTTTATGAGAAGTGCTACCCTGCAGAATTTCTATTATTCTAGGAGTGACTTCTTAAAATGCAATAATTTTATTTACTGCATGGCATCACCTTTCATAGACCACTATACAGCATGGTGAAGTAATACAAGCCCAAAAAGCATGGTGGATCAGACCCTAAATACAGTTTAAAAATAAACACAAGCAACTGGGCCTGAAACCCATGGGATCAACGTTAATATGATAACAGTTTATGTATTTTTCCAAGCAAAAAAAAAAAAAGTTCATATAAATGTCGTTGGATTTGCATTCATTTTCTTACATCACATGCATATTTGCTGGGCATAAAGCACTAGTAAATGTTACTATTTTCATCCCTTGCATCTTTGAGGCCACCTGCCCATCTCGGCTCTTCTTGTTTAGAAAGAAAGAGGCGATTACAGAAATATAATCTTTAATGGTGGCACCTGTCACGCTCAGGGTGCATCTTTTGTTATTGCACTATGGAATATTATCATTTACTGTAATCTGGGTAGTGCCTGCCTGGTAGAGATGGAATATTGTCAAAGTCAAAAGGGGTTAATTTGATTGTATGAAAGGTCAGATGACAGAAGGGGTAATGTAAATAATTTTGATTGTCATCTATATGTTTGTATGCATTGTGACTATTTTTTTGCTCATAATAAATATTCCTTTATTAAATTCTGCCTTTGTCCCGTTAAGAATTACATTATCTGACGAGACTAATTACTATATTTGCAATTCCTTAAATAAAGTTGTATTCAGTGGGTTTTTCTTATTGATTTACCTGGGGGGGCCAAAGCACCCCATTTATAAAATTGTCTTGGTGGTGGCAGTGTTAAAATAGTAACAGTTATATTATGTTTAAGTGTGTTTGGTGTTAAGGGGGGGGATTTTGTAATTATTTGTAATTATTTTTCAGTCTAGTACAGACAAATAGTGAGCTCTAACCCTTTCACCACCATACCTACATCACGCACCCTTTTGAAGTAGGGTGCGTTCGTGACAGCACCCACTCTGTAGTTCCAGAAGGAATCAACATGTGCGGCAGGGGGTTGCCCGTTTTAGGATTTTCCCTGGTCAAGTCTCAAAGACGTCTCTGAGCAAAGGTACTTACATAATGGAAAGAGAAGGTGTAATAAGAATAATGGATTGGTTGAGAATAAAAATAATATGATAATAAATAATTATTAAAAAAGGTCCAGTTTTCTACAAAAATGTTCAAAGCCCTAGATGCAGGGTATCAGCTTAATGTCCTAGCACAGGCAGTCAACATTCGGCACTCCAGATGTTTTAGACTACACCTCCCATGATGCTTTGCCAGCATTATAAACAAGAGCATTATAGGGGATGTAGTCCACAACATCTGGAGTGCCGAAGGGTGCCTCTTTCTGTCCTAGCAGCTGCAGTCCCAGAATCCAAACATAGTGTCACTCTCCAAGTTTACAAGGAAGTAATACCTGCCATCAGTCCCAGGACAGGATCCTCTCAAATATGGCCTCCTGCATTTTGGGACAGCAGATCTTTCGCAAGAGCAGAGTGTATTAGGAAAAACTAGTGCTGTGCCAAATAGTGTTTCCCAAACCTTAACGGAAAAGAACTCCTGCAGGTCTAACAAAAAGTTCCTGAGTACCCCTGCCTTAAGAACGTAATTTCTATTGATTTAAATTCCAAATGAAGAGTGTAGACACTGATATTTAAGTCAATCGCATTTTTGAGAACAAGCCTTATAAAAGTTAGTAAAAAATATATTTTAAATAAATAGGATATGATGTGAATATGGAGTATGTAAGGAGAAATCTATTAACTATTAAACTGAAATATTAAAAAAAAAAGTGTCATAAAATGAAAACATACATAATAGTGTCACACAGAGGACAATGACAGACACACAAGACACTGACATACAGAGAACAATGTGTCACTTGCTGATTTGACACTTATATACACATTCTTTCACTCACACACAAAATATGTATTTAAGTCCAACCAGTCTCCCTAATTTTGTGAGATCAGGAGTGGATCTTTCGACTAGGGTCTAGTGTGGATGCGGTCATCTTCATGGTCTTCTTGCTCTGCTCCCTCGTGCGCCATTTAATGATAGTGATGTCATAACCCGTCTCTCTGCATCACTGGACAGCATGTGAGGGACCAATGCTGGAAGAGCATAGCGATTACAGCTCCATCGCCGCCCGGCTACAGTCTTCCAGGTGCTACCCTGCTTTAGGCTGGCAGCCTCCTGGGGGGCACTAAGGCAAACAGTTTATTAACTCTTGGGTTACCTTTAGCTATTCTTGTGTGTACCCCCTGGGGAATGCGTATCACAGGTTGAGAAACCTGGCCCCAGAGAGTGCTTTAGCAGTTCTTCCTGTGTGGTCTTCCCTGAGTTGGAATGACCACCGAGGCAGTCATTCAATCAATTTGTGACATGAGGAAAGCCATATGATACAAATTATTGCAAAGTGACACTCCTATTACACATACCTGCAGAAATGTTCTTGATAATGGTGTGCCAGTGTGCTTGTATGGTGGTGTCATGTCATTGACAATGGAAAAATAGAAATGCTAGTATGTTTATTTACTCATCATTGTGATTTAATTCTGTTCATATTCGTGTTTGTGTTATAGAGTGTTACAGGGTTTTAAATGATATATACAGTGTTATACATTAAAGTGAGAATTTAAGGTGAATTTCTAATTTAAATGTGAAAGTAGCTGAACTGGAAGCATGTCTGAATTAGAGATTTATTAAAAATGTAATAAACAATATAAAGTTAGGCTCCATAACCCCTAAAATACACCAACGTATTTATTGTAACTGGATTGCCTTGGCGTTGTCCCATGGTAAGTAGTCAAACTGTTTTCAAAGGATGTGAAACAGCTCTGGGTGCCCAAGACCGCTCTGGTCCGGCCTCCATTTCCAAAATAGCAAATGCTACATTTTCCATTTTCATATTAGTGATGTCATCTTTGTACAATATTCATGGCCTGAGATCATCTGGCACCCTCCGCCAATTTTCCCAAATAGGGACAGGACTGATATATCTAATGCAGAATGGGAACATCCATTTTACATACATCAGAAGAGGAGGCCAAAACAGAGATAAAGTAAGTGTGAAACTTACGCATTTATAATGGAATGGTAAAATATATATTTTTTTTATACCCACTACAAAGTGATACAAAAGGAGTAAATCACTGGAATGCGAGTTGTGGCAAGTTCTAAATAGTTGAAGAGATTTTCTATCACTGTCTGAGTCTACACATCTGGATTTGTTTGAGAGTCCAGAATTAATAAAATAAATGCAGATTGATGTACACAACTATACTGACATTACGTACTGTGCCACCATCTCACAGTTCCCAGGTCATGGCTGCTTATCACAACTAAATCCAAACCAAAAATGACCATTGGCACTTTAAAAGCAGGGGAGAGACTGGTCAAAGCCCCTTGCTCTAAAGGAGGTTAACGTGCATTTAGCCTGAATAAACATGTGCGATAGATTTAGGTTAAATTAAACCTAGTTTCAGGATGCCAATCCTTTAGTTAACGGCATAATTCTTGTTTCTGTAGTGATTAAGATTCCTGTCTATTTCGCTTTTTTGCTACAGTGGGCCTGGTAGCCTCTCTGCTCATCGCTCCCCTATGTGTCCCTCCTTGAAAAACTGCAGTGTAATTTTTATTCAATATTAGCTGCTCAGCAATATATTAAATAAAAATTAAGTCATGTTAATGCTGATAGAGGGTGGTAGTGGTGGAGTGCAGTCTGAATCTCTGCAAATCACTTTAACCCCTTAAGGACCAAACTTCTGGAATAAAAGGGAATCATGACATGTCACACATGTTATGTGTTATTAAGGGGTTAAAATGCTTTCTTGCAGTCCCAGCTCTCAGTGAACGAGTTCAGCCAAAAAAAAAAAAAAAAAAATACAAAAATGGTGTGGTTAGGCTGAACCTGAACGAACACACACACACACACACACACACACTCACACTCACACTCATAGTGGAAATAGTAATCCACATACAGGGAGGCCCACTAAACTAAAGGTGGTGGTCAGTCATTAAGGGAAGTTCATAAACAGATATAGAGTATGAAAGAATAAACATGTTAGTTTTATTGCGGTTTAGGGTGAGCTACGGACCTGCAATACATTAACTTACATAGCACGTCACTGAGTTTTATATCTGTGGAACTCTATGATATAGTTGTATAAACACTTCACATTATGGAGAAATTTATTTTCAGTGATGTTGGGCTCAGTGTATTGTCTGGCATGTAGAAGCTCCAAGCAGTTAGGTTTGTGTTTGTATTTATAGATCTGTGTGTAGTGTAGTATGTGCATCGCTATTTCAGTAGGTCTTTGGCAGCTCTAAGTAAACCTGATATGAGTTCAAGTAGCATCACCGATATTATTATTGCCATTTATATAGCGCCAACATATTCTGTAGCGTTTTACAATATTAGAAGAGGGGGATTTAACTATTAAAGGACCACTCTAGGCACCCAGACCACTTCAGCTTAATGAAGTGGTCTGGGTGCCAGGTACCTTTAGGATTAACCCTTTTTTTATAAACATAGCAGTTTCAGAGAAACTGCTATGTTTATACGGAGGGTTAATCCAGCCTCCAGAGCCTCTAGTGGCTGTCTCATTGACAGCCGCTAGAGGCGCTTGCGTGCTTCTCACTGTGAAAATCACAGTGAGAGCACGCAAGCGTCCATAGGAAAGCATTGTAAATGCTTTCCTATGCGACCGGCTGAATGCACGCGCGGCTCCTGCTGCGCATGCGCATTCAGCCAATGACGTCGCGAGCAAGGAGGAGAGGAGGAGTACAGCTCCCCGCCCGGTGCTGGAGAAAGGTAAGTGTTTAACCCCTTCCTCTCTCCAGAGCCCGGCGGGAGGGGAACCCTGAGGGTATGTTTTCCTGGCACTATAGTGGTCCTTTAATAGGACAATTACAAGAAAACTTACAAGAACGATAGGTAGAAGGGGACCCTGTCAAAACGAGCTTACAGTCTATAGGAGGTGGGGTATAAGACACATTAGGACAGGAAATAGCAAACAAATAAGGTGGGAGTGAAGCAGAGCTGGAGGAGAGAGTAGAGTGCTGCCCTTTAGGAGAGAGCAAGAGACAGGTATGTGAGGTAGAGGCTACTCTGGGAGGCCATAAGCTTTCCTAAAGAGATGGGTTTACAGGCACTTTTTAAACGATTGAAGACTAGGGGAGATTCTGATGGCGGTAGGCAGGATATTTCATAAGAAGGGGGCCACCCATGAGAAGTCCTGCAAGCGTGAGTTGGCCATACGGGTATGAGCAGTGAACAGGAGAAGTCATGGGAAGAGCGGAGGGACCAAGAGATAGATACAATATAATATATAAAAATAGATATATATATATATATATATATAAAAAAAGGGGAAAGGGCATCATATAGACCCTTTTTCCACCAAATCTGAAACCACAGGAAAGACGGCATCTGATCTGTCATGGCAGTTTTCATTCAGGCATTAGTTGTCTATCACAGCATTCAAACTTAGAAACTCATGTCTATCGGGTGGCCCACGCACTTAGGGCCCTATATCTTCAGGGGCCCGGTCAGCGCTGTGGCCATGTAATAGCACAACAGGGCCCCTTTAAAAAAAAAAAAACGCAGCAAGTGCGGGACGAGCACCAATCAGGCCATGAAGAGGGACACCCGCGCCGAATCCTATCAGCCGCAGCCACCCTCCTGCAAAGAAAAGGTAAGAGACAGGAGGGTGGCTGAAAAATTAGCTCTGTGTATGTATGTATATATGTATGGACAGGCCCGGACTGGCCATCGGGCACACCGAGCAAATGCCCGGTGGGCCACGGTGACCATGGGCCGAGGCCCCAGGATCTCCCCTGCACTCTCCTAGCGCCGGCCCCGCCGTTTGCCAAGACGGGCCTGTGGGGAGATCAAAGAGGGAGGGAGACAGACAGCCGCCAGGAGAGGAGGACCCGGCGGAGCTCTAACTTGCAGCTCCGCCGGGTTCCTCTCGCGAGATCTGGCGCGTTGCCATGGCAACGACCAGATCTCGCGAGAGTGAACTCTAGTCTCATAGGCTAGAGTTCACTCACCCACGAGGACCACCAGGGAACACTGCCACCCAGTCCCAGCGTGTATGGATGTCATTATGAATGCATGTATGTATGTCAGTGTCTGTATGCATGTCTGTCTGTCTGTAGGTGTCTGTATGTCCTCATGCATGTGTGTCTGTATGTATGTTAGTATGTGTCTGTCTGTCACTATGTATGCCTGTGTGTCTGTATATGTCTCAGTATGTGTGTCCTTTTGTATCAGTGTGTGTGTGTGTGTGTATTCCTGTGGGCGGGATTGGAGGCGGGCCCAAGGGGGCCCAGACCCTGAGCTGAGTTAGGGGCCCCAAAATTTCTGGTGGCGGCCCTGTGTACAATAATCAAAAATGTATGTTTTCTCTTATCCCTCGCCCCTTTCTTACCTGGGATCAGCAAAGCATTTTCTGTTATACTTCTGTGTTTCCCCTGAGCAAGGAGACACAGAGTAAGGCACTGCATTATATAAAAGTGTGAGGACAGAGACTACGCTGTGTTTTACCATATTTCTTCTACAAACATAAGACATTTAGGATTGAAATAAATTATATTAATTTTTTTTTTTTTAAACCCATACACACAACCTCAACTGCCAAGTTAAAATTTAACCCCTTATTGACCAACACACTATGTGCTTTATGATATAAGGTGCACATAATTCCATGTGAATGACTTGTAAGCTCGTTTTAGCAGGGCCTTCTTATCATATTCTGTATGTAAACTTATTTGTTGTAAACTATCCCCATTTTATAATTGTAAAGCGCTGAGAATATCTTGGTGCTATATGAATGATAATAAATGAATGGGTCAAGCTATATACCTTTACCTTTTGTGCCCCACTCCCTCTAGCATGTATGCTCATTGAGCAGGGCCCTCAACCCTTCTGTTCCTGTGTGTCCAACTTGTCTGGCTACAATTATGTATCTATTAGTCCACCCATTGTACAGCGCTGCAGCATTTGCTGATGCTATATAACATTAATATGATTTTGAGCTGCATTATGATGTATAATGTTTTAATAAAACCCACACGAAAGCAGCTTTATAAACAATGTAATTTGCTGGACAGCTCTATGGACACATCTAACCGTAAACGACCAGATTTATTCTCAGGTATTCCCACTGGAGATGCACAGGCCCTGCTCATTCTGACTTGGCACAGTCTCTCAGCCTGATGGAATCTTGCCAAGTTTAACAGCAAGCCCATAGAAAGCCCATGGCAAGTAGCTGAAGACAGGATCGACTGCAAGCTCGACTCCCTATTGAAGTCAGTTGGAATCTAACCACCGTGAACATCAAGGAGATCTCAGCAAATTTGCAAAGCAGAATGCACTGGTTGCCATAGCGCCAACAAACCGAGAAGGGACTACCCTACAGCCAATATCCCCAGGTTTCTTTATGTAGTAAAAACATTGTAAGTATAGGTTTGCATATCCCTTATTTTATTATTTAAACACAAAAACATCCAACAGTTTAACCACACTGTATGCTTTTTATATTTCAATAAAAAAAAAAAAAATTATATATATATATATATATATATATATATTTTTTTTTTTTTATTTTTATTTTATTTTATTTTTTTTAAACCTCAGTGAACAACATATTTCTTTGCAAATGTATGAATATAATTGAATTGATTGTCCTCCTTTGTGATTGTAAATTCCTGCAAACAGTGAATCTTTGCTGAAGAATCAAAGGGTTCATCATAACCACTTCTAGGCACCAGGGATGCATCCTATACTTAATATCAGAAAGTTGTTTCAGGTAATACTAGATTGCATTTTCCAGAATTCTGAATATCATGGAGTCAAGTGGTCCAGAACAGCAGCAATAGCAAAGGTTAGCCAGCACTGCACCTGGCTATCAGTCACATTTAAAGAGATTACCTGTTTGTAAAGAAAACTTGCATAGCTTTACACAATGGTCATGTCACAGATAAAAGAGAAGAGGGGTGTACATCCAGCAGGGGTGCCTTACTGTACAACTGCACACCCCTACCCCCCTCAAACATTATTTTCTATGCAGACAGTACAAAGAAAAATGAAAATAATTAGAAAGAAATAAAAACAATAAATAAGTGGCTAATATACATACACAACTGTAACCAGTTCTACAAAAAGGTATTTAATAACCCAGGGCTCTCAATTAGTATGTTAGCAAGCTGCACTACATAAGCCATGCAAGTAATGTTAAAGTATTATACAAACTCACACGTATTTGAGGTACTCCCCACCTGTACATAGTTCGTGTCGTGTGTAAATTCATGCTGGTACACTACACACTTCCCAAATAACAGCAGAAAACAGAAAGCACACCTGACCCAACCCCCGCACTCCTACTATAATTATAACACACTACAATAAAATATAAAAACGCTATGCTTAATAACTGTCTATAAAGACACACTAACTGCCTGATCTCCTCCAACTAAACTTCCAAAGCAGATACTGTGTATCACAGTCCGTCAGTACCCTCCCAAACAGGTCATTTAGTATCTCGCTATAAATTGAAGAGATCTCGCTTAATAAATGACACAAGGTAACTTTTCATTAAATCAAAAGAACACACTCCATAAATCACACTGACACAGAGCAGGATAACAGTCAAATATAAAGACAAATCCAGCTTTTATTAATTTTACAGTTTACACAAGTGCGATTTTTTTAAATTTCTTTTTCCCCAGTGACAGATTGTCATGTGTTTAATTTGCATCTGTAAATATCAGCTTCAAAAACTACCAGAAAAGGAAGAACATAAAAAATATTGCAATCTTCTCAGGAAGTAAAGAGGTTAAATTTGCATGTTTTCGAGCTAAAGCCACTGTTAGAACAAGGAAGCAATGAGGTAATAGGTGAGGGTCATCTTACCTTTTGTCTTCAGCTTAGAGGCACTTGGGGGGCAGTGGGAGTGAGGCAGGTATGCAGACAGCCCAGATGATGGGACAAGGTGAAATGGATGGATCTGGGCGATATATCTAGAGGAGACACGGAAATGACAGAGGAACTTGCAGAGTAACAAGTGTCTGGGCTGTCAGTTACCTCTCACACTGCTGCTGATCTTAACCACACTTAAGTCATTCAGGAAATGATCTAGTGTTAGTGCATGAAGGAGGTTGGCGTATTCAGCTCACAGGAGGAGCAAAAAAATATATATAATAGGAGAACAAGAAAAGACAAAGCGTTACCTGCTTGGAGAAGGCGGACTCATGGGACATTCATCAAGCATCCAAACAGGTGTATCCTAGTGGGAGGCAGGACGGGGCTCGCCTGGGTCCTAAAGCTGGAGAGTTTGCTGCATGGAATGGCTGGTGCAGGATAATCATTTTACTGCCCCTTTAATTAAAGGATCTTATTAAAGTAACATTTTACAGGGAAGCAGTCTGAATTCATAGTGAAGGTTCCCTGGGAATGTGAGATTTGATAATCTTTCCTCATGGCAATAAATGCAAGATTATTTACCATATTGAATGTAGAAAATCATCAGTACTAGTCACTAACTTTACACAAATTGCATGTGAATAAAATAATAAAAACAAAAACAAAACCGCCAAATATATATTTTGTATAGAGCAGCAGCTCTCTATACATTGGATTAAAATAAAAGAAACACTGCTTGGTTGTATATTTTTAGTTTAGGATTAGTGTTCTCTCAAAGTACCAGCCAACATACACTATATGGACAAAAGTATCGGGACACACCTCTTAATTATTGAATTCAGGTATTTCAATCAGTCTCATTGTCACAGGTGTATAAAATCAGACATCTAGCCATGAGTTCTACAATTACAAACATTTGTGAAAAGAATGCGTTGTTCTGAGGAGCTCAGTGAATTGGTGATAGGATGCCACCTTTGTAATAAGTTAGTCTGCGAAATTTCATCCATGTTTGATATTCCACAGTCAACTGTAAGTGATATTATTGGAAAACGGACGTGTTTAGGAACAGCCGCAGATCAGTCACGATCGGTAAGACCATGTAAAGTCAAAGAGCGGGTGTGTTAAAGTCACCAACACTCTGCTGATTCCATAGCTAAAGAGTTCCAAATTTTCACTGGCATTAATATCAACTCAAAAGCTGTGTGACGGGAACTTTATGGAATGGTTTTCCATGGCCAAGCAGCTGCATGCAAGCCTAACATCACCATGTACAGTGGCGAGCATTGGAACAAGTGGTGTAAAGTACGCCTCCACTGGACTCTAAAGTAGTGGAAAAGTGTTCTGTGGGGTGACAAATCATTTTTCTTTGTTTGGCAATCTGATGGCGAGCCTGAGTTTGGCAGATGCCAGTAGTGCCTGACTGCATTGTGCCCACTGTAAAGTTTGGTGGAGGATGGAAAATGATAATGGTTTTCAGGTGCTTCCAGTGGAGGGAAATCTGAATGCTTCAGCATACCAAGACATTTTGGACAATGCTATGCTTCTTAAGCAGAGGCTTAGCCCTAGAGGCTACCTAACCTGGGATTATACCAATACAGTGATTACACTTTTAAAAAATTTTTTTTTACAGTCAAGAGCTCTGTTTAGTTGATGGTCCAATATAGACTACTCTTGGTTTTATTTTTCTTGTCATTTATCATGGGGAACAAGGCATTTAACTGACCACTAGAGGGCTATTTTTGTCCCTATTATTGCAGGGTATTAATAAGTGCCCACTACACGAAAATTTCATATATATATTCTCATATTTTAGTACGTAGGCTTGCTATACCCCTATAAGTGCTTGCTTTTCATTTTCAAGCACTTACTTATGACATTGGTTTGAGACGGTGGCACCACCAATAGAACTTTTTATCTTTTGTCTCATTAAAAGTTACGTTTTAGCATCCTTCTAACATTTGCCCAGTTAGGTCAATGGCCAGACTTGGCCTGGTAGTAGCTGCTAGTTAGTAATATTATATGTTAGGTAGGCCCAGGCCGCCCTCTGTTTTAGGTCTGTATAAGACGTAACGAGAGACTCTGTGCCTCTTGTTTTGCCAAATAAAATCTCCAATTGCTTTTGTAGGGGTGCTAGATCAGATTTGGTGATTGAAATCGGTAGAGCTTGGAAATAGAACAATCTGGGCAGTATATTGACCCTCCCAATCAAGAAGATTGGCTTGTCTACCCACCTATCTAGGTCCCCCAGTAGGATCTTGAAGAGGGGTATGTAATTAGTAGTGTACATCATCTTGGTGTTTGCTGTCAGCTGGATGCCCAAATATTTTATAGAGCTATGTGTATACAGTATTTGTCCCCGATGTGTGTCGCATCTGCCGCCGAGTGGGAGTGCACTAGATTTGTTCAGGTTCACCTTGTAACCCAAGAGCTCCCCATATGCCATTAGTTCTTCTGCTACTGCTTCCATTGATTTTCTTTGGGTGGGTGAGGGTCAGCAGAACATAATCTGCATAGCTCGACACCTTAAATCACTTTCTGCCCACTGTTATGCCCTGTATCTCTTGGTTCGTGTGTGTAGCTTGAAGCAGCGGTTCCAGGGAAATCGCGAACAGTAGCGGGGAGAGTGGGCATCTGTCGTGTTCCGTTGCTTAGTGTGAAGGGTGTATTAGGAACTCTTGTAGTTCTGATTTGTGCCCTGATGTTGGTATACATAGCTCTGATACATAGTTGTGGTATACATAGTTGTGATGTACGTCTCTGGGAATTGTATGTGTGTTAGCAGTTTAAATAGGTAAGGCCATTTTACCCTGTTGAAAGTCTTTTTGGCATCTAGGGATAGTAGAAGTGTTGGTGTTTGTGTGGAGGCCTATTTCCACATTAGGTTTCGTCTAGTGTTTTCCAATAACTGGCGCCCTAGCATGAAGCTCACCTGGTCTGCGTGTATCAGTTCAGTAAGTAGGTGGGGATAGTCATTCCGCTAATACTTTGCTAGTATTTTGGCATCATGGTTTATTAGAGATATTGGTCTGAAGTTTTCTGGTAGAGAGGTGTCCTTCCCCCGGCTTCGGGAGTAACACTATGTTGGCTATTGACATGTCAGATGTATCAGTTTGTCTCTAAATTTCTTATTGTTCGGTCCCCTGCCCCCGCACCACGCAGGTCACCTTGCTTACCTCATCACAGCGAGCAGCGTCATCTGGTCCCTGTCTCCAGACTGGCAGTGTGTCTGACGCTCCACGCTCCAGAGCAGCTTCCATATGTCTGTTGCACCTGATCATGTGACCCGGCACACAGTGATGACCGTGTGGTAACTGTTCTAGTTTGTTGTTGATTCGATCCCAGAATTCCTAGGTCGGCTCGTTGGGTGCATATATAATCTTTCCCCTTTCAAAGGTGATTTTTAGTTTTGGGGAAAAGCCAGAAGTCGCAGAGCGCCAAATCTTTCAACAGATTCTCGACCATGTTTGAAGCATTTGTGACACACTTTTATTTGCGCTGCACTCATTGCATCATCCCCACAAGCCTTCTGAATCTTACAAATAGATTCTGAGGAGGAATGTTAAGTTTAACGCAAAGTTTGATGCGGTTTCATTGCTCCACTTGCTCAGTCATTTGGAAAGTGATGGCTACACGGTACGCTTGCTCACTGGCACCTTGCCCCCCCACTGACTAGTACAGTGAAGTTGTCATTGTTCACCCATGCACATTCCAGTCCACTCTCTTTGACTGCGAGGTTACATCGATGTTACGTAAACCGTTCTGATTTATATTAACAAGGGCTAAACTTTTTTCCGACAGATCTCATATAAAAAATAAATTATTTTAAAAACAGCACTTATACATTCCTTGTGTGTGTATGTATGTATGTATGTATGTATGTATGTATGTATGTGTGTGTGTGTGTGTGTATATATATATATATATATATATATATATATTCAATTTTTTTTATTTTTTAATAAGCATTCCTAAATTTCAGTGACACAATCTATCGCTATTAAATGTTTTTAGACTAGAAATATTTCCTCAGTGCTTCTGTATGAGAAGCATTTGATAGATTTTGATAGATGACCAGTACCAACAAGGTTGTAAGTTCTGAGCAAAAAAGGATGTGAGTTTTTTAAGGTTTAGGAAATGTGTGCAACTTACAGCCAACGCATTAATATGCATAAAAATATATGCATCTTGGGCCTTTAAGGGGATATCTTGTGCCAGTGTCTGAGATTAGTGGGAGCTACAGTCCTGGGCAACAGCTATTATAGTTGCCTTTTTTTTTTTTTTTTTTAAATGCCAGTTGCTGCTGCTCAGAAGTGAAACACGCACTAATCTTGGCCAGATCTGGACATATATGTCTTGGTTCTGACCAATATCAGGGCCCCCAAACTGCATGGAGGTGATCTGTGTTATTCTCAATTTATTATGTAAAATAATTGCATGCCTGATATTTTTATGCTTGGGTATTATGCAGATCTGAGAATGCTCTAGTGTAGTATGATTTTATTAAAGACACGGAGGCTCCTATTATGCATAACTTTCTTTAATTCCCTCAGCAGCAAAGATAGAGAGGAATATAAATATATCAAATTGAGAAAAAGCTGTATAGTAACATAAGAGAGCAATCACATAAGAGAAGAAGTGACTATAAAAGGCTTGTCTCCCAAGATCCCCCTCTTTCTTTGCTGCTCCCTCAGACCAACTAAGTATTTTCATTCATTTTCTATGGTTATTGCTTCATCTTTTGTACTGTTTATTGATATTTGTACTTATAATTCAGTTTTTTTTTTTTTTTTTACTTGCATCTTGTTGTACGGATGTGTGGTGTGCCTTTTGGGTCTCTCTTGGACAGGCTATGTCCCCAGCCTGACCCCTTACCTCTCCTCCCCACCCCTGCAATAGCGTGGTGACCTCTGGGTGGGTTGCCCGATGTCTCCATACCCGTGGGCAGCAGCTGGCCCCCGTTCCTGTAGGCTACTGCTCTCTTGTGTGCCGTCCGGGCAGACCGCATGTGTATTGTTGCACGCAGCTCCCTCCCCCTGCTGTGAACAGGCCGTGGCTGGTTTTCCTCGTGCAGCGACCATTTTGAGGAAGGAGCTTACTTACGTTTTTCCTGCTAATACCCGGTACGGCTGCTGGCGGTCCTCTCGGTTACTGGGTCCCCTGGGCACAACACCAGTCAGGTTCTTGTTCTATTTATCTTTTTTTTTTTTTTCTCTGTGGGTTATTTAAACCTTAGTTTAATTCTTGGGAATTTGGTGTGCACTCTGTCACCCTTTTTCATGCTTGCCTTGCATCATGTAGGTTAAGGGTGAAGGGCCTGAAGGCCAGCTCAATGAGTTCCAACAAGTGCAGGCTAAGGATAAAATGGCCTCTGAGGAGTTTCAGGCCCTGCTGGACTCCACTATGGCCTCATCTATTCAGAGAGCCTTTACCTCTGCCATGGGAGCGGTGTCTTCATCGCTATCCTAGACGTTGGTGCAGGCCCTTTTGCTGTCCTCGGCAGATGCCCCTGCCCTCCTGGGTACTGGGCCTCCTTCTGCCCCTGCCACACCCGGGGCCCGTAAAGGTTACGGCGAAGGCGAAACACCTAACCTCCCACTCCTTGATGCAGGTACTGCCTGCCGTGATGGACACGATCTATAAGATTAGGCAGAAAGAGGCTAAGCAAGTTATAAGAGCTTCCAAATCACACACAGAAGAGAAAATAGCAGAGTCAGTAAAAAAGGGGGATAAAACATTTTTTAGATACATAAATGAGAAAAGAAAAGTAAAACAAGGAATAGTTAGATTAAAAACAAAAGAAGGAAGGTATGTAGAAGAGGATAAAGGTCTAGCTGACTGCCTCAATGAATATTTTTGTTCTGTATTTACAGATGAAAATGAAGGAAAAGGACCTCAGTTGAGAAAAAGGATAAATGAGTCATTTATTACACGTGAGTTTACAGAGGAAGAGGTTCTATTTCAACTGTCAAAAGTAAAGACAAATAAGTCAATGGGACCTGATGGAATACACCCAAAGCTATTAAAAGAGCTTAGTGGTGTACTAGCAAAACCATTAACAGATTTATTTAACCAATCATTGTTAACAGGAGTAGTCCCAGAAGATTGGAAGTTAGCGAATGTTGTGCCCATTTACAAGAAAGGTAATAGGGAGGAGTCGGGCAACTATAGGCCAGTAAGCCTTACTTCAGTAGTGGGAAAGTGATGGAAACCATGTTAAAGGATAGGATTGTTGAACATCTAAAAACACATGGATTTCAAGATCAGAGACAACATGGGTTTACTTCAGGGAGATCATGCCAAACTAATCTTATTGATTTTTTTGATTGGGTAACTAAAATTATAGATCAGGGTGGTGCAGTAGACATTGCTTACCTAGATTTCAGTAAGGCTTTTGACACTGTTGCACATAGAAGGCTGATCAATAAACTGCAATCTTTAAGTTTGGATTCCAATATTGTTGAATGGGTAAGACAGTGGCTGAGTGACAGGCAACAGAGGGTTGTAGTTAATGGAATATATTCGAAGCTTGGACTTGTCACCAGTGGGGTACCTCAGGGATCTGTACTTGGACCCATTCTCTTTAATATTTTTATTAGTGATATTGCAGAAGGTCTTGATGGTAAGGTATGTCTTTTTGCTGATGATACTAAGATATGTAACAGGGTTGATGTTCCAGGAGGGATAAGCCAAATGACAAATGATTTAGGTAAACTAGAAAAATGGTCAGAATTGTGGCAACTGACATTTAATGTGGATAAGTGCAAGATAATGCATCTTGGACGTAAAAACCCAAGGGCAGAGTACAGAATATTTGATAGAGTCCTAACCTCAACATATGAGGAAAGGGATTTAGGGGTGATTATTTCTGATGACTTAAAGGTAGGCAGACAATGTAATAGAGCAGCAGGAAATGCTAGCAGAATGCTTGGTTGTATAGGGAGAGGTATTAGCAGTAGAAAGAGGGAAGTGCTCATGCCATTGTACAGAACACTGGTGAGACCTCACTTGGAGTATTGTACACAGTACTGGAGACCGTATCTTCAGAAGGATATTGATACCTTAGAGAGGGTTCAGAGAAGGGCTACTAAACTGGTTCATGGATTGCGGGATAAAACTTACCAGGAAAGGTTAAAGGATCTTAACATGTATAGCTTGGAGGAAAGACGAGACAGGGGGGATATGATAGAAACATTTAAATATATAAAGGGAATCAACACAGTAAAGGAGGAGACTATATTTAAAAGAAGAAAAACTACCACAACAAGAGGACATAGTCTTAAATTAGAGGGACAAAGGTTTAAAAATAATATCAGGAAGTATTACTTTACTGAGAGGGTAGTGGATGCATGGAATAGCCTTCCAGCTAAAGTGGTAGAGGTTAACACAGTAAAGGAGTTTAAGCATGCATGGGATAGGCATAAGGCTATCCTAACTATAAGATAAGGCTAGGGACTAATGAAAGTTTTTAGAAAATTGGGCAGACTAGATGGGCCGAATGGTTCTTATCTGCCGTCACACTCTATGTTTCTATGTTTCTATGCGGTCAAAAATGGCGCACCCTCAACATGCAAAAGAGCCCCTGGCTGGGCAAAAATGGCCAGATTGTGGAAACTGGCCAGGTCCCGTGAGGAGAGGTCGGATACCGACCGGAGTGAGGAGGGTGACTCTGAGGCGATGGAGTATGCTTCTTATGACAAGGCTGATACTGGGGAGGATGTTCCCCCTAGCACCGCGGCCGCTACCGGACCCACCCAGGGTAGTTTTGCTCGGTCATCGGGTAAGGGCACAGCTATTCTGGACCCTCAGGGTTCACCCCTATTTGATCTGGATGATCTGCCTCACCCCTGGTCGGTTGAGTGGGAGCCCCCTGGGCATATTGCTCAGTATATAGTGCTTCGTATGCACACTCCCCTCTCTAAAGAAGGTTGCAGTAAACTGTGTGCAGAATGCCCTAGACCCAGGCTTCCAGTTCAACCTGTAAAACCTCTAAAGGGTGAATGCCCAATTCCTTAAGTCGGGCTGGAAGCCCAAGAAAGGTCTTGACATCTCGATCAAGAGCTGTCAGCAGGGCTGCCATCAGAAATTTTGGGGCCCCTGACACAGCTCAAGGTCTGGGCCCCCCGGTGCCTGCACCAGAGTCCGCCCAAAGTGCTGCCCCTCCCCGAGTCCGCCCACAGGGATGCAGTGTCTGCAGGGCCGGTGCAAGGATTTTTGCCGCCCTAGGCAAAAGTAAAGTTTGCTGCCCCCCCATGTGACATCACAATGCCCCACCCATATGATCTGCCATGTTAACTAACACCAGTGCTGCAGTGCCGCCGTGTTTACATTAAAAGGCCTGCAGGGACAGGCTATGGACACCAGAACCACTACATTAAGCTGCAGTGGTTCTGGGGACTATAGTGTCCCTTTAATGTGAGGTAAATTAGAGATTGCCTACTTACAACCAGATGAGGATGATGATGGGCTCTAGCTGCCGTCTAGCTCCACTGGTCTCGTGTAGAACAGGCTCTCTAGAGGTGGTTTGTAACTGTGGTCACAAAAATCAATGTTCTGGGAGAACGGGAAGCAGCTCCATTTTTTGAGGGCCCTTTACACAGCTCAAGGTCTGGGTCCCAGGGTCCACCTTCACGTTCCACCAATGAGTTTGTTCACAGGGGGTGGAGTGTGTGTGGGGGGGGGGGGAATGTCCTGATGTGTGTAAGGAATGCATTGCGTGAATCTGTGTTTGTATGTGTAAGGGCTGTAAGGTGAGTTTGTGTATGTACGGGATGCAGTGTGTGCGTCTGTAAGGGATGCATTGAGTGTGTGTAAGAGATGCATTGTGTTTTTCTGTGTGCAAGGGGTGCATTGTGTGTGTGTGTGATGGATGTCAATCTCTCCCCCTCCCCCCGTCAATTTCCTTCTCCCCCCCGCCCTCCAATTTCCTTCTTCTCCCCTTCCCTCCCTCTCTCCAATTTCCTTCTTCTCACCCTCCAATTTCCTTCCTCTCTCCCTCCCCTCCCTCCCTCCAATTTCCTTCCTCTCTCCCTCCCCTCTGTCCAATTTACTTCCTCTCTCCCTCCCCTCAAATTTCCTCCCTTCCTCTTCCCCCTTTCCTCTCTCCCCCCTCCTTCAAATTTCCTTCCTCTCCCCCTGACACCCGGCGGGCGCGCGAGGGAGCACTCTCCTCTGTGTGCTTCCTCTTCAGCTCCCTCGCACGCCCACCTGCCGGGTGTTAGCAGGACCAGCCTCTGGGGGGCCCTGAGGTAACCGGTGAAGAGGCTGGCCCAGTGGGAACATACCGTGTCGCAGGGCCCCCTGCGACCCGGTATGTACCCACTGAATGTGGGGCCCGGACAACCTGAGCAGTCCGGGCCCCCCAGGACCGCCGGGCCCATGACAACCATCCTGGCTGTCAGGATAAGATTATGGATACGTTGGGGCCCTTTTCCAAGGTCTATGAGCTGCTAGACACCGCTAAGGCGGGTGAGTCAGAGTTGGACTTTGAAAAGCGACCCTAAACTGGCAAATATGGCCATGTTGGTATGCTGTTTGGGGAAAATTTTGTTAAGGACCTGGGGTCCTATGTGAAGACTTTCACGGCAATTGATAAAGCCCACGCAAATATGAAAAATTTATTTTTTCCAAAGGTTTTTGTAGGGGCCGGGCGTAGCAGGAGCCGTCCACCTGGCCATAGTTTCCAGCGCTCATTCCAAGCCAATCGAGGATCCTTCTTCCCTGTGCTTGGATTCCATGATGCCAGAACTCTGACCTTCTTCCCATTCAGAATGAGGCCTTGGAACTCTTGATCCCCTTTGGGGTGCCACGTCGGGCTGACACCCTTATGGTGAGTACCCATTTTCCCCTCCTTCTCATGTGCGGGTGGGGGGCAGGTTGGCCACAGGTAGGCCACATTGACATTGGATGCTTGGGTTCTCCAAACTGTACGGGGTTATCATCTCGATTTACAGTCTGTGCCCGTTCAATGTTATATCCCCAGGGAACCTGTCGAAGGAACAGGAGAAGTTGATCTCTTCAGAGATTCAAGAGTTGCTCGCAAAAGGGGCAATCCAAGAACTACTGTATTCCTCCCAACCTTTTCATAGTACCGAAGAAGGGCGGCGGGGTTCGCCCTCTGATACACTTCTGTCCTCTCAATGTCTCAGTACCAGCACTTCAAAATGGAGGGCATCCATTGCCTCCGAGATCTCCTCCAGTCATCGAACTGGTTGGTCATGCTGGACTTACGGGACGTGTATTTCACGGTCACAATTGACATGGAACACAGATCGTCTCCATTTTACCTGGCGAGGAAAGCGCTGGAAGTTTATATGTTTACCGTTCGGTCACCAAGGTTATGAAGCCGGTAGTGTCATGGACGACCAATTTGCTTCAGAACTTGTGTTTCCTGATCAATTTCGAAAAGTTGGTGCTGGTCCCCGCGCCGTCTGTGGAATTCTTGGGGTTCCTGTATCTCGCAGAACCCCCAAAAAAAGCCATAAAGAAGGAACTCAGACGAGCCCTTCGAGCATCGGATATGTCGATCAGACAATTGGTAAGGCTCATTGGCCTACTCGCGGCTTCCATCCAGGCTATTTTTCCAGGGCCACTACACTATCATGCCCTTCAACGCCTAAAATGCTCCTACCTCAGATCAGGGCACTCTTATGAGACGAGACGGAAGTTGGACACCTACTCCAGAGATGAGTTGATCTGGTGTCTTGCGCACAAGGAGGCGTGGAACGGCAGAGCCATCTTTGGGTTATATCCAGATGCAGTGATCACATCCGACGCCAGTTAGCACTGATGGGGTTCGCGATGTGGCAGCGTTTCCACCGGAGGCAGGTGGTCAGAGATTGAGATATCGCTTCATATCAACTGTCTGGAACTCTTAGCAGGTGTCTTCACTATTAGCAGTCTTTCCCCCGGTCACGCGAACTGCTGCACAATCTTCAAGATGGACTACGTGTCAGCAGTGTTATATGGACCATCTGGGGGGCACAAAGTCAAGGATACTGGCGACCCTAGCAAAGGCTTTCTGGCAGTTCTAAAAAGAGAAAGGGGAGGGTACAAATCTCCCCTATTGAGGGCGCTAGTTACTAATGACGAAAGGATTTGTGGTTTAAAAATCAAAAATTTAATATACAGTTGAAATAAAAGACAATAATAAAGCAGTACAATTGTAAGACCAGTTATAGAAACAAACACCAACCACTAGCTCACAAATACAAAGATGCTTCACATAGCCCTAGGTCGCGACTCATAGGGCTTGGAAATACTTGCGGCTCTCGGTACAATCGTGGAGGTGAAATAAACTGTCTCTGGACTGCTGTCTTAAAAACTCGGGCTCAACGCGTTTCGTCCCGCGCCTTTTGGGACTTCCTCAGGAGCTGTGAATGCTGACCGCATTTACAGCTCCTGAGGAAGTCCCGAAAGGCGCTGACAGCATTTACAGCTCCTGAGCTCCTGACAGCATTTACAGCTCCTGAGGAAGTCCCGGAAGGCGTGGGACGAAACGCGTTGAGCCAAAGTTTTTAAGACCGCAGTCCAGACAGTTTATTTCACCTCAACAATTGTACCGAGAGCCGCAAGTATTTCCAAGCCCTATGAGTCGCGACCTAGGGCTATGTGAAGCATCTTTGTATTTGTGAGCTACTGGTTGGTGTTTGTTTCTATAACTGGTCTTACAATTGTACTGCTTTATTATTGTCTTTTATTTCAACTGTATATTAAATTTTAGATTTTTAACCACAAATCCTTTCGTCATTAGTAACTAGCGCCCTCAATAGGGGAGATTTGTACCCTCCCCTTTCTCTTTTTATCACTTGTCTGTAGGCTTTTTTTGGGGTGTGCCTATTCTGAGTGGCAGCTTTTTACCTGAATGACATATTTATAGAACCTAGACTCTGGATCTCTCCTTATCCTGTATTTTTCTGTCAGTTCTGCCTATACAACAACGTCTCGGTGATGGCGGAACATAACCCAGGCTTGGACAATTCGTGGGTGGATTGGAATTCAAAGTATTTGAAAGACTCTGAGGATTGACGCTTCGGCGTTGCAAGGTATAGAGCAGTTATGGGGAGCATTAGAAGTGGATTTGTTTGCGTCCCGGCTAAACAGTTACCGATGTTGTACAGCTGGAGGCCGGACCCAGAGGCATTGGAAACGGACGCTTTCCTTCAGTCTTGGCCGGACGTTCGGCTGTGTGTCTTCCTTCCGTTCAACTTGATTGCTCGCACACTCTCGAAATTGGTCCGACAAGACTGTACAATGGTGTTGGTCACTCCTCTGTGGAGGTCACAAGCATGGTTCCCTCGGTTACTGGAAATGGCGATTGACTGCCTGCGTTTGATTCCAAACTTCCCGAACCTCTTTCTGGATCCGAATGGGAAATTGCATGGATTAGTGGAACAGGATCTCCTACATGTAGTGGCGTGGCTCCTTTTCAGGGACCTTGGACTCTTGCGAGCATTCCACAGGCAACTATCCACCTCCTCAGCAACGCATGGGCGCCTGGAACTCGCTCTGCCTATCGATCTTCGTGGCAACTGTGGTCTGGTTGGTGTGTGTGGGAGAAGCAATGGATCCCATATCTATCTCTTTACATATGATTTTGGAGTTCCTCACTGGCATGTTTGAGTCAGGGAAGGCATGAGGCACCATCAATTTTTTTCCATTCGGCAGGACATCGAAACATTGATGGATCACCGGTTGGGAGACATCCTTTCGTTTGTCGTCTCCTCAAAGGGTTTTGTCTTGCTTGACCTCCTAAATCTAGATTCTATGCCTTTTGGGACGTCAATGTGGTGTTACAGTTTTTGACGCTTTGGTATCCGTCAGGAGCTGACGCTTAAGCAACTGTCCACTAAGATGGTAATGTTCTGCCTGATTTCTTGCAAACGGATTGACATAGAACACAGATCGTCACAGATGTCAGGGCACTTGATTGGGATGCCGTTACTTTCATTACAGAGGGTATATCATTTAATATCTCCAGGAGGATGAAGTCGGTCTCTAAATCCTTTGTTTATCCTAGATTCCAGGGAGTTCCAGTGCTCTGCCCGGTGGAGTGTCTGAATGTATGTCTGGATTCTACACGATCTTAGTTCACTGGATTTAAGCCCCTTGTTTGTTTCCTTCCGGACCACTCATCTTTCGGTGTCGACTCCTATGCTGGTGCGTTGGGTTCGTTGGCTTTTATACTTGGCAGGCATTGACACATCGTTTTTTACGGCTCATCCTGTGTTTGGAGCCATGGCATCAAAGGCTTCAGCAGTTGGTTGTCATCTTGAGGATATTCTGCGGGCTTCTGATTGGTCACGGGAATCGACCTTCCGTGATTTCTACTTCAGACCGATCACATTGCATCTCAGGTGGTGGCTCAGCTTTAAACTTGCATACTTGGAGCCTCTGTGTCTTGAATAAAATTCCCAGATTTTACTATTAACATGACGTAAAGTCATGATTTTATTAATGACACTGAGACGAGTATTATTCCCACTCGCCCTCCCTGTAATGGGGGTTACATAGTTACATAGCTGAAAAGAGACTTGCGTCCATCAAGTTCAGCCTTCCTCACAAATGTTGTTGCTGTTGATCCAAAAGAAGGCAAAAAACCTGGTCTGAAGCGCTTCCAATTTTGCCACAAACTAGGAAATTCCTTCTTGACCCCAAAATAGCAGTCAGATGTCTCCTTTGATCAAGCAGCTATTACCCCACTAATTAGAAATTATATCCCTGTATGTTATGTTTTTGTAAGTATTTATCCAATTTCAGTTTAAACATCTGTATGGACTCTGACAAAACCACCTCTTCAGGCAGAGAATTACATATCCTTATTGTTCTTACTGTAAAAAAAACCTTTAGCCTTAGATGAAACCTCCTTTCTTCCAGCCTAAATGTGTGACCTCGTGTCCTATGTATAGCCCTGTTTATGAATAGATGTCCAGATAAAGGTTTGTACTGGCTCCGAATATATTTGTATAAAGTTATCATATCCCCTCTCAGGTGCCATATTTCCAAACTAAACAGATTTAATTTTTTTAACCTTTCTTCATAACTAAAATGCTCCATTCCTTTTATCAATTTTGTAGCTCGTCTCTGGACCCTCTCCAGTGCCATGATATCCTTCTTTAGAACAGGCGCCGGAAATTGCACAGCATATTCAAGGTGTGGTCTTACCAGTGATTTATAAAGCGGCAAAATTATATTTTCATCCCGAGAATTTATGCCCCTATTTATACATGACAAAATCTTACTGGCCTTAGCAACTGCAGATTGACATTGCATATTGCTGCCTAATTTGTTGTCTATAACAATTCTCAAATCCTTCTCGTGTGTGGTTACCCCTAATTCACTACCATTTAGTGTGTAAGTTGCTTGTGCATTCTTAACCCCGAAGTGCATCACTTTGCATTTCTCTATGTTAAATTTCATCTGCCATTTTAGTGCCCAGTCCCCCAATCTATCCAAATCTTTCTGCAGCAGAGCAATATCCTGCTCACATTTTATTACTTTACAAAGTTTTGTGTCATCTGCAAACACTGATACATGGCTTTCAATGCCTATTTCAAGATCCTTTATAAATATGTTAAATAGAAGTGGTCCCAAAACAGAACCCTGAGGGACACCACTTACCACTTTTGTCCAGCCTGAAAATTTACCATTAATTACAACTCGCTTGTACTCTATCCTTAAGCCAATGTTCTACCCAAGAACAAGAATATTCATCTAGACCAATTTCTTTTAGTTTGAAGACTAACCTATTGTGAGGAACCGTATCAAATGCCTTGGCAAAATCCAAGTAGATCACATCCACTGCAACACTCTGATCTATACTTCTACTTACTTACTTCGTAGAATGCAATTAGGTTAGTTTGACATGACCTATGTTTCATAAAACCATGCTGATTTTTGCTAATAACAAAGTTCTTCCCAATGAATTCCTGAATATTATCCCTTAATAGCCCTTCAAATATTTTCCCAGTTACAGAAGTTAAGCTCACAGGTCTATAATTTCCAGGCAAGGATTTTGAACCCTTTTTAAATATAGGAACATCTGCCTCCCTCCAATCCTCCGGTACAACACCTGAAACAAAAGAATCTTGAAAAATTTAATACAGAGGTTCACTTATTTCCCCACTTAGCTCCTTAAGTACTCATAGGTGAATACAGTCAGGCCCCGGAGCTTTATTTACATAAATTTTCTTTAATAGCTGTAGCACCTTGTCTCGAGTTATCCAATCACAAGTTGTTTGCAAGTTTTTTGCAGCAATCATTTGCATATCTCTTGCCATAGGATCCTCATTAATATATACTGAAGAAAAATAGTTATTTAAAATTACTGCTTTTTCCTGGTCTTCATTAGCTAATAAACCCAACTCTGTTTCAAGTGTACCTACTTTCATTTTTTTTTTTTTTTTTATTGATGTATTTGAAAAAATGTTTGGGGTTGGTTTTGCATTCTTTAGCTATCAATTTCTAATTTTCTAGTTTAGCCACTTTAATTGCCTTTTTGCAAGCGTTATTGGCTTCCTTATATCTTAAATAGGATGCCTTTTGATTTGTCTGATTTAAATGTGTGTGTGATGTGATGACATTTTGATGTTACGGTAAGTGTTCCGTTTGGAATTTGTTTTTCCTTGTATATGTTTTTGGCTATTTATTGGGTTTCATGATTTATTGATTAATTATGTATTCTGTTTTATACGTTTGAATACCTGTACTGATTAGTAGAAGAATTGTTTTGAGTATTCGAGTTTGGAAATGACCATATTTTTTTTCTTTGTTCCCTTTAGCTTGAAGTTATCGTTCCAGTCTGGTTTCCTGTTGAATTTAGTGGCTGAGTTCGGTTTGTGGTTGTTGGTCTTCGGTTTTCGCAAGGAAGAGGGGGATCTTGGGAGACACAAGTCTTTAATAGCCACTTCCTCTGTTATGTGATTGCTTGTGTTACTATACAGTTTTTTTTTTCTCAATTTGATATATTTATATTCCTCTCTATCTCTGCTGCTGAGAGAATTAAAGAAAGAGTTATGCATGATAGGAGCCTCCGTGTCTTTAATAAAATCATGACTTTACGTCATGTTAATAGTAAAGTCTGGGAATTATAATCCTGATCCAATGCATGCTTATATTAATGGTGGCAGTTGTAAATAGTAACCACACATCCAGGAAGTATACGATTTACAGCAGCCGCCATTAATGCAGCTACTCTCTGTATAGTGAAATATTTGCATATTAGTTGGGGAGAAGGTGTCACACTAATGATGCTTTCTTAGCTCCTTATAGGACATGTCATTATCGGAAGAGGCTTGAATCAAAACTGCAAGAACTGTGAACCAGGGAAACCTGTCCTTAAAGCATGTTAGTACGTAGATTATAATGGCTGCGGATGATGAGTATTAGTTTCCGGCATCTTGAAAGCAGTTACTCCTGAATCCGCCTAATCATAGCAGCGATATCTAAAAAAGATTATGTGATGAATGAAGTTGTAAACATAATTTTCATTTATGAATATAGTGACACCACAGTGTTATGCAAAGTTTATTTCAAATTTAAGGTCAAAGTAGCCAAATAGAAAGCAAATTAAGTTATAGTTTGGCATCATTGGCCTTATAATTCCCAACAACGTTCATTTTAGTGAATAATACTGTAAATTTTTAATATATACTTAGTGATGTCATACTGGTTTAACTCTGAAAAGTCTGATGGCACCAGGGGACTCCAGGCACCATAACAACATTAATGAAATTAAGCAATTATGGTGTCATGTCCTTTTAATTTATCAAGGTAAAACCAAAAGAGAGAAAATGCAACAGTCTGTTGAAAGGAACAGTCTATCCTATTATTTTTCATGTGGCTGCTTGAATCAAATTATAATATTGTGAAAATGTACACAGTGCAAATGGTATGTTAAAATGTGTTTCTAATACAAAGAATGTCTAGAAGACTCCTTTGCTACATGGATGATCATGGTATACTTGGTTGCCTGCAGGGAAACAAAAGCAATCCCTGTCATTATAGAGTAATCATTTAATTACAGAGTATTCATATGATGCTCTCATTCCCAAACCATGTGGATTTGAGCCTGATCGCTACATATGCATCAGTAACAGGCAAATTGACAGCTGTTTCATTCAGTGAGTCACTGTCATAAGCTAAGGATGGGCAGTAACTTTTCTATCACAAATTCAGGTATGTACTCAAAATCACTGGCAAAGAAGCAAACCATGACTTTCCCCATTGTAGGAGTATAACTGCCAAATAAAATAAAAAAAATGGTCCTTCAAAAATAGCTTCCTGCTGTGCACTAAATAAGAGGACACTATGTTTTTAGACATTTGGCTCAAACAAGTGCCTTTTTAAAGCTTTGTGAGCCTGGAAAAAAAAACACTACATTTGTAATACCATGCCACTGACTCTTGGAGAGGCTTGGAGGCCAGCCTGATACCCACAGACTATTGTCACTGTGGAGACACATGCACAAGAGTTCACTGACACACACATGCTCACCACAGACAAGATCACTACAGATAAGATCACTGACACACACACTCTCTACAAGTAAATTCACTGACCCACACACATGCTCACTATTGAAAAGCTCACTGAGACACACACAAGCTCACTACAGACAATTTCACTGACACACACATGCTTACTGACACAAGCTCACAATGGAAAGTCTCACAGACATACAAGCTCACTATAGATAATCTCACTGACACACATGCTCACTACAGACAAGCTTAATGACACACAAGCTCACTAATGCCATGTTCACTGACACACATGTTCGCTACAAACAAGCTCACTCGCTAGCAAGCACATACACACGCAAGCTTACCCTTAGTCATGGACTGCTGAGAATTTTAAGCCTTCCTGGCAGTGAAGGCTTTGGAAGCACTGGGAGATTAATTACCATTTTCCTTGATTCTAGAGGTAGAGCAGAAGAGTCACAGAGAAACTGTTGGGACTGGGAATCATGAAGGGAGACTTACAGTCCTCCCTAAGGCTGCACCAGCCTACAGAACCTCCCTCCCAGTCCTAGGGGGAAAAACAAAATTAAAATGCATTAGGAATGCTTGCCTGGCCCCATGTGGTGCAGTCCACCGGGAAATTTCCCAGTACTCCAGTGGGCCATTCGGCCCCTAAGTACAGGGCTGATCTTATTGGCTGAGAGTGCTTGGTTGGGGTTGTCAGTCTATAAGCCAGTCCCTCCACTACAGAGCTTAGCTCAGTGGAGCTAATGGAATTTCCACACTGTATTTTTTTGGCTCCAGAAGAGGCTGCAACCAGCGTCTGGCAGAACCTAGATAAGTTATTAAAATGTTTACAAACAGTTTGACAAATTACCCGGAGAGGGTACTAGAACACTCATGTCACCATAAGCACTGCAGCAAGTTGTAGCGTGTATGGAGCTTAACGCATGCTCTTAAAGCATAATCCAGGTTATAAAATCGAATCTCAATAGTGATGTATTTCATTATGAAATGAGTTGAAAACCTGAGAGTTATCCATGGCTACAGAGGAATAGATTGCACAAACTAATGTTCTAACTGTCCCATAGCCCTGCACAGCCCCGCCAGCAACTATGTGGGATAGAAAAAAGTATATGTCCATTGTTGGTAAAATAAACACAAACAGATGGAAATAGTCTTGACGGCCATCTTTAAGTCTCACCATTCTCAGCCCAGCTATGTCATGGAAGGGTTTAATGGTGTTCAATGATTGTGGTCCCAAGAGCTGGTGTCTGGATGGTGTTATGTTATGTTTTTCTCCAAACCGCTATAACCTGTTCTTTTAAGATCATGTCATTCCTTTTGTTGTTACCTTTCTGGCCAACTGCATTATTTTGCCTAGGATAGCCCATTTCTTCATCTAGCTGAGAAAGGTGACACATTTCCTTATCAATGACCTGAGAAACTTCATAAATAAGATTAATCTTGGGCTTACACCTTTGTGCAACATATTTTCTGAACTGGTTTGAGAACAAACAGCTCGTACTCTTATGCTTTCCAGGAGATCTGTTTGCACATTCAGATTCCTACATTATCTATGAATGGTTGTGCAACTTTGAAAGTCTTGATTTCCTTTTTCCATTTCAACAGTAGTGGATTGGGGTGCCAAGACCTCATATACCTCAGCTTGTATTACCTTCTACAGAGACCACCATTGTCCATACATTTTGATCTTTTTCCCCCCGAGTACCAAATGTTATCAAAAGTGTATTAATCCACAATCACTCAATCAATAGCAAAATTCAATACAATCCTTCATGAGTGACAGATTTACACTTGCTTACAACACAGTTTACAACTAACTTGAGTTTATACAACATGCTATACGTTTCTCAAGAATGCTTTTAAAATCAATGTCAGTTGATTAGTGCTCATCAAATGTTTTATAGAGCTCTGGAAAAAGAGTTGAGGTGTGCCTAGAAGATAAACATGTCAGACTTGATAAGTACATTAACGTCACATTGCAGATATGTAACCATTAAAATCAAGGCAACTTCTAGTGACAGGAAACAGAAAGTTATAACATTTAAAGTCCTACATACACATTGTTTTACATTTACTTATCTCCTATAATGATCAAATATATGACTGTAATTTCTAAAATATAAATTGTATTATAGAAATAGCCTTCATGTTGCCCACATTTTAATATTTTTTTTCAAGCTCTGCCCTTTCCAATTTGCTGTCACCCTAGAGAGTTTAGAGAGAATATGAGAAACTGAAATAGTCTTGATTATTTACTAAAGTGAAAATTGAAAGTGATTTGAAAGTGAAATTAAATTTAAGGACAGAGTAGCTGAATGGAAAACTATAGACAGTTTTTTTTCCAGTTCGGCTACCTTGACCTTAAATTTGAAATTCAAGTTATGTGTTAGATTCACTAAAGTGTGAATTGTTGGGAATGCAACATTAATTAAATTTTTTTAGGCAAAACCACCCAGATTTTAAGTTTGACTATTCTGGCCAAAATTTTAAAATTCACTTTGAATTCACTATAAATTCCAGGAAATTAGCACTTTTGTGAATAACCTTGATCGGTAACCTTGAAAAAATAAAAACAGAGAGAGAGAGAGAGAGTGTGTGTGTGTGTGTGTGTGTATATATATATATGTATGTGTGTGTATATGTGTATATATATATATATATATATATATATATATATAATACATACACACAGTTGCAAGAAAAAGTATGTGAACCCTTTGGAATGATATGGATTTCTGCACAAATTGGTCATAAAATTTCATCTGATCATCATCTAAGTCACAACAATAGACAATCACAGTCTGCTTAAACTAATAACAGACAAAGAATGAAATGTTGCCATGTTTTTATTGAACACCCCATGTAAACATTCACAGTGCAGGTGGAAAAAGTATGTGAACCCTTGGATTTAATAACTGGTTGAACCTCTTTTGGCAGCAATAACTTCAACCAAACGTTTCCTGTAGTTGCAGATCAGACGTGCACAACGGTGAGGAGTAAGTCTTGACCACTCAGTTTCAGTTCAGCAATATTCTTGGGATGTCTGGTGTGAATCGCTTTCTTGCCACATCATCTCAATCTGGTTGAGGTCAGGACTCTGACTGGGCCCCTTCTATGGAAGGGGTAAATCCATATCATTCCAAAGGGTTCACATACTTTTTCTTGCAACTGTATATGTGTGTGTGTGTGTGTGTGTGTGTGTGTGTCTGTCTGTGTGTGTATGTATATGTGTATATATATATATATATATATATAGATATATATATATATATATGATGCTGCCTGCTTTGCCTATTTTTTACTTTGCTAATGTATTCAGAAGTAACTATGTAATGAAAACAGGGAATTACTGAATTTATAGGGATCTATAAATTAAGTATTACCTGAAATGGCAGAGGGAGTAGGCTATTATCAACTAAATATTGTTCAAACTGGGCAGGGTACACCAACCCCTGAATGTACAATAGTTATAAAATCCAACTAAAATGATCAGGATGACCAGGAGCTAATATGTAGAAAAGATAAACTATACATCACAAAAAGTGAAATAGGTGGTAGATTATAGAGAATAAGACCAATAGCAGCCATTAAATGGCATAAATACACATACAAACATAAAAAACATAACTGGTAATACTTGCAGATCAGTTAAAAAACAAAAACAAAAAAACCCAGTGCACAGTTAATGTCCCAAATATGAAAGTCCAGAGAATACAGCAGAATGTAATAATACCCTAGTCACTTGAAAAAAGATGCAAGAGAGAATGTAGCAACATACAAAGTTGCAGCAATATTACAACAAGATGTAGGTGTTGTAATATTCAGACTATATTGATAATTATTATATCACTTGTTTTTATAAAGGAATTTAACAGATCCGGAATATATGCATATCGGAAAACGAAAATCTACAAATCAAACAAATTTCAATGTGTTCTAATAGTGAACGTCACATGAGGCCTTACAAAGGGTAGACCCCAATGTAAAAGTCCGCCAATCACTGTGTAAGCCGTTCTAAGGCCTGGCAGAGAGGGGAAAAAGCTGCAGACAATCAATCCTTTCCCTTCGGCTTCGGAGACCAATTTGGCATGCGTTCTACTTAGTTCACGTACAATGTATGGGCCTCAGCTGTACACCGTCAGAGTCCGCCTTATGCATTTCCAAATTTCAGGATTCCAAATAAAAGTGACAAAACTAGTATTTTTACATGAGATCATATTCCAAAATAGGAATGATTAAAATGCAGTATATGTCACATCCTAAACAACCAAGCATAAAGTCTTAAAATGTTTCTAAAATACAATTACCCATAATGGTATACATGTAGTAAAAAGACATATATAAAAATACTACTTATAAAAAAAAAAAAAAAAAATTAATAGAGAAACTGGAGATATTAAAAACCATGGATGGGGTATATTAAATATAATCTAAAAGAAGAAGTGGTGTTGCAAAAAAAAAAAAAAAAAAATGAAATACAAAATAAGGATGTTAAAATTAAGCAAAATGATACAACTCCCTAAAACATAGAATATATCACTATAGGATTAAAAAGACTAACTAGATACACGTGGAGTGTAAAAGTAGCTGTTTATTCTTTATATTATGTTATTGTAAAATAAGTTAATTTATGTAATTGCACATAAATTGTGTATTCAGATAGTCTCTTTCAGATCCTACTTGTGGGAATTTATGTGTCACTTGCAGCCAGTTTAGGACTACCTCTCCCTCAAATGCAAATATCCACACCCTCACTTTTTGAAGTCTAAAAGTGCTGTCTACAAACACACCCCTGTTAGTCACAAGTCTGAGAGTACAAAATGACAGTCATATATTTTTTAATGCTTTACAGTTACAAGCTCTTGGCTTAGGGGCAAAGTAGTATATGGCCAAGGCTTAAAGGGATATTGCAGTCCCCATATTAGTTTGCTGAAGTGCTTTATGTGTGAAGAATGTGTACTCTTTATTCATTTTTCATAAAGGACAGATTTCAATATAAATGGGCAATATTTTAAATTAAAGGGACCCAGACCACTTAATCTCACTGAAGCCATTTATGTGCAGTGTCCCCTTAGTCCTGCAATGTAAAACATTGCTGTATTAGAGAAACAGCAATGTTTAAATTGCACGGTTAAGACTGCTTCTAGTAGCTGTCCACCAGAGAGCCAATAGAGGCACTTTTTGCTGCTTCACAGATTTAAACTCTCTGAAATAATGTAGGACATCTTCACCCATTGTATGAGGGCATCCAGCATCTTCTAAACCCCCATAATAAATTATTAAATTAATGCTTGTCTATAGGAAAGCCAAATGCACATGTGAACCTTGCTGGGCATGCACATTCAGTTCCCCCCCATCGGCTGACATAATCGGATGAGGGCCCTAATCCAGAGATAAGAAACATCAGAACTGGACTCAGTTTAAAGGGTTATTTAACCCTTTCATGGCTATGGGGTAGGTTGGGGAGGTAAGAGACCTAGGGACACTCTGGTGATAAGAAAGTCCCTATAGTGTTCTTTTAACCTTGCTACACACTCCTGGCTGTTAAACAGACAGCACGTCCTGTTACTTCCTGGTTTGTTTAGCTAAGTGGAGCTAAACTCAAGAGGCAGCAATTGCCCAGAGCACCTGCTTTGCAAAGATTTCTCATTGTGCTGCATTGGGAAGTCTGTGATTGGACAGCCATAGAGCATGGCAGCGTTTACAGGCTGTTTTAGATGCATCTCCATTAAAAAAAAATATGCATGCACATTTGTTTGTTATTGGGGGGGTGCATTAGTGTCTTTTTAATTGTATATGTGCAAATGTGCTGTATAAACAATATTTGCATTATATACATCACCCTTAAAGAGTAATAAACTTATGTATATACAATATAAAGTACAAATACCCAAAAATAAGTCCTGTGCTCAAACTCCCACTATTCATGTGCGGCAGCAATGACAATAGTATACATCAGCCCCAATACATATGATAAAAACTAAAGAAAAAAAGTACACTATTCAAAATCCCTGGACATATATATGCATGCAAAGGGATTTGGAATAGTGCGCAAGTAACTTTTATTCTTTGGTTTAAAATATAAATTATGTGTGTGTGTGTGTGTGTGTGTGTGTGTGTGTGTGTGTGTATATATATATACTGAGTATATATATATATATATATATATATATATATATATATATATATATATTCCAAATCAAATTTCTAAAAGAATCATAACTACTGCCTACGTAATATTGCAAAATTTAAACAGAAAAAAATATATATCTGCTTTGTTATTTTGTCCTAAATACGTCAGATCACTTGCTGGTTCACCACAAGTTGTGGTTTTGTGTCATACGACACAAAAAAAACATGTCACACTTCTAAGCAAAGTAACATATATATTTTCAAGTGTATATATATATATATATATATATATATATATATATACTTCAATGCTACATTTACCGGATGTATTGCATATACTAACCTGGTTTTCATATTTCCTGAGGTGCTCAATCTAACTAGGCATCATGGGAAATAGAGCCAAAAACAACTTGACTTGCTGAACATCACAGAATACATAGTGCAAAACTAAATATATAAGTGCTGTTTTATAACTTGCCCTCCTCAGTAGGTTAGATATGCCAAGTTATAGCTCTCCAGTTATTCTTGAAATGGAGGCTGTGGATCACAGGCAATAGGTGGATACAATTCGTTGTGGGATTCTCAATTAAACTACAAATCTATGAAATAATCTCTAACTTTGATCTGAAAATGCAATTTTGCTATTTGCTATTTACTTTTGAGGCTATTTTGAAAGGGATAATAAGATGTCAAAAATGATTAATTTTGTACAGCTAATAGGAGTTTAGACATTAATAAAAGACAGTTGGTTTTATCCAATAAACACTACTTTGCAGTAAATTAAAAAGTGAATTGCAAAATTTAGTTGTGACTATAGCTTTGTTGAAGAATGCTTCAAAATCACCCTTTAATTACATTTTAATATTTGTTTTTTAAACTTCAGTATTTTAAGGTAATATTCAGGAAAGGCACCTATGTTTTTATACAGTATTTTCATATGCAATTGTTTGAAAAGTATAAATGCTGAGGTCTTCCATAAAGTGGCTGTGACGAAGTACCCTTCGCCACTTGTGCCTGGAGAGGACTGCTTGCCCGCCTCTTGCCCTGTGACTATGGCCCCTGGGATGTATTGCCCTTTAAAGACATGATTTGGGCATAATGGATTTGTGTTGTGCTGCTGCTGGCCCTTTAAGAACCATCTGGGGACATACTGTGGAGTTACTGGGTGGCCACCATTTCATGTATCAGAAGCACATGGTGAGAACAATGGATGGCGGCCATTTTAACTCACAGACACTGTGTGGACTTTTCAACACGGTGCCATCTCGCCAGTATTTGGTGCACAGAGACATCGTGCAGTGGTTTTGGACAATACAGCAGGGGACACATTATACAGTGATTGTTTTTTATTTAGCATGTATATGTTCTGCAGAATCTGCATTAAACTGTATTTTCCAAAGTACTGAACGGATCTGGGTGAATTTTGGATATGTGGTTCAACCAGATCCCCCGGTTCCAAGGATATACTTTTTATGGGGTTATTGCATGTTTTGGGGTCCCTGTGTGTTTTATGAAACTGTATAATTTCTGGCCAGCAGATAATTGAGCTTTGTGTATTGTAGAAACTCAATTATCTAGCCTGGCCCAGAGGAGGAGTTTTGTGTTGCATAAATTGTGAGTTCTGTGTGCCAGTAAATCAGTCTTGTTCCAGCATTAAGCCTTGGCTCATGTTTGGGGGAAGGGATACCTACACTCTGGGGATTGCTATAATCACTTACTCCCCAGAGGAAGCTCTTGCAATAGCTTGATTTGTTCCTGTTCCTGCTCTCTGGGGAAAGAGAGGTTCACCCACTGGAAGCTGGATCCTGGCCTTGGGTCCAGGGTGGGTGGAAACAGCAGAGACCCCGGCGCAGTTGCATCGCTGGAAGTGGGGTCTGCAGTGCTGATGGTGTCGGTTGGAGTGCTTGGAGTCCTCAGCGAGCACTAGGAGCATCGATTGGCGGAGGTACTCAGTCGGAGTGCCAGCGTTCCGTCACAGTGGCAACAAAGAAAAACGCTTCACTGTTGCCAGTATGCTTACTCTAAGCACCATGACCACTTCAGTGATTTGAAGTGATTCTGTTTTTTGGAATCTGTATGTGCAACATTTCACTTTTAAACCTTACCTCCAAAACCAGGAAACAAATCTGTTTACACTTTTAAAATTGATCTGTTTTAAAAAACTTTTTAACAAAATTGATACTTGAAAACATGTTAAGAGTCACAAAACCAAAGACCCGAATTTTACTGAAGGACAAAAAATAAACAATCCAAAAAGCTGCAGAAAAATAAAGGCAGCTGCCAACAGGAAAACTTTAAACTGGGAAAAGCAAACTACATGCAAGACATCTACTAAATCACAAAGAGAATAAGTAATTGGCCACCTGTCATCCACACTCTTCCGACTCCAAAGATAAACCGTATAGATACAGTAACTACCTACGCCTGTATATATAAAACTAACAAAAACAAACAAGCCTAACCCGCACCCAGACAGCACCACATTAAGACATTGACCGACGCTACCTGAGACGAACACTCTTCAAAAACTACACGGGGCCAGTCGCACACGGCAACGAAACATTAAACTACACAGCGCAACAGACACGCAGACACGTGAGCAGACAGCAGCCACACACATACATGGTAGGATATGGCACAATGTCAGATGATTTCCATTCTAATATGGAGACACAAACAGGAGACACAAACAGGAAATCAATAGACCAAACACCGCCAGCAGAAAAGCGAGATACACCTAGCACAGGACCAGAGCAATCAGAGACCAGATACGACAGGGCCCGCAGACACAACTTACACAGGTAACACACGATACAAAACTCCCAAAACCAGACAAGCCTGAGCGAACGCAACAAAGGCACACCATAAGTCATGCAGATAGACACAGCAAGCAAACAAATCGATACCTATGTACTGTATCAAGCAGGCAATAACCAACCAGCCTCTGCGTAGGTGACAAAAAGCTCACAAATGTCTGTATGGAAAACGTATGCCCCTGCGCTGGCAAACAATGCCTCAATACTCGCACCGATGTCACCTGCAAATGCATTACGATAACAATGGAGAAAACTGACACAGTCAATAACACATACAGACTAACAGACACAACAGAAAGTCGAAAACTTCTAACAGACGCAAAACACGCAGGGACCTGCCGAGCACAACATCTACATGATGAGGTCCAAACACATATTATATATTAATGCACAGCTGCCTAAAAACTAATATGCTCCTTATGTTATGATTAAAGCTGGGAAAGCTCCTGTATTTTCGATTATGGCTTAATGACCGCATCTAACTAGCAAGCAGATTAACCCGCCTCAACACAGGCGACAATTTTGCATCTACTAACCAGCAAACACACAACACTTGCACACACCAGCCAACTCAAAACACCTATTTAACACTCTAACTGAACTACAAAGGCTACACAGTACATAAAAGTATAGAGCACAAAACAACCGACTGTGAATCAATATCAATAATAATAATAATAACATAAAAAAAAAAAAAAGTTAAGATAAACAGGCTAAGATGGATCCGCCTCTGCGCAGGCACCAAAGGTATATACTGTGTTAACCAATGCTTAAGCCCCTGCGTGGGCACTCAATTGCTTTATTACAAAACAGTTTGACGTGTGAACTTATGATATGCATACAATAAAAATATTCAAAACAAAAACAAACAAGCTGCATCTAAACTTCCACCTCCTGGGTCAGCTTTTTATAAACTTGAAAAAATTATGCCATTTGTTCCATGTAGTTACTCCACTTACCCGCTGTGTCCATCTTCATCCTAATTGGACTGGATTTTCCAAAATTAATTGCCACATGCAATCCAGCAGAATGTTTGTTTCAATCCCATCAATATATACACCTCTCAACCAAGCATTGTTTTGAAATACTAACAGGGTTAATTACTAAAGTCCAAATAACACCATACCGATTGGGACAAAATTATTTGCTGCTGTACTACAAAATTCGTAGTATGCAACAATGTCCGGATTTTTCATACGGGGCTCTGAATGAGCCTGAATTTGCTCCAGATTTCAGGCGTACCAAAAGCCATCAGAAAACTGAAATCTGGGCGTAGATATACAGGCCCAGATGCTTCAAATCAGTGCCCAGATTTTAAGGCCCAGGTCACTATATAGGCCCCATCTCTAGGGTAAAATAATGGTGTGGTTATTATTTGTCGCAATTTTTTTTATTTATTTTCATTTTTGATATTGTTCTTTTTTTATTTTTCATTGTATAGATAGCTGTTATAGATTTTTAGTTTTTTAAGAATTTCTTATTTAGTTTGCATATAACAGATATACATTCAAGCCTAATAGAAACAAAGTTCGATGAGGCAAGTCTATTGACATTTTAAGTAAAGACAATGCAAGACAACATTAAATAGTATCTAACATGACAATATAATGTAACAGACTATGTTTGTGCTAGTTTTGTCATGTAAACTTACAAAGTAACTTATTTTATCATGAATTGTGTGGTCGAAGTGGGACATATTGTATGTATACATCAATAGGGGTGGGGGTGGAAGCTATTCCATATAGTGCTGGCCAACATTTTAGAATGTAGTCATAAATGGGGAATGGGTGTGATTTTGTTCAGGGGAGATTCCCTGTTCGAATGCATATAATCCATAAATTGGAATAGTGAGGGATTATAGGTGGGATGAAATGGGATAATGGGTACAAATCAACTGGAAAAGATATGTACATTTAAGAAGAGGTAAGGAGGTAGTTAGAGTAAGAGAAGAAGTAATTTGGAAACCTGTAAGTGGAAGGTTGAACAATATAGGAGGAATAGTATAAGATAATGAGTGCCTCAAGAGCCTGTTTATAGAAATTATATAATATTCTTTGGTGGAAGGTAGCATTTGTCGTGTCTTCATTTAGCCAAAGGAACCAAATTTTGTGAAACATCTTGGGGAAGTCATGGATATGAGACGTTAGCCTGTCAATTTGCTAATGCTTCAGTTGTTTTCTGCTTCAGTGTGGTAATGGTTGACACATTTCTGGAGGACCATAGCTATCCAATTGCTTCAAGTGCTAATAATGCTACTTTGGCTGCCAGTTTGTTTTTGTTTTGTTTTTTAATTTTTTTTTTTTTTTTGTAGTGCAAAGAAATATTACAACATGCGTGGGGTACCCCAAAGGCATTCCTCACGCTGATTTTCAGCAGTTATAACAGTGGGGTTACGAGGGTACTTGCACATTTTTTGTTAGTTAAGGAGATGATAATTGTAGATCAACATAAGAGAATTAAACATGCAATCATTAATCAAGCTTTTCTATAAACATGTTTTCAAATAGAGGTAATTAAAACAAGTGTGGATAATTAATGCTTAACAGTTTTAGATTAACTACACTAGAGTCAATAAGATATTATAACATGCTTACGTGTTTCAGGGTGTACACTAAAGTAGACGGCTAGTCATTGACTAAACATGCTGAGTAAATCTATTAACAGGTGGGTTTGAGAATAAACTTTACTAACAGGCTGACTTCATGGTTGTTGTTTAAGGCTTGAGCATTGTAGGACGGGCCGAGTCCCTGAGTCCATACCAGGCAAGGGTTGGGTAAAAGTCCCCAGGAGGACCCCACTGGGACTTAAGTTAAACTGGGTGAGGGCTAACAAGGTGTTGCTGGATGAGTCCATTGTGCCAAAACCTATAGTCACTACAACCTGATCCGTTGTTTGCGGTACTTTGCCTTAGGTGGTGTTTGTCCAGTAAGCTCCTTTTGTGTCTCCACATTTAGTTCTATAGGAGCACGGCCCTTTTCTGGTGCAGTCCTTCTCGTTCAGCCGATGCCGGTTTTGGAGGCTCGACTGGTGGGCTCAGAGTTGTGACAGAATTGGTGCCATGGTAAAGTTTCGTCCCCCCTATGCCTGTGTTTGTCGCTGGGAGGAAGCTGGATCTCCGCCCGGGTGGCCTCACAGCTGTCCGCGTGGATCTTCAATTGTGGGGTTGCTTGTCAGTGGTTGGAGGTTTCTGGTGCCGCTGAGTGGTGAGTGGGTTGGGTGGGCTTAGTGGTCTCGCTTTGGTGCGTGTGAGGCCGATTACTGGCGTCTGGGGGATTTGTTGCCCCTTCTCGCCACCTTGCTCCCTGTCTCTGGCTGGAGGTCATCCCGGGGGCCTGTGGTAAGTATCTGCCCAGGTGGTGCTGCACAGCTGGTCGGATCCATGCTGCCATTGCTCTCATAGTGAGGTGGAAGTACCGGCCTTTGATACAGAGCTTTGTCCACAGGCTGTTGCATAGTCGGGCAAAAAACTCCAGGGTAAGCCTGGGTGCCCATGGTAGGTATCTGCCCAGGTGGCGCTGCACAGCTGGTCGGATCCATGCTGCCATTGCTCTCATAGTGAGGTGGAAGTACCGGCCTTTGATACAGAGCTTTGTCCACAGGCTGTTGCATAGTCGGGCAAAAAACTCCAGGGTAAGCCTGGGTGGTCCGTGGTAGGTATCTGCACAGGTGGCGCTGCACAGCTGGTCGGATCCATGCTGCCATTGCTCTCATAGTGAGGTGGAAGTACCGGCCTTTGATACAGAGCTTTGTCCACAGGCTGTTGCATAGTCGGGCAAAAAACTCCAGGGTAAGCCTGGGTGGTCCGTGGTAGGTATCTGCACAGGTGGCGCTGCACAGCTGGTCGGATCCATGCTGCCATTGCTCTCATAGTGAGGTGGAAGTACCGGCCTTTGATACAGAGCTTTGTCCACAGGCTGTTGCATAGTCGGGCAAAAAACTCCAGGGTAAGCCTGGGTGGCTTACCCTGGAGTTTTTTGCCCGACTTTGCAACAGCCTGTGGACAAAGCTCTGTATCAAAGGTTGCTTTTTGGCACCAGACGTGCCTGTGCCGCCATCTTAGTTGGGTCTCTCCTGTCCCGCTTGGTTATGGGTTTGGTTGCTTGTGAAGGCCACGTTGCGGGGATAACCGTCCCCAGCGAGGATCGGGATATCCCCCACCGGTTCGGGGGGGGGAGGGGGAGTAGCAGGGCAGTGTTCCAGGCTTACCCTGGAGTTTTTTGCCTAACTATGCAACGCAACAGCCTGTGGACAAAGCTCTGTATCAAAGGTTGCTTTTTGGCGCCAGACGTGCCTGTGCTGCCATCTTAGTTGGGTCTCTCCTGTCCCGCTTGGTTATGGGTTTGGTCGCTTGTGAAGGCCACGTTGCGGGGATAATCGTCCCCAGCGAGGACCAGGATATCCCCCACCGGTCCGGGGGGGGAGAGTAGCAGGGCAGTGTTCCACGCTTGCTTGTGAGCAGGTCTCGTGCCAGGAGGCCCGGGCCTCGGGACCCGCTCTAGGCCCGCTGTAGGCCGCGTGGCTGGTTCGTGTGCAAGTAGTGTGCGGTGGTGCATGGTGGGCATCATTCTGTTCCCTTTGCGGTCCTGCACTTTTTGTAGGAGCTCCGTGTGCTGCTGGCATGAGTAGGATTCACGTTTATTTGCCTGCCGGTACAGGAGCTCTTAGAGAGCACATCCGGCCATCTTGGCTGTCAGGCCCCGCCAGTTTGTTTTTATCTTGTGTAAATGGCTCTAGTTGCTTTGATAAAGGTAAAGCCCATGGGTCTATCTGGTAGGGATTTCCATAACGTGTAGACATCAAGTCTGTGACTAAGGTTTAAGTTTTGGGCAGGTTCACCAGCAGTGGAGGAAGGAGCCTACCTCTCCACATCCCTTTCCAGTATGCGCTGCCATGAAAATGTATAAATGTGACCTTTTAGGTTGGGTGCATGAATGCAGTCATTCAAAAGCTGTAGGGAGTGGCTATATCTTCCTGTTTCACCAATGATGTTGAGATAAAACTCCAGAGTTGTATATGCCAGAAATAATCCATATATTTTATTAACTTGGGTATATATATATCAAGAAATGTCTCTTTTCTCAAAGTTTGCAAAGTGTTTAAAGGACCACTCTAGGCACCCAGACCACTTCAGCTTAATGAATTGGTCTGGGTGCCAGGTCCTTCTAGGGTTAACCCATTTTTTTATAAACATAGCAGTTTCAGAGAAACTGCTATGTTTATGAATGGGTTAAGCCTTCCCCCTAATCCTCTAGTGGCTGTCTCATTGACAGCCACTAGAGGCGCTTGCGTGCTTCTCACTGTGATTTTCACAGTGAGAGCACGCAAGCGTCCATAGGAAAGCATTGTAAATGCTTTCCTATGCGACGGGCTGAATGCGCGCGCAGCTCTTGCCGCGCGTGCGCATTCAGCCCAGGAGGAGGAACGGAGGAGGAGACAAGGAGGAGAGCTCCCCGCCCAGCGCTGGAAAAAGGTAAGTTTTTAACCCTTTCCCCCTTCCAGAGCCGGGCGGGAGAGGGTCCCTGAGGGTGGGGGCACCCTCAGGGCACTATAGTGCCAGGAAAACTAGTATGTTTTCCTGGCACTATAGTGGTCCTTTAAGGGTCAGACCAGGTAGAAATAGTTTGTTCCAAAAAAATGGTTTAGAAAGGATAAACATTCTAATTTATTTTAAACTAGGTTCCATAAATCTAGTGAGTGTGTTATCACTGGGGTGGTAGGAGGTATGGGGAAATATGGTTTGTGTACCCACATGTAAAGAGAGAGATGGTCTATTACAAAGATAATATGTACTAAATTCATACATCATTTTTGACCTGGTGGCACATGCGATTGCTGAATGAGGATGAGGTGGGCGTCATTAAAGTAGTGTAGGTGTCACGGGTCTTCCCGTGCCATCCAGACAGCTAGGCGTGGCTGTCCCACAGGTGCCTTAGAGGGGAATTGAACCTGGGCCCTTCTGTATCCTAAGCCTGCGTTCCGGCCCCTGAGCCCCTTCAGTGCTTGTGGATCTAGTCTTGTTTATCTGGCATTGCCGCACTAGGGGGCTGCGATTCACCAGTGGCTCCTACCTGTCAATCTAAGTCCACCTGAGGCAGATGGATCACTATCCCAGGTATATAACACTGCCACTGCCAAAGTGTTAGTTTGTTGTTTCATGTTTCATGTTTCCTGTTGCCTAAGACTGACTTGGCTTGTGACCCCTGCTTAGGGAATCTACGTTATTGCCTGTTTGCCGCCTGCCCTGACCTTTTTGATACCGTGCCTGACTACTCTTCTGGATTTGCCCTTGAATGTTTCCTCTTACCTGGTTACTGTTCCTGCCTAAGCCCTCGTGCACAGATTCACAGCCCAGGTAGCTTCTTACCTGGTTATCGTGGGCTGTATTTATCTGCAAGGGTGAGCATACATCTCTGCACTTGGAACTCTTAACAAGGTAAGATTGTGACAGTAGGAAATTGGGCAAACCAGTCCACATGGAACTTGGTTATGTGCATTACTGTCCTTTCCAGATAAATGAACCAATAGCTGATTGTAGAGCTTTAAAATCAGTTCTTCAGAAGGGGTTACAACCTTTTCGCAACTGGCCTAAGAATTTAAACTACTAGGGTCTTTATTCCTTTTATATCTGCAAATGGCCTCCCTACTATGAAGCCTTCACCAAACACAAAACCTCCTGGGGCAACAGAAATCAGGGCTATCCATAGTAGAAAAAAAGTGTGCCCACCTGATCCTGAAACGGAGAGTGATCTCAGTGTATTATGACTCCCTCCTACAGTTGCAAAAAAAAGTATGTGAACCCTTTGGAATGATATGGATTTCTGCACAAATTGGTCATAAAATGTGATCTGATCATCATCTAAGTCACAACAATAGACAATCACAGTCTGCTTCAACTCTTATACACACAAAGAATGAAATGTTGTCATGTTTTTATTGAACACACCATGTAAACATTCACAGTGCAGGTGGAAAAAGTATGTGAACCCCTAGACTAATGACATCTCCAAGAGTTAATTGGAGTGAGATGTCAGCCAACTGGAGTCCCATCAATGAGATGAGATTGGAAGTGTTGGTTATAGCTGCCCTGCCCTATAAAAAACACACACCAGTTCTGGGTTTGCTTTTCACAAGAAGCATTGCCTAATGTGAATGATGCCTTGCACAAAAAAGAGCTCTCAGAAGACCTATGATTAAGAATTGTTGACTTGCATAAAGCTGGAAAGGGTTATAAAAGTATCTCCAAATGCCTTGCTGTTTATCAGTCCATGGTAAGACAAATTGTCTATAAATGGAGAAAGTTCAGCACTGCTGCTACTCTCCCTAGGACTGGCCGTCCTGTAAAGATGACTGCAAGAGCACAGCGCAGACTGCTCAATGAGGTGAAGAAGAATCCTAGAGTGTCAGCTAAAGACTTACAAAAGTCACTGGCAAATGCTAACATCTTTGTTAGCGAATCTACAATACGTAAAACACTAAACAAGAATGTATTTCATGGGAGGATACCAAATAGGAAGCCACTGCTGTCCAAACAAAACATTTTTACATGTTACGTTTACAGTTTGCACAAGAGCACCTGGATTTTCCACAGCAGTACTGGCAAAATATTCTGTGGACAGATGAAACCAAAGTTGAGTTGTTTGGAAGAAACACACAACACTATGTGTGGCGAAAAAAAAGCACAGCACACCAACATCAAAACCTCATCCCAACTGTGACGTATGGTAGTGGGGGCATCATGGTTTGCGGCTGCTTTTCTGCGTCAGGGCCTGGACGGATTGCTATCATCGAAGGAAAAATTAATTCCCACGTTTATCAAGACATTTTGCAGGAGAACTTAAGGCCATCTGTCTACCAGCTGAAGCTCAACAGAAGATGGATGTTGCAACAGGACAATGACCCAAAGCATAGAAGTAAATCAACAACAGAATGGCTTAAACAGAAGAATATACGCCTTCTGAAGTGGCCCAGTCACAGTCTTGACCTCAACCCGGTTGTGATGCTGTGGCATGACCTCAAGAAAGTGATTCACACCAGACATCCCAAGAATATTGCTGAACTGAAACAGTTCTGTAAAGAGGAATGGTCAAGAATTACTCCTGACCGTTGTGCACGTCTGATCTGCAACTACATGAAATGTTTGGTTGACGTTATTGCTGCCAAAGGTAGTTCAACCAGTTATTAAATCCAAGCGTTCACATACTTTTTCCACCTGCACTGTGAATGTTTACATGGTGTGTTCAATAAAAATATGGCAACATTTCATTATTTGTGTGTTATTAGTTTAAGCAGACTGTGATTGTCTATTGTTGTGACTTAGATGATGATGATCAGATCACATTTTATGACCAATTTGTGCAGAAATCCATATCATTCCAAAGGGTTCACATACTTTTTCTTGCAACTGTGTGTGTGTGTGTGTGTATGTATATATGTATGTATGTATGTGTATACATATATATATATATATATATATTAATATATATGTGTGTGTGTGTGTGTGTGTGTATATATATATATATATATATATATATATTGTATTTTTTGTAATATTGTATACTATTGTAACAATGCATGTTTTGTGGACCCAGGACATACTTGAAAATGAGAAAAATCTGAATGTATCCTTCCTGGTAAAATATTTTAGAAATAAATAAATATTTAAAAGTATGTTTAGGTGATTGCACAACTCTTTCATTATTGTGGCGTGTTTTATCAATTTTCTGTTTGCTTGTTTTGTAACACTATTTTCACAAGGTGTTAGCAATCCTGTTTTAACAGTTAATCAGCTACCCACTACATTATGAAAAAAATCATTGGTGTCCAAGACTGCTACAGAAAAACAAAAACAAAAAATGGGTACAGCAAAAGTAAAAGTAAACCCATTAGTCTAAGCTCAGTTCTGGTTCAGCCATTGCTAATAACAAACATTGAACTGCACAGAAACAAAACCGCAGAATGCTGTCAAAAGTGGTTAAACTAAAACTTGTTAAACATATAAACAGGATTATCCCAAACGTGAGAATTCAAGGTGAATTCTTAGTGAATTACACATTTACAGGGACACTACTGGCCAGTGATGGCTAACCTTGACACCATAAATTGTTTCTGGACTACATTTCCCATGACACTCAGTTAGCTTTTAGACACCCAGACCACTTCATCTCATTGAAGTAGTCTAGTTGGAATGTCCCTGTCCCTTTAACCCTGCAATGTGAAACAGAGAAACTGCAATATTTATATTTCTGGGTTAAGGCTACCTCTAGTAGCTGTCTCCCAGCTTCCTGCACTTTCACAGAGTTTAAGTCTCTAAAACGACGCTGGACATCCTCACTCTTTGCATGAGGAAGTCCAGTGTCTTAATCCCCATAGAAAAGCATCTATGTGAAAGGCTTAATGCACAAATGGCGCTTGCCACACATGCGCATTAAGTTTCTGGATCACTGTGACATTGGCAGAGAAGGAGCTGGCATCAGGTAAGTGAAACAAAGGTTTTAACCCTTTATTTGCTAGGGGCATTGGGACGGAGAGATACTATAGTGTTAGGAATATAGTTTTCTATTCCTAACACAGTGGTGTTTATCTAAGGTCGAAAGAGCCACACTGGAAAAATTATCTAAGTCAGCTATGCTTTTAGTTTAACTACTCGGGCCTTTAATTTAAAATGCACGGTGAAGTCACTTTGAATTCTCACTTTTGTAAACAAACCTGGTAATTAAAGGTGAATGGGGCAGAATGCAAGACAATGAATATTATAAGAGTTGTTAAAAATGTTTGTTTTAAAATATCCATTTCAATAATTTAGAAGATATTTATTCTGTGTAATTAGATGCTGGTAGTGCTGTATCCAAAACACCTTTTAAGATATAATACAGTTAATATATGTAACAGCACACATTAGCTGCTGCCAGTGAGTGGCAGCCTTTTGTGATTACTTGTTTATGTGCATTACCATGATTATGTCTTCAATATATTTTAATTAACTATCGTCACATGTAGAACACAGTCATATAAACCTTAACTTTTTTCAAACAAATGGTAGGGCAAAAAACTGGGTATGATGACAATTTAGTTCATACAGGACTCAGGCCCATTGTATTTTTATCCTGTCAGTTATCATTCCTTGGTAAATAAAGTTTGTTTTTCACATAATTGAAGTACATCAATATCACTTCCTCTTGATGAATGCGACATCACAAGTCCATAACTAAACAATTAACTTGTCAGATCCAACTTGAATAACCGGAAATGTAAACCTAATCCATCCGTCCATGTAGATGACTTGTTACGCTGAAAGAAAAGGAAACTAGTATCAGTGATACGGAACTGACCGTATGAACATTTGACTTATAATATTTTAATCCATTATTAGAAATTAAATTAAACATACAGTCTTATCCTAAAGAGTCAATACCACATTTGCCTTAACATAATGCAATCTGTATTAATACTCATACCAGTAAAAGACATTATCCAAATTATAATTTTTCCACTTCTTAGGACCTCATAACTTACCTCAGCCCAGGGTTGGGAACATCAAGACAGAAAGGGGCGGGGGGGGAATACTCGCCTCCTGTCATTATTAAAATTAAGATTATTAGTACACTGCGCTAGCATAATTTACAATTTTATAACATGACAGGAGGCTTCATATTTAGCAATGCTAACGCTTAGGCAAAAGAGAAAATGGAGCATTAGAAAGCGTAAGTAGAAAGTCCGCCACCTGTAAGATATCCGACAGCGTCGCACCTGCCAAAAAAGCAGACTATGCCGCTGCTCCTCGCACGGAATGGGCACCGAAAGATGGGTCAATTCCGGATGGGTGAGGAGCAGTGGCATACTAAGGGGGGGGCGGGGGGGAGCGGCCCGCCCCGGGTGCCACTGTCCAAGGGGGTGCCATGACTTCCAGTGTCATGTGTCACCCCCCCGGCCCCAATCATTACGCTGCGCACAGCCGCAGCACCTTTGAGAAGGGGGAGGAGTCTTGCGGGACGCGGAGTGATGACGCCGTACCCAGCGCCGCCGTCAGTCTGCCTTCACGGATCTTCAGCGCAAGGATCCAGTGGTCGGTCTCGGAGGGAAGGCATCATCAAAACGTGAGTAGTAATTTATGTGAAGTTATTAATTTATGTAATGTTATTAAATTAATTAAAAGGGGGTGTATTAATTATGGGGGGTGTATTAATTAAGGGGGGGTGTATATTAATTAGGGGGGTGTATTAATTATGGGGGTGTATATTAATTATGGGTGTGTAATTATGAGGGGTATAATTATGGGGGTAATATTAATTATGTAGGGTGTATGTATGGGGTGTATATTAATTATCAGGGGTGTATTAATAGGTGTTTTTGTAATTATATGTATGGGGGGGTATATTAATTATGGGGTGGATTAATTATGGGTATAATATATGGGGGGTATATTAATTATGGGGGTGTATTATTGTATATTAATTATTGTATTATTATATATAATTATGGGGGTCTTAAATATGGGGGGTACTAGTATATATTAATTATGAAGTGGTATATATTAATTATGGGGGTGTAGTAATTATATGAGTGTATTAATTATGGGGTGTATATTAATTATGGGGTGTATTAATTATGGGGTTGTATATTAATTATATGGGGAGGGTTGGATTAATTATGGGGGGTGTATTAATTATGGGGGGTGTATATTAATTATGGGGAGGGTTGGATTAATTATGGGGAGGGTTGGATTAATTTTGGGGGGTGTATTAATTATGGGGGGTGGATTAATTATGGGGAGGGTTGGATTAATTTTGGGGGGATGTATTAATTATTGGGGGGTGTATATTAATTATGGGGGTGTATTAATTTTTTTCAAGTTGATATACAGTTTACAAATTTGTGAAATAAATATTATTGAAAAAATTGTGGGTGTTTTCTTACATTTTTATTATGGGTGCCACACTCTGGGTCCGCCCCGGGTGCCAAATGCTCTAGGTACGCCCCTGGTGAGGAGCCATCTAATCCATCTGGACAGTGTGGTGACCGAAACCGGTCCGTTGCCGCCAGTAGTTGCCGCCATATATGCTCGCAAAGCCGCAGCTACACATAGTTGAGGGTCTGAGGTGAAAAACGGGAAGAAGACTGACGAATCTGATTTTGGTTCATCATGAAATGCGGAATGTGACCCCTTCTGGGCCAATATTAAAGGTGTCTGAATCAAATGCCCATACTCCGAGACTTGACGAAACAAGACTAGGCACAATAAGAAGGTGAATTTAGCTGTCAACTCCTGTAAGGACAGAAGCTCGTTAGGTGGCAATCCCCTCAGGAATCGGAGTACCACGTCCACATCCCATAGGTGTTGATACTTGGGCGCTGGAGGTCGTCTTAGTTTGATGCCTCTTAGTAGCTTGGCCAACCGCTCTCTCTTGGGATGGTACATGGGCTTTCAATATAGCTGACCTGATGACATTGACAGCGATATGACTTACCTTCCTCAAAGATACAAGAGAGCAAGTTCATGATCTTGGAAACAGGAGCTGTAAAGGGATCCAGGTACCATCCCACACACCAACTGGTCCAAGATCACCAGGCAGATAGGTAGCTCTTTTGTGTTCCTGGAGCACAGGCATCCCACAATAGGTCTTTAGTTGTTGACGATAGTTTGTGGGTATACCATGCACCTCTGAAAGAGTCCAGGCCACCATTACAGGCGTTCGTCCAGAAGCATAGGGTGTGGATTCCCCACTGGGTCCCAGAGTAGGGTTGAGTTGTTTGGCAGGAGGATTGGATCCTCACAAGACATTTAGAGGAGGTCTGGGAACCAGGGTTGGCTCAGCCATAGCGGTGTCAGAAGGGTTAGCATCACTTCCCGTCTCCGAATGTGGTGAAGTACTTTCGCAATCATTGCAAAAGGGGAAAAAGGCATAAGCCCCTTGTGTGGGCCAGTGTTGGGTGAAGGCATCCACCGCCATGGAATCCAGGTCCGAAAGCCAGCTGTAAAACTGTGGTAGCTGATGGTTGTTGCGTGATGCGAACGGATCCAATAGGAATGGCCCTCTCCGATCGCTCAGGTAAGCAAATATCTGCGGATTAAATTGCCAATCGCTGGCAATTCTCCAATGTCGTGAGTACCAATCTGCGGTGAGGTTCGACTCCCCCGGTAGATGTTCGGCCCTGATCGTGATGTTGCGTGGGAGGCAATAATCGAAGATTTCCTTAATTCGTTTCTCGAATGTTTGGGAACTAATCCCTCCCAAATGGTTGGTGTATCGTACTGCAGAGACGTTGTCCATCAGCAGAAGGATACAACAGTTGGATTGCCCTTTCGTCAGGCTTCGTATAGCGAATGATCCGGCCAATAATTCCAGGCAGTTGATGTGCATAGTGAGTTCCATTGTCATCCATTTTCCACCCGTGGATGCATCCCCATCTGTTGCACCCCATCCCCATTGGCTCGCATCTGATTCCAGAATGAAATCACCATTCCATGCTTGCATGCAGTTGAGCCAAAATTCGAGTTCCCGCTGCACTTCGTCTGTCAGTGGGATCGGCTGATTGTACGTGGGATTTTGTACGTGAGGAAGCGGGCCTTCATCCACTGCATGGACTGATAATGCAGGGGGGCTGGAAATGTGGCTTGGATTGAGGAGGAGAGTAGGCCAACAATCCGCGCCAGTTGTCGGAGCGGGATGGAATCGAGCTAGAGGATCTTGCGTATCTCTTTCCTGATGGCCGTCACCTTGGTAGACGGAAGGTGGAGTGTGCAGGACCTGGAGTCTATTTCGAAGTCCTGGAATTTAATTGTTCGAGTGGGGGTCAGTGCGGAGTTGGCCCTGTTGACAACGAATCCCAGAGATTTTAATAACTGTATTGTATAGTCGGTATGTTGTGAAGCCAGTTCACTTGTCTTTCAGAACAGGAGTATGTCGTCCAAGTAGATGATGCATCTACCACCAGTTTCATCATTTTTGTGGAACACCATGGTGCGGAGCTGAGCCCAAAAGGGAGGCATGTGAACTGCCATGGGAAACCGTGCCATAGGAACCGAAGGAAGGGATCACTGTCCTTGTGAATTGTAATCGACAGATATGCGTCTTTGAGGTCTAGACACGTAAACCAGTCTCCTTCTTGTAGGAGATCCCGTAGTAAGTGTATGCCTTCCATTTTGAAGTGCCAGTATGTAACGTGGACGTTCAGTTCCCTTAAATTTATCACCTGTCTGAAGTTTTTTTTGCGGACGAGAAACATGTTGGTGAAGAATCCCCCTTGTTCGTGCGCGGGTTGTATCACGCCTTTTGTGCATAATTCACGGAGCACCAGCTCTATTAGATGAGCGTCCGTGTCGGAGAAGCCTAGGGGACGAGGGGGTCGCCTTTGTATGGGGAACGTCTGCAGTTCGATGCGGTAGCCTTTGACCTTCTGTAACACCCAAGCATCTGTGGATAGTTTTGCCCAATTCTGGGAAAAAAGAGAAACACGGCCGGCAGTCCTAGTTAATAAAGGCATTGGCATGCTTTTGTTTCTTACCTGTGGGGAACCTTGCGCGGGCACGTTCGCGGCCTCCCCGGCCTCTATCCAATCCCCTACAGTAATAGGGGTATTGCTGTCCTGAACCAGATTCCGGATAGGATTGCTGTGGGTAGAATTGTTGGGGATGTCCCATACGGGGGCCTAATGGCCAAAATCGTCTGGTGGCATGGCCCTGTTGCAGACCAACCCCTGGAAAAAACATCCCTGGAAGGGTTGCCTCCAAAAAACTTTACGCATAGAGGTGGGGCCCTGTTTAAAGAGATGAACACGTTCACGTGTTTGTTCAGTTCTTTCGTGAACGCCTCTCCAAAAGGTTTACCCTGTGCCTGTGGGCCTAATTCCTTCATCCCTAGATCAGCCAGTTTGGGGTCGATATGGAAGAGTGCTGCATGGTGCCGCTATGCCGAGAGGGCCGCATTAGTGTTTCCTAGGAAGCAGAAACCCTGTTGAGTCCACTCCCTGATGTTGTGCACCCATTCACGCACCATATCCGCATTGAATGAGTCTGCTCTGGCATAAGCGCCATCCGCCAGGTACATTACATGGGCCAGTTGCCCCATTGCATCCAGGAGCTTGTCCTGTGCCCCCTTGAAGCTTCGCTCGACCCTTCTGCGTGGGTCATAACCACCTCGTTCCATGAAGGCCAACAAGAGTTGGTCAAATTCCGACGTGAACGCCACCTTATCTCGCAGGGATGGTCTGGGGCATTCCGCCCTCATTCATTTCCGGACATGCTTCTCCAGGGGCTTGCGGATCCAGAAGTGCATGAACTTGAGGAGATGTTCAGGTGGAGCCCATTCCCAGGAGCGGGGATGTCATATGTTTCTAGGGTCGAACATCCTTTGACCCGTGGCATCCAGGAAGATCTCCTGGTCTTGTGTAGTGGCTTTAGTAGATGACTCTGCATCCCCTTTAATCTGGGGCTCACCCAAAAAGGTCTCCCTGACGTAGGCGTTGGAGCCAAAATCACCGTCGTCGGTGTCTGAGACCTCTGCCTGCCACTCGTCTAAGATAGAGAGGGAGTGGGGCATATCCCTGTCCTCGTCCGAGGAAATTTCTTTAGGAAATGTTGGGGCCGCGCGTACAGGGCATTTATTGCGTTTAAGGGGCGCCTTGCCCTTGCTAGCGACCTTCCGAGACTCCTCGCCCTTCTAATGGCGTTTCTCCAGGCGTTGTCTCCCTCTGGAGGAATCATCTGACTCTTCTGAGTCCTCCCTGGCGTGAGTAGTTTTGTCAGCTGGCTTGAGTGTATCAGAGGACCTTTGCCATGGCCTTCTCCAGGGATGCGGCCCCCGCTGTGTTAATCATGGCCTGAAGGTCAATGGAGTTCTGTGTATCCTCCATGTTATAATGGAATGCTAACAGGCACAGGTATGAGAAGTATAGGGACCGTGTGGGAGGGACTTGAAAAAGGCCGTAGGTTATGAACCGCCTAATGGCGTGATAAAACAGACCCTTAGAATCACTGGGGCTCCTCCAGGAAATCGGAATTACTACAGCAGATTTCGGTAAGCTGCACTCTGGGGATTACCCAAATGGGGGCTCACCCATTGACAGAATACTAGGCTATACCTTACTGGCAGTCCCACTCCCCAGGGGTTAAAACACCAACCTGAACAGGTCCCTGTGGAAAAAAGCAGGAAATCACCATTGGATTTGCAGTAACAATTGTCAAAGTCGATAGCCTCTTCATGATGAGAGTGAACATCCACGCCAACAAAATGGCCACCGTGGGTCTCGCGAGATCCAGGCTAACTGGCACAGCAAAGGCCCGCGAAAGGCGTTTGCGGGAAACAGAGGAACGTTAGGGAAAGATAGGATGCGTTTGACAGAATTGTTTTTTGAATGAACTGTCGAACCAAAACAGATTAATGGCATGAACGGGGAATCCAGTGAACGGTCCGTTCGTGCCAAAATTCACAAAATGAAAGGAGCGAGTGAATGCCCGGACTGTTCGCATTGAATTCAGTGCGAACAGCGCAGGAAGCCTGAAAACAAGGAATGGAAACTCTGCGAATGGAGAGCCACGATTGACAGGTCGCACATAACAATGCCTCTGCCAGTCTGCCTTTATCCCATTTTGCATCCTACTGTCATTTCTTTCCCAGGTAAATGATGCACATACACCTGACTATCCACCTAATCAAAAAGAAGACCTGATTTATTAGACCAGGCAATATTCTTTCATTGCTCCGTGGTCCAATTCTGAGGCGCATGTCCCCATTGAAGGCAACTTCATTGGTGGACAGGGGTTGTCATGAACGGTCAGCAGCTATGCAGCCTCATACCCCGCAAATTGTGATGCACTGTGTTTTCTCACACCTTTCTATCAGGCCTGCAGTAACTCACTTACATAGAGCTCTATACAATGTGTTTTGATTCCAGCAAATTTGGCAGTCAGACAAGAGTGGCATAGTGGTGGCTCCCAAGTCCAGCTGACATAAAATTGTTAATAAACTCCAAACTATCCCAGTGCAATGAGTCATATTAATCCATTACTTCACAATTTCTCCAAGGATCATAAATAAAAAAAACTACACGCATGTGCATTAGTCACTTCTTTAAGAGATCAGCTTACTGAAGGCCTTGTGTAGACAGTCAGAACTAAGCACATCATTATGGAAATCCTGGCAGGGCACTTTAGGTCTATCTGGCTTTATGATTTACCTCTGTATGGATCTTAGCCTTTTTTTGAGCTATTATAATAAAAGTGAAATTTTAACAGTCACCATTTTAATTCCAGATGCCATTATATTCTTGCTTTATGTTGATCTTGGTATTCAGCCGTTTTCTGCATTAACATTGTAGATTCGTTTAGTGGTTTCATATACTTAATTGACAGTGGAAAAGAAAAAAACCACAACCTCAGGCCTTGAAATTGTCACTTCTATAGAAAGGTATTTGTCATTTAACTATTTCCTACCAAATATTTTTAAAATTAGCTTTAATTTTCTTTAAAACCAGGGATGCATAACTAGTGTACAAAATGGCCACCATCCATTCTGTCAACCATGTGCGTTCGGTTGCATGAAATGCAGGACACCCAGGGGAGCATTCATTAATTGTTTCCTTTGTGGTTTCGCACTTTATAACTTGTGTTTCACGTTCTAATGGGTTACTTCGGGTGGTGTTCGGTAGCCAATGATACTGCTACAAGTCATGGGGTATTCCTTATTCCTTCACTCTCTCTCTCTCTCTCTCTCTCTTTATATATATATATTCTTTTTTATATATAGAAAAAATTAAATTAAAAAAAATCTAAAATTTAAATTTACACAGTTTAGATTTTTAATTCATGTGCTCTTCCTCTACAGACGTATTCAGAGCTTTAAACATTTTAGAGATTAAATAGGAACTCTTATCTCTCAATATTTCAAACAGAGACATTGATATTCTCACACAACGTACTCTTTTTGCTTATTTGCATGGAACCTGAATCCACTAGCATATAATGGTATGTTGTTATTTCCCCATGTCCTGTATGTGGAGCATAGCATCCACATACATGACATTCAGTAACACCAAGCATGTGTATTTTACAGGTTGTTATTGCAGCTTGCAAAAATTCCTACTGTGTACTGAACATACCTCTCCCTTCCTAGCGGATGTTTGACTTACCAAAGGTTGCTGTAGTCTGTGTGTGAGGAGGAATTCACTGTAAGTCAGGCTTTATGGGCAATATTGTATCTTAGATAAAGAAACATATGTACATATTGTTTACGGTTAAAGTGATTTGTAAATGGAATCCGTGCATCATAGATTTTGATTAAAAAAAAGGCATATAAAAATTATTTTGAACGTGGATAACAAGCACAGAAACAAAATGAAAACTTTTGTCACTGACTTTACCCATTTTAGAGATTATTGCATTCTTGTTCGAAACTCAGTCGTGACAAGCACAGAAATCAAGGAAGACCGGCTTATCTTAATCAAATTACTTTTAATCCACATCTGAACAAATATTGATCCATCTAGGAATTACCTATGAAATTTAATTGAAGTGGTAAGGCTCCGTGCGTAAATTTCAGATCCAAATCCAAATTTGTTTGGTGTGGGTAAAAAGAAATTTGGTTTGGACGAACCGGTTAAATCTAATTTTTGCTCTAGTCTAGTAAACTAAAACCAAATAGTGGCCATTGTTTAGTTCTACTATTTTTTAATTATGCAAACTATATGGTATTGATTAGAAAGTCAGGAAGTTTGACATAAACCTTTTAATAACCAAACTATAGATATATATTCCAGAGTAGTTTTTTTGGATCCTGTAGTTATTTCTTCATCAGAGACAGAAATCTAGTTCACATGTTTTTTTGCTTACTTAAAAAGTACAGCTTTCCTTTACATGGCCTTTTCTTCTGGGCATGATAACTAGACATTCTATAAAGAATGAGGATGCATACGTTTAAGCATACAATATCTATATGTATAGGACAGAGAGCATGGTCAGGTAGACTCGTATATTTCCTAATTCATAATTGTCAAAATGAGGAACTTCGCAGAAAACCTCAAGGTCATTCATGCAGTGCAACCTCCAAACTGAAATTTATGAGTCAATGTGCTTAGAGGGTGCACCTTCCCAAGCAGTCAGTTGATGATACAAGGCAGTACATTCTTATACATACGTATAGGCATATGACAGTGCAGATGAGAGAAATAGCTGTAAAAATCAATGTGTGAGAAATCTCCTCAATTCAATCCGGTTAATAGGTTTCTGGTTAGTCTGGTTCATCCACCAGATCCAACTGTCCATATTTTATTACATCATGAAAATAAATTAAATAGGAGAGAAGGTTGGAGTATTGCAGTATACCAGAGTGTACATCATGTGTCAGGAACCTTTAGGGGATCTGTTGTAAGTCTGCTATGGTTCTCAAACTTTATGAATGGATGGGAGGGAGTTTTGGACAGTTACTGTTAAGGGTCCATGAGGTGATTTCCTCAATTTTAGAGATTTCTTCCCTAAAAGATGGAGGACCTGGCTTTATCCAGCCTGCAGCAAGTATTCAGCGTGCCACTAGAGTGACTTTATGCATACATTTTTTTTTTCTACTAGTGAGACCCTTCATTGGTTTAGAAAGCAGGAATAGCCATAAGTCTAATGTTAACAGTCTGTGAAATATTTTCTCTTAAAGGTCCTTGACTCTCTCAAAGAACGTAGATAAGGCTGGACATGACCACCGCATATGTAAATATGTTACTCTCCTATCATACAGTCTCCAGTAGTCACCTTACTGTAACTTTGCCATTCTTTTTAGTTGCAGTCGGGTCCTCATATTCTTTATGGGAAAATTTGAACAAGAGAGCAAAACTTAAGTGTTGGACACAATATATTAACAAAAACAACAATATTTGAGATGCAACTGAGAAACAGAAATACACATTATACAATACGTAATACAGACATAATTTCAGAATGTTCAACTATTGCCAGAGTGTCCACAGTACCACTTTTTCAAAATATTTCACAGAAAAGACTAAGCACTCCAGTTAGCCAATAAAAGGAGTGTTTTAATCCTTATGTGAATTATATTAGAAGCAAGGTACAGAGTGTTTTACTTATGAACATGTTGGAATATGTACTGCCTAAAAGCAACTTGTCCGACGCTCCCCCCAACAATAATAGAATAAGGATTCAGAGTAATTATTGTCCCAGATGATAATATCCAAGATGCAGGAAAACCCTTCAAGGAGAACATGTTGGAATATGTACTGCCTAAAAGCAACTTGTCCGACGCCCCCCCCCCAACAATAATAGAATAAGGATTCAGAGTAATTATTGTCCCAGATGATAATATCCAAGATGCAGGAAAACCCTTCAAGGAGAACCATTCTTTCGCATACATCCTTCTTGCACTCAAATTGGAAATGTTTTATCAGTGGTTTAAAAGGACTTTAAAGGGGCCTTCTTCACCAACTGATCCAATATGTCAAACGTGTTTTTATAGAATTGTTTGTATTGTTTATTTATTGTACAGCCCTGAAGAATATGTCTGTGCTATATAAATAATTGTTATATCCTCTTCTTTATTGGTAATCAAAAATATAACATAACAGAAAAATACAAAATTCGTTGCAGACAGTAAAACTAAAATGAAACATTTATACTGACCTGATGGAGAGACAGGACAGACACAGTTCCACTAAAATGGGCATGTTGTGTGTTTAAATGTATTATTTCTCAACAACTCCACAGGACCTGATTACTGTATTTAAGGTTCTCCTGCAGCTCTCTTTGATAGATTCTCCGTAAAATCAATATTGATATACTGACGGACATATATTCAGCTCTTATTAACCTAACCTCTAAAACGTTCCACAATGTTTTGGATCCTGATTCTTTTAAGCCTCTTGCAGTGGATTGTTCTTTAGATTGCATTATTTACTTTAATGTAACTCTGTGGGAAAACTCTTCTGGTCATTTTCCATTCTTTTAACTGAATCTACTTGAAGTAGATGTGTCTTCTTGAAATCCAGTTATGAAAAATAAGCAGTGGTCCAGGCACTAAAGGTGAAACCAAACTATGCAGGTTGATTGGAGCAGAAATAAGCCACGTTTCAACGCAATCAGGGTCTTTTTCAAGCTTGTTTATTCTTTATATCTGGGGACCAGGAGAGTGCGGTGTCCTTTTCCTCATTGTTCTTGAAATCAAGTGACTGCTCACAACTGTAACATGAATCTTCAAGCTATGTAAAAACTGAGTTTTTGCAGCTTAACTACGCTGAAAATTAAAGACAACACATTGGGCATGTTGAAATATTATATGCGCCGTGTGTATCAGGCAGATCATGGTCAATGAGAACCAACATGTCATCATCATAACCAACAGGTCATGGTCATAACTTTGATCTATACTGCCCGTATCAGCTCAATAATGACTAAACAGCTCCTCACAGAAATTTATATAGAGCTACAACAGAAAGCAGACAACATAATAAGCTCCATCCTGTCTAGTTCTTAAGCCCTGATAAAGAACAGGGGCTGGGTGGAAACGTAGTCTACTTAATGTTGTGGCACAATACAAAGTGACACAATTTAATTAAGGATAAGTTACAGTTTGTTGGTTTTGCTGGAGTAAAGTGTGTTTGTTTGATATTTATTTCAGTGCTTACCAAACCATTTAATTATTTTTATTAAAGGGACAGTCCACGGAGCTAAAGCACTTTAGATTGTTGAAATAATTTGTGTGTAGTGTGTTTCCTCTGTTTTTCATTTTACAAAATGTACAGATATTAATAGAAATTGGCACTCAAAATGCTGGGCACTGCACTCCATTTCGTTTCATTTGGTTGTCCTTGAGCCCTTGAAATGCATCAGAATAGTGAAATGGCATACTATCAATGAAGAGAACAAAGCCTTTATTTAGCAGAATACAATTTCTTTATTGAACAGCTGCATATAACACTATCTTAATAATATTGTTTAATTAATGGAAAATGGAGCTTTATCAATTTTAATCTCTTTATGGAGAAAAAAAAGAAACTTTCCTTTTTTGTTGCAAAGAACATTCAATGTGCAATTTGATTCCAATGGATTTCTCTCAGATCTATAAAGAAATGTGTATCTACCATGCATATCTTGGCTCGTCCAACTTTAAGGGACTCTCTAGAGCCAGGAAAACAAACCCGTTTTCCTGGCACTGTAGAATCCTGGAGTGGCCCCCCATCACACGTCGCTCAAGTGTTTAAAACTCCTTTAGTCACTTACCTGAATCCAGCGCCGATGTCCCTCGGCTCTGGGTCAGGCTCCGCCCACGCTCGTCCCCAGCCAACGTCCGCCGGCAGGGGAGACCTAATGCGCATACGGGGGAATGGCCATCGCTGGAATACTTTCCTATGAGGATTCCGGTGACGCTGGAGGTCCTCATGCATAGCGTGAGGATGTCCAGCGTCGTTTAGACGACCAATACCCGAAAGTCCCTCTAGTGGCTGTCTGGAAGACAGCCACTAGAGGTGGACTTAACTCTGCAAGGAAATTAGTACAGTTTATAAAAACTGCAATAATTACACTTGCAGGGTTAAGGGTGATGGGAGTTGGCACCCAGACCACTTCAATGGGCTGAAGTGGTGTGGGTGCCTACAGTGTCCCTTTAATTCTGTCAAAAAGAACCCTTTCCTTACTCAATAAGACTGCAGTTTTTGTTCTCATCAATTTAACAAAGTGAGATACAACCTAGTAAAAGGAAACTCCAAATATCATAACCAGTACATAGCGCTGTATTCACCTGGATTATATGATGGGTCCTATTCTAGTTTGTTAGGATAGGACCTGCCAAAAATGGGGCACACTGGCATTGTGGAAGACTTATGCAATGCATGATCATATACTGTAACTAAACCCCCATTATTTTTGCATAAGTTAGGTGTTTAAAAAAACAAACTATTAAATTATGTAAGTTTTGAAGTTGCTGTTTAGTAAATGAGTGAATACGCTGGATTTTGTATGTTGTATGAGTTGGGCGCAGTAGCACCATTATAATGTATGCATCTTTGGGTGAGTGCAGCCCTCTTGGTATAAAATATATATATATATATATATATATATATATATATATATATATATATATATTTATAATATATATTTGGTAGTGTAGATCAAGTCTAGTAGGTTTGCACCCGTCTCATAGGTGCCTTACTCCAGGGCCATATTTAATCTTGCACTGCAAAGAGTCCCAGTAGGAATGATATCTCAAGTAAGTAGATTAATATCATAAGAGCAGGCATTAGGGTGTTAGAGTAGGACCTGCCATTATTATTTATTAAGTTAAGTGTTAAAAAAACAAAACTATTACATTCTGTGAGCTTTGTTGCAGTTGCTGTTTAGTGAGTAAGTGTGCTAAAACTTGTATTTAATATATATATATATATATATATATATATATATATATATATATATATATAACTGATTATATCAAAAGGTTGCACTCACGGATTCAGTAAAAATGAACTTTTACTCAGTCTTCTTAAAAAATAAGAAGACTGAATAAAAGTTAATTTTTACTGAATCCATGAGTGCAACCTTTTGATATAATCAGTTGGATACTTGGAGCTCTGGGAGTGCACCCGGTCTGGGAACTGGAGTTTGAGTGCAAGGTACAGAGTTTTTTTATATATATATATATTATTTATTTTTGACTTCTAATTACATGTGTAATTCGTTTCGTTGCGAATGTAAATTCGGACGAATTTCGGAAATTGGGACATTCGAATGCTTCCAAATGTCCGAAGTGCCGAATTTCCGAACCGCAGAATTTCGGAATGCCGCACCAAACCGAAGTGCTGAATTTCCGAAGTGCCAAAGTGCATTCTATATATATATAAAAGAAGGCACTTCGGAAATTCAGCACTTCGGTACGGCATTCGGAAAATTGGCAATTCGCCACTTCGGACATTCGGGAGCATCAGAATGTCCCAATTTCTGAAATTCAACATATTTTGCATTTGGAACTAAACAAATTGCACATGTCTAATAAACTTTCTGTTGCAGTGAATTGTGAGAAAGATACTCTGTATATGTATGCATACTGCCTTCATTTTTATATGGTAATAGGTGTGGGTATACACTTCACTTTTCTTTAATTTATTTATGCAAGCTGTTGGAGATTCTTCTCTAGTATTACTGCTGTTTTTCTGTGTATCTGTGCAGTATTATTTATGTTTTTCTTTTTCATTTTTTTCAAATAATTTTATCTACACACAATAGACCAGTTTAACAGCATGTTTAACATTATGGCTATGTTTACTGGAAACATGTTATAGTTATGAATGATTTGTCAAATACAAAATTAATTTGGACCAATGCATGCATTTATTGTATTTGCATCAGTTGTGCTTAGCTCTTCATAGCTGATCTTGCAATAAAGAGCCGGTAAAGTAAGTGCAGTAAATATACAGACCTTCAGGGAATACAATATATATGGATACAGATCAGTAGATATTTCATTTTAGGTAATGTCAGCAGAAGACCACCAGTTATTTCTGTTAATTAATATTAATATACATTGTTAGATATTATATTTAGAGTCAGAATTACTGCAGCTGCTCAGTCTTGAAGAATATGACTCATGGTATAGTCAGATAAAGATTGCACTGCTCCAAAATTAATCTCCATCAGATACTTGTAACCTCATAATGACTATCTTCGTTTATCCCATAATGCACAGGTAAATTTCCTTATCTGGGTGGTGCTTTAGTTTATTAATGAAAAGACGTGATTAGAATATGCTAAAAAAAATAACCACCAATCGCATGCATATAGCCAGCACTATGAACAAAACACTGAAGGGAACGTATTTCATAATCATTTAATCCTATTCTATATTTAAACATCTTCCATTTTAGATAAATTACTGTGATTTAGGGTAATTATATTACAGGGACAGTTTAACCCTAGAATGCTTACTCCTAATTGCAGCTTGCAAGAATTAAAAGGTTGACTAACCGTCAAAGGCTTCTTAATCTTGATTACATTGTATAAACATAGAATGCACCTGATTTACTCCCACGATAGACCAGTTTATCTGCATTTCTGTTGATGAGTGATGACATGTTATATGCCATCAACTGAGATACAAAAGTAGCTATCTTCCCATATGTTTGTTTGTATATTTTTATTTATTTTTTTTGTAAATAGCAATATCCAGTGAGATGTCAAACTTTAGGGGAGACAGGTTAGATGTGACAATGAATTCTTGATCTTGTTTTACCCGCTTGAATTGGAACAACATTGCAGATAGATAAACACCAGTGAAACACTTTTGTTTTAAATGTGATTATTTAGATGTTGGTGGACATTGCATACAAGCTACTGACACTTAAATATGGCAAGACTATAATAGATATCCGAGAACATGTAATGTAGGAGCTGGGACTAATCTTGGATATGTTGATTAGCCAGGTCGAAGATCAGTCCCATAGGAGATATTGTCAGCGAGAACATGAAACGTGGAATAAAACTAAGAGCACTTACAATAAATTGGACTATGTCTATGATAAGCTATGCCTTGGAGTCTGTAAACAGATTTTACTGCAAATGTGTAACTGAGCTAGACTTAGAAATTGAATAGACTTGTCTTTATATTGGGAAGTACTGATTTTACCATAGTGGAATTTGATTGGTCTAAGGTAGGTCTGGGCAAACAGTAGATCCCCAGATGTTGTTGAATTACAACATTCTAATTGCTGACAATGCATCATGGCAGTTGAAATTCTAGAACATCTGGGAATCTACTGTTTGCCCAGCCCTGGTCTAAGGGATAGAACAGGACTGACTTGACTCCAATTTGAAATAAAATAATTAACTAAACAAAGCTGGAACTAGACTGGTTTAGAAAATGGTAGAACAATATATGTCAGCATAGCCAAGTTAGGTAGGCAAAGATAACTAAATATAATTTTGGTTAAACCATCTGGGTCACACAGAATAGAAACAGAATGTGACAGCAGATAAGAACCATTTGGCCCATTTAGTCTGCCCAATTTCCTACATACTTTCATTAGTCCCTGGCCTTATCTTATAGTTAGGATAGTCTTATGCCTATCCCATGCATGCTTAAACTATTTTACTGTGTTAACCTCTACCACTTCAGCTGGAATGCTATTCCATGCATCCACTACCCTCTCAGTAAAGTAATACTTCCTGATATTATTTTTAAACCTTTGCCCCTCTAATTTAAGACTATGTCCTCTTGTTGTTTTTCTTCTTTTAAATTTTTCTTTAAAAGTCTTTTAAAGTTTTTCTTCTTTTAAATATAGTCTCCTCTTTTACTTTGTTGATTTGAGGATTTGCAGACATTAGGCATTTATAAATAATGTAAATAGTAGGGGACCTAGAATGGAACCTTGGGGAACACCACACGTGACTGGGAGAGGGAGGGAGTCGCTGTCAGAAATGGACACATATTGCGAGCAATCCGATACATACGATCGAAACCAGGTTAGCAAACGATAACCAATACCGTAGTTTTTGAGTTTGTGCAGTAGAATGTCGTGGTCTACTGTGTCAAAGGCCTTAGCAAAATCAAGGAAAATAGCTCCAGTTATGTCTCCTTGTTCCATGCCGTATGGATGTCATTGCAAACTTTTAAGAGGGCAGTTGTACTGGAGTGATTCTGGCGAAAGCCCGATTGATCAGGGGTTAGATAGTTTGGTTGTTGGTAGTACTCACATAGTTGCGTATGGACACATTTTTCTAAGATTTTTGACAATACCAGGAGCAATGATATTGGTCGATAGTTAGAAACCAAAGTAGTGTCACCACTTTTATGGATAAGCACTACTCTCGCAGTCTTCCAAAGTTTGGGTATGTATCCAGACACCAAGGATTCGTTAATTAGAGTTGCGACGGGTTTAGCAATTGCCGGCGCACTGAGCTTCAACAGCATTGCTGGAATTTGATCAGGTCCGGACTGGTTTTTCATTTTTAGATTATTAAGATGTTTTTTAATGACACTAACAGATACAGGTCTTAAAATGAATTTGTCTGTATTGGGCCTTTGCAAATTTAGTGGGACCTGATCCACATTTGTAGTTTTAGGATGCGTGTCATTTATTAGCTTGGCAATCAGGGCAGTAGGGCGTCTGACAAAATAATTGTTAAAGGCATTTGCTACATCTAAGGGAAGTTGCAGGGTTTGGTTATCCACTTTGACAGTGGAGGGTTGGGAGTGGATTAGGGGAGTTTGTAGTTTATTTATGACTTTCCAAAAGTTTCTAGGGTTTGAGATGTTATTGTTCAGATTTTCATAGAAATATTGGGCCTTTTTTGTCTGTTTTGTGCATATATTTTGCCATTCTCTACATGCACAGTGATCATTCATAGAGCCAGTAAGCTTAAACTTTGACCACAAAGAATCCCGAAACTGGTACATTTGGATGAGATCTGCTGTGATCCAGTTCATATGTGCTCCTTTTACCCTCACCTTACACAGCGGGGCATGCAAATTCCAAATTTGTAGAAGTGCCCATTTACAAGAAAGGTAATAGGGAGGAGTCGGGCAACTATAGGCCAGTAAGCCTTACTTCAGTAGTGGGGAAAGTGATGGAAACCATGTTAAAGGATAGGATTGATGAACATCTAAAACACATGGATTTCAAGATCAGAGACAACATGGGTTTACTTCAGGGAAATCATGCCAAACTAATCTTATTGATTTTTTTGATTGGGTAACTAAAATTATAGATCAGGGTGGTGCAGTAGACATTGCTTACCTAGATTTCAGTAAGGCTTTTGACACTGTTGCACATAGAAGGCTTATCAATAAACTGCAATCTTTAAGTTTGGATTCCAATATTGTTGAATGGGTAAGGCAGTGGCTGAGTGACAGGCAACAGAGGGTTGTAGTTAATGGAATATATTCGAAGCTTGGACTTGTCACCAGTGGGGTACCTCAGGGATCTGTACTTGAACCCATTCTCTTTAATATTTTTATTAGTGATATTGCAGAAGGTCTTGATGGTAAGGTATGTCTTTTTGCTGATGATACTAAGATATGTAACAGGGTTGATGTTCCAGGAGGGATAAGCCAAATGACAAATGATTTAGGTAAACTAGAAAAATGGTCAGAATTGTGGCAACTGACATTTAATGTGGATAAGTGCAAGATAATGCATCTTGGACGTAAAAACCCAAGGGCAGAGTACAGAATATTTGATAGAGTCCTAACCTCAACATATGAGGAAAGGGATTTAGGGGTGATTATTTCTGATGACTTAAAGGTAGGCAGACAATGTAATAGAGCAGCAGGAAATGCTAACAGAATGCTTGGTTGTATAGGGAGAGGTATTAGCAGTAGAAAGAGGGAAGTGCTCATGCCATTGTACAGAACACTGGTGAGACCTCACTTGGAGTATTGTACACAGTACTGGAGACCGTATCTTCAGAAGGATATTGATACCTTAGAGAGGGTTCAGAGAAGGGCTACTAAACTGGTTCATGGATTGCGGGATAAAACTTACCAGGAAAGGTTAAAGGATCTTAACATGTATAGCTTGGAGGAAAGACGAGACAGGGGGGATATGATAGAAACATTTAAATATATAAAGGGAATCAACACAGTAAAGGAGGAGACTATATTTAAAAGAAGAAAAACTACCACAACAAGAGGACATAGTCTTAAATTAGAGGGACAAAGGTTTAAAAATAATATCAGGAAGTATTACTTTACTGAGAGGGTAGTGGATGCATGGAATAGCCTTCCAGCTGAAGTGGTAGAGGTTAACACAGTAAAGGAGTTTAAGCATGCGTGGGATAGGCATAAGGCTATCCTAACTATAAGATAAGACTAGGAACGAATGAAAGTATTTAGAAAATTGGGCAGACTAGATGGGGGCCGAATGGTTCTTATCTGCTGTCACATTCTATGTTTCTATGTTTCTAAGTTCAGACTGAAAGAATTCGACAGCACAGTCTAGATCTGGGATAATGTTTAATCTGTGCCATGGGAGGTTCTTGATGTCATTTAGAAAGGATTCAAGATTACATTTTTTGAAGGACCTAGTTATTTTAACCTTGGGAGAGGATTTAATAGCCTTTATTTTTGCATGCAGTGCACTAAACAGCTTGTATCTAAACTAGGCCTCCTGGATTCTATCAGGAGATGTGCAGAGAATCCATTCTAGCAGGGTATGGTTATGGCTTTAAATGTTTATGCAAGTTGAGGAGGAGATTAGTTGCGTTAGCTGCGAAGTCTTAAACAGCGTGCAAGAACTATTATTTTTAGGATTCAGCCAATCAATATTAAAATCTCCAAAGACCAACAGTTCACTTTTTGGGTTTTGAGCTATGGTTTCACTAAGGAGATGGGCTATGTCAGAATGAATGCAAGACAACAAATAAAATAATAATATTGTAATGAAGTCATGTCCAATTACATATCAGGTTATACTCCTCAATGTAGTCTTGGCAGACTTAACATATAAGGAACTAACAAGGACTGGCAACACTAGGAGGATAGAAAACGTTACTGGCAGACAAGACTTTCATACAATGAAAACTACATCTTAAAGGAGTGGTCATTGGAAATGTTAAAATATTTGGCAAGATATTGCCATTTTAAGACCATGATCCCATTGTACAGCACTACGGAATTTGGTGGCGCTACATAAATAATAAAATAATAATGAACACATTGGGTATCCACTGATGAATTTATGACACAACACCTTCACATAGCCTTGGTATAAATGCATAGGAAAGGTCCTGAACCCATCTCTCATTTTATTAATTACTCACAGATTGTAAAGAGTGAGTGCTTCAAATGCTTTTCCTTTTAGTAGAGTGGTCACATGCAGAGTGAGCTGGGAATGGACAGTGCAGAACTATTTTCCTGCTGGTAGTGGTTCTTTGGTATCCCCTACCTAAGCCATATTGGTTAATGGACAGAGCCAAGAAGCACATTCATTTGTTGCTTACTGCATTAAATAGATCTGTATTTCATAATCTAGATTAAGTTCTACAATAGGCAAAAATAAAATGAAAGGCTCAATAGTATTTGTGAAATCTCAATCACAACAAGTATACCAAGAGATCTGACTGATATTTTGCTGTTTAAATACATAATATAGTATAAATAGCATAATGGGTTAGCTGTATTTTATCTCAGTTCATCTGTTTAGACTTTCTTAGTAAAAGTCATTTTTCTGTTAATATTTTTCCACTGTGTTTAAAATATCTAGCAATGGTTTTTGGGTTCTCGTACAATTCACATAATTCCATATTTGTTGCAGAATGATCTCCTTTATGTAGTATAATGAGCTCACCTCCTTATCCTGTGTGTCCTGGATGTTGAAATATATTGTTTTATCAGAAGATAAAGATGAAGAATTTTATTGCAATTTACACATAAAATAAGCTGTTTTTCAGATGTCGAGTTATCTCTGCTTTACATACAGTATTTAGGGAATAACACTAGAAATCAGGAAACAGCAAATCGGTAAATGATATGAAAATGTATTTTGTAGGGGATTTTTTTTACTCTTTAGGAGTGGGTAAATAAACACTTTAAGGAACACTATGGCACCATAACAACTTCATCTCAATTCCCCTGGTAGAGTATTACTTTTAATTGTTAAACCATTTTTGAATGGTCTAACACTACAGATATATATCTAAGCACAGGTCTCTCTATCTTTTCTTCCACTCAAGCTAATGCAAAAGAATCAGCATGAATAGTGACGAGATGATAGCCTAGCAATGGTTTCCCATTGTGAGCAGCTACACATATATTTCTATGCTTTACTTATGATGGGTGACCAGAGATAGGCTCCTCGCTGCTTGTGCTAATGTTTTAATATAAGCCCAAGCAAAAGAGCAGAGGGAGAGACTGGCATCTTTAAAGGAACATACCTTTAGAGCTCATTCAATTGAGAAAATGGTTTAATCCTTAAAGGTAAGAATGTGCCAGGGGTTTACACCCACTAGAACAAGGTATTTTATATTAAGTTGTTATGGTGTATGGATGAGTGCTTTAAACAGATTACATTTTAAATTCTACTAAAATTCCTGAATGGAAGTTGTGAGTCATTTGAGTTTTAAAAGATGGACATCATTAGACTAAAACCAGCACACAAGAAATTAAATTAAATTATCACATTTAAAAATAGCTGTGAAGCAGGGCGTCTGTCATAGCTGTACTCAGAGCAACACCTAGAAAATGGCAAATTAAAATAACTCTAAGTACCAGTTTTGTAGCATTTGCAAATAGAACAGAAAAAGTCTGAGAGTGACATAACATGTTCAGTTTAATTTCTATATTTTAATATTTTTTAGATTCGGTTTTTTTTTCTGTTTCCTTTTTTGTATGGAGTTGCTTTGCTGTGGTTACCGAGAAGGTAAAGGGTCATTGACCTCCAAAAAAACTGTTGTGCTTACATTCAACAAACCTCTGCGCTATTTGAGATTTTTCCCATGGTTGCAGCTGCACGAGTTTGGTACCATTTATGGAAGGGCCGGTCAGGTGTTTCTCGGATAATCAGTCTACTTCTAAGATTTTTAATAAAGGTTGTTCACAGTCACTCACTATCACAAAGCTAGTTAGAAGATTGATGTGCATTCATGTTCCAGGTATACATAATACTGCCACCCTTACACGTTTCAAATTACAGAATTTTTTTCAGTATGCATCCAACAGTGAAGAGACAGTCAACAGAAGCCCCGAAATTTCCGAAATCTGAACATGGACTAAATGCTACCTCACAGAGATACCGCACCATATGCATACTACCTTCTTCAATCTAAGACTTTTTTATCCGCTTATCCCATTAAAGGAACACTATCATGTTGGGAATACAAAGCTGTTCACAATATTATTCCTTTAATAGTGTCCCTCTGCCTCCACTACCTGATTTCAGCGCCGACAAGCAACGTCAAGGCGATGGAGGAATCTATCCCAATCAATGCTTTCCTATGAGGATTTACAAGACATGCAAAGTGTGAGGACGTCCAGCATTGTTTCAGGGAGTTAAATTCAGTGAAAATGCAAGAAGCGTCTATAGTGGTTGTCTGGGAGACATCCACTAGAGCCAGCATTAACCCTGCAATGTAAACATAGTAGTTTCTCTAAAACTGCAATGTTTTCACTTTCTGTGTTAAGGACAATGAGATGAAGTAGTCTGTGTGTCTATAGTGTCCCTTAAAAGTACTCAGAAGCTACTCAAGCCCCTAAACGTTTGTCCTTTGATGGTTAAACGTTCTGAGCAGCTTAATATTGTCATAAAAGAAGCAGTAGCATACTAAGCCTCTTACGGCTTTCTCAGACCTCAAGACTTCACAATTCCCAAGACCTTGGATGCTGGTAAATGTCTTAAAGCCCAAGACCTAGTTAAAGGGACACTGTAGTCACCAGAACAACTACAGCTTATTGTATTTGTTCTGGTGAGTAGAATAATTCCCTTCAGGCTTTTTGCAGTAAAAGCAATCTTTTCAGAGAAAATGGCGTGTTTACATTACAGTTTATGGATAACTCAACTGGCCACTCATCAGATGGCTACTAGAAGTGCTTCCTGGGGCAGTGCTGCATATTGTGTAGTACTGTAATTCAGTGTTTCCACCTGTGGCAAAAGTAACCTTGCCACGGGCTCTTGGAGGGGCCTGCTGGCCATCCTCTTGCCAAAAGACTATGGGCCCTTTAAAAACGTATGTGATTTATGTACTTTTTACTCCAGAAAGAGAGAAATTAGCCCTAATTTCATGGAAATGTTTTGGGCATAGGACTATGTGCACGTTCAGTCAAAGCTATGACTTCCATGGAAATTCCGAACTCCTTAACTGATCTGGGTGATTTCTGGATGTGTTGGTCCCCCAGATCGGGGCTATCAGGGGATGTGACTATTGTGGGGTTTCCATGTGTTTTGGGGGTACTTTTGGGATATTGTAAAATTTATGTTTTCTGTGCCTGGAGATAATTGAGTTTAGTACAATTCCTGACTCAAGTATCTCTCAGGTACAGGGGAGGGATTATCTTGTTTTGTGTGGGAGTGTCCTGGACCTGAGAGACAATGTAATCATATGTATGTTTTTTGCTGCAATCTACTCTCAGGTCCAGTGGGGAAAACCCCTGGAATATGTAACCGGAAACCCCTTGCATGGGGACCTGCATATAAGGCCAGTTGTGGCTGCCATTAAAGGAGTTCCTCTTCATCCTCAACATAGAGCCTCATCTCATGTGTGGAGGGGACAGCTATATTCAATCTGGGGATTACTATAATCACTATACTCCCTTGGATTACAACACTTGCTCTTGTAAGAGCAGTTTGCTTTACTCTCTGGGATAGGAGAGGTCTACCCACTGGAAGCTGGATCCTGGTCTTGGATCCAGGGTGGTTGGAGGACAAAGAGACCCAAACAAAGCTGTAACGCTGGTGGTGGGGTTTGCGGTGGTTATGGTATCCGGTGCAGTGCTCATGGTACTCAGGGATCACTAGGAAGCAGGGATTGGCGGATGCACCCTCTGCAAGCAGACACTGAACTTTCCTCATATAGATGCATTGATTCAATGGATCTCTGTGAGGAGATGCTGATTGACCAGGGCTGTGTTTGACTTATGCTGGTTTTGCCTTCTTGACAGTCTCAGCCAATCCTACAGGAAAGCATTGTGATTGGTTCACATAATCACTTTTGATGATATCAGGCATGCAGGCAGGTCAGGGGCAGAGGCAGCAGCTGCAGACTTGAATACAAGTAAGATTTTACTATGTTTAGGGGGGCAGAGTGGACTAGATGGTGGTTTTAACACTATAGGGTTAGGGATACATGTTTGCGTTAGTAACACTATAGTGTTCCTTTAAGTCTAGAGATCACTATATCATTCTACCAAACAAACTAAGACCAGTCAAATAGATTTTTCCAGTAGAAATCCAGTTTTACTCTTCCAGTACAAAATGTTGTCAAGTAAATGTTTAAGATGGTCTCCCTCAGACCCTTGTAGATAACTCCCCTGATCACCCATTGCTATTTTTGTATGGTGCCCCTCTCAACACATCCAAATTCATCCTTTAAGTCAGGATTGTTTCAGTTAGATCAGTATTAAACCCTTATTCTTCCCAGGACATTCTTTTTGTATAGGAGCAGCTTCCTCTGCATCTTATCACAACATTCCTACTCAACCACAAATATGAAGGCATTATTCTGGAATTGTTATTGGGGCTTATCAGGCTATTTAACCTGGACTTCCTTCCCTTTCGGACCATCACTCTGTCATGGTTTCCCAATTCCCCCCATACCCCCCATACCCCTCTGAATCTCTTTTCCTATGTAGGCCCTCTTTTTTTAGGCCTAACAGTTTGTTGTAGCCACCAACCAGTCAGAGTGCCCATGATGACCCCTGTTCACCTCCAAAATCTCCTTCAATGGTGACGTGAGCGTCAGAACTGGACCATGGAGCAATGGAAGATGGTTGCCTGGCCTGATGAATCATTTTCTCTTTAAGATCAGGTGGATGGAACACCCCAGAAACTACAGGACTTTCAATTGTGCTCAAAAGTTTGCATAGCCTGGCAGGCATTGTGAAATTTTGGCATTGATTTTGAAAATATGACTGATCATGCAAAAAAAAAAAAAAAAAAATGTCCTTTGTTGAAGGATAGTGATCATATGAAGCCATTTATTATCACATAGTTGTTTGGCTCCTTTTTAACCCCTTGATGACGAGTGACGGACAAGGTCCGTCACAGAGGGGAGACCCTTAACGATGAGTGACGGACCTCGTCCGCCACGCGGTAAAATTAACCCTAGATCGCGGCGATCGCAGGGTTAATGGTGCTCCGGTCTGCCTCTGTATTAGAAGCAGACCGGGAGCACCCGATCGGGCTGCCCCAGCACCAGTGCTCGCTCTGACAGGCGTTCCTTTGTCTACCCAGATCATAATCTTCTTTGTCTCTCATTAAAGGACCACTATAGGCACCCAGACCACTTCAGCTTAATGCAGTGGTATGGGTGCCAGGTCCAGCTAGGGTTAACCCTTTTTTTAATAAACATAGCAGTTTCAGAGAAACTGCTATGTTTACACTGAGGGTTAAGCCAGCTTCTAGAGCCTCTAGTGGCTGTCTCATTGTTAGCCGCTAGAGGCTCTTGCATGCTTCTGAAAATCACAGTGAGAAGACGCCAGCGTCCATAGGAAAACATAAATGCTTTCCTATGAACTGGCTGAATGCGCGCGCGGCTCCTGCCGCGCATGCGCATTCAGCTGATGATGTCGCTAGGAAGGAGAGGAGGAGGAAAGCTCCCCACCCGGCGCTGGAGAAAGGTAAGATTTTAACCCTTCCTCTCCCCAGAGCCCGGCGGGAGGGGGTCCCTGAGGGTGGGGGCACCCTCAGGGCACTATAGTGCCGGGAAAACTAGTATGTTTTCCTGGCACTATAGTGGTCCTTTCATTTTTGTGTTTGGTGGTTTTCACTTGGATTTCTAGATCTTTTACTCTTCTTTCTATTTTATCTAACAATTCCACATAGGTGTCATCTTCCACTTCCGGGGTTAACCTATCTTTCATTTCTTTTATATCTTTATCCATTTGTTCTAATTCTTTTTTCTTTTCATTTATGAGAAATATCATGAGAAGTAGAGAACCTTTATCTAAAAGTTGATCCCATTTGGTAAGTAAGTTGACATCTTCCTTTTTATAGGCAAGTGTTTTAAAGAGACTAAGTCCTCTTGGAATCTACAAAGGGTTAACATAAGCCAAATTATTTCGGCTATTTAAACCCATAAGAATTAGTTGCTCGGCATCCTCTGATGAAGTGAGCTAAGACTCACGAAACACGTAAGGACGTTACAGCATTGCTTTTTGGCACTTGCCGTAAATCCAACCGAGCTACACTTAGTCACAGACAGTCCATTCATCTGCCAGCTGGACTGCAGATCTCCAATAGCTGCCTACACCATATATCCTGACTCCAGTGTAGCACAAATAAGTTTTTACCAAGTGTGAGTGCATTTTTAATTATATTAATTTCTTCAATAAAAATGTTTTTTATGCAGTAAGCACTATGGTTTTACAACTCAGTTTTTTTTCACAACGGAGCAATCTTCATTTAACTAAGGGTCACGTATCATGATCTGTTAGTAATGCTATTTTTAACTCGTGAAGGGTACAAATATTATTATTATTATTATTACTGTTGAACCTACAAGGACATCTTATTAATATTGTACTATATAAACTAAGCTAATCCAGTATACATATCCCAGTTCAATTATAACTGGAGGAAACTGAAATAGCATACATATCAAATGACTGTTGCTTTTTATTGCTACAAGAGTTCCACTGATACAAGAGTATCCCATCCAGAGACTATTACTTATTGGACTCAAACAAATAATAAATTTGAACTATACGCAGCAAGCTGGATATTATAATTTTATTTGGATTAGCTACATTCATTGTGATTTTTAATTGTATATGTTTTGCTGGATATTACATAATACTAAATTCTATTCCTTTTAAAAAGTTTTAACTATTTAATGCAAGCATATTGCATGGTGATTTCTCTACTTTATAGCTTATACGACTAAATATTTAAAGGTGTACACTATTGACTACTCCTGGAGTATTTTAAAATTATATATTTAGCTAGCTGGGGGAGTTAGTGGGGAATTGGGGCATTTGGTGTTAGGCTAACTAGGGGTTAATGTTAAAAAAGTTTTAAAATAAGCTTTAAAAAGTTAAAAATTAAGTTAAAAAAGTTTCAATAACGTAGTAATAGTAAAAAATAGTAAAAAATAGTAAAGTAGTAAAAAATAAAAAACACCCCCCTTTACCCAGTCCAAATAAAAATTAACCCCTTCCCTGCCAGTCGATCACTGCCTACAGTGATCAAAAGTGATCTAATTTTTTTAACCCCTGAGGATTAATTTTTATTTATTTTTTAACCCTCAGGGGTTCAATTTATTTAATTAATTTAAATATTTTATAATTATATATTTTGCTAGCTCGGGTGGGTGGGAGTTATGGGGAATTTACTGTTAGCGTTGCTTACTGCTAGTTAGGGGTTAACGGTAAAAAAAAAGCTTAGAAAAATGTTAAATCTGTAAAAAAAAGTTTGAAGAAAGTTTAGGAAAGTTAAAAAAATTAATAAGCAAAACAAAAGTTTAAAAACTAGTTTTAAAAAGTAAAAAAGTTTTAAAAAGTAAAAAAAAATACATTTAAAAACGCTCATTACCACTACACCTGGAACAAACTAGTGAAAAAATGATCCCATGCTAAGGTTCAGAATGTGCCTTTTGAATTACCCCAGAGTGTTTTCTTTAATAAATAGTATGTGTTTGTGGGGAAGTTTCAATAACCAACCATCTAAACTACTCCAAATTGGAACATGGACACAGCGTAAAACTTAAAAGTTAGAAAAAAACTGAATGGCTGCGTCTGAAATGTGCCCCTTCAACATCCACATATACCTGGCAAAGGTACATACGGGGTATTGCTGTATTCAGATGACATAGCTGGGCAACATATGAAGTATTATACAGTCGTAGCACACATAAGGTTTGCAAAATATACTGTGCAAACTCACTTTGTGTGTCAAAAAGGCAAAAAAAAACGCTTATTACCACTACACTTGGTACAAGCTAGTGGAAAAATTATCCCACACCAAGGTTCAAAATATGCCTTTTGAAATACCCTGGGATGTCTTCTTTAAGAAATGGTATGGCTTTATGGGGTATTTGGATTATATAGCCTGGTAAAATACTCTAAAATGGGACTTGGGCACAGCGTAAAAATTTAAAGTTTGAACGCAAACAGCAAATAAATGCTGTTGTCATTAAGTGAAAGACAAGCTTCTGAAGCTCTGTCCTTAAGGGGTTAAATCATAATGATAACAGAAATGGTTCTGATGAAAAGTTTACATACCCTTGAATGTTTGAAATTGTTACAGACACACAAGGTGACACACACAGGTTAAAAGGTTAAAATGGCAATTAAAGGTTAATTTTCCACACCTGTGGCTTTTTAAATTGCAATTAGAGTTGAGCGGACACCTGGATGTTCGGGTCCAGCGGGTTCGGCCGAACTTTGAAAAAAAGTCCGGATCCGGGCTCAAACTTGACCCCCGAACCCGAATGCCATTGAAGTCAATGGGGACCCAAACTTTTGGCCACAAAAATGGCTCTAAAGCTCCTTGAAAGGGCTAGAGGACTGCAAAAGGAAGTAAAATGGGGGTAAGAGTAGGACAAGTGCCCTGCAAACAAATGCACTTACAAATAACATAAAATAAGCAGCCGCTTAGTAGATAACTCACTAATCCCCACGGTATTAGGGAGCTATCTACCAAAATGCTGAAAGACTCAAATTGGTCACCTAAATTGGTCTTTCAGCCACATTTACTAATACTAAGTAAAGATTACTTAGTATTTGTAAATTAAGCCCCTACTCGCTATACCGCTGCTCACTGTAAAAAAACAAAACAAAAAAAAAAACCTATTGCCCCCAATCCTGTGTGACGGGTGGGGGCTCTAAATAACAATAAGGGGGGGACCTAAATAACAATAAGGGGGGGGACCCACCTATCTTCCCCCCCCCCGAGGGACCTAATGTCCTCCCCCCTGGCCCCCACCCCTCTTTTTTCAGCCCCAAAAAAGGCCAAATAAAAATCCAGAATAACCGACGCACTTTAAAAAATAATAATAATCCTTCTTCACCCATGGAGGGCTCTGCGCAGACTGAGACAGGTAAGTCTCTACATTTATCTGTCACAGCACTCTGATTGGTTGGCTTGAAATCCACCGATCAGAGTGCTCTGCGTCATTTTACTCACGCTTTGGAATTTACCCACGCTGTGTAAAATGACACAGAGCACTCTGGCTGGATTTCAAGCTAACCAATCAGAGTGCTCTGTGTCATTTTACACAGAGTGGGAAAATTCCAAAGAACTCTCCCACGCTGGGTAAAATGACACAGAGCACTCTGATTGATGGATTTGAAGCCAACCAATCAGAGTGCTGTGACAGGTAAATGTAGAGACTTTCCTGTCAGTCTCTTCATTTACCTGTCAGAGCACTCTGATTGGATGGCTTAAACCCATCAGAGTGCTCTGAGCCTAATTGCAGGGCAGGGCAAGGCTTTATAAGCCTTCCCCCGCCCTGCAGAGCTCAGTCTGCGCGGAGCCCTCCATGGGTGAAGAAGGATTTTTTATTTATTTTTTGCGTCAGTTATTCTGGATTTTTATTTGGCCTTTTTTGGGGCTGAAAATAGAAGATTTTAGAAGAAAGAAGACATCAAATGGTAAGTTATTTTTTTTACAGGTATTTAGACAAGGGTCCCCCCTCATTATTTTTAGGATGAGGGGAGTACGTTGGGGTAATTTTTTTGGGGGCAAGGGGGTGACTAGGGGTTTGGAGACCCCTAGTCACCTGGGGGGATTTTTATTTATGGCCCCCACCGCTCAGGGGCAGGGGCAAGGACCTTAGGTCCCCCCTTATTGTTATTTAGGGCCCCCACCCACCGCGCAGGGGTGGGGGCCGGGGGGAGGACATTAGGTCCCCCCCATTTTTTATTTATGGCCCCCACCCACCGCTCAGGGGTGGGGCCAGGAGGGGGCTGGACATTAGGTCCCCCCATTTGTATTTATGGCCCCACCCACTGATCAGGGGTGGGGGCCAGGGGGGAGGACAATTTAGGGCCCCCACCCACCGCACAGGGGTGGTGGCCGGGTGGAGGACAGTAGGTCCCCTTATTGTTATTTAGGGCCCCCACCCACCGCTCAGGGGTGGGGGTCATGGGGGGGACAATAGGTCCCCCCTTATTGGTATTTAGGGCCCCCACCCGCCGCTCAGGGGTGGGGGCTGGGGGGGACAATAGGCCCCCCCTTTAGTTTAAAAGCCCCTACTCGTGTGTCATGGGTGGTGGCTCAGGAGGGGGGATTTTTTTTTTTTTTTAACAGTGAGCAGCCACAGGCTGCTCACTGTTTAATAGACATGCCCCTACTTGCGGTATAGCGAGTAGGGGCATAATTTACTAATACTAAGTGATCAGCTTCTATAGAGGCTGGGTCCCTTGCTACACTGGCCATTCACTGCCATGCCATTAGTAGGCATGGCTGTGATGGCTTCAAAAGGCACACGAGTCAAACGCTTGTTGATTGGCTGCCCTGCAGCCTTTCAAAATGCGTCATAAAATCGTCATACTCCGAACTCCAACCCGAACATACAGTGATATGTCCGTGTTCGGGTCCGGGGTCCAAAAAACTTAATGTTCGGTAAGAACCCGAGCTTTTCAGTTCAGGTTCGCGCAAATCTAATTTCAATTACTGTCTGTGTATAAATAGTTAAGAGTTTGTTAGCTCTCACATGGATGCACTGAGCAGACTAGATACTGAGCCATGGGGAGCAGAAAAGGCCTGTCAAAAGACCTACGTAGCAAGGTAATGGAACTTTAAAAAGATAGAAAAGGATATAAAAAGATATCCAAAGCCTTTGAAATGCCAGTTAGTACTGTAAAATTAGTTATTAAGAAGTGGAAAATTTGGAGATCTGTTGATACCAAGCCAAGGTCAGGTAGACCAAGAAAGATTTCAGCCACAACTGCTGGAATTGTTCAGGATACAAAGAAAAACCCACGGGCTGCAGTGGAAAAAAACAGTGTGGGTGTTTCAAGGAGCACAATATGACTGTACTTGAACAAAAATTAGCTGCATGGTCGAATTGACAGAAAGTAGCCTTTACTGCACTAATGCCACAAAAAAGCCAGGTTACAATATGCTCGACAACACCCTGACACGCCTCACAGCTTCTCGCACACTGTAAGTTGGAGCGACAAGACAAAAATAGAGCTTTATGGTCATAACCATACGCGCTATGTTTAGAAAAGGGGTCAACAAGGCCTATAGTGAAAAGAATATCATCCCCACTGTGAAGAATACCATCCCACTGGTGTTTTTGGGGTGTGTGAGCTCTAAAGACACGGGGAATCTCATGCAAATAGATGGCAAGATGAATGCCGCATTTTATCAAAAACTCCTGGCAGACAATTAGCATTCTTCTGCATTAAAGGATGCGTATGGGACACTCTTGGACTTTCCAGCATGACAGTGACCCTAAACACAAGGCCAAGTTGACCCTCCAGTGGTTACAGAAGAAAAAGGTGAAGGTTCTGGACTCTAGGACACACTTGGAAATAAAAGAAATCACAATTTATTCTTCTAAGGTAAAATACTTTCTAAATAAAATAAATAATTTAAAAATATACATAACTCATTGCTTAATGAAAGAATTATCTATTTTTATGTCATCTTCCAGTTAATTATAGTGTAATTTCATACCCTTGTTTTGTCCAGTAAAATTATTATAAAAAAACATGCATGGGCTTATTCTTTATTTCTTTAAGATGAATTTAGCAACCCTTTTAAACAAGAACAACCAGTGACAAATCAGTTAAGTAAAACTTGATATAATAATATTTGCATGACAGAGGTCGACCACACAATGAAACTCTATTTAATCTGCTTATGGGGCATAATCAGGGAAAAGGTAAACAGGCGTGGTGAAGTACTCTTAATAACGTCACGTTAGCAGAGCAGAATGAGAACAAGAAAGTTCAAGTGCAAACTGTTTTTTTTTCCCACACATGCTGGTCTTTCTTTTGTCTGTCAAAAGTATGTAATTACAGCCAGCTATGGTTCCGAGGAACAGGTTAACTTCATGTGGAAATAACTGTAACTTAAGGAGGACCAGTTGCATTTTTGTTTGTTACCTTCTTACTACCTCAGCACATTGTTGCAATTTTTGCTAAGGGGTAAATATGCAGAAGGGGTAAGTAAAAAAATAAAATAAAAAAACAACATACATTACCGATGCTCCACAAACTGAGCAGTTGGTGCTGATATCAAATGCATTGCTGCAAAGTGATTTAGAGGCATTGGACAGAATTAAGATTGAAGAAGAAAAGGAAGACACACCTATATAAGGTAGACCACAACTCGGTGACAAACGGTCTGGAGTGACCACAAGCTTCAAACAAAGGGCCAGACGCCAAGTCATGTTCAGGGTAATTAATTGTAACCCAATCAATGTTTTGGCACTCTAAAAATTCTTTCACAAGTCTGATATACAAGTACAATGTTGTGTTGGTAAAATCACATGCTTCTTTATTTCACTGACATTCTAGTTCACGTATAATGATTATTTTATAATACATAATTGTTTATATGTTTCTATGGTAACCTACTATGATGTTGCATTCCATCACATATGAACTGTATTATCTTTCAACACGCCATTTTACTTGTATATTAGGCTTGAGAATAGCTCTTTAGAGAGACGAAATATTGATAACGTTATAAGTAAATTAGCCAGGATATTATATTACCCTTTTGTGTAAGCTGAATGCAAATAAGTGTATGTGCTCTGTACAGAGGGACTTCACCACTGTCAGTCTAGGATCTGATTTAAAATATTGTAACTTACCTTCACAGAACTCAACAACTCTACTCAAAATTCTAGTTATTCTGCAATTCGCACATATAACATTTTCAGTAACTCCAGTAGATTGAATTCATTCTTTTGCACTTTCTAATACAATACTATACAGCCATTTTGTTCTCTTCTGCCCACAATGTTTATTGTTTGCCCTTCTGTTGGATTGATTTTACTGATGGATACTGGGTCATTTTGATTGGCAACTAAAACAGAGCCTTGCTTTAAAGGGACTATGTAGTGACTATAACAATTTAATCTCTGTGAAGTGGTTATAGTGCTGGAGTCCCTTTGATCTGTACCTCAATTCCGTGTTAAACCATTTTAGAGCAGTTTAACACTTAATAAGAATCCCTGGCAGCCCACAGTCTGGTCTCTACAGAAGGTGTGGCTAAGGTCGACATTACACACTTCCTTGTAGTCATATCCATTCATACTGACAATAGGAGCCCTGATAGGCTAAACGCAGTCAGCTGACATTCTCAGCCAAACATAGCAGCCCATTGCTGCTCAAGCTAATATTTCCTCATTAGCCCAAGCAGCACAGAGGGGATGGGCTGTTGGGTACTCTCATTTGACATAAAAACATAAAAGATTGGTAAATACTGAATGAAATGATGGCCCCAGATAACTGCAGACACTATAACCAGTTCAATGAGATAAAGAAGATACAGTGCCTACAGTGTCCCTTTAAGCTCTGCCCATTGATGAGTTGCCAACTTGACTTGCTAAATATGAGGAAGAAAAAGCTTAAATTTCTTTATGTATTTTATTAAAAATGGAGCACTCAGGAAAATCAAAAAACAAGGAGAGAGTCGGACACAGGAGCTATCTGGATGTATGTTAGATACACATGGTTACTTACTAAAGTGAGGATTCACAGTGAATTTCAAATTTAAAGCAAAAGTAGTTCAACTGAAATCATAGCTGACTTAGAAGAGAATTTTTCAATTTCTGCTGTTTTGACCTTAAATTAGAAGTTCTCTTTGAATTCTAGGTGACAGTGCTACTTTATCTTGTGTTGTTTTTTATATCACGAAGAGCTATTAGATATGGTGTTACTCTGTGAAAAAATATACTAATATATATTAATGATAATAAAGTGAAGAGGATTAATATATATAAATACATTTTATCTTATTCTATGTCCCTCTATAGATCTCTGTATGATAAATAAGAAAGTATCATTGCAAGTCTTTCCAGAAAACAGATACAAAAAATCAAAAGACAAATCTAAATTTCAACATACCCACCAGTGTTGCATTCTTACATATCTTAATGGTGAACACGGCTAGGGTTATGTCTGATAAAGGTTAAGTATATGCATACCTATGAGTGTGTAATATGTGTTGGTATGTAGAGACACAATACAAGCTTACATAGTGAAACTATGAAAAAACAAGCCAGCCCACTTATTAGATTTCACCCTTCCATTAGGTGTGGCAACATGTTCTGCTGTTTAGCTACAAGTTTTCTGCAGAACACGCCTACGTGCTGGCTGTGTCATGCTAGTTTCTACTGGAAGGGAAACTACTTATGTCATCACACTCGGATTTAGAAGAGAAAACAGAATTCATTAATTACATTAGCAACTTCCAATCTGTCTCCCTATTAGCATATATTTTATAAAGATAAATAAAGTATATAGTCACTGTGAGTTTGGCACCTGGGGCAGATCCAACCATTGTCAAACATACCTCCATATTTAATTATGGGATGCAAATTATTGTAGTGGCTATTGGTGATATACTTTTGGCAAATAGTTTTCATAGAGTTTCCCAGCACCTAGAGCCCATGCACTATGCTTGAAATAAAACAATGATAAAGTTTTACTATTAAAATGCCTTGGCTTCCTTATTTATATAGAGTTTCTGTGCATGTGATTTGTTTGTAGTTGCAGTGTGTGTGAATGCAGGTGGAGGTATATGTAGGGATATCAATCAGGGAATCCTCATGTGAGAATCCCATGTTTGGTATTACATAAAACTAAGTAATTGATTGAATGAAATGTCTTCGACAGTAAACAATGTGTGAGAAGATTGCTGCAATACAGCAAAAGATAACCATTTGACCATCTATTCAATGATACAACAGGTTTTATTTATCCATTGCCAAAAATAAACATAAAACTGACAGTTGTATCTGTATGCTAATTAGATAAAGTGATCTTAAAAAATCAAGCCAATAGGTGATATATTGTGTCTCTATATATATTCCCTATTATATAATAAACATCCCTTCAGAATCATTTCATGATTTACAATGTCCAAATAATCTGGAACAATCATTGAAAAAAAGAGAGGGGAGTTTAATTGAAAAAATACAGTATTATAATAGGGAGAGATCACCTAAATTGTCAATTGGCTGTAATGATAGTACAGGGAGTAGCCTGTACTACCATTACAGCTAATTGACAATTTAGGTGATCTCTCCCTATTGTAAAACTGTCTTTTTTCAATTAAACTCCCCTCTCCTTTTTCAACCCCCGTCTGGGATAGTCTCGGTATAGGGTTGATTAAGTCTATTAATTTTGTAGGTATATGTATGTTGCATGATTCTGTATATATTTTTGTACTTCATGGTCTCTACATTTTTCCAAACTCTGTTGTTCCCCATCTCTCCCCCATGTATCTCTCTACCTTGTATCATCCCACGTATGTCTCATATTCCTATCTCTCCCTTCTTCTGTCTCTCAACACCGTGTCTCCCTGCTTGTGTATCCTTTCCCCATATCTACCCTACCTATGTTTCCCTACCCCAACTCTCCCTTCTTGAGCCACTCTCCTCATCTCTCTCTTCCTGTGTGACCCTCCACCATCCCTGTCTGCTTGTTTCACCTTCCTCATCTTTTCCAATTTGTGTCACCCTCTTCATGGTTTCCTTAGTATGCCATCATCACTAATTATTGTCCAACCTTAATAAGGTGCAGGAAACTGAACATGTTGTACACAAACTGGAGTCGTACATCTATAACGTTTTGGGTGGTTGATATTTGGGTAGAATATTTGGCTCACAAAAAAGAGCACTGCAGTAAGACACTGTGTAAATGATATGATGAAATGCTTAAATAACATTAACGGACTGGGATGGGCAATGTATGCAGGTAACTAATGAGAATTATGGAAAATCTGCTAATTGTACACACTTTCATCTATTTCTGTAAAGATCTAACATTACAGAAACATTAGTGCCCACACACATCTTCACATGTTGCAACAAAACTACCCCTGGCAGATTTTCATTTTTTAACTTTCTTTGAAGTTTGGTACTCCAACTCTATGTCTGAGGACCATATGTCTTTACAATATATTGGTATACCTTGTAATACTGAATTCTGCACCATAATGCCTGTGCTAATGCGTCCACCATTTGTCTAATCTAGTATATCATCCATGTTTATATGTATCCTGACATTATCTGTGCTGCTTCCCTTTTCAAACATATCTATAAGAGTAATGCTTAATGTCAATATGTCTCTGACACTTTCAATAAATTACCCTGGGTTCATACAGGTGCGTGTTTACTTACAGAGTTTACAATTAACTCTCCCATACCTACATGGAACAATGTCTCCCTTACAAGTGGACTTTACTGGCTTTATAACAAGCCTGAGTTCCCAGTATTCTAGAATACTTCACCGTAGTGATAAAATTATGAAGTTTACATTCAATTCACATGGGTGAAGGGGGTGACAGTTACACCGATACACAGGTACATACACTGACACCCATGCAGATAAAAAGACAAACACACACTGACATACATGCATGTACACCATATAACACATACAGATACATACACAGACACACATGCTGATACACAGACACACATATACAGACGCAAAGATACACACATTGACACACATGCAAATCCACAGACAAACAAACACACATACAGACACATACACACAGACACACATGCAGATACAGACACACAGAATGACACACATTCATATACAAACACTGACACACATACGGATACACAGACACTTATACAGACAGATACACACATAGACATACATGCAGATACAGACACTTAATGACAAACATTCAGATGCTCAGAATGACACTCATAAAGATACAAACAGTGACACACATACAGATACATAGGGGCACACACTGACATACAGATATACATACATACAGACATACATACAGAGACATACTGACATACATACATACAGACACAGACACACATACACAAACACAAACACATGCAAAATGTTTGTCACCCTTCTGTTTCCTACCTTTTAGGTGCAGGAGGGTGACTTCCCTGGGGTCCAGTGACTGGCTCAGACTGATGGGAGTCAGAGATCCCACTCTGACTACCTCTTCTCCTTCCTCCTCCCTTGCGGCTCTCTATGTTCGCTGGAAGGAAGTGACCAGCAGTCACTTTCTCCCAAACTGACCTCAGCAGAGGGGGCCCAGCCAAGCTGTTAAAGCACCGCAGCGCTGCCCTGGCGGGGCCCTGGAAATACATTGTCATCGGGTGGCCCTAAGAGCATGGGCCACCTGATGGGTCCCTGAAAGGTGGTAGTACTGCGTGGGCTGGGTCCGCAATGTCCGGTGAGCACAGTAGGTCCGCCAATGGTCAAGGGTCTCAGGAGTCATTCACATAAAACGATTTATCTACAAAATTCTGATATATTTTCATGGTGTCTTAAGTAGAATTTTTTTTAAAAAGCTTCTTGAACCATTTGGAAAGCTTATTAAATTTAAGCCTATACTATGTCCTGGGGGTTTATTCCTTTACTTAAAACTACCAACTGTAAACTACAGGTCTGATTTCCATAACTTAATTGTTCCTAAATAATAAATAAATAGGTTTAGGACTTCAGCTTTCATATATTATTATGTTTTACTCCTAAAACAGCTTAATATGAGAGATCGTTTCTTATCTGGCATCAAAGCAAAGCCTAATACTGTTAAAGGCAAAATTAGTCTAAACTATAACATATTAGTGAATACTGCTTTGAAAGGGGATTATGTAGAAAAAACTAAAGTAGGGTGTAGGTTATTTATCCATACCACTATTAGAGTTCATCTGGTACATCTTTCTAGAGTGGTATTTCTTTACAATTCCTAGTGCCCAGACTGGTTCAACTGGTTTCCGTTTGTCTTTTCAGATGCTAATAATGAGCAATAAGGCTTATTTGCAAAAAAATAAATAAATGAAAATGAAAAAAACTCACTGAGTATAATACTATAGAATTTGCCTGTTGGAGCTAATGGAGTATCTGTCACAGAACCTCTCAGCAAATGACAAAAAAATGAAAATGTGTTCATGTGGCACAAGTGGTATTCCGTAAGGTTTAATTTGTTCGATATAGTTATTGTCCTTGAGATGTAAGCCACAAGTAGGCGACTGATGCACGCAGCATGGTAAAGGCACAAAACTGTATTCCTAAGACTATAGTGACCCTCGGCCTCTGCACTGCCCCCACCTCTAGTTCATGAAAGGGTTGACAACCCTTTCTTTCACTTACCTGATTATAGCACCGAAGTCCTTCGGCGCAGGATCTGTCTCCTCCACCCAAGGGAACGTAATGGCGATAAAGAGCATAATAAGCAAGCATGGCGAATGCCACTCACACATTAGGCCTTCCCCAATACAAAAGCTTTGAATCAATGCTTTCTAATAGGGATTTTGAAGACACTGAATGTGCTCATGCAAAGCATGAGGCTGTCTAGCCTCATTTCACGGAGTTAAACTTTGTGTGAATCGAGGAACCATCTCTAATGGCTATCTGCATATGAAGTGGCCTGGGTTCCTAAAGTGTGCCTTTAAATGGAGGTTCTGGTGCCAGACACTGTGTGAGTTAATACAGAGATACTATACAACATCCACACCACTGGACTAGTGGCAGAACTACTGCTGGTGCAGTCAGTGCCCCAGGGCACGCTCGCTGGGTGGGCCCATCAGGCGTGTGTCACTAAACAGGGGCCCAGACGAGTGCTGAGACCCTCTAAGACCGTGACCGGGTCCCTGTAGTATTGGCTGGCTGGGAGTAAGTGACAGCTTGTCACCCTCTCACTGATATAAGGACAGTGTGCTGTATGTCAGGAGGGAGGAGGCGGTGGGCAGTGAGTTCCTGCAGACCCACATCAACCTCAGACAGCAGCAACCCCAAAAAGTCACACTCCTGCAGATAAAAGGTAGGAGGGTAGCTGCAAATCTAAAAATTATGATCTGTGTATCTCTGTGTGTATGCATCTTTTTGTCAGTGTGTGCATCTTTGTGTGTATCTCTGTTTGTATATCTGTGTGTAAACATATATATGCAAGACATAGCCATCTTTGAAATTTCATAATAATTTATCACTGACACAAGCACACAAGCTCATTGATACACAGGCTTACATACAAACATACTGACATAAAAACATAAGCTCACCGATACACACAAATAGGATCACTGACAGACAATCTCACTGACACACACAGACAAGCTTACTGGTACACACACACACACACACACACATTTAGTACAGACAAACTCTGACACACATACACAAGCTTACTACAGACAGACTCCCTTGTATACACACAGAAGCCTACTACAGACAAACTCATTGGTATACAAAGAGAAGCTTACTACTACGATAAAATAGAGCAGCTCCTATAGGCAGAACTACCTACCACCAGGCCCCTTTAAACTCCCATCTCATCAGCCTCAGCCAGCCCCAGGAATTCACCTCCCTGTAGCAAAAGGTATGCAAACAGTGGGTGGTTAATAATATGTCAACTACAATTTGTGTGTCAGTGTGTATGTTTAGGTGTGTGTGTGTGTGTGTGTGTGTGTGTGTGTATGCCAATGTGTATGTATGTGTGTCTGTATCTGTGTGCCAGTATGTGTATGTGTGTATCTGTGTAGGTATGTGTATCTGTGTGTGCCAGTGTGTGTATGTGTGTGTGTGTGTGTGTAAACTGTACCAGTGTGCAAACTGTTTGTATCTGTTTATGTATTCATCTGTGTGTGTGCCAGTGTATGTGTGTGTATCTGTGTGTGCCAGTGTGTGTGTTTGTGTGTGTAGGTGTGTGTGACGTTGTGCATGTGCCAGTGTGTTATGTGTAGATGTGTGTATCTGTGTGCCTGTGTGTGTGGTTATCTGTGTGTGTGTGTGTGTGTGTGTGACAATGTGTGCATGCAAAGGTATGTGTGTCAGTGTGTGTATTGTAAATGTGTGTGTGTGTGTGTGTGTGTGTATCTATCTGTGTGTGCTGTTGTGTGTATGTGCAGGTATGTGTGTGCCTGTGTAGGTTCATGTTTGTATCTGTGTGTGTGTGTGTATATACCAGTGTATGTGTCTGTGAATGTCATTTCATCTAATTAGAGACCCTTCCCTCCAATATAATACGGAACCTCCCAACACATCCCTCTATGATCCCTTACAGCCCCCTAACCTGTTATTACAGCCCCAAACCCCCCACTACAGTCCCTAAACCCCTACACTACAATTCTCTGTCCCCCCGCTACAGCCCCCTGTCCTCCCACTACATCCTACCACCAGTGCCCCTCCCGAGATTTGGTTCTGGATCCGCCCCTGCACACATATGCATGCTTACTACAGACAAGGTCACTGACACACACACACATACAAGCTCACTCACTAGCAGGCACATACACACACAAAATCACTGTCATGGGCTTAAGCTTACTTGCCAATGAAGGCTGTGGGAGCACTGAGAGGTGAAGTTACATTCTCTGGCCTCTTCCTGCCAGCGAGGTCAGCAGCTTGCATGTGGGAGGCAGAGCTTGTGTACAGGGGTGGAGCTTACATGTGGGAGGTGGGACTTGTGGCACAGAATTGTTAAAATTGTGGAGGAAGACTCATAGTTCTCCCTCTTGCAGCCGACAGCCTAAATGCGGCCACAGTACCTCCCTCTTTAATCCTCTCAGATTGACACAGGATCTCCGAGAGGAAAATAATTTACAGGGCATTAATCTAATGATTAGAGCTGTCTACAGTCCCCAGGTGCCGTGGCCAACTGTATCTCGGAGGTCAGTCTGGCCCTTTGTGTCTGTATGTCAAGGTGTATATGTGTCCAGGTGTGTGTGTATCTGTCAGTGTGTTTATATGTATATATCTGTGTGTTAATGTGTATTTATATCTGTGTACATAAGCATACATTAAAGCAATCAAACACCAACAAAACAGGCAAGCGCACCCTTGCAAACACAAACATTACATACAAACACTATTGTCCTAATTCTCCGCACTATCATTTACTTGGAATGCCTGTTCGTGTCTGCTAGACACCTGTTTTTATTTTAAAATACTGCTGAATCACCAAAGACTTCCAGGTATCCAATTTTGCTTATATTATAGCTTTGATAAAGATGAAATAATTAGCATGATGTGTGTATCTCACAGACCTAGAAGGTGTTTTTTAATTTCCAAAACAAGTTAGAGGATGTCATGTACAAACCCTTCAGACAAGACACACTGCTTTTTTCGTAAGAAAATAGTTGCTAAATTTAGTCATATAAGCATTCTCATTTTTACAACGAAATGCAATTTACTGGCTGATGTCAGTCAACAAGGCTGTCACAAAAACATAGCCTTCAGCTTCGGCAAATGTATTTAGTGGAAAAGCAAATAAACTACAATGCCACAGCTATTCAGTAGCTTTATGGTTTTCTACATGTAAAAAAACTAATTCCTTAAGTAAATTCTTTAGCTAAGGTTACCATGTACGAGGTCTCGCAAACTGTTAACCATTATACAGGTTAATTGGGCAGAACAAGTTAAAGGGACACTATAGTCACCTGAATAACTTTAGCTAATGAAGCAGTTTTGGTGTATAGAACATGCCCCTGCAGCCTCACTGTTCAATCCTCTGCCATTTAGGAGTTAAATCCCTTTGTTTACGAACCCTAGTCACACCTCCCTGCATGTGACTTGCACAGCCTTCCATAAACACTTCCTGTAAAGAGAGCCCTATTTAGGCTTTCTTTATTGCAAGTTCTGTTTCATTAAGATTTTCTTATCCCCTGCTATGTTAATAGCTTGCTAGACCCTGCAAGAGCCTCCTGGATGTGATTTAAATTCAAATTAGAGATTGAGATACAATTATTTAAGGTAAATTACATCTGTTTGAAAGTGAAAACTGTTTTTTTTTTTCATGTCTCTGTCAATCATAGCCAGGGGAGGTGTGGCTAGGGCTGCATAAACAGAAACAAAGTGATTTAACTCCTAAATGACAGTGAATTGAGCAGTGAAATTGCAGGGGAATGATCTATACACTAAAACTGCTTTATTTAGCTAAAGTAATTTAGGTGACTATAGTGTTCCTTTAATTAAAATTACCCGATCAAAGATAAGAACAGAATAAAAAAAAATGTTATTGGGTTTATTCCCACAAACACAGCCACACTGTAAATAATATACACACTTTATAGGGATTGTATAGTGTAATGAATACAAACCTGTATTCCTAACACTATAGCTTGCTCTGTCTCCCCTCTATCTCGTGGGTTAAAACATCTTTATTCACTTACCAATCCCAGCGCCAATGTCACTCAGATGCCTCAGATAGCCAAAGCCATAAGCTAACTAAACGTGTTATTTCTCTCTCACACAGTGTGTGTTTCAAGGTGCACAGCTCTGAGAATTACTGTTCCAAATTGTTATTCTCCAAACTGTCAATTTTCTGGAATATGGCGTTACAGTTCAGTCAAAAAAGCAAAAACAAAAGAATGAAAGGATTGTGTAGAATTTAAAAGCTTGTATGTATTTTTTCTAGCTAGAGGGCAGAGATAAAGTGTACCAGTTAGAACATCAATACCAACTTCAGTCATTTATACATCAACATTTACATACTATTTGAAAAAAAAAAGTATTGTGCCACCTTCAGGCTTGAAATATTTGTGAGAGGAATTGGCTTGCTCTGAATGGCTGTAGTATTGATGAATTAGAAACTATGGTTTCATGGTGACACTTTTATACAATGCTAGCTCCCCCTGCTGACTAGAAATAGTACTTCCTTCAAGTTTTATTTTTAAAAATCCCTTTAATTTGATTTGTGCATCAAGCGTGTAATATACAAATAAACAAGAATCATGACAATATATATATAGAAGTTTTGTAAAATGTTCTCTGAAACTGCTATGTTTATAAAACAATGAGTTAACCCTAGCTGGACCTGGCACCCAGACCACTTCATTAAGCTGAAATGGTCTGGGTGCCTAGAGTGGTCCTTTAAGTCTTGAGGATGTAGCTTTTCAAATCATATGTTTTACAGTTTAGAAAGGATGAGAAAAACAAAATATATTTTAAAGAAGTTGGTTTTCTTCTAAATTTAACATTTTAAAACAATTACATTTCAAAAAGAAGATTCAAAAATGTAAATAGAAAGAGCTTTATTAAATAATAGATTTTTTTGAGAAACGGCTTATTTATATATATATATATAAAAAGGTATCTTAAAGGTCCACTATAAACACCCACACCCAGGGCTGCCCCCAGAAATTTTGGGGCCCCTGACACAGCCCACGGTCTGGCCCCCCGGGGCCCGCCCCCAAGTCAGTCATGACCTGCCCCAAGTCAGCCCACATGACCCGGCCCCAAATCCACCCACAGGGCCCATCTTAAGTCCACCCACAAGGTTGACGTTTGTGTGTGTACTGAATTTGTTTGTGTGTATAGTGGCTATAGAATGTGTGTAGTGGATACAAAGTTTGTGAGTAAAGTGGATACGCTGTTTATAGTGGATTCAGATTGTATCTTTGTGTAGTGGACAGAGTGTGTGTGTGTATAGTGGATGCATTGTGTGTATAGTGAATGCAGAGTGTGTGTGTTTGTGTACTGGATGTAGTATGTGAATAGTGAATGCTGATTGCATGTTTGTGTAGTGGATGTAGTGTGTGTATAGTTAATGCAGAGTGTGTGTTTGTGTAGTGGATGTAGTGTGTGTGTGTGTGTATATAGTGAATCTGTGTAGTTGTCTGTGTAGTTGATATAGTGTTTGTGTGTATAGTAAATGCAGAGTGTGTGTTTGTCTAGTGGAAGTAGTGTGTATATAGTGACTGTAGAGTGTATGTGTAGTGGATGTAGTGTGTGTATAATGAATGCAGAATGTGTGTTTGTGTAGTGGATACTGTGTGTGTGTGTGTGTGTGTGTGTGTGTAGTGGATGCTGTTTGTGTGTTTATGTGGTTGATGGTGTGTTTGTGTAGTGGATGCTGTGTGTGTGTGTGTTTGTGTGTAGTGAATGATGTAGGTGTGTTTGTGTAGTGGATGCAGTGTGTGTGTGTTTATGTGGTGGATGATGTGTATTGTTGTGTAGTGGATGCAGTTTGTGTGTTTATGTGGAGGATGATGTGTGTGGTTGTGTAGTGGATGCATTTTGTCTGTTTGATGATGTATGTGTGTGGTGGATGTGTGACAAATGCCGCTGGGATGAATTTTTTTGGACAGCAACACCTGGTCACCGGGTCATCTTGTTTAAGTTATGTTACGGTATAACCCGGTGTAGTGAGGGTTAATACCGATTAAGGGATTCACCTTTACAAGGGAACAGCAGCTCACAAACACTCGAACCCACCGAACGGGAAAAATACGAAATCCTTCTCTCCTGGAACAGGCAAAAGAATACTCCACAGTAGCAATCTCCCCAATCACGAGACCAAGCTCTGTATTGAGGGTAAAACAGGATTCTGATTTATTGAGGGCTACCTGCCCAGTATTTATGCAGGTCTCCCACCTGGTGGACACTCCCCTAGGGGACCAGTTGGGAGACTGTGACAAGGGACAGACACATATCAATGACAGACATACAAGGGGTAAAACATTCCCAGGATATACTGCGTTCCCGTTTCTCTGTACTGGGAATAATTGGGAAGTAATTCAATTATCTCCCAGGACAGAGGCAAATCGCCATTACCCACTAGGTGACAACAGGAGAGGGAAATGCAATAAAATACACAATGTCACAAATGATACATAATACATATACATGTAACACATCCCCAGATAGCTTTGGTCTGAGCACACATTATTACTGAATGGTGCTCAGACCACACACATACAGTTCAATTTCCATTGAGCCAAAATCTTTTATTACACGAATAGGCTCCATGGCATAGCTATCTGGGCACAACATTCACTAAATACAAAGTCCCAATTGCTCCGGCATTCGGCAATACGACCGGAGTTAGAAGCAGGGAAGGCTGACGGCTCAGCGGTGTTCGCGAGTAAAAGTGTCTGCTTTTAGTTCACTGAGGCTGGGCTGCACACCGCTGGCTGTCTAGGAACTGTAGAATGCCGCCACCGTGCGGCCGCCCTGTGTAACCGCGACCAACCTGTAACAGTCAATTAAGCTGCGGTTAACCGCAGCTACTGGGTGGTCAATTGATGGCACACGCTAGCTACGGGGAGGTCAATTGGCGGCACACGCCAGTCGCGCCTTCATGCGTTGGGAAATAACAAGGGAACACACGGAGACTGTACGGGCATGGAAATAACTGAACAAACACACGAACGGAGGGAGAATAAACACAATCCACAGACAGATGGTTCTGTCACAAGTTATATATCAATTATAAAAAACAATAAGTGTAAATAAGCTAGTGAGTTTGTGTAAGAGCCCCAGTGTGTTAGTGTCAGTGTGAGTATGTATGTTTGTATCAGTGAATGTGTGTGTCACATCATGCCATGTTCTGCAGAGAAGTCTGGTGATGGCTTCTAGTATCCAGTACTCTTTTTACAATTCTTGTTTAGTTTTTTGGTTTTCTATTCTATGTCTGGTTTTCTTTATGCTGGGTTTTTCTGGGTTCATTCCTGTATTCCGTCCCTGGAATTCCCAGTCTCTTGGATTCATTTAAATGTTTGTTTTATGTTGGCACACCCGTATTTTTCCATCATTCCTTTTGTTTCAGTGTTCCTGCAGGCAGCTGCTCAAGTCGTCTGCCCTTTCTTGCAGGTAAGTGCTATGTGTGCTCTCTTTGGTTGGTTTAGCTTGCATTAGGCAGAGTAGGACCTGCCAGATATGGGGTACATTGGCGTTGTTGGCAGGCGTATGCAATGTATGATCATATAATGTAACTAAATCCAATGGATTTTCATATATATTGCTTAGTTTTTTTCTCCTCTTGTTTTGCCTGTCATATCTTGTCTTGTTTTAGTTTGTATTCCCAGTCCATGTACAGTCCTGTCCCTTATGTATTGTGTACATGTTCTAGGTTTAGCTTTCTATCCTTCTCTGGTTCTGGGTTCTAGTAGTTTTGTCTTGTTTTCATGTTTGGTGCTCTTCTAGTCTTGCCTTGTTTTCTGTACTGGATACATTCTTGCTGCAGAGCCTCCCTATCTAGTTGCTGGGAGGTCTGCATATCATCTAACTCTTGGGATCCGCAGTAGCTGTATCAGGGACCTGGTATGTGGCCGCACAAACGCTGGTGCTCAACACCAGAGGGCGTGTGGTTACCCTGCACCAGACCCTGATGATCCACGTCCACGCTGAAGACTCCCAACTTCTCATCAGGCACTCAGGGGTCCCGGTTTCCATACTGCCACCCGTGACAGTGTGTTTCAGTGTGTCTGTGTGTGTGTGTGTGTGTTGTCTGTCAGTGAGTGAGTGTGTGTATGTCTGTCAGTGAGTGTGTATGTCAGTTAATATGTGTGTGGTTGTCTGTCAGTGAATGTGTTTCTGTCAGTGAGTGTGTGTGTGTTTCTGTCAGTGAATGTGTGTGTAAGAGTCAGTGTGTGCATGTATGAGTCAGTGAGTGCATGTGTGTGTATATATTAAAGGAACAGTATAGGGTCAGGAACAAACATATTCTTGCCCTTGTAGTGTTAAAAATAAATGTAGGGTCCCTGCCTCCCTCTTGCCTCCCCTTAACACCATTAAGGCATACTATGCCGCCCTGCACATTATGGGCTTAAACACTGTTAGGACGGCATGGTTCACCCTAACAACTGTTAGTCAGAGAAACGTACCTGACCCAACAATCCTCGTTGCTCCCAGTCTGGGTGGACTGCCTGACATGCCAAGCAGTTCCCCTGCTGCCAGTCCGGTCCTCCCGCAATCACATGGCTGTCTGCAGCTCTGCCCTCAGGGGGGACTGCCTGAGATATCTCAGGCAGTGACCCAAAGTGAAAAAAAAAAGTTTTTGTGATGTATTGTGTTACTTCATTCTTGCTTAAAAAAAACACAAAAAATGGTCATATTGGAAAATAAAATAATATTGTCGAATGTTGGAATTCAAGTTTTACTTCTTGAATAAACTTTGTTTTAATTTATTTCCCTGCATGTCATCTTGATGTTTTGTAATATTTTCATTGTGTATTAAGAGAGGGGCGGCAGAATCGGAGTCCGCCCCGGGCGGCAAAATCTCTAGCTACGCCACTGCATTAATTACTTACAGTATTTGTCTTCTGTATACAACAGCTTTGAGACACAACTCAGGAAGAGATGCAAAGCCAGTAAACCACTCAAGGACAGCTGTTTCATTGTTAATGCAACTCAGAGTGAGGTTGGTCACTGGCTTGCTATTGAAATTTGGTGTTATGTGTGCAGCACATACCAAAAGAGTCATGGTGTGAAAAGAAACCTGATTAAAAACCCCTTATGTATACATACTACTAGAGTAATAAGTAATGATGTTATAATGGGGAAAAAAGTTATTAAAAACTAAAATGTGTGCGGTTTCTTACATATATATTGTTTGCTAGCTATGACTCTTTATTGCTGAACCTATATTGCCTGATATGTTCTTGATGTACTTACTCAGCACATTAAAAATAAAGAATCTAAAAAAGATAATTACAGCATATTAATGAGGCCAAAGCCTATTAAATGCATTAAACTAGTATTGGTGCCCACTACTGGTGTCCCTTTAAGCTAAAATTATTTTAGTGCTTAGAGTGCCCTTTTAGTAGACTGTGTGTTTTATTTTTTTATAACAAGTTAGGTTTCAGCCACATTATGGTCTGGTAAAAGCTCACAGAAGTTAGAAATCTAAGACAAAAATAAAGTTCAAGATGAGCATTTATACAACTCTTTCAATTTCATCTTTTGTGAGGTACAGTCAAATAAACAATGTTTCTACTGTACCAACATTAATGGAACCATGACCCAGCTTAGCCCTTTAACGCTGTTATGGCATACTGTACCGCCCAGCGAAAGCAGGGCTTTAACGCTGTTAGAGCAGCATAGCACTCCCTATCGATCAGCTGTTCCCCTCAGTCCAGATACTTACCTTCTGCGGCGATCCTGATCGTGAGACTGCCTGACAACCCAGGCAATACCCCTCCTGCAAATCCGGCCCATGTGATCACGATGTGGGTTTGTGACTAAGCAGTTACTACAAAAGACTGGGCATATCCCATTTTGAATACCCTGGATTGTCTACTTTTGCAAATGGTATGCCATGACGAGGGTGATTCTTATTCTTTGGCTGCCATATGGTCTTAAACATAGGCCCAGAAAACCAGTCTGGCAAATTTCAATGTGTAAAAACGGAAATGGGCAAGCGTTCTTTTTGACCTTGTCCAAAACAACATAACACCTGTTCGTGGGCGGGTATCATTGTACCCATGCGACATCACAACATACAAATATGTAGGTTTTATTGCAGTAAAAGCTAACACTATTATAACATTCACAGTTTAAATGCCATGTAGAAGTTGGAAAATACATTTCTTTATTCATATTAAATTGTGTTCCATATATAAATATTTAATGTGAAATGAAAGCCCTATTTTTCCTGAACAAAATATTCTGTAATAAGTGTAGGTACACTTAATATGAAAGTAGTAAATTATGGTTGAACAGACATATAGTTACAATTGTAGGTTTTGTTTTGCCTCATCCTTAATTGGTTAAGGGGTTACAATCCGCACAATGTAACATACAAATTTTTTGTTTATAACGATTAATATATAAACTAAAATATAAAAGTAAAGAGTCCTTTCAACTACGATTGTCATTTCCTGTTTTCTTCAACGCACAAGTTTCAATTTCATAATTATAAAAGCTAGGAACTTCCCCTAACATATTATTTATACTTTAGATACACGCTAAAGCATTCAGAGGAAACAGGACACTTAAACTGTAAGTATTCAGTATTAAACTATATACTGCGTGTGTGAATGTATACCTAAACATATATGTAAATATGCACATGCATGCACATCTCGCTATATCTATCTATCTATCTATCTATATCTTCGATAGGGCTTTGACAGTGTATCAAAGGTTTGCCATGGAATTCCCCAACCGGGAATATATATATATATATACATACACAAAAGACATGAAAATAACAATTAAAATTACTCAGAATTTATAGTAAAAGATTTGTGAAATTGCCACTAAATGCTTATGCAGAGGCTATGTGAGACTAACCCCCCCTTAATAATTTATTGTATTTTTAATGGTGTTCATTTGCAACTGGCTGATTTTGAGCATCAAATTCAATTAAGTCTATAAGGATTTTCAAAAATATATATGAAATGTTGTATGAAACTGATTTTTTTGGCTTCCAAACTTGTATCTGGGTGCTAGGAAGGAAGACAGAAAGTCACCCACAGCAGAACGTGAGGACATGATTTAAAGGGGAACTAACTTTTTTTGTAGAAATTTTATTATGTTTACCTATCGTCATATTTAACAAATATGTACTTGCAAGTTGTGCAGAATAAAATGAAATGTAGAATCCCACCATCTTGGCTCAATCAGTGTTGCAAGCTCTGTCCTATGCACCTGGCAGTCAGTATACAGAAAGCATTAAGAGAAGAGGAGTAATGAAACAATGTCTTATTTCCCCTTCTTGTTTGCAGTGTGTGTCCTGACTTTGTCTTGTCTGAACTGGATTGTGAACTTAACTCGCTGAATTGTTAATATACATTTATAAGAAAACAGAACATCTAACCAAAATATGGCTAATACAAGTTCTAGATGATTTTCATTGGTTATCAATGTTATTTAATGGTGTAAATTCCAGAAAGTCACAGTTCCCGTTGATTGGTGATGGGTGAATATTGCAATTTCAGCTCTTATTGTAAAATAGTAGAGAGGTGTTTATGAAGATTAATGTAAAAACTAGAACTGAATGGTCTCAAGCAGAGTCAGCCAGGAATTTAAAGTGACTTTCATATTAAGCCCCCTAAGGATGGTGGGTGATCTATGCTGTCCTGGCGGGGTGGTCTCTAACACTGCAAGGCATCAAGGAACGTCCCCACCGTCCTTTGAACTTACCGGGGGGCCTGCCGGCGGTCGCAATCCTGGGGACAGCCTGGAAGCCCAGGCAGTCCCCCTCCGGCAGATTCAGCCCTCCCGGGCCATGTGATGGCATGGTCCTCGTGACCACATGGCCGGAATGGCTGTCTGCAGCTCTGCCTGCAGGCGTACTGCCTGAGCTCGCAGGCTGTCCCTCTAATGCCTGAAAGAAAATTTTTAAAAGTTTAATAAAGCTTTAAAAAACAGTTTATAAATTAAATAAAAAGTACTAAGATAAAATGCAAATAATAAATGTAAAATTTTTTAAAGTCGCTGCAAAGTGAATGTAAAATGACGATTTTCAGTGAATTGTAACCGAACGCGCAAAGGGTAAATTCACAATACGACATTGATAGAACAAAATTCAGGAACCGAATTATTGGCGAATTAAAACCGAATTGACACTATTAACATCAATACAATTAGGCTCGGAGTCATATTTTCAGCTAATTAAAGACAATTTAACATGGCACAATTAGGCATATGTACAAACAAAATGCAGATACATTTGGTACATAGGACAATATTATAACAAAATATTCTTAGTAGGTACCCTAGAGCACTGCATAAAATAATGATATACACGTAAATGTATTTTAAAAATGATGCTACCCTGAATATTCTTAAGCACTATCAAAGGTTAAAGCCCCACTGAGAATGCAAATCTGTACAAAGAAGAGGCAAAAACAAAGTCTGAAAAGATGCAAGCAGGGCCGGCCTTAGGCAATTAGGCGCCCTGTGCAAAAAGTCTTCACGGCGCCCCCCCCACCTCCCACCAAGTTGCCTGAATACAGTAACACACACAGGCACCGGGGACGTGTGTATCACGAGGCAAACAAGGCATCTGCCTTGGGCGCCACTTTGCAGGGGGCGGCAAAAAAAAGCATCCCTCCAAACCCCCAGGCAGATCCCTTGCTTGCCTCGCATCCTGGGGGGCTCAAGAGCTGACCGGCTGGCCACTTTTGAGCCCCCCCAAGGCTGGCAGCGGGCAGCGAAGGAGCATACTCACCTGAGCTCTTCCTGCTCAGCTTCCTCTGCGCCGCTTAATGAAGCCGGGAGCCAGAATATGACGTCAGTCCGGCTCCCGGCATCACTAAGCGCTGCTTACTCAGCCTGTGCGCCCCCTGCCTGCCTGCCCAGCAGCCACACTGGACTGCTGGTAAGAAATCCACTCCAGCTTTCCCAGGGAGGCTGGGTGGATTTAAAATAAATGTAAAAAATATTAGTTTGTGAGTGTTAGTGGAAATGTCTGTGTGTGTGTCTGTGAGTGTTTATTTTGAAGTGAATGTGTGTGTGTGTGTGTGTGTGTGTAAGTGTGTAATTGTGTGTGTCTGTAAGTGTGTAATTGTGTGTGTCTGTAAGTGAATGTGTGTGTGTCTGTGAGTGAATGTGTGTGTTGGTCAGTGAGTGTATATGTGTCAGTCAGTGAGTGTGTATGTGTCAGTCAGTGAGTGTGTATGTGTCGTCAGTGAGTGTGTATGTGTCGTCAGTCAGTGAGTGTGTAAGTCAGTGAGTGTGTGTGTCGGTCAGTGAGTGTGTGTCAGTCAGTGTGTATGTGTCGGTCAGTGGAGTCGTGCATCTTTCAGTGAGTGCTTGCGTCTGTCAGTGAGAGTGTGCATCTGTCAGTGTGTGTCCAAGTAATAGTGTATGTGTGTATGTCATTGTTTGTCAGTGTATATGAGAGTGTGTGTCTGTCAGTGAGTGTGCGTCTGTCAGTGAGTGAGCGTCTGTCAGTCAAAGTGCGGCCTTGACAGGAAGGGGTGGGGGAAATTTAAACTCGGTTACAGGCATGTACACACACACTCAGTTAAAGGCAGTCACACATACAGGCACAGGCACAAACAATGGCACAGCTACAGCGACACACACAGACAGACAGTCACATAGGCAGTCACACACACAGACAGACACACAGTAACACACACATAGACAGTTATACACACACAGGCAGGCAGTCACACAGATAGAAAGTCACACACACAGGCAGGCAGTCACACACAGACAGATAGTTACAGACAGACACACACAGGCAGGCAGTCACATACAGGCAGTCACACACACAGGCAGTCACACACACAGACAGACAGTCACACACACAGACAGTCACACACAGGCAGGCAGTCACACACAGAGACAGTCACACACAGAGACAGTCACACACACACACAGAGACAGACAGTCACACACACACACACACACACAAGGACAGGCAGTCACACAGACAGTCACACACACACACAGACAGTCACACGCACACAGGCAGGCAGTCACACAGACAGACAGTCACACACACACACAGACAGACAGTCACACAAACAGGCAAACAGTCACACACACACACTTACCTCTTTCCAGTGGATGCAGTTGGCTGATGGGGAAGCATCTTTCCCTCTTCCTGTACAGCAGGGGCTTCGGGAGGTATTAGCCCCGTCTCCGCCTCTCGATAAGCCCCGCCTCCGCCGCTCGGTAAACCCCGCCCCCTCTGCCGCGATTTTTTTTTTTTTTTTTAAATAGACCCGGGTGGAGAATAATTAATCCTCCAGCCAGGTACCTCTTTTAGCTCCCCTGCACTCCGGCCATGAGTGAGCTGTGTCGGCCACAGGGCGCCCCCTGTTCCATGGCGCCCTGTGCGGTCGCACAGCTCGCACACCCCTAAGGCCGGCCCTGGATGCAAGAAAACAAGAGGGGTAGGCCTAATAAATGGTTAGGAGTGGTAAAGTGACTATATAATATATATATATACAATTTAACCCAAAGGTAAATATATAACTATAATAAGAGCGACTAATGCCATTCTAGGGGACTTGCATCACACGGAAAGGAAAGATCAATGTAGACATTATAAATGAAAAACAATTATCAAACTAAAAGACTCACCATGCAGTGAGCACAGCATGGAGTACCAATAGGAACCAGTGCTACTCAAGTTTGTCATTAGGACCTTGAGGTGGCAGCATCTCCAGTCGGTACATCCACTGTACTTACTTTTGGGGCAGCAACCTTTCCCTTTTCCGCTCTGACTAATGTGGGTACCCTCTAAGTTCGCCAGCATTATAGTCAAACTTACTAAAGTTTCTAAACATTGGAGTATCTGACTCTGAGTTACGAATAGAAGTTTTGTGTCGTTTTTTTAGAGTATGGATAGTTTCACCAACATATCCAAGGCCACAGGGTTGATACACATAAGATTGTCATTCTTCTGGTCTACAAACATCAAGAAAATTCAAAGACGATGTACTAGAGCTGTACTAAAACTTAATGAACTGGTCAAGTTCCATAGAGGAATCATTCCAAAGAAGGGAGTAATCATTTTTGTAGCGACACTACGTCTGTTCCTTGATGGGAGAGACAGGACTAGTTACCTGTATAGCTGCTGTATCTTATTGGACCTTTTGTTATTGTGTTTTTTATTAGGATATGGTGCACTTTTTGGTTCTTCATCTGGCATTTAATTTTATGTACCAACAATAAAACACAATAACATTTTACTGGAAAACGTGGTATAAAATTAGTTTATCATATCTTTTTTTTAGCAGCACTGCAGAAGATTGCTAAACTCTAGTTACACAAACCCCACCCCACCCTATACAATATATGGATACATATATTTTATGAATGCAAAAATATACATGTATGGCTCATATTAACGTCTCATGCTAAATTCAAACCCAAGAAAAAGAGACCATATTGGCATCAGAACTGGTGATAAACACATATCACGGTATTCAATGTTTAGTGTTTCCTGTCTTGAGCATAAAGGCGGAGTGTATACAGTATCTCACAAAAGTGAGTACACCCCTCACATTTTTGTAAATATTTTATTATATTTTTTCATGTGACAACACTGAAGAAATTACACTCTACTACAATGTAAAGTAGTAAGTGTACAGCCTGTAAAACAGTGTAAATTTGCTGTCCCCTCAAAATAACTCAACACACAGGACACAGCCATTAATGTCTAAACCAATGGCAACAAAATAAATACACCCCTAAGAGGAAATGTCCAAATTGGGCCCAAAGTGTCAATATTTTGTGTGGCCACCATTATTTTCAGGCACTGCCTTAACCCTCAAGGGCATTGAGGTTACCAGAGCTTCACAGGTTGCCAGTGGAGTCCTCTTTTACTCCTCCATGATGACATCACGGAGCTGGTGGATGTTAGAAACCTTGCACTCCCCCACCTTCCGTTTGAGGATGCCCCACATGTTCAATACGGTTTAGGTCTGTAGACATGCTTGGCCAGTCCATCACCTTTACCTTCAGCTTCTTTAGCAAGGCAGTGGTCGTCTTAAAGGTGTGTTTGGGGTCGCTGTCATGTTGGAATACTGCCCTGCGGCACAATCTCTAAAGGAAGGGGATCATGCTCTGCTTCAGTATGTCACAGTACATCTTGGCATTCAAAAAGGTGACAAAAGGTCCCCCCCTTAATTGTTATTTAGGGCCCACACGCCCCGCTCAGGGGTGGGAGCCGGGGGGGACAATAGGTCTCCCCCCCCAGATTTTCATATAGGGCCCCCACCTGCCACACAGGGGTGGAGGCTGGGGGGGAGGACAATAGGTTCCCCCTTTATTGTTATTTAGGACCCCCACCCGCCGCTCTGGGGTAGGGGTCGGAGGGGAACAATATGTTTCCCCCCTTATTGTTACTTAGGGCTCCCACCTCATGGCTGAGAGCCAGGGGAGGCAATAGGTCCCCCGTTCAGTTTAATAGCCCCCACTCGCGCTGCACGGGTGGGGGCTCAGGAGGGGGGACACTAGGGGTTGTTTTTTCTTTTTCTTTTTTTAACAGTGAACACTGGCTGCTCACTGTTTACTAGACATGCCCCTACTCACGGTAATCTTTACTTAGTATTAGTAAATTTGGCTGAAAGATGCAGCCACGGTACGAATAGGATCGGAGTTTCATTCATTCAAATCAAACTCCGATCCGAACAAAGTCCAGAATTGTGTCCTAACACGAATGGAGAAACTGTTCTCATTCTGTTAGAATGAAATTCGGTAGTTTGTCTAAGTGACAGGACGTTCGGGAATACTGACAGGAAGCATCGCAAGATCACAGATCAAAGGTGAGAATTGTGGGAAAATTGCTTTGATCACCGGAAACAAAGCACACTCTGCTCCTCCGCTGTTCAAAGCTGGTCAAGCGTAGGAAACCTCCATAAGACAAAGTAGTCCCTACTTTGTCATCTGTTATAAAGAAAACTAGAGCAGACAGGAAGAAATGAAGAACAGATCCTGACAGAGTGAGAAAAGAGGAATTGATTAAAGAAAGGTGATGATGAGTCTAATCTTAGTGGATACTTAGCTAGCAAAACTTGAATACCAAGTTGTCCATTTTTAATATTATCTAGGCAATAATAGTTGGTTGAAATAGATAATGTCGTTATATATCGACAGGGTTATTTACTGAAGTGAGAATTTAAAGTTAATTCAATGTGAATTTAAAATTTAAAATTTTAATCTGAGTAGCTAAATTGAAAGCCTGTGGCAAATGTAACCAGTTCTTGGAGGGGCCTGTTTGCCAGCATCCTACCCTGTGACTATGGGTCCTGTAATATACTTTGTTTAAAAACACTGTTTGTGCCCTTGTGGACTTATACCAGGAACTGTTCTAACTTTCAAAGTGGCACTTCGAACCCCCAAACTCCCGAAGCCATTTGAAGTGCCATTCGACCACGAGGTGGCGGCCATCTTGTTCACATGGACCAAAACCGCAAATAAACTTCACGGGGACTTAGCCGCGAATGCCCTGGAACTATTTTCGGCATGAAAACCTCATGGTTCCCGGTCGGTCCTCCAATACACACAAGCTTACTGACACACACAAACAAGATCACAAGCTCACAGAGCTTGCTACACACAAGCTCACTGACACACACAAGCTTACTGACACACACAAGCTTACTGACACACACAAGCTTACTGACACAGAAACAAGCACGCTACACAAACACAAGCTCATTAAACACAAGCTCACTGACACACACAAAAGCTCACTGACAAACACATAAACTCATTAAATACAAACTTACTACACACACAAGCTCACTAAACACACACACAAGCTCAGTGACACACACAAAAGCTCATTGACACACACAAGCTCACTGACACACATACACACAAGCTCACAAACACACACACAAGCTCACTGACACACACACTAGCTCATTAAATACAAGCTTACTACACACACACACAAGCTCACTAAACACACACACAAGCTCACTGACACACACACACACAAACTCACTGAAACACATACAAGCTCACTAGTACACAAGATCACACTGTCACTCACCTTTTGCATGGAACTCAGTTTATGGGGAGACCAATGGGGAGACCAATTAAAAGAGAAATTCACTAATCAACTAGAAATTACTAGAGCATAAACAAACTCCTTAGCAGTATCTTGCGTAAGAAACGGGTGGACAATGTTTTTAAGCTAGAATCTTCAGGATATAGCAACAAACTGGAGATGAGATATAAAGAGGAGGTACAACTAGGAATCCCAGGGCATTGGTGCAAGAATCAAAGAAGGTCCCCATTATCACCTCTCCTTGCACCCCTTATGCAATAAACCTGAGTGATATGTGTGTGGTTGCTGAGTGTGTCAGTTCCCCCTCCAGGCACAGTATATTTTGGCAGAGTAAGCACTTGCTGTCTGGTTAAAAAGGTACCTACTCTTCCTTACCGCATTGCTACCTGTAACCTGCATCGTGGGGAACCATAAGAAGGCCAGCCAAGTAGCTCTTTGGGGCCCGGTCATACTTGCATCCTTAGCGACCACTGTTGTTTCAACAATGTTCACCACATTCTAAGAGATTCCTAGTACCTGCATATCCAAAGATGGACACATAAACAGAGCAAAATGTTTACCATAGAAAAATAGATTGCTATCAAAATGTGAATAAAAACAAAATACATATTTAATGACTGACTCACTAACAGGTCCACAATGATGGGACACATTCTATCTGCCACAGAAACAGAATGGCATATTTGAATAAAACAGATTGGTTGGTCAGTTGCAAAACCTCCAATGCTAATACCCACCTCAACATCAACCACTGCACAACCCACTTCAACTGCAACACCAGTTGCTCACTGTAATTATATTCTAGACAACATGAGGTGAAAGACTAAAACAGGCCAGCTTTCTCCCCATGTAATTTTTGCAGATTATGTCTGTGTGTTAAACTAAAAGAACTGCCTGTGTCTTCTTAGGAAGTCATTCTTTTTATGTTTTATGTTTTTGGTATATCATAACGCTGCTATGTAAATCAGAGATGTGTAATTATCTGGTGATTTTATTATTACACACAGTACATTTTCGGGTTGTATGGAACACAATCTTACATTATCTTTGACATGTCTTCATTTTTATTCCTCTGCTGGGTTTCCGCAATAGCTTTAATAAAGGTCTGAATACTAAACCCCAACCATGCAATATAGATCAGAGGAGTAATGAAATAAAAAGGAGAGATATATCACCAGTTCTTACAGATGGCTAGGTTTAAAGGAACCTTGAAGAGGATGAAATAAATCTTCAAACATGCACACTGAGTCAGAATTCTCACCAGTCTCATAAATATCAAGATATACAGTATCAGTATATAGCAAATCAAAGTCAGGATTATGAATAGCAGCTGAAATAAGGACATGCTTAATATCGAATTGGAACAAATATAGTAAATCTGTTGCACTCTATGGATTTAGAAAACAACAACAACAAATAGAGGAAACGGATGGATTATCTTATAGAGATAAACCCTTTTAAGGATAGTGATATGCAAAAGAGTCAAGCCACTTGCAGAACCCAAGAGAATGAAATACTCATGCTTAGCTAAGAGGCCTGCGTGAGTCAGCACACCTCTAACATTTAAGTCTTGTTGAGAAAGTGGCAGAAAATATGCACAGGAAAAATTTAAGTCGTGGAAAATGAATTACTTCAAAAGTCAAAAACTATTTTTTGAATGACAAGTGAAATCTCTCATATTATCCATTATATATATATATATATATATATAGCCACTTAGACATACTAACCTCAGGAGTGAATCAGTGTATATACTGACCCAGTAGCCAAGATCCAATAGGTGTGCCAGCTTCGGAGACCTTGCTCTGGGATGACTGTCTGAGGATGATAGCAACATAAGTATCTCCAGGAAAGCCAACAAGCACAATGATTACTTTTTTCGCATCACAGATTATTTACCAGCGGATTGTATGGAATCACTAGCAGTATTTGAAGAGGTTCTTCTCATCCTGTGGAAACAATGGCTAAACATGAGCAGTTCTACTCCCTGAAGCTATTATTCCCAGTAATCCATTAGTATAGAAGTTTGCCATAAGCCAATGCCAATTCTGCTGTGTGCAGAGATAATTAATGAATCTAGGATCAGTTTTCTTAACTGGATCCTGGAGAATGTGAGCTGTTATGTTGTAACGTTTGATGTCTGAAAGGATCCAGATCCTAGGAATCCTAGAACACAAATCCACCATGGCAGACCTGTAAGACTAGTGGGAGAAATACTAATAGGCTCATTTCCATCCTTGATATTAGTGGAGAATGATGGGGGCAAGAACCTCACACAAATAGACACAAAATAAAAAGTGAGAAGCAATACTCACTGGAAAAATAATAACATTTATTATAAAACGTTAAAGGACCAAACTAATTTTCCTGGCACTATAGTGCTCTGAAGGTGCCCCCACCCTCAGGGTCCCCCTCCTGCCTGAAGTTGGAGGAAGGGGTTAAATCACTTGCCTGGGACTCTCCTCCTCCTTCGGTCGTCATCGGCTGAATGCGCATGCCGCACACGCATTTAGTCAGTCCATAGGAAAGCATTCTCAATGCTTTCCTATGGACGCTGTTGTCTTCTCACTGTGAAAATCACAATGAGAAGCACGGAAGCACCTCTAGCGGTTGTCAATGAGACAGCCACTAGAGGCTGGATTAACCCTTAAGTAAACATAGCGGTTTCTCTGAAACTGCTTTGTTTACAGCAGGCAGGGTTAAACCTAGATGGACCTGGCACCCAGACCACTTCATTAAGCTGAAGTGGTCTGGGTGTCTTTAGTGGTCCTTTAAGTTATAAAAATGTAACAAATGGAACAAATATCTGGTGTCTGAGCAGATCCACGCTTGAGTCTCAGAAATCCACCACCATGCTTTTTTCGATATCACAAACTTCTTCAAGGGTGTATCATGTTGCTGTCCCAACCCTCATGTTAAACCCAACAAACTGGATAAGGGAATAACAATCCTAAAGCTCCCTAAACATTAACAACCCAAAAATAAAAATAATAAAAATAAAGTATAAATCAATATACCCATCCTAACACCTCATATAAATAGATTAGATTAGAATAGATATTACATAAAAAGAATATATAAATAATTACTGCAAACATTAATTTTTTATATAGATATAATCACAGACTTCCCGATGCAACTAAATGCCTTTACATGTCAAGTGCTCAGGGCAATTGCTACCTTTTCAGTTTATCTCCTGTGAGTTAAGCAACCAGGAAGTATTAGGACAAATTGTCTGATTGACAGCCAGGGGGGTGTAACAAAGTTAATTTATAAATGTGCCAATTTCTATTGAAATCTATACGTTTTGTAGAATGGAAAAAAAAGGGGATACATTCTTCACATATAAATATATTCAGCAATCTAAAGTGCTTTAGGTTTTTAGAGTATTCATTTAATCAGCTTGTATGTGTGACAGTATATCAAAAACACAATCTTTCATTCATAAGGTGGATAATAATATTTTGTATTAATATAAAGTGTAATAGTTGAATGGGTCGATTCTTTTAAACGTGTCCTAATAATACTTATGCACTTTGTAGTCTTGAAAATGGTATGCATACCTTTGTCACTGGTAGTTATATGTTGACTTCTATGCCTGGTCTAAGAAGGCTACAGATATTTATACAAAATATGGATGAAGCTAAAATACATATGTGATTTCCCTATAGAGGTTTCCAAAAAAAATAGGATCTGAAAAAAAATTTAAACAAAGTGCATTAATCATGCTGTGTTTAAATGTATACATGTCACTACACGTATTTCACTGTTTATTCATGAATAATTCACATTCACAAGTTCTTGCTTCTATGATCTCTATGAATATCAGAAAAATTACCTAGATGTTTGATTAAGAAGCCCTTTTCTATTGCCGTTTTATTTATTTGTTAACCCTTTACAGAAAGACTGGGAGGATCATCAGTTTCAGAGTCTATATGTACCTTTCATATTGCCATATTTCAGACATTTAAACATGGAAGCAAAAATACAATTGCATTACCATTGAACTGTTACTATTTTATATAGATTTTGACTTTTTTTTTTTCAGATTTTAGTAGCTTTTCTTTCTCTTAAAACTCAGAGATTTATTGTTATTGCTCAACCTCATCAACCTGTTCCTGTAACATATTGAAATTGTTTAATTTATAGTTAAATTTCTTCCTTTATAATATTGTAAAGCGCTACGAACTAAGATGTCGATAGATAAATGCCGATAATAATAATAATTACATGCAAAGACACAGTAAATCTTTCTAGGTTTGAGTAAATTGGTGATAAGCTTTGTGTTCTGTAACATATACAACATCTAATATTTTAACATAATATTTTTTGTACTATCCAAAACAATCTAAAACTGTGATTGCCATTAACTGGAAAGCGATAAAAATGTCAGATAACATAATCACTAAACTGAAATCTAGTTGAATGTTTCCAGTTATGAAATGTTGAATATGTTTATGAGCAAATTACACGTCAGTTTAATAGCCTGAAAATTGTCAGAGAATGAAAGTTAAAAAATGTTGCTGTTAAGTAAATAGGCATGATTTAATCACATACATTATTTGTGGTTTTATAAGTTTATATATTTTTCAATTAGGTATGCCGGGAAATGGAAGATGCATTCATATCACTTTATCAAGAATTCCAGGTATTACAATCTGTATGTAAAAAGCAGGCCGAACTGATTGAGAAATTGCTATCAAAAAAAGGAATTGCAAGTGGTAAGTAAAATTAAGCCTTCAGCAGATATTGTCAATGAAACGTAACACTGAGAGTAAATATTTCTTGGAATTAATTCCTTCACTTTCAGAATCAAGTATACATTTTTTATTTCATATATATTGCAGAATCAAATTTATTCCATAATGCCTAAAATAATGCCTCTTATTTATTCTTTAAGAATGTTTATGGTTACCAGCATATAGAGGAACACATTTCTCTGCTAGAAGCCACTAATCATTCATTTAATCAGCTTGTATGTGTGGGGCACCACCCCTCTCCCATTCTGCGTAGGAGCACCGGGTGTCACGTGACTACCTGGCGCTCAGTCTGACACCGCACACCGCCAGAGATTGAGAGGCCCCCCTCTCTTGCTATGTCAGGTGAGAAACAGCAGGGAGTGGGGCCATCTATCAATAGGGAAGAGCAGATCTGGTGAGAGAAACAGCTGCCTGCCAGAGCAAGAGGAGGTAGATATGAATGGAAGGGTTAGGAGGGAGACATGGGTGGGAGAGATAGGAATGGAAGGAGGTAGAGAGATTTTAATTAGAATTGAAGGGTTAGGGAGGTAGATTTGGATGGAATGGGTAGGGAAAGAGATATGAAATGGATGGAGACATGGGGAAGAGATATGGAAGCGGGGAGAGATGTGGGGGGAGAGATATGGAAGGGAGGCAAAGATATGGAAGGGAGACAGATGTGGGGGAGAAATATGGAAGAGAGGGAGAGATGTGGGGGAGAAATATGGGAGAGAGAGAGAGATGTGGGGGAGAAATATGAAATGGATGGAGACATGGGGGAGAGATATGAAAGTGGGGAGAGATGTGGGGGGAGAGATTTGGAAGGGAGGCAAAGATATGGAAGGGAGACAGATGTGGGAGAGAAATATGGAAGAGAGGGAGAGATGTGGGGGAGAAATATGGAAGAGAGAGAGAGATGTGGGTGGAAAGATATGGAAGGGAGGGAAAGATGTGGGGGAGAGATATGGAAGGGAGGGAGAGATATGGAAGGGGAAGCGATATGGAAGGGAGGGAGAGATGTGGGGGAGAGATATGGAAGGGTTGGAGAGAAATGGAAGGGTGGGAGAGATGCGGGGGGAGAGATATGGAAGGGTGGGAGAGATATGGAAGGGAGGGAGAGATGTGGGGGGAGAGATATGGAAGGGAAGAAAAATGGATGGAAGGTGGGAGAGAGACATGGAAGCGAGGGGAACAGAGACATGGATGGAAGGGGGGAAAAAGAGACATGGATGGAAGGGGGTAGGCGCGTGCTGATTGGAGTGTGCAGCCACACATTTCTTTGCCTGGAGATAGCAGAGGAACTAGGGAGCGAGTGGAGTGGACAGTGCCGCTGCCTACCTGACTGAGACTGCAGTTTGCAGAGAGACTGAGGGAGCGAGTGGACACTTCAGACAGTGGTATTACCACTGAAATAGTAAGTAACTTGTGGGAGGCTGTAGAGAGTGTGAGTATAGGTGATGTAGCGAGTGTGTACATAGGGGCTGTAGTGTATGTGTGTATAGATGATGTAGTGTATGTAGGGGTTGTAAAATGTGTGTGTTTAGGGAAAGTAGTGTGTGTTTGCTTACAGGGGATCTAGAGTGTGTATGTCATTAATGTAGTGTGTGTAGGTGGTGCAGTGTGTGCCTATAGGTGATCTATTGTGTGCGTTGGGGATCTCGTGTGTGTGGAGAACCCAGAGCGTGTGTAGGAGATTAAGTGTGTGTAGAGGATGCAGAGTGTGTATAGGGATTCTAGTGTGTATGTGTAGAAGATTCATAGTTCTGTACGGCATCTAGGGTGTGTGTATAAGGGATGTTGTGTGTGTCTATAATGTAATGTGTGTAGGGGTGCACTGTGTGTAAGGGATGCACTGGGTGTAAGGGATGCACTGTGTGATGTGTGTAGTGTGTGTGTGTGTGTGTGTGTAAAGGATGCAGTGTGTGTGAAGGGTGCAGTGTGTGTGAGGAGTGCACTGTGTGTGTGAAGGGTGCACTGTGTGTGTGTGTGTGTGAAGGGTGCACTGTGTGTGTGTGTGTGTGTGTGTGAAGGGTGCACTGTGTGTGTGTGTGTGTGTGAAGGGTGCACTGTGTGGGAAGGGTGCACTGTGTGCTGTTTGGGGTTTAGTGTGTGTGTGTGAGGGGTGCACTGTGTGTTTGGGGTGCTCTCTGGCGTTTTGGGTGCTGTGTGGTGTTTGGGGTACAGTGTGTGTATGTGTGTGTATGTGTGTGGTGCACTGTGTGTTTGGGGTGCTCTGAGTTGTTTGGGGTGCTCTGTGGTGTTTGGGGTGTAGTGTGATGTTTGAGGTGTAGTGTGTGTATGTGAGGGTTGCAGCGTGGTGTGAGGGGTACAGTGTGGTGTTTGCGATGTAGTGTGTGTGCAAGGGATTCAGTGTGGTGTTTGGGGTGTGTTGTGATGTTTGGGGTGCTGTGGGGTAAAAATAAAAAACTTATATATGTGTATTTTTTTTAATTATTATATTTATGTCCACCCTCCCTTCTGACCTTTGCCTGGGAGGGTGGACCTTGTTGCCAGCCCTGGTGGTCCAGTAGGAAATCCCTGGTGGTCCGGTGAGGAGTGAACTCTACCCTGCAGTTCCTGGGGTAGAGATCACTCTCGCGAAATCGGAGCGTTGCCCCGGGCCCTCTCTCCCTCCCTCCCCCGGACGCATCTCAGTGCCTGTGGGGAGGTAATTTGACTCCCCACTGGCCCATGAAGGCACACAGTAGTGTCGGCGCTCTGATAGCGCTGGTTCTGCATGTACCGGCAGGGGAGAAACACTGATCTCCCCTGTTGGCCTCGGCCCATGGCCATTGCGGCCCACCAGGCATTTGCCCGGTATGCCCGATGGCCAGTCCGGGCCTGATGATGACTGCCAGGTGCAAAGGACAAACCTTTTGGTGACAAGTCACTAAGATGGAGGCACCAAGTTGTAAATTTCTACATGAATTGTATTTTTCACAAAAATCCCTGGAAGTGACAGTTTTCTTTTAATTCTTTGTTATATTCTTCACTCCTTGTAGATATCTGGTTCTACTTTATGTAATATCAGTTTTGTACTCTGAAATTTCTTCCTACAGAAATGCCTTTTTCTAAGCCAGTCCAGTGCAGTGATGTCGGAGACCCAGCTTGCACAGAGAGTCCTTTTTTCCGGCTACATGGAATTGAAAATCCCTATGTAGAGTCTTCAAAACCAAAAACTGATGAGATTCCTAATACTTCAAAAGAGCCTGAAGAACATCCCAGCGTCTTGTTAGATTTTGATGTACACTTCCCTCCAAACACAGAACAGTACAGTTTCCTAGCCAGCGAAAATGAACAAGTAGAATTTGCTGTAGGCTCTTCCAAATCACAACACAACACTGATAAAAGGAGCAGCACCACCGACCTTGAACTATTTATCAAAAACTACACACCACAATTTCAGAATGCAAATGGAGGTGGAGACAAACTAATTGGTAATTCTGTAGCAGGTGGTCTTGACTTTTTAATTCCACCAAAAGCAGATCAGACTTTCAATCTCTCAAACTTCTATGAAGATCTATGTTACCTCCAGTCAAAGGATATTTCATTTGGAGAATGCTCAGGACCAGAGAATAAGCATCCAATTGGAATTAGAGGACCAGCTCAGGTATGGATACATTTATTGTTCTTCTGTAAATTATCCTGAATGTAATGGTTATGTTTCTCCTTCTGTAGTAAGTTGTGATTACACATCAATACATAGGACCAAAATAAAATGTATTTTGTGTTTCTCTACATAATAAATACATGTCTAAAGCAAAATATATATGGAGCATTCATAGAATACTGGAGGCTCTATGACAAAGGATAACAAATAACCTGAATGAATCCGTGAATGGAGAGAGAGCGTCTAATACATGTAGAATCACATATTGCCCATAGAAGAGGTAAGGGCACTAGGATGTGAAATAAATAAATAGTAATACAAAATAAATGAGAGATGAGAGTGAGAGATAGAGAACTGCAAATACTTCCCCCAACGTGGCACACTCTCTGCTTTATCCCCCTCACTAAAATATTCAATCTCTAAGCACGCAACCATAACCCCAATTATAAAAATGCCAAACCTTGACCATAACTCCCTAACAAACTACTGCCCTATCTCGCTACTACAGTTTGCCTCCAAGATCCTCAAGAGAGTTGTGTTCGCTAGATTAACAGACTTTAATTCACCTCTCTGCTCAACCCGCTTCAGTCTGAATTTACACGCTCGTCACTCTGTTAAAACTGCCCCAAGAAAAGTGATTTAATTGCTGCTAAATCCAGTGGTCGCTTCTTGGTAAACTCATCAGCTCTTTTGACTTCCAAAATCATTTCTGCCTATGACATGCAAATCTGTTTGTCCTCTCCTTTTCTCTTGTTGTCCCTCTGATTCGTGTCTCTGACTGCATTTCCAACTGGATGACTGGTCCTTTTCCTAAACTTAACCTGTCCGAAACAGAGCTTCTCAACTTTCCTCGCTCATGTGTTGCTATTCCCTCCAAGTCAATGGCACTACCATCATATCTACCTCACAGGCTCGCTGCCTATGTGTTCTCTTTGACTCCAATCTCTCTTTCACCCCTCAAGTCCAGTCACTTGCCAAATCCTGCCACTTTATATCTCAAAAACATAGCCAGCATCTGCTGCTATCTATACGCTCTGCATCTGCTGCTATCATACTCGCACCTCTGATGCCCGCATTCAGGATTTCTCTCAGGCTGCAATGTTCACTCCCTTCTCTGCTCTCACCTCTCACCACCTCACTCACCACCCAGTGTAAGTTCCTTCAAAAGATCATTAAATACTAATTTCTTTAGGAAAGCATATCAAATAAACTGTCACTAGCTTCCCTTCCACGCATCTTGGTAACCCATCCTGCTTCCTCTCCTACAACTGTGTTATCCAATAAACTAAACCTTCTCTGTAAACCATTCCAGTAACATACTTTTTTCAAGTACATGAAATACATCCTACCCTTACCTCTTGTGACACCTTACCCCACTCCCTCTAGTATGGAAGCTCATTTTAACATGGCTCTCGACACCCTCTGTTCCTGTGCATTCAGCACATCTTGTTGCAATGACATGTCTGTAAGTTCACCAATTGTACAGCGCTACGGAATTTGTTGGCGCTTCACAAATAATAATAATAATAATAATAATGTAAAATAAATACAAACAGTTAAAGTGGCAGAGAAATAGGGATGTTTGTAGGGGAGTGGAGTCTGGTTTTAGACAATCATCCTTATAGCAGTTTTTGTATAAAAACATTTACTGGTAATTAATGAAATGGAAAAAATCTAAAGTAATATTAGGGAAGTACCCCCATCTATGTGCAGCCTGCCTTTTGGTGTATTTATTCCAGGTTCTTTTTTGTGTTTTTTTGTGACTTCCTATTTATCTTTTATATCTTAGCATTATGCTTGAAAGAGATTTTTAATGTTCATAAATAGGAAAGATTGTTCAGTTTTACCGTTTATTAGGTGTCAGCATTATTTGCAGGCTGCACAGTTTGAATACCTATATATATATATATATATATAATTAGATGCCAAAATACCAGAGTATTGCAGTATGCAATGATACATTTTTTATTGGTATCATGTATATATATAATGATACAATTAAAACAATTGAATCAGACTTTAAACTAATAGTGCTATTACAAACAACAACAACAAAAAAGACAGAAATAAGGCATTAGATACAGTTTAATCTGTATTTGACAGTTAATGGTTTTGATACTGAAGACAGATTTTACAAAGGATTTGTAAAGGATTTCTATCAGTTTTTATGTAATTATTTAGAGTACATTAAGTGAATACACTTGTGCCGCTTAATGTGTAAAAAAAAAAAAAAAGGGTATGGTAATTGTAACGGAGCTCCCAGTACCTCGACTGGGTACCTCCACCAAAGGACCGCTTCCTAGCTGGAACAGGGACAAACCGCAGCACTTCTGCCCACAGTCGCCGTGGCTTTACTGGGATCCTGGAACCATTCCCTCTTCGAGTCGAATGGGGCATTCATCTACACAGCCCCAGGCACTGGACGACACTCAGTCCTGGGAGCTCTGGTCCTTACAATGACTTTCCCCTTTGAATCCTCCTCACTGGAACAGGGATTAAAGAATAGCCTTTTCCTCTCACAGTAACCAGACGACACATAGTTCTGGGAGTACAAGCTGGAATGTTTTAATCTGGCCAGATGGCCTGCTTTTATACAATTTCAGACACAGTTAAGCACGCCCCTGACACTCCCACACAAACAGGATAATCCCTCTGCTGGACCTATGAGGGGACTAGTTACAAGTTACAAACTCTTCCTCTGTGCCTGAGAGATAATTGAGTCAGGAACTAAACTAACTCAATTATCTCCAGGCACAGAAAAACATACAAATTACAAAACCCCAAAAATATCTTTAAAACAAATAAAACCCCCCACAAAAGTTCCATCCCCTGAAAGCCCCGATCAGGGTGACCAACATATCCAAAAATCACCCAGTGATTAACCCGGTTAAAAATGTTCATGGAAGTCATAATTTTGACCGACCGTGCACATGGTCCTATGCCCACAACAGTTCCATGAAATCAGTGCAAACGGTCGGTCAAGTTCGGTAGTCTTTTACAGGTTTTCCTGCAAGGCCCATAGTCTGTGGGCAGGAGGCTGGCAAGCAGGCTCCTCCAGGAGCTCGGGGCAAACTGACGTGGGAAGGGGAGTTTGTCACAGTAATGGATGTGAAAAGGTGACTGTGTCTTTTTAAAAAAAAGTTTTTTAGTAACAAATTAAAGGGACACTGTAGGCGCCCAGACCACTTCAGTTCATTGAAGTGCTCTAGGTGCAGTGTCCCTTTTGCACTTAGTGCTGCAATGTAAAACATTGTAGTTCCAGAGAATCTGCAATGTTTACATTGCAGCACTAAGTCTGCTTCCAGTGGATGTCTACTAGACAGCCACTAGAGGGCTTTCTGAATTGAAACAGACCTTTGGTCTGTTATTTGATGCTGGACGTCCTCACATTCTGCATGAGGACACCCAGCGTCAAATTTTTTTCCCCATAGGAAAGCATTGATTCAATGCTATGCTTTGGGGAGGTCTAATCCGTGCATTTGCCATGCATGCGCATTAGCGCCAGCTTGTCGCGGGATGTTAGACATCGACGCTGAGATCAGGTAAATAAATAAAATGTTTTTATCCCTTTATTTACCAGGTTGGGGGGGGGGCGCGAGGGAGGTGGCAGACAGTGGGAGCTATAGTGCCAGGAATACAGCTTTGTATTCCTGGCACCATAGTATCCCTTTAAATGTAGTCTGGACTTCAGAGAGCATATTCACCATCCTATCAGTAAATGTAGTGAGTTGAACAATGACATACATGGCATAATAGCAACATTTTACATAAATTTACCATAGACGGAGATGATATTCCTACTTTACTACTTTGAATTTAATATTGAGTCATTTTTTGACTCGGTTCAAATCATTATATAGTGAATATTAACAATTACAGGTTTAGTCACTACAGTGAGAATCTGATATTTTGGCATTAAATTTGATATTCAATTTGAATTCTCACTTTAGTGAATAACTCTGGTAGTTTCTAGTCGGTGATGAAGAAACTGTGAAGTTATAGCACTGTAAAATAAAAATGGGTGGTGCACTGAATTATTTATCACACATTTTAGCCAATCGTGAAAACAGACATAGACACTTTTCCTCTTTCCTATTGATTTTAGGAACAAATATTATATATTGTTTCCCTCATATTGTCTATTGAATTTAGGAGACCAAATGTTGAAAGAGGTTTTTTTCTAAAAAACCTTAAATTAAGAAATATTTTGTTGAAGCAATTAGCAAAAATGACTAGATGGAAACTCTAATTTCTGGTGACTTCTGGTGACACATGGACAAATTAATTCCACGCAGATCATTCTTGACAGAAATAGGCCAAGTAAATGTGATTTGCAAAGTACATAAATACTTAGCCTCTTAAGCTGCACTTCAGCAATCCACTTTCTATCAATTATCTCCATACCTCTCATTCTCTTTTCAAAGAATTGTGTTTTGGCCCTCTATCAGTACGTCCTTTCTGTAGAGTGTTTTAAAAGTTTTAACTTTCATTACTGAGATTCACTAATGGTGTTCTTGATCCTCGAAATTTCACATTAAACTCTAACCCACCTAGTTCTTGGAAAACATCAATACTATAGAAATAATAACAACTGTTCTACAGCATATTCAAGGATTAAGTATTCTTTCAAGATAGCGCTGCCTGAAGACCCAAAATATATTTCATCATGTTTTGTCAGTTACATGACCTACACCGCTCACATAATTAGAGCAAAACTAGGGAGCTATTTTTTCACATATCCCTACATCCTCAACTTCAAACATTTGTGTAATGCTGTATGCTAGAATGGTAATCAATTTTCACATAATATATGTCTTGGCCATGAAAGAAGGAGCAATATATACTATTAGTGTGGCTGGTATAGAGATAAAGAAATAAAGAACCCAAAGAAAGGTCAGTATAGTCAAGAAACAAGCCAATGTCAGGAGAATGGAAAATAACTATGCCCCTAATACAAGTCATGGTCAAATTAGCCAGAAATGTTAATATGCAAGAGCAAGCTAATGGAGAAATAGAGTGTGCAAAATCTAGAGGCCCACCAAAAGTGAACTCTTTGATCAGGACCCTGAAGACAGATTTTACAAAGAGTGGTCTTCTCCACCCAAGATAACGTGTCTGGATCTCTGCAGTGATACATACAAACATCATGAACTCATTTGCACCTTAAGGATGGAGGTAATCGTCCACAATCTTAACCAAAACAAAACCTTGAATTTGAGCTATAGGTTTCTTCCACTGTAATTTAACGCCTTAGGGACCAGACTGTTTTTCAATTTTCTTACCGTTAAAGACCAGGGCTCTTTTTACATTTCTGCGGTGTTTGTGTTTAGCTGTAATTTTCCTCTTACTCATTTACTGTACCCACACATATTATATACCGTTTTTCTCGCCATTAAATGGTCTTTTTAACGATATCATTATTTTCATCATATGATATAATTTACTATAACATTTGTTATAAAATATGATGAAAAATGTTTAAAATACATACTTTTTGGAACTTTGACTCCCCAAATCTGTTATGCATCTACAACTGCCAAAAAACACCCGTGGTAAATAGTTTCTGAATTTTGTCCTGAGTTTAGAAATACCCAATGTTAACATGTTCTTAGTTTTTTTTGGAAAGTTATATGGCTATAAGTACAAGTGGCACTTTGCCATTTCCAAACCATTTTTTTTTTTCAAAATTAACGCAAGTTACATTGTAACACTGATATCTGTCAGGAATCCCTGAATTACCCTTCACATGTATATAGTTTTTTAAAAGAAGACAACCTAAGGTATTAAACTTGGGGTATTTTGACTCTTTTCGTGCTCTTTTTATGCAACCATTTTACCACCAATCTATGCCAAATAAAAAAAATAATAATAATTGGTGATTTTTGTGACACACATAGCAATTTACAAATGTCATGTACTGAGAACTTTAAGGGTTACTGCCAAAGAACACCCCAATATGTGTTCAGCAACATCTCCTGAGTACAGTGATACCACCCATGCATAGGTGTGTCGGGTTCTCTGGGGGCTAAAAGACCTTATTTGGAGGGTGCGCATTCCAGTTTTTCAATTTGGAATTTTCACAGCTGTCATCAGGCACCAATGTCCCATTTGGGACATTTTTGAAGCTGGCCAATGTAATTTACCCCATCAAACCATATATTTTTGACAAGTAGACACCCTAGGGTATTTCAAATGGTGGTATTTTAACACTTTCCATGCAATAATTCTACCACCAGCCTCAGGGCCGTCTTTAATATTGACCGGACACTGGGCAACCATTTGCTTGGGGGCCCCTGGACTCTGCCCCCTGCCAGACATACTAACACACATACACAGAGACATACACTGACAGACATACTGACACACACGCTGACACACACACTGACAGACACATATTGACAGACACATATTGACAGACATATTGACACACACACAGAAACATACACTACAGACATACTGACATATGCAGACACATATACTGACACACATACACAAAGACATACAATGACAGACATACTGACACACATACAGACACATACAATAACAGACATACTGACATACACAGACAAATACAATAACAGACATACTGACATACACAGACAGACATACTGACACAAGCATAGACACATACACTAACAGACATACTGACATAAACATACACTGACAGACATACTGACAAACATACACTGAAAGACATACTGACACAAACACAGACAGACATACTGACATAAACATACACTGACATACATACTGACAAACACATACACTGACAGACATACTGACATAAACATACACTGACATACATACTGACACAAACACATACACTGACAGACATACTGACATAAACATACACTGACAGACATACTGACAAACATACACTGACAGACATACTGACAAACATACACTGAAAGACATACTGACACAAACACAGACAGACATACTGACATAAACATACACTGACATACATACTGACACAAACACATACACTGACAGACATACTGACATAAACATACACTGACAGACATACTGACAAACATACACTGACAGACATACTGACACAAACACAGACACAGACAGACATACTGACATAAATTTACACTTTTAAACCCACCCACAAGTTTCCTACCTTGGAAGGTGGTTCCCCAGGTGTCCAGACTGAAGGTTATTGGGATCTGCCTCTCCTGGCAAGGGTCCCTCCTTCGTCTCCCGCGCGGCTCCTCTCCTTAGTGGGAGGAAGTGACTCGCAGCCGTCACTGCCTCCCAGCGCTGCCGAAAAGCAAAGGGCCCGGTCGCGCTGTTAAAGTGCTACAGTGTGTGACCGGGCCCCTGCTTACAATACCCACCCGGTGGCCTGCTTAATGTGGGGGCCGGCGGCCCCGTGGGAGAAACAATTGTTGAGGGCAGCGGGGCCCACGGGGAAGCTGCCTTGGGCCCCCCAAGAGTAACTGGGCCCGGGGCAGCTGCCCCGTTTGCCCCGTGTTAAAGACGGCCCTGACCAGCCTTTGTCAAACTTTTGGGTAGTCATTTGTTTGTGTTATCTTTCATACACATTCTACTTTAGGAATGGATTCTCAGCTCCTGTTAGGTGTTACTGCCAAAGAACACCCCAATATGTGTTCAGCAACATTTCCTGAGTGCAGTGATACCACCCATGTACAGGTGTGTTGGCCTCTCTGGGGGCTAAAAGACCTTATTTGGAGGGTGTGCATTCCAGTTTTCCAACTTGGAATTTTCTCAGCTGGTCATCGTGCAACCATGTCCTATTTGGAACATTTTGTAAGCTGGCCAATGTAATTTACCCCCATCAAACCATATATTTGTGAAAGGTAGACATCCTAGGTTATTTTAAATGGTGGTATTCTAACATTTTCCATGCACTAACTCTACCACCAGTCTTTGTCAAACTTGGGTAGTCGTTTTTTTTATTTTATTTTTCACACACATTCTACTTTAGGCATGGATTCTCAGTTCCTGTTATGTGTTACTGACAAAATACCCCAATATGTTTTCAGCAACATCTAGAATCAAGTTCTACTTCCTCTGGATTAACCGCTTAAGTTCTCTTGCTGAGAAAGAATGTTATATTTATTTTTGGATTAACCATTAAGTAAGTAAATTCTTCTCTTAAATTGTTTCTTAAAGTGACATACCATATTATTTAGGATTCTGCAATTGTGTTCCAAAGCCTTTAGTTTTTAAGGATTATACAAACAAACTGGTTTCATCCATTGACCATTTAGTTTGTTTTGTGATTCATCCATATAGCATATCGGAGTTTAGAATTTCGGTTGAATCGTCGATCGCCGATCTGTGCGATTCTGGTCTAGTACCTTCCTGCTATATGTAGTACTATCCGTACGGTATCTGCTTATCTCAAGAAACGATTTCTTTCTGTATCTAATCTGTATGCTAGCTAACAATAGCGCACTGTAGAGGTTATGGTTCAGGAATGCCCTGGTGTTCCCACAAATGTAAGTATCTGTGGCCCGCTGGAAGACCTCCTTAGTTACCATTCTTTTCAGCACTGAGAGCTAGAAGCTCTCTATTTTTTTTAAACTGTACAATAAGTTATTCTTATGATCATCCTGATATTATAGCATTGTCAAAGGATACACACATATCCTTATCACGCGGTGAAAATTGACTTTCAAAATAGGAAAGTCATAAAATCGGGGAGCACCTTAAAGGAACATCACTTGACATTTTTTTTTTTTTTAAACCAGTAAGCACCAGTAAACACTTTTAAACAAATATACAAACAAAAAAAATAAATCTTTAAAAGTATGGAATAAACATTTTGAAACGTACTGTAAACTTGGTCAGGTAGCATTGTTGGGCATGCGTTTTAAGCTAGGGAATTGTATTCAGCAACCCCGTTCTCTCTTACCATCCCACTAATCTAGTCCAGACCCATCCACTAATGATATAAACAATACATAATTGTGTAGCAGCAGCAAGCTCCTAATTCTGCACGAATCACACTGATCCACTATTAGGAGTTTGCAAGGTGAAGAGATCTTCTAACTGCATTTGTGTAATTCTCTCAGATATGCCCAAGCACCACAATTTGCACAATTCCCAAGGATAGGACACTGATTGGTTAGATAAGTGCTCTCCCTGGAATGGTTATTGAAAACGTAAGAAAGAAGAAGTAGGCAAATATGGAAAAAAATCATATTTACCTGTTTTTTTCCAACCTCTAGAGTGAGGCAACTGTCTCAATCAAAGCTAGAGATATTAAAGGAGACCGTTGTCTCAAAGTTATGCATTTCCCTTTAACAATCAGTAGACAAATTGATCTAGACCAATAAATCTTTTATATTATTATTGGTATTTCTATAGAACCAACTTATTCTGCAGCGCTCTAGGATATTATGGAAGGTGGAAATTTAACAATAAGATGGAGAACTACAAAATGATATAGGAACAGGTAGATGAGGATCCTGCTCAGACGAACTTACAGTCTAGAAGAGTGGAGTATAAGGACACAATAGGGAGTGTATCAAGGGTGAAAATAAACAAACAAGGTAGGAAGGTAACAGAACTGGAGGTGAGAGTGGAGTGTGGCTCTTTAGGAGAGAGCAAGAGACAGATTTGTGACATATAAGTTACTCTGTGAGGTAATTTCTAAACAGATGGGTTATGATGGATTTCTTAAATGACTGAAGACTAAAGGAGAGTCCAAAGGAAAGGAGCTGTCTGTGAAATGTCCTACAAGTGTGATTTAGCAATGAGGGTGCGAGAAATGGACAGGAGGTGGTCATCGGCAGAGGGGAGAGACTGAGAAGGGGTATACAGTGGCGTACATACCAGCCCCTGCGACCCGGTATGTACCTACTGGGCCAGCCTCTTCTCCTGGGGGGGCCCAGGAGCCGGCCACCCCAGGTCCCACCGAGGCTGGCCCTGCTGACACCCGGCGAGCGGGCTGTCTGGGTGGCCGGCGCGCGAGGGAGCACTTTCCCCTGTGTGCTTCCTCTTCCGCTCCCTCGCGCACCGCACTGATACCAGAGCCGGAAGATGAAGTCATCTTCCGGCTCCGGCTCCGGCATCCCTACGTGGCGCGCGAGGGAGCGGAAGAGGAAGCACTCAGGGGAAAGTGCTTCCTCGCGCGCCGGCCACCCAGACAGCCCACTCGCCCGCCCGCCCAGGAGCCCCAGGAGCCCAGCAGCACCACCACTGGACCCCAGGGAATCCCCCCAGCACTCCAAAAGGTAAGGAGGCTGGGGGGGATTCAATTTTAAAAAAAACATGTGTGTGTGTGAGTGTTAGTGTGTGTGTGAGTGTGTGTTAGTGTTAGTGTGTGTTAGTGTGTGTGTGTTAGTGTGTGTGTGTTAGTGTGCGTGTGTGTGTGAGTGTTAGTATGTGTGTTAGTGTGTGTTAGTGTTAGTGTGTGTGTTAGTGTTAGTGTGTGTTAGTGTTAGTGTGTATTAGTGTTAGTTGTAATGTGTGTTAGTGTTAGTGTGTGTTAGTGTTAGTGTGTATTAGTGTTAGTGTGTGTTAGTGTTAGTGTGTGTGTTAGTGTGTGTTAGTGCATGTGTTAGTGTGTGTGTTAGTGTGTTAGTGTTAGTGTATGTGTGTTAGTGTTAGTGTGTGTGTGTTAGTGTGAGTGTAAGTGTGTAAGTGTGTGTGTGTATGAGTGTTAGTGTGTGTGTGTAGTGTGTGTGTGTGTGTTAGTGTTAGTGTGTGTGTTAGTGTTAGTGTGTGTTGTGGTGTGTTTAGTGTTAGTTGTAATGTGTGTTAGTGTTAGTGTGTGTTAGTGTTAGTGTGTATTAGTGTTAGTGTGTGTGTGTGTGTTAGTGTGTGTGTTAGTGTGTGTTAGTGTATGTGTTAGTGTGTGTGTTAGTGTGTGTTAGTGTATGTGTGTTAGTGTTAGTGTGTGTGTGTTAGTGTGAGTGTTAGAGTGTGTGTGTGTGTGTGTAGTGTGTGTGTGTAAGTGTTAGTGTGGGTGTTAGTGTGTCTGTTATTGGGTGTGTCTGTTATTGGGTGTGTCTGTTACTGAGTGTGTGTTACTGAGTGTGTCTGATGTCTGTTAGTGAGTGTGTGTTTGTCAGTGAAAGTGTATGTTTTGTAAGTGAGTGTGTATGTATGTCTGTCGCTGAGTGTGTCTCTGTCAGTAAATGTGTGTGTCTGTTAGCTAGTGTGTATGTGTCTGTTCGTGAGAGTGTGTGTCTTCAGCATTTACCTTTCTCCAGCGCCGGACTTCCTTGGTGCTGGGGAGCCCTCCGCCTCTCAGCTCCGAATACACATGCGCGGCAAGAGGCGCGCGTGCGCATTTACACCGCCCATAGGAAAGCATTACTTTTTTTTTATTTTCACAGTGAGAATCGTGGAATCTCCTCTAGCGGCTGTCAATGAGACAGCCACCAGAGGCTGGATTAACCATCAGTGAAACATAGTCGTTTCTCTTAAACAGCTATGTTTTCAGCTGCAGGGTTAAAACTAGAGGGGCCTGGCACCCAGACCACTTCATTGAGCTGATGTGATCTGGGTGTCTGTAGTGATCTTTTAGGTGTGTGTGCAGCGTACCGCGGTCGTGGGGTCGCAGCCTTGCGACCAGGTGCCCGCTGCCATGTGTTGCGGCCCCGACCCGCGCCGAGTAAGTGCGGGGGTTGGGGGGGCCCACGGATCAATTTTTGCACCGGGGCCCCATGGGTCATGTGTACGCCACTGGGGGTATACCTATGAATCAGTGAATCAATGTAACAGAGACTAGATTTGTTAAGAGCTTTATAGGTAAGGGTTAGCATTTTGAATTGACACCTATAGGATACAGAAAGACAGTGTAAGCATCGGCAGAGAAGCGAGGTATGAGAGATTGGCCTGGCAGCAGCATTCATTACAGATTGTAGGGGACAAGTACAGCTTCTGGCGAGACCAGTTAAAAAACAATTACAGTAATACAAGTGAGAAATTATCAGAGCTTGAACAAGCTCGTTGGCAGCATCTTGCATAAAAAAGGGGCAGATGTGTGCAATGTTTTTAAGGTGGAATTGATAGGTTTTAGCAACATACTGAAGGCAGCAGAGAGGTAAGAAGAATTAGTATGGAGTAGTGGCCTTTGGATTTAGCTGTGATTAGATCATTGTAACTTTAATCAGAGCAGTCTCAATAGAGTGGAGGGGGCGGAGGCCAGATTGAAGAGGGTGAAGGAAAGAGTTGGAGTTGAGGAAACAAGCCAAGTGAGTAAAGACAAGTCGGAAGCTTTGAGGAAAAAGAAAGCAGAGATGTGGTACAAGACAAGGGGAGAACGCGCTTATAAGGTGAGAAGGGAAGAGATGGGATCAAGTAGACAAGTGGCAGGACGAGAGGAGAAGCGCAGCCACCTCCTGTACAGTAGCCGGTGAGAAGGCCCGAAGATAAGGTACGATCCAGGTGCGGTTGAGAGAGAAGAGCAAGGTGGGGAGAACTCTTTCCTTAACTGTTTAATCTAGTCAGTAAAGGTTAGTTTGGTGGTTGGCTTCAGCAGGGAGAAGGAGAGAGTTGAAGGTATATGCCACCAAATCATATGGCTGATCTGATATTATTTTGTGATTGGCTTGATGTACTTCCATTCAATCACAATAAAGCACCCTGAAATTATATATGATCTATGAGGGAGTTATGTTGTGTTTGTATGTAATCACTGTGATCAAAGCCTGTTTTGTAACAGTTTGGCAGAGAATGTCAAATCAACAAAAGGAAACGTTGCATAGATGGGAAATCTATAAATGTTCAGTAATACATACATGTAGAATATATCACTCCTTAACAGAACATAACAGATTTGACACTTCATTGCTTGTTTCAACAGATAATATAATAAAGGTTCAATCTCCTTTTCACTTCCCCTTCTGTGAGTGGCACAGTTTAAAAAGCATAACACAAATTTCTGCTTTAGCTTGCTTAAGTGCTTTATGTGTGAAAAGTGTTTCCTCTTTTTTCCATTTTACAAAAAGTACAGATTTCAATAGAAATTGGCACTTTATAAATTAACCTTGTTACACCAGAATTTCTTTCTTCCAGTCTAAATGGGTGAGCTCATGCCTTATGTATACTCCTGTTTATGAATAGATTTTAAGACAATGGTTTGTATTAGACATGTACAATTAGTATAGCTCCAAATGTAAATTCGAACGATTTTCGGCAATTCGGACATTCGGATGCTTTCGAATGTCCGAATTACTGAAGTGCTGCATTTCGAAAGTGCCGAACCAAACCGAATTGTCGAAGTGCCGAATTTTGGAAGTGCCGAAGTGCTTCGGATTTCTGATGGGTGCCAAAACAAGAGAGGGAGCGAAAATTACAGGAATGATGACAGGAATCTAACCCTACCCCTACGTTATGAAAGTGCCAAAGTCCCGAATTGCCGAAGTCCCGAATTTCGGAAATACCGAACCAAAGTCCCGAATTTCTGAAGTGCCAAACTGAAATGCCGATTTGCCAAAGTCCCAAATTGCTGATGTCCTGAATTGCCGAAGTATGGAATTTCGGAAGTGCCGAACCAAACCAAATCTTTTGCCCATGCACATATCTAGTTTGTATTGGCCCAGAATATATTTTAATAATGCTATTAAATCCTCCCTGAGGTGCTGTTTTTTTAAATCTTCCATTCCTCTTATTCATTTTGTAGCCTTTCTTTTAGTTTGGTCACTAACTTATTGTGTGGAACTGTATTGATTGCCTTGGCAAAATTCAAGTAGATCAAATCCACTGCAACACCCTGATCTATTCTTCTACTTCTGTTTTTGTAGAATGTAATAAAGTTAGCTTAACATGATCTATTTTTCATAAAAAAATATTTTTTTTTTGCTAGTAACATTGTTCTTCCCAATGAATTCCTGAACATCATTCCTTAATAACCCTTGAAATACTTTTACAGCCACAGAATGTCTATAATATCCAGACAAGGATTTTGATCCTTTTTTTGAATATAGGAATACCACATCTGCCATTTTCCAATCCTCCAGTACAATTCCTGAAATAATCCTGAAAGACTAAAAACTGTTTAGATTTGCATATTTTCATACTTAGCTCCTTAAATACTTGTGAGTAAATACCATTTGGTGATGGGGCTTTGTTTGCATTAGCTTTCGTTAGTCCTGCAACACTTTGTCTTGAAAAATCACTATTTTTCTGCTGGTTTTTTAAAGTAATTATTTGCATAACTTGTGGTATAGTATTCTCCTTGATGTATACTGAAGGGAAATAATTATTTAAAATTTCTGCCTATTCCTGATCTTCATTAACTAACACACCCTTCTCTGATTTCAGTGTGCCTACACTTTCACTTTTGCATTTTTTTAAATGGAGTGTACTTAAAGGACCACTCTAGGCACCCAGACCACTTCAGCTTAATGAAGTGGTCTGGGTGCCAGGTCCAGCTAGGGTTAACCCATTTTTTCATAAACATAGCAGTTTCAGAGAAACTGCTATGTTTGTAAATGGGTTAATCCAGCCCTCAAATCCTCTAGTGGCTGTCTCATGTGATTTTCACAGTGAGAGCATGCCAGCGTCCATAGGAAAGCATTGAGAATGCTTTCCTATGAGACCGGCTGAATGCGCGCGCAGCTCTTGCCGCGCGTGCGCATTCAGCCGACGGGGGCGGATCGGAGGAGGAGAGGAGGCAGAGAGTTCCCCGCCTAGCGCTGGAAAAAGGTAAGTTTTACCCCTTTTCCCCTTTCCAGAGCCCGGCGGGAGGGGGACCCTGAGGGTGGGGGCACCCTCAGGGCACTATAGTGCCAGGAAACCGAGTATGTTTTCCTGGCACTATAGTGGTCCTTTAACAAAACTTTGTGGGGTTGGTCTTGCTCTCTTTGGCTATCGATTTTTCATATTTCAGTTTAAACTATCTAATCAGCTTTTTACAGAAATCATAGGCTTCCTTATATCTTTTATAAGCTGCCTTTTATTTATATGATTTAAATAATGTGTAGTAATTGGTGGATTTGGGGATTACACCAGAATGTGAAGCAACTGTTTACACCTAATACCTGTTTAGCACCCAGATGTTTTTCAATTTTCTCTATATGATTTAAGTGCTTTAAATTTAATTTTCTTATATTTAATTGCTTTACTTACCTTCCTACTAAGAAACATTGGTTTAAATTTGCTTACTTTATATTTGTTTTCCAATGGTAAAATATATACTGAGAAGTGTGCATTTGTAGTATTTGCTTGGAGATATTCCATTTATCCTCTGTGCTTTTTCACTAAAGAGTTTACCCATGTCAATAAGTTGTAAAGTTGCTCTTATCTTGTTTAATTTAGCTTTTTTTTTTATTATATGTTTTGGTATACACAACGTACCTTTGATTCTCTATGATTAGAATCTATTTACTCAAACAGATAAAGCTAACATGCTAATAATCACTTTCATTTTCCCACAGTCATCTTGGACTCCTGTCTGTCTCTCTGAAGAATGCCAGCTTGGCTGCCATCTTGATACAAGTTCTGATATCGGTCTCAGCTCACAGATATGTGACTTTTGTCAGGCCATATTTCCAGCTGGCTCTGCAACCAAAGGAGAATATCTCAGGCATATTACAGGACACGTGGAATGAATTTTTTGCACCATTTACAACCTTAAAACCAGACTAGAGCATATACATGTTTCTATATATGTACATTTACTATGTAAATCTGAATCTTAGCAAAACTAATAAAATTCAGCTGAATGTTTGAGGAGCATGGATTTATGATTCTCCTCAAAGAGTTATGTAAATTACATGTTTTATGTACATTATGAAGCTTCCTACCAACCTAAAGTTTGTGATTTCTATTCCTTGCAAGGTCATCGCAGCCTTCATTCAATAGAGGTTGGTGAAAGTTACATTAAGATTTATAAGCATAACATCTATACTCCTGGATATATTAATAAATGAGAGAAAATACCAGTGTCTCCTTCGTGGTTAAATATTGTCGAGAGATTTGTTAAAGTGTTGTTTGGATTTTATGGACTCAAGCCTGGAACTTAGAGGCTAGGAGTATGTATGTAGACAGCAGTGGACCTGATCGTAACCTACAGAGTATTCATACTCCAAGTATGAACTATCTATTCCAAGTTCTTCATCTCATACCTGCTGCTCCACATCGGTTCCAGCTAAGCGATGAAAACCTCAGACAGTCTGTAAATACGTCCTCCTTCCTGAATATGATACTGTAGAATGGTCTTCTGCTTGTTAAAGTTTTATGTTTGTGAGGTTACTGTTGTCTAACAGAATTGTCTTTCACTACAAATAATGTTCTTGACAACTAAGATGCTTATTCACCAACTCTAAGTACAACCACTCAACACCAGAATCTCATTCCCCCAGGAGACCAGAGTCTCAGAGTCCGGTGCTAAAAGTACATTCATCACAGTGACCACTATCAGTAAAAACACCTGTTAACTTTGTCAGGTTTGTACACCAATGAGTGAAAGCTCAGGATTTTAAAGTAGAATTCACATTTTATGACAAAATAGACTCAAAATATAGCCGACTTGTAAATTTTTCCCATTAGGCAATTTTATCTAAAAATTCCTGACACTTTGCACTTTAGAGGATAACCTCATGTGTGTATTTTAACTCTTTCTAACTTTTTAAAAAATGTGTGCTAGTGAGTTCACATTAAGAAATCAATCTTGTTGTTTACTTTGAGATGATGATCTTTATGTTGTTGTTGTTTTTTGCAGAGAGATTATTTTAATGCCACTTTGGTGTCTTGATTTTTGTTAATAAATGTTGTGCATGTATTGACTGAGATTGAGGAAGTGAAAGTTAGAACAGTCAGGTCAGGAAGTGAAAGTTGATGAGCAAGTGTTGTCTGTCATACAATTGTGTTATTTTTGTCAGAAGCGGTTTGGTAGCTAGTTCCAGTTACGGACTAGCTGGAAACTACCATATGACCCTCTGATAATCTGTGGTCACATTTCCAGTTTCCACCAAATACGCGATACACATACTTAAACCAAGTTTGGGAAATGTTTACAAAGCCTTACAAAGAAAAAAAGGCAACAAACGTTTGTCGAGGGATTCTGAAACATATTGCCAATGAAGTGATTCAATGTCCTAAAATGTGTTGGTTAGTATACATCAGTTGTAGTTTTTACATTGTAGTTGGATTATTAATGTTATAAGCTTTTTTTGATATGTAGGTTTTGTGTCTGAGTTTTCTGAGTTGTTGTCAGCATAGGTCATCATTAAGGTGCAGAGGGAAAGGCTCACCCTCAAGAAATGCACTGCGCACACCTATGAATCACTGTAAAATAAACACTTTTTAAAAAGTTTTTTAACTATAATAATGTGTACACAACTAGTGTCGCTAAAGAAAATCACCCACAAATGATTTGATTTATCTAACTTACTTCTTGCTTATATTTAAAGCATATACACCAATCTTTTTCCATCTGTGCTCTACAACCAGTATAGTTTCTGAAGAATTATTATCTTTGGAAAGTCATGTTTTTTTCCCCATTATTTACTGTAATGATACAGTATGTTATTTGCAGTATTTCTTTTGACTTCTCTTTCTTTTGATCTTTGACTATTTTTAACCAATTTATTTTCTTTACATTTCCAAATTTATCTGAAAAGTTCTAAAAGTTCTTATTTTGCTGAAGACACGTCAGCAGCTATATCTTGGCTGGATGATGAGTAATGCGATTAGAGACTTGCTGAGCGGGGCCATTGCAAAATAAGATAAATTCATAAAAAAAATGTCACATAGAGTCAAGGGACATGGAGAAAATAGATGCTGCAATAAAATACAGATATATATATATATATATTTTTAGATGTTATTTATATAACCAGTTTCCAGTTCTTGACTTCAAGCACCCCTAATTATATTTATTTTTAAGCTCTCCTTTCTTGGATTGGCCATAATGACTAATTCATTGATCTGTCTGTGCCTTTCTTGAGCTATCCTGAAATAAAACTACATAACTAAAGGTAATTTGAAGACAGGAATTGAGAACCTGTGGTTTATATAAAAGCAGTTCCTCTGCACAGCAACGCCACAAACTGATTGTCACTCTCAGACAATTAGTTCTATAGCTCTTGCAAAAATGTGCAGATGGTTACTTAGATCAGAAGACTTATAATAATTCAAAAAGTGTTGTTTTCACTTTTCATGACATTAATTTGCAGCCTCATATGCAATTACTCATTGTCTAGTATGCTGCTTAATTTGCAAAAATGTAGCATACATGTTGACCTACAATTTAGTAAGCACAGTACAGATCAGAGGTAGTCAACCTTTTAATACCTACTGTCCAATTTTGTATCTTTGTTTGATGGTAACATTTCCTTACCGCCCACCAGTGCCGCAGTAACTAATTTTATAGCGCAAGTGCAATGTTTTAATTTTTTCAGAGTGTAGGGTTTTTTTAAAATATGTACTTAAATGTATATATATATTTATTTATTTTCTATTTTCTAGTCTACTTTTTTTTTCCCTCTCTATGCTGTTCTGAAATAAAACCTGAATCGTGAAAGGATTTTTCTAAGCCAATTGGTGAAGCTCCTGCCCAATGCTGCATGAGCCTTCCGTTATGAAGAATATCAAAAAGTGGAAAGACATGGGAGCAAAACGATCTGGCGTTGGAGTACAGAATTCGGGGTTAAATAATTCATGAATGGCTCAACCCCTAAAGGTAAGCCAGCACCAGGGACCTCCTGTCACCATAACAACCTCATTTTGATGAAGTTGTCATGGTGCACTGAGTGTTTGCTTAAATTTCTGTTTACGTCACGCCCGTATTGTAGTGATATTAACACACAAACTGCAAGTTTTGAAGAGCTGTAACTATAACTCCCACTTCCCAGTGATCGGCTGAGAGTAATAGCTGGCCATTACAGTATGAGGGAGGCTTCCCCATCATACCCTGAAGGTAAAATGCCACCCATTTATTCAGCATTTCACAGTAGGTCATTCTCAGAATTAATTATATATTATTACGTGATTGTAGCAGTGCCGTCCATTGAATTCGATTTTTCTTGAGTTGAGGTTTATGAAATAGGCACAGTGATCTTTTTTAATAATTGAGCACTAGCAGTGGCTGAGATATCTAAAAGTGTACACAAGGCTTGATTTTCCACCTTTTTGACACTGGTTTCGGGTCAGCAAGGAGAGTAAATCTGGGCAAGAGCATGCTTGGAGATTACCTGAGCTCACTGTGTTCTCACAGTATTCTCTCCATATACTTAGTACTTTTTACTAAGTCTGCTGAGTTCAACTTGGCCACACTGTTACTCCCATGGAGTTAAAGGGAAGCACAAAACAAAATAATAATGTATGCCTTTTCCCCGTGTTATGCTACAAAGTAGTTCCTTGTTTCCCCGAAGACAGCTGCTTAAAGCAGCAATGAGGCAACTCATCAATGAAAACATCAGGGAAGCAAATGTATATTTCTTTTTGTGCATCTGCGTACATAGACATAATGCATTATCAGAAAAAAATGTAAAGGTTGAAATAAATGTTGGTACACACTAAACACTATATAAACCCGTGATCTTAGCATTGCTTATTGAGCAAGGAGATCCACTTAACCCATAAACATTTACATGATTGGTTATATTGCAAACAACCCTTTAACCAACGGCTATTCCCCTCAATAGGAGACTCCACAAGAAAAGCTAATGCACTAAAAGCAGAAGTGGTTATGGTAGTTGGAGTAAACCATTAATAAGGCACTTTTGGTGTATAGATCATGCCCATGTAGTATCAATGCTCAATTCTTTGTCATTTAAGAGTTAAATCACTTTTGTTTTTGTTTATGCAGTTCTAACCACTCCTCCCCTGGTGGCAACTCATACAGCCTGCATAAAAAAAATGGTTTCAATCGGATGCAGCAGCTCAATGTGTTTACTTTATCAGTTGTTTTATCTCCTGCTCTGTTAATTGAACTTGAATTATACACAGGTTGGCCCTAGCAGGCTGTCAATAGAGTAGGAGGTAAGAGGTAAGCAGTATAAATGACAGTAGGGTAGGAGGTAAGCAGTATAAATGACAGTTCCCCTTTAAACTAATATAAACAGAAATTAAATGGACATTTCACTGTCAATGCTCTAAAATAATTGGTCATATGTTCACATAAATAATGATTTTGTCCAGTAATTGATCAGTTCCCTTCCTTTAACCCTTTCCCGACACTAGGGCATGCTAAGTCGTCCTACAAAAGGAGAGCTTTAGGGCGGCATGGCACATCCAAACGATCATGCAGCCAGAGTACTTACCCTATCGGGGAGACTACCTGACAACCTAGGCAGTTCCCATATAGCCAATCCCATCAATCCGATCCCATGGTCGCTATTACACTGCCTGGGTTATCAGGAAGTTCCCCTGATCAGATTGGATATGAAATAGAAATTATACTTTTAAGTAAATGTAGCCGGATGGAACATTTGTCTAAGTATGTTATATGGGATAATGTGCTTTCCCTATCAAACAAGTACACTTATTATGTGTTCAAAGGCAAGAAGGAATGGCCTCCATCTATGTCATCTTGCACAAACCATTAATATTGATTGAAATTAGCTAAATTAGATTGTAGGAATAGTAACCCCCAACATATATTTAATAAAATCACTTATGGATAACATTCTCAGGCCTTTACCAGCTAAAGCAATTTAAACTTAAATTTTAAATGCTCAAATAAACTAGTCAACATTTCAGTTTTAAAAGCAAACCTTTCATCAGGACAGTGCTCAAAGGCATGCCTCCAAACCCTCTGGGTATGAGAGCCGGGAAGATTACTTCATACCGTAACATGCGGTGACGTCAGACTAGCATGCGAAGTGCTGTTATGGTCTGCCAATCATTGAGTAAAAAGATTCCCTAAGAAGGAATTGTAGGTGTATTGTGCCAGGTACTGCACATGCTCTTTCATTCCCTAATGTTCCTCTATGAGGAGCTTTGGATCGGCCCATCATCCTGAAGGCATGTCTCTAGGATGACGCAACCCAAGAAGGAGGTTACGGCACTACCGAGGGAGACTCGGTGCTGGAAAATGAAAGTCATTTGTTAATTTTTTTATTATTTTGGGGGTTTATAAATGGGAGGACAAATTGATAAGGGGCAACAGGACTGTAGCATTAGGAATACATATATGAGACATATATATGTATTCCTAATGCTACAGTGTTCCTTGAAGTTTAGAAAAATTACTGTTATGCATCACCTGCATATCTTAAAGCAGCACTGTCACCCCCTACCCACTGAAATACAGATAGAATCTTTAAGAAATACTCATTTTGACCATGATGAAATTTCACTGAAATTCCAATCCAGTCAAGAGATATACTGAGACAAAGTAGGGACTATTTTGTCTCTGTGTATTTCCTATGCCTGATACTTCTAGACACTGGATCAAGGTATCACCGTCTAGAAGTGTCAATCGCCCAAGCCGTCACCAGTGATGGCTGCAGGGTATTGGCTTTATCTAAGGAGGATCTAGCGGTCTTGCAGCATCCTACATAGACCTCAAAACTGTACTCTTGCACATGCGCGAGAGTACAGCAGTGACATTGGCTCCACACCCATTCCAGAGTTGACATGCAAATAAACACAGACAGGCATCATGTTTTGAACTTAATTTGCATTCCTGCAGATGATCCAGATAATAAGTAACAAGATACCATCCAATGATTGTACAGTTTTGACTTTGTGGGTCTCATCACCATGTTGCTGGTTCTGGTCTGGAAGTTGATGTCTCTATAAACGCATATAGCAAGGTACCAAAAAGATTGTGGTGAGACCAAACACAATAAAACAGCCCACAGAGCGAATAAAAAAAAAAAGATTGTTATGTATCACCTGTATATCTCAAGTTGGACTTTGAGAAGAACCCTTGGAACTTGGGACCTGAAGTGTAAAATTCACTTTAAAATTGAAATTACTTATTATTTCACCTTTACTTAACAATTTAAAGCAAATTCTATTTTCCGAGTTTACCACCAGGGGACAGTAAAGCATTTGTTAAAAATAAATAAACATAAGCGTTCCGTCCTTGACTCTGAATGAGAAAGGGAAAATAGAAAATCAATGAAGGCTACAGTACAAGCTTTGAGAGCATGCAAATGATATTGCTTAAAAGAACACCATCAGCGAAATTAAAGTTGTATTATCTCCTCTGATAATTTTATAAATAGACTAAGACTATACTCCATCCAAACAAATAGAGAAAAAAGACAATAAGAATAACTGTTCAATTACAAACAGTCAAAGGAACTTCAAAGCATTTCCAGACAGCTTCAAGAATACATATACATGATCTGTAGGAGCCGTTACTCTTTACACCAAACCCCCTTATTTGTCATCCATGTAGTTTAATTGCATGGGAGCTCATTGTCTTCTCACACTGTAAACGTCAGATTCTTAAACTTGAAGGAAGCAGTTGTTTGAGAAGCATTTGCTCACACGCATAGCACTGTTCCCCATCCAACTCAGACAGCTGTGTTTTCATGTGCTTTAATCAACTAGTCTGTCAGATAACTATCAAAAACTCTCACTGATGCACCACAAAAACTGAGACAATTATCTGCATAGATATACTGCATGTCATTTACATGCCAATGCTCTTTTGCTCACATAGTAAGTAACGTTTTAATGAATGATCATTGGTACATAGCCGTAGAGCCAGTTATCCTTATTTATAATGATCAATATATTGCTCTTTTGACCAGAGCCACCATCAGAATTATTGGAGCCACTTAACATAAATTGTCCCTCCCCCCCACACCTAGATATACACTCCTTCTTACACACACATAAACTGTTAGATACATACACTGTTCCAGAAAACACAAATATACACACTGCCAGATACAAATGCACAATAACCACAATGTCAGGCACACAAACATATGGTCACACACACATACACAGATACACAAAATTAAACACACACACTCTCTGACGTATATACATAGATTTTCACTGTCAGATATACGTGGACATATGCACACACTCATTGTCAGATGCACAGTCAGAAACAGACACACAGTTAGACAAACACAGTCTGTTGCAGACACACAAACTGTTAAACAGACACATAGTCAGACATGCATAAACACACAGACACAGGTGCACACACACTGTCAAACAGACAAAATATCGGACAAATATTTAGGCACATATATGCATACAACACAGTGCTGCACTAGGGAGAGTCAGAGGAGTCACTCACATGGCCCAGTCCAATGGTACTACTACCCAGGACAAGACCAACCCACCGATAAATTTCCTGGTATCCTGGGAAAAGAGGGATGCAGAGAGAAACTATCACGGTCATTTCAGACCTAGGAGGTCACCCTCAGATTGGGGTCAGGCTCATAATGCCAATTCAGTAGTGATGATTTCAATAGATTTAAAGGGTTATATGCAGTGCTCATTTTGGGTGTAACATACAGCTCATCAGTCAGGGGCAACTATATGACCCCAGCTAAAACATTTAACCCGGCTCACACCAAAAGGAAGGGATGTTCCATGCCATCCCCACGGTGTTAAAGCCCACTATTATTACGATCACATGGAATATGCTAATGATATGAAAGGATTAAAGAGAAATAAAACATGTTAAATTGTATATCCCTACAAATTGTGGGTGCAAATTCATTGTCTCTCTTATTTAGGAAACTGTGCAGTGGATTTATTTATTAAATCCACATGGATATCATATATGTAGGTCGGTTTATTACATTGTGTAAAGGGTAGTTTTATTATCAATTATGTTGTAAGTCAGTTAAAATTCCTGTGATATTTATTGTTGTGGGAGGCTGGATTCCCAACATAACTAATCACAAAATAGTAAAAAACAAAAAGTTAGCATTTAGTAATAAATGTCATGACTGCTAGGGTCCAACACGCAGAAACTATGTAAACATATACATAGAAAAAGAAAGGAAAAATAAAAGGACAGAGCGTAAACCGGACCTTAGAATAGCTGGACTAATATGCTAGAGATAGAGAATGGTCAAAGGGAAAGCCGAGGTCAGGGAAGCCAGAAACACTCAAATACCGTTTAAACAAGCCAAAGTCAAGGGAACCAGAAATCGGAATAACCAGGAAAAGCCAAGATCAGAATACCAGGAAATCAGAATCACAAGGATAAACGCACTCTCAGGAACCAGGAACAAGAAACCACGACAGGGCAAGGAATTGTAGTGAATTAAGGATTTAAATATCCCTCTCTGGGCTCTGATTGGTCAGAGGATGACCTCTGACCCCAGAAAGTGCGCGTGCGTTGACGTCGTGGCATCACGCGCACATCCGTATAATTTTGAGGGGCAGAGCTTGTGATGTGCCCGACCACGTGATCAGCACCATCTTTGATTTGGGCGCACTGCCCAGAAGACGCAGTGGAGCGGTTCCCGACTCGCCGACTAACAGGTAGGCTCGCTATATCGGCGAGGTCGTGCCAGTCGGGCACGGATGCGCCATGCAGTGGGCCGGGAGCCGCAACAGTACCCCCACTCGAACACCGCTCACCAGGCGGGAATGAGCTGGCTTGTGAGGGAAGTGGTTGTGAAATGACCGGACAAGACGGGGCGCATGAACCTGGTCAGCAGGAACCCAACTACGTTCCTCTGGACATTATCCTTTCCAGTCAACTAGATAAGACAAAATACCTCTGGAGATTTTGGAGTCCAATATAGAACGAACTTCATACTCCTCCTGATCACCCACTACCAAGGGCGGAGGAGGGGCAGCCACTTTAGTGTATCTATTGCAAATAAGTGGCTTAAGCAAGGACACATGAAATAAATTGGCAATTCTCATGTGCGCAGGAAGTGCCAAGGAATAAGTCACAGGGTTAATACGACGGAGGACCCGAAAAGGACCTATGTGCTGAGGGGCAAATTTCATTGAAGGAACCTTAAGTTTGATATGACGTGTGGATAACCACACCTTGTCTCCTGCTTGATAGACAGGATTGGCACCCCGTCTCTTGTCAGCTTGGATCTTAGCATGTTTTGATGCCTTCTGTAGTGCTGTATGAACAGAATCCCAAGTGTCATGAATAGAATTCAAACGGGTGTTCAAGGCAGGAATATCAGTGTCTGAAAATTCAAAAGGTAAAACAGTGGGGTGATAACCCTGATTCACAAAAAATAGACTATGATTAGATGATTCATGAGTCGCATTATTTCTGGCGAACTCAGCCATGGGTAAGAGTTCATACTAGTTAGACTGATTGGCATTGATAAAACAATGTAAATAAGATTCTAAAGACTGATTGGCCCCCTCTGCTGCGCCATTAGTCTGAGGGTGATATGCTGAGGAAAATGAAAGTTCTATACCCAATTGCTTACAAAAGGCATGCCAGAACCTAGAAATAAATTGGGTACCTCTTTCAGATACTATGTTTTTAGGCACTCCATGTAACCGAAAGATCTCTTTCAAAAATATTTGTACAAGATCTTGAGCAGATGGTAATTTTTTAAGAGGTACAAAATGTGCCATTTTTGAGACTCTATCTATGACCATAAGGATTGTGTTATATCCGTTTGAACTGAGCAGATCCACCATAAAATCCATGGCTAAATGGGTCCATAGAGCATTAGGTATTGGCAGTGGTTGTAACAACCCAGGAGGAGATTTGAGGGATGCTTTGGAAACGGCACATATTTGACAAGCCCCTATATAATCTTTGATGTCGTTCCTAAGTGTAGGCCACCAGAACCTCCTGGAAATAGCAGAGAGAGTTTTATAGACTCCAGGATGACCTGCTGTCAAATTATCATGGAATAATCCAAGTACCTTTTTCCTTAATGGTGGTGAAACGTACAATTTATCCAGAGGTCTCTCCACGGGTGCCTGATTTTGATCTGCTATTATGGCACAGAAGAGTGGAGAAGACACTTCGGAAACTGTAGTAGCAATAAGGCATTCTGGAGGTATGATAGGGAATACCTCTTGTTCAAGAACCTCATCTGTCTTAAACTGCATAGACAGCGCATCTGTCTTGGTGTTCTTGGTCCCGGGCCTATACGTAATTACAAAATTAAATCGGGAGAGGAACAATGACCATCTAGCCTGACGAGAGGACAATCTCTTAGCGTCCCCAATACAGGGAGTGCAGAATTATTAGGCAAATGAGTATTTTGACCACATCATCCTCTTTATGCATGTTGTCTTACTCCAAGCTGTATAGGCTCGAAAGCCTACTACCAATTAAGCATATTAGGTGATGTGCATCTCTGTAATGAGAAGGGGTGTGGCGGAGTTGACGTAATGACGGACGTGCACGTGTGCACGTGCGACTGGGCGGAGCTACGCTGGTAGAAGGAGGATGAGCGTGGCGGGAAGCGTGGAGGGATCCGAGCCAGAGCTGCGAGTCAAGAGCTCTGCACGATTGCTCTGTTGGTAACCGGGTGAAATCGGCCTTCTGGGGAGACAGAGCACGGAGCACGGAGCACGGAGAATACACACAGCAGCCGAAAGGCTACAGATAAGCACACTTACTCTTACGCTATGCAATTTATGCACCCCATGCAATCTATGGTGTAAAGCACGAGTTATAATATTGAGATATCTTTCCCTAAGGATATAAGGTTCTAAGGCTGAATATATTAGACAACTAGTGCTACTTCCCCAGGGGTTGACTGAAGTTAAGTCTTTTATATCTCTTTTTTTATCATTCCAAACAGTTTGCTCTTTCTTTTTGCCAAAAAACTTAATAGATAAATATATAAACATTAAAGCCAGATACTGGAGGACTTAGGATCGGGACTGTAGAATTTCATTAAGACATGGCATCTAAAATACAGGAGAGAGCAGTCTTAAAAAGAGACAAGAAAAATCCCAAAACAGGAAGAGAAGCAATAAACTTTTTTTCACCAGAAAATAAAAAAAAGACAGAGGAAGATGTTTTATCAAATTCAAAACTAGACCAGACATTAAACAGTTCCGAAAATTCTGTGAGTAATTATATCACTACAGAGTTTTTGGAGAGATGTCTAAACTCCCAGTCAGATATACTAATGAAGCAAATAAATCAGAATTCAGAGGTGATCTTAAGTCAAATGAAACTCCTAACTGAGAAAATAACTGTGGCTGAAGAAAAAATTAATTGCCTGGAATTTCAGGAAAAATTATTGAAAGATCAGCATATTCAAATGGTGAAAAAAATCAAAGATTTGGAAACAAAAATAAGTGATTTGGAGGATCGCTCAAGACGCAATAATTTGCGACTAAGAAACATCTCAGAAAAGATTACCCAGGATAAGATTTTGGAATTTCTAGCTAAGTTATGGAAGGCCTGGGGGATAGAGACAGAGAAATATAATTGTATCTTGGAAAGGTTCCACAGATTGTATAGAGTTAAAAATATCCCAGAAACCAAGGCAAGAGATATTATCTGTTGTTTTCAATCATTCCAATTTAAAGAGGAGGTTTTGAAAGCAAGTAGAGTTAGGAAACCTCTAGGAGAAGAATATAAGGATATAGCTGTGTTTCCAGACTTATCTTATGCAACTCGAATGCAAAGAAAAACATTCGCCCCTGTCACAGAAATACTGAGAACCCAGAAGATTAAATATACATGGGGATTTCCTACGGCAATAAGAATATTTACAAATGAGCGTCTTGAAGTCTTAGACTCAGTGGATACAGCTATAACTTGGCTAAAAGATAAGAAGATGATGTAACAGGACCAAACCTATAAGAAAAGAAAGAGAGGGCTGAATGTGTTTTAAGATAGAGGAATATTTTTTTTTTTTTTTCTCCGAGTGAGATAGTAATAATGCAGGATACATTAAGTAGTTAAATAAGGAATTCACTTGAGTAAAGATGAATACAGAATAAAACACTAGGATAGCACGAGATTAGATATAAAGCATAGAAATTATGGGATGTGATAGTTATTATGTAGTTACACTTATTAAATACCGCACAAATCCCAAATAAGAATTGGTAATATAGATTAGGAGGCTCGCACGATACTAATATATACTCACTAAAAAGCTAAATATTTCACTATAATTTAACCATTTTTTTTTTTTTTTTGGGTGAGATAATAAAGGAATGCTGGGTATAATAAGTAGTTAAATAAGAAACTCACTTGAGTAAAGATGAGTATAGAATAATAACAATATGAAAGCACGAGTTCAGATATAATATATAGAAATAATGGGAATTGAAACTTATTAGGTAGCTATATTTGTTAAATAATTCACAAATCCTAAATAAGGAGTAGAAATTTAGAATATGTGGCTTGCACGGTATAGATATACACTTACAAAAGACTCAATATATCACTGCATTTTAGGTTCTTATTTTTTTTTTTTTTTTTTCTCCCCTCCTCTTTTCCCTTTTTTCGCCACCTCTATAGACCAGCGTAGTCCGCCTATAAGTTCTAAATAGAACTTAGTGATTGCCTTAATAAGGTAATTAATTATGTATGGAAGAAGGTCTCTTAAGATTGGAGATCAAGGCATAGAAGAATGTATGACTGTGTGTAAATGGTTAGTGTATATAGAAGGTACAGCTCTGTGGGTACATAGATCAGTTTTGAGGAAATGTCAGTTGTCAGAGAATTAGGATAGGGTATGGTCAAATTTGCCACTATAAATATTCAGGGTTTAAATCTTCCACATAAGAGATTGGCTTTTAGAGATTATATAACGACAGAAAAAATTCAAATTATTTTGATACAAGAGACCCATTGGATTGCAGGAGATATCACTAGATGGTTTGGTAATAATTTCCCTTCAGTAATAACTTCCTCTAAAAAAGATGAAAAGAAAGCTGGGGTGGCTATAGGCTTCTCTAAATCATTACAAGTAGAAATTAAGCATGAGGATAGTGATACGGAGGGGAGATTTCTAATATTGATCTGTGTAATCAATGGGGAATTGTATACATTAGTGAACGTATACTTACCAAATAACAATCCGATGAGACTGTTCTCTCATATTCTAGAAAGAGTTGAAAGAGTATCTATGGGATATGTGGTAATAGGTGGAGACTTTAATTGTGTTTTGGATGTGGAACTAGATAAATTTAATGTTAATAAGATTTCTGTGGACAAAAACGGGTTGAGAAATGCGAATACATTTCAGAATATAATCCATAAAAACAATCTATATGATATCTGGAGGGTTCGGAATCCGCTGGTAAAAGATTATACATTTTATTCTTGGCCGCATAATACACACTCAAGAATTGATTTTTTTCTAGGAGATCCCAAAATTATAGATAAAGTATCCAATACAAGTATAAATATAATGATTTGGTCAGATCACAATATCATTATTATGGACACAAAGGATGGGAAATATTATCATCCCAGAACCACTTGGAAACTAGACGATTCAATACTATATAATATCGAAAATTTGAAGTTTTTAAAGGAATGGTCTCAACATTTTTTTGAGGAAAATAATCCAGAGGATACTTCAGAATTAAATACTTGGTGCTCATATAAAGCTACCATCAGAGGATACTGCATAAATATGAAGAGTAGAGCCAGGAAAATAGAAGGATCATGTTTATCAGAGTTATATATTCAATTGTATAAAGCCTCTAGACAGTATAAAGTAAAACCAGACAAAGAAGGCCAAATAAAAATAGCCAGTATTAAACAAAGTATTAAGGAAAAAATATTAGAAAACATAGAAAAGAAGATGATTAAATTAAAAATCAGATATTACTATCGACAAAATAAAGCAGACAAGATCTTATCAAATCAACTGAAAAAGAAATTTGCAGACAACCGTATAGATAAAATTGTCCATGAGGGAAATACATATAGAGCCCCAAACGAGATCGGTGAGATCTTTAATCAATATTATAAGTCACTTTACAACCTGTCAGATAGTTCTACAGAAGAATCCATAGATAAGTATATAAAAGACCTGGAGTTACCAAAGACATCACCAGATCAACTAAACTTATTAAATAAATTCATCTCTAAAGAAGAAGTAATAGATGCAATAAATAATTTAGCTAATTATAAAACCCCCGGACGCGATGGTTTTAGCAATAGGTTCTTTAAGGTAATGAAAAATATAATTGCTGAACCATTAACAAGAGCATTTAATGAAGCGGTAAATAGTGGAGCATTTCCACAAGAAATGCTTAGAGCTAATATTCTTCCAATTCTGAAAGTAGGCAAATTAGCAACGGACGTAAAGAGTTACAGACCGATCTCTTTGATAAATGTGGATGTCAAGCTTTTTGCGTCAATTATTGCAAAAAGATTAAAAATAGTTTTGCCCGGAATTATCAATTCAGATCAGGTCGGATTTGTCCCTGGAAGGAATTCAGGAAACAATATTAGAAGGTTATTGGATTCAATGGACCTGTCAGATAAGACAAAGAGTCCCCTGCTGATCCTGTCACTAGACGCAGAAAAGGCGTTTGACAGGGTCAGCTGGGGATTCATGATTAAAGCTTTAGAGGCCTTTAACATTAAGGGATGGGTGTTGGATGCGATAGGTTCGCTTTATAAGAATCCAGTGGCAAGGTCTATTGGCCAAAATATATGTTCAAATTGGTTTAGTTTAGAAAACGGCACTAGACAAGGATGTCCCCTGTCACCAATCCTGTATATAATTACGGTTGAAATTTTTGCTTCAAAAATTAGACAAAATACATTAATTAGAGGTCTACCAATTTCTAAGGGAGATTTAAAGATCTCCTTGTACGCAGATGATACTCTTTTATATGTTGTAGATCCGGAAAAATCCCTCCCTTGTGTATTAACAGAAATAGAACAGTATAGTAAGGTATCCAATTACAAATTGAACTCTTCTAAATCTATTGCAATGTACAGGAACATATCCTCGGATAAAATAACCGAATTACAAAACAAATTTAACTTTTTACAACCAGAAGAATTTGTTTATTTAGGCGTAAGAATAAACAAAAAGCTAGAAAGAATTATGGAATCCAATTTTATACATCTTTTGAAAAAAACAAATAAAGATTTAAAGGAATGGCGACAATTAGAAATATCGTGGTGGGGTAGAGTTAATACCCTAAGATACTATGTGCTCCCTAAGTGGATCTATTTATTTAGGATGTTACCACTGATTATCCCCATACCTTGGCTGAAAATGATTCAATCTTCTTTCGCCAATTTCGTGTGGAGAGGGAAAAAGCCCAGAATTAAGATCAACACCATGTGCTCTAATACAGACAGAGGGGGATTAGGCTTTCCAGATATAGTAAAATTTTATGAAGCCGGAATAATTTATCATATTGTAATGTTACAAAGGGAGATATACCAAAGAGAGGCATGGGGGAGGATAGAAACAGCTTTATGCCAATCAAAAAATTTATCTAATATTATATGGAATAACAAAAGTTATGATTACTCATTATCATTTATATTGGACCAAATTATCCCTATATGGGAAAGAATAAAGATGAAAGCAGATATTAAGAATAAGCTCTTGGGTTTTCAAAATATAGAGAGTTTGGAAATAGATATTACAAATATCTCCTTAAAAGTATGGAGAGAGGTAAATATCAGAAAGATTGAAGATCTAATGCTAAATGGTGAGCTAAAGACTTTCGATATATTGACAAGGACATTTTCTCTCCCAAATAGAGAGGCATTCTCTTATCTGAGAGTTAGGAATTATCTGAAGTCCAAAACCTTTGTAAATAGTGGGGAAACATATAATGCGTTAAAAATAATTTTCTCTAAAAAAGAGTCAAAAAACCTTTTTTCTGTTTGTACAAAATTTTTTGATATTATAAAAACAGAGAACCGCCCAACGGCAATAAAAAGTTGGGAAAAAGTTCTGAAGTTCCCCATAGATTTAGAAGAATGGTATGCTGCTATAATGAAAACAAATAAATATGTGCATAGTCTCTCCCTGATTGAAACACATTTTAAAGTAATAAATAACTGGTATTTAGTCCCCTCAAAAATATCAAGAATGTTTAACGATAACAATGATTTGTGCTGGAGATGTGGAGAAGAGAAAGGAGACTATCTCCATATATGGTGGAGCTGTAAGAGAGTAACTCCCTTATGGTCTATGGCTAATTCATTATTACACAGGTTAAATGGTATAGGAATAAAAATGACACCAGAGGTGATGTTATTACATATAAGGTGGCCTGCCCTAAGTAGAACGAATCAAATCTTGACAACACATTGTTTAATAGCATCAAAAATTATTATCGCCAGAAATTGGAAAAAGACGCAATCATTCCTGAAGAAGCAACTTATTCAACAATTAAAATATCAGATTCATATGGAATTAGGGATGTATAAAATTAAAAATCAATATAGAGAATATAGGTATGTGGGAAAATTGGCTAATCAAATTGGAGAAACAAGAGATCGAATTGACTCTTTAGAAGGACAAATTTAAATAGAATGATATAGTAGATATTTCCTATTGATATTAAATAACTTGACTCACAGAGCTGTAAAGTAAGGTTAGGTGTGAATGTGTGTATGAATGTGGTTAGGTCATCTTCTTTTTTTTTTTTTTTTTGTGTTTCTTTTTTTTTGTATCCTCTTTCTTTCTCCCTCTACTATCTTAATAATGGGGTACCTTCACTTCGGTCATCTTAATATGCTTTAGTAGAATACAATATATAAATAGTATTGATGGCTGATAGTTGATGGTTCTAAGCGGGGGAGGGATGGAGATCGGGGAGGGCGCAATTTATATGTATTTGTGATGACTATTATACCCAGCCATATATGATGACATATCTGAAATATATAAAGAGGCGGGTATTGTCTGAAATATATAAAAAAAAAAAAAAAAAAAAAAAAAAAATAAGACCTCATGTGCGTGTGGCGCTACGCGACTCCAGCTTAAATATAGATGCTGCACTGGCCAATCACAGCCATGCCATTAGTAGGCATGGCTGTGATACTTCTAAGGGCACACGAGTCAAACGCTTGTTGATTGGCTGGCCTGCAGCCTTTCAAAACACGCCATTAAATTGCCGAACACCGCACTCCAACCCGAACATACAGGGATATGTCCGTGTTTGGGTCCAGGGTCCAAAAAACTTAATGTTCGGTACGAACCCTATACTTTTGCTCAACTCTATCCACAACCAAAAAAAAACAAAACTTTTTTTAAAATTTTTTTTTTTAAAGCTGGCTTTGGGTTTTTCTTTATATGATTATGGACTAAAATTTTCTTAAGATTTAGTGCTACTCTGTAAACTATTTGTGGTTTCTCCAGCAAAATTGTGTTTAAAAGATAGTCAATTGGCCAAAATTCATTAAAAATCCTCTTTATCCTGCAACTACTCTTGCTAAAATCACATATAAAAGGAAGTACAAACTAATGCCTTTGCCAATTGCAGCACCACAAGAGTCATCTGTTTACTTGTACTTGTGGGAAACAATATATCGGCAAAACATAACAAAAATTCCGTAGACGTATTCTCCAACATGTGAGCTCTATTACCAGCACTGGAATCCTAACACCAGTAGCCAAACACATTGTAAATTTCCATCACAATAATCCTGATAATCTCCAATTCCAAGTCATTAAAAATTAAATATGAATTCTCACAAAGGTAATTTTAATCTGAGACTCTTACAAAAAGAATCAAGATACATTTATAGGTTTAACACACTGACACCTGAGGGGTTAAACGAAGAGTTTAATTACACCCCCTTTTTACATCTATAATCTTAGGACGCAGCTTAAAGTTTAGATAAACCCTGGGGTATTACTATACCCCTACTATTATACATAGGAATTAATGACACTTAACTTTTATTACATTGACAGTTCAGCTGACACAAGTTCAATTCATAACTAACAAATTTTCATTATGAACACATTTCTTACTTCTGTCCTTGCACATGAGGATATATTTACATTCTTTAACTACTATCTTACAAACTGTAGAATGCTCACCCTCTTCTCTAATTATTTTTCATCACACTAGATAATTTCACTAAACTAGGAATTGTCATCATTGGATCCTTAATATCAAGTTTTAATACATTGGGCTCAACTAATATGCTCAACCGCTCATGAACACTTCAAAATTACATATAAAGATTAAGAGATTCTGATATCAAACTATCTACATAGTCCTTATTAACAGTTTTCTTGCATCCTCGGAATAATGACATAATTCTTGAATGTTAGCATTTTTGTAACACTTTAAATAACACATAATAATTTCAGTATCCAAAGGTTTAATTTATTAAACAACCCAGGTATGCAGCCCAATTACATAAGACCACTCCTACTTAAAGGGAGTTCCAAATCTGATTGGCCATATCAAGGGTCAATCTTTACCTTTATCACATGATTGGTTATGATCTGTATCCAATGAAACCATGTCTATGGATATTTAACTGTTCCACCCGAAGAACCGCCAAACCGGCGAAACGCACGTCGGGGCTCCCTCCTAACCTGCAGGAACGAGCATTAGCTAATTGATGATGATTTAGAAGATACTTTCAGGACAGACAATATTTTCCTGCAGGTGTACAAAGTGGATTTTTTGCCGCTGCATGTAGACAGTCAGACAGTGATTATTATGATGAGTGAAACAGGGGGGATAAAGGTTGTGCTAGAAATTATAAAAACAGAGATGTTTTATAACATATTGTTACGGTTGCCCCAGGCTAGCTGAGGGTTGGATCGTAGAAAGGATGCTCCTAGTGCTCACCAAGGACCGTCAGCACCGCACCACCATAAGTACTGCAGACCCCATGAACTGCCGCTGCTGGGTTGGGGTCTTGCCGTCTCCTACCCACTCTGGACCTACGACAAGGCTCCAGGTTCCAGAGGGTAAACCTCTCTTCCTCCCAGAGAGCGAAGCAGGATC
>OW240912.1:348328307-348353479 GCA_933207985.1 Pelobates cultripes
CAGGCAACCTAATGTTAACCCTTTGAAGCAGGGGAGGTTGAGACCTGCAAACATGATGAAACTTACTCCATCCTTAAACATAAACCCCTCAAACTTAATTGGCAAGGACATACCCCCGCCACCAGATCCACTGTTTTACCCCTAAAATCAACGGGGAACCCCACCAAAACCACCCATGGCCTGTTCCACCGCCTCCTGTAGGGCAAGATTAAAAAGGTCGAGCCCGACCTCCGTTAGGTGCACACCATCCCCCCGACCTGAACCCCATCAAGAATCTATGGAGCATTGCCGAGAGAAAGATTAGAGACATGAGACCAAACAATGCAGAATTGCTGAAGGCCGCTATTGAAGCATCCTGGTCTTCCATAACACGTCAGCAGTGCCACAGGCTCATAGCTTCCATGCCACGCTGCATTGAGGCAGTAATTGCTGCAAAAGGGGCCCAAACCAAGTACTGAGTCCATATGCATGCTTTTACTTTTCATAGGTCCGATATTGTTCTATGTACACTCCATATTTTATTGATTGCATGTAATATTCTCATTTACTGAGATTGTGGATTTGGGGTTTTCATGAGCTGTAAGCCATAATCATCGCACTTATGACAAATCACGGCTTGAACTATCTTACTTTGCATGTAATGCCTCATATCTCATGCCAAAAATAAGACCCGCCCCTGGTGCCAAATTCTCTAGGTACATCCCTGTAATATGTACCATCTTTTGTATAAATATTGCGGTGCACACTCAATAAAAAAAAAAAAAGAATAATAAAAAAAAGATTATATATATATATATATATATATATATATATATATATATATATATATATATAGTAAATGGAGAAAAGCAGGCTGCACTCACGGGCTTAAGAATTCGAAAAGTGGTATTTATTCCATCAAAAAATAGAAAACAATCAACGTTTCGGTCCGCACAGGGACCTTCCTCAGGATCAAATTTTACAAATATATTCTAAAACTACCTCTAATATATCATATTACATTAATCATAAGTGACTTACCCCAGGTGATGTAAAGCTTCCCCGGCGTTCACCGCTGAACACCGCGCATGTGCGCCCTATCGAGTGCCCTCACGCTGACCCGCGGTTCATGCGTGATGACGTAAAGAACGCCGTTTCCACGGCAACGTTTACAGCCATCACCATGGAATCGCTGTGAATACACTGTAGCAAATTAAATTACCCGATGGTGAAAAACTGTATATATAAAGAGAAATTAACTAAATAATTATCTACATAAATAAACAAACATAAATCCACAGGGTCTCCATTAGATAATTACTAATATCGGACTATAAATACTTTAAACATTTAAAAAAGACTCCTATACCATTATTTTATATCATTTAGTTTTTACATCATGATGTGATTTTAACTTTAATTTTTAGATTTTTAGAAAGTGAAGATTCCAACTATATATACCGCAATTACTGTACATTTTAAAGTGTAGGACTCTTATGATCCTATCACACTTTCGCTTGGAGACTACTCCTTTAGCTCAATGTTGTTACAGTTTTCAAAAATGGGTATCATTAGTTAAACTAATGGAATAGTTTATAAATACTTCCTTAATCTAAACAGAGCCTAAATCTGAACCCAATGGGACACTAATTAAAGTATATAAAGTATTATGCCTAGACCCATAAAAGATATGAAAATTTCCATAATTATAAACTCAGGTAACATATATAGTGCTAATTCTTAACTTTAGCTTATTTAGAAATTTTTATTAAATAGGGACCGTTCACGAATATTTTTTTTTTTACTTAGCTAACCTATATTACCATAAGTTCCCAATATATATTATATGAGCATATCTTTTACTATCTGTATATGATTAATATTTACAAAAATTATATACATAAATTATTTACATTATTATTGCAAGCATTAAAGGAACGAGTGATACGATATTGTTTCATTTAGTCCTTTTGGTGAGACCATGTCGAGTCTGAAAATCCAGAATGTCTCTCTGTTGAGTAATAATTTTCCCCTATCCCCACCTCTCCGTGGTTCAGGGATATGGTCTATCGCCGTAAATTTAAGTGTTGTAAGTGGATGCTGTAAGTCCAAAAAATGCCTAGCGACTGGTTTGTCACTTTTGCCATCTCTGTAAGCAGTTCGAATATTGGAGCGGTGTCCTCGAATACGGTCACATAGTTGAGTTTCTGTTTTGCCTATGTATGACAGGCCACAAGGGCATGAAATTTTGTATATCACAAACATCGTTCTGCAGGTAATCGTAAAGTTAATCAGGAACCTTTCATTTGTGTGTGGATGGTTAAAGGTGCGTGATGGTACCATATGGCTGCAAGTTACGCAGCCTAAACATCTGACGCTACCCCGTTTTTGGATATTATCCGTTTGTATATAACTTTGTGTAGGATCCGTCTTTACCAGCATATCCCGTAAATTTCTATTTCGTTTGTAACATATAAGAGGCTGTTGTCTAAAAATCAATGGAAGCGTGGAATCTTGTGCCAACATATTCCAGTTCCTTTTTATGGTATTTGATAAATTAATTGCCTTGTCATTATAGGTCATAGGACATACTATTCGACTTTGTGATGTAGCCAAACTTTTTGGACTATGTTCTCTAGCTTGTCGCAACGAACATTCAAGGTCTGACTTTTTATATCCTCTGGACAGAAATTTGTCTTTCATTTCCTCTAATTGTTCTTCCCTCCTTTCATTAGAAGAATTATTGCGTATGGTTCTTAAGAATTGTGCTTTAGGTAATGACGCCTTTAACTGTTGCGGGTGTGCACTTCGTGCATGAAGGAGTGTGTTCCAATTAGTTGGTTTGGTGTACAAAGAATATTGTAGACTATTATTTTCAGTCCAAATCTGTAGATCCAGAAAGTGTACCTTGTTAGTACTTATTTCTGACGTAAATCTAATCAGACTTTCTAGTCCATTAAGATTATCAACCATCTGTTGCGCTTCTTGTACTGTACCGGTCCAAATTATTAATAGGTCATCGATAAATCTGAAAAAATTCATGATTTTATCTCCATAAATTGGGAGTATATTTGTTGTTTCAAAAATGTACATATATACATTCGCGTACATGGTGGCCATTGCCGCCCCCATGGACGTTCCAGCAATCTGTAAAAAACAGTCTTCCTCAAATCTGAAATAGTTGTTAGATAGTGCTAATTCCAACATTTGAAGGATATATTCTATGCATGGCCCCTTATAAGACTTTGAGTGTGTGAGAACTTGTCTCATTGCTTCTATCCCCTGTGTATGGGGGATTACAGTGTAAAGACTTCTAACATCCATGGTCATTAATACCACCTCCTTGTCTTTCATCTGTATTGATGTTAATTTTTTGATTAGTGTAGGGGTATCCTTAATGCATGTTTCCGGATCGGAGACTGGTTGTTTGAATAATTTATCAAGCCACTTAGCTATAGGTTTGAGCACACCTCCTACAGCCGAGACAATCGGTCTCCCAGGGGGGTGTATTGGATCCTTATGGAGTTTAGGAATAGTGTAGATGACCGGTATTTTGGGATGCTTATTATACAAACATTCTGCTGTCTTTGGTTCAATGTATCCAGCCATTACTCCTATATTCAATGCGTCTTCAATCTTTCTCTGTATCTCCTTCGTAGGATCTTGTTTCAATTGCTTATATGTAGATTTGCATTGTAACTGTGCCCTTAGTTCCTCGGCATAATTTGTATACTGCATGACCACAATGCCTCCCCCTATATCAGCTGGCCTGATTATGATATTGGGGTCTTCTGACAAATTCTGTACAAGTTTTCTTTGTTTATTTGTCAGATTCTGGGGTTGTCTTTTGTGTTTTAATATCTGAATTCGAGATTCATTCATCACTGTAGAGATGTATGTTTTTAAAGTTGGATTATTAGTGACTGGATCAAACGTTGATTTAGATCTTAAAATTCCCTGTTGCTGTCCCTCTATTAAGTTTGGTTGAAAAAATTTTTTAGCATAAAATTCTTTGAGACGTAAGTTTCGTCCAAAACGAAACATCTCTGTATTCCACTTAAATAAATGTGGTTTGGTGGTTGGGACAAAAGAGAGGCCCCTGCTGAGAATTTGATTTTGTTAGCACTCTCTCTGATAAGCACTCTCTGATAAGTTGAAAATGGGCATTACTTCCTTGGAGGTTTTGAGCGACTGCCCAAAGGTCTTACCACCTTGTTCTCTCCTGATGTGACCTTTTCTTGGCTTTTTGATCGACTGCGTGTTGTGGTAGCTCCCCCTATGGTTTCTAAAAAAACCTTCTGCGGTTGTCTAGAGAATTCATTGTCTGAAGCAGACTCACCAGAAGTAATGTCTACTATAGGGACCTTCGGTCTTATTATGCGTTTTCTTGGGCGTCTTTGTCTTTGTTGACTCCCTGAAAGCCATTTATATAGTGTGTTCTCGATAATCCTGTTGCACACGTTCCAGTTTCTGCTTTTTGAATTTAATTAATTCATTTTGGTATTTAGCAACCTCTTCCTTTAGGTTTTGTTGTAATTTAATGCCTTCAGTTGTATTCAATAAAAGTGCATGTTGTGTTTCTATATCCAATATCTTTTGACGTACATCTGTTAAGTCTGACCTAACGTCCTTAATCGCAATCAACATTAGGTCAAGAGAGGCACCTGTGTCCATTCTCTGCAGACTTGTGGTTTATGTCTGCCTATTGTTGGAACATTCATTATTCTAAACCCTCTAGGGATTTGTTTAGACTTAAAATAATCAGAGAGGAATACTCCATGAAGGTCTAAATCCACTGCTTTTTTATGTAATTTCAACAGTTGAAAATAAACATCCTTGTTAGTGTAAGTAGTAGTTAACTCCAGACTGGACTTATCCCATAATATAGCTTTAGTCTCTTCTGGAGTAAATTGCAGAGTATCTGCATTTTCTGAAAAAGCTCCTGCTTGCAATAAAAAATCATCCATTTCTCAATCCTGGTAAGATCTTAATTCAATGCACATTAGCTAAATACTCAGGTAGTTAGCTTTAAAAGTAAAACAATATTGCTGGTGCACAGGTAGAGTTTTCCCTATAACTCCAATAATAAACATATACAGTACAAAAGTTCCTTGCACTCACGCTTGATGTAGTTAACTATGCCTTATGAGGCTTGCCGGGTGCCAATCCTTTAGGGATATTAGATGTAGTAAATGGAGAAAAGCAGGCTGCACTCACGGGCTTAAGAATTCGAAAAGTGGTATTTATTCCATCAAAAAATAGAAAACAATCAACGTTTCAGTCCGCACAGGGACCTTCCTCAGGATCAAATAGTACAAATATATTCTAAAACTACCTCTAATATATATCATATTACATTAATCATAAGTGACTTACCCCAGGTGATGTAAAGCTTCCCTGGCGTTCACCGCTGAACACCGCGCATGTGCGCCCTTTCGAGTGCCCTCACGCTGACTCGCGGTTCATGCGTGATGACGTAAAGAACGCCGTTTGCACGGCATCGTTTACAGCCATCACCATGGAATCGCTATATATATATATATATATATATATATATATATATATACAGGGCCGGACTGGGAAGATAATTCAGCCCGGGCATTTTTTAATTACAGCGGCCCACTACAAAGGGGGCGGGGCCAGATAGGGTGTGTTTTGTCATCACCAATGACAAGCACGCCCCATCACAAAGTGAGCATGTTGGTTCAATGCTCTTCCAGGGCAGACCATGCGCAGAGCTCTGCTGAAGAGCTCTGGCATGAGAAAAAGACCCTGTATTTGTTCTGCACAGCGCAAGCAAATTCAATAACATGCTTGCACTGTGTTTGCTTGTAATTTGTCTCTGGTGTCTCCATAGTTGGGATACCAGGAGACAAAAATGCTAGGAAAGCATATTGTGCAGTGTGTGTGAGGGTGCTGTGTGTGTGTGTGTAAGGGGTGTAGTGTGTGAGTGATGGGTGCTGTGTTTGCGTGAGGGTGCTATGTGCGTGTGAGGAAGCTGGTGCAGTGTGTGTGTGTGTGTGTGTGTGTGTGTGTACTGTAAGTGTTAGGGGTGCAGTGTGTGTGTGCTATGCGTGTCGGGTGCAGTGAGTGTGTGCTGTGCATGTCAGGGGTGCAGTGTGTGTGTTAGGGGTGCAGTGTGTGTGTGTGTGTGAGGGTGCTGTAAGTGTTAGGGGTGCAATGTGTGTGTGTGAGTGAGGGTGCTGTGAGTGTGTGTGTGTGTGTGCTGTAGTGTTAGGGGTGCAGTGTGTGTGAGTGTGTGAGTGAGGGTGCTGTGAGTGTCAGGGGTGTGTGTGTGTGTGTGTGCTGTGAGTGTCAGGGGTGCAGTGTGTGTGTGAGTGTCAGGGGTGCAGTGTGTGTGTGCTGTGTCAGGGGTGCAGTGTGTGTGTGTGAGTGAGTGGTCTGTCAGGGTGCAGTGTGTGTGTGTGTGTGTGAGTGAGTGTCAGGGGTGCAGTGTGTGAGTGAGTGTCAGGGGTGCAGTGTGTGTGTGCTGTGAGTGTCAGGGGTGCAGTGTGTGTGTGTGTGTGTGTGAGTGTCAGGGTGCAGTGTGTGTGTGTGTGTGTCAGGGGTGCAGTGTGTGTGTGTGTGTGTGTGCTGTGAGTGTCAGGGGTGCAGTGTGTGTGTGTGAGTGAGGGTGCTGTGAGTGTTAGGGGTGTCTGTGAGGCTGATGTGAGTTAGGTGATTATTTCCCCCCTCCCTGCTTACCTTTAGCCTGTGAGGGTGGGTGGGGGGGTCCTGCTGCTGGGGCTGCCATCCATCCCCGGTGGTCCTAGTGGTGAGTGAACTCTAGCCTGTGAGGCTAGAGTTCACTCTCGCGAGACCCGTAGCGTTGCCATGGCAACGCTCCGAATCTCGCGCGAGGAACCTGGCGGAGCTGTTAGTTAAAGCTCCGCCGGGTTCCTCTCCTGGCAGGCTGGCTCCCTCCCTCTCTCCCCCGGCGGCCGCAGTATTCTGCATGTGGGCCGGTGAGGGAGATCTCTAATCTCCACACCGGCCCACCGTGGACTACTGCAGGGCCGGCACTCGGGTAGCGCTGGCCCTGCATAGACCGGCAGGGGAGATCCTGTGATCTCCCTGCCGGCCTCGGCCCCACGGCCACCACGGCCCACCAGGCATTTGCCCGGTGTGCCCGATGGCCAGTCCGGGCCTGTATATATACAATTTCACATTTATTTTTCTTCATAGAGAGAATCTATAATATTATGAAGAATAAAGAATAAAACAGTCGGTGACTCAGTGACTTTAAAACATAAACACAAACACATTCTTCAGGCAATACATGCAATACATGCAATATAGTTATATATGTATATATATATCGTCATCTTCCATTTCACTGCCATGGGCACTATAGTTTTTCAGTTAATTTGTCCTCACCATCCATTGCTCCAAAACAGATTACTTAAATGGCTTATACGACACTTAGCAGTCATGGCAAACATCCCTTGGGTTGTAGAAAGCCCTCAGGACTGCTGCAGATGCATTACAGCTGCTGAGAAGAGACATCCTATATTTATTTTAGAATATTTTAAGCACACGAATCATCAATAGCACATAAAAATTGTAAATAAAATATTGTATGGGTAGAAAAATGAATTGTCCAAATAAAATAAATGTATCCCTGGTTTCTGTTAGTTCAAATTACCAGAGATTTGACATCTTTTCTACTGTGAGACCATTGTGTGTCCATGGATGTAAACTTAACTAAAAACTAAAATCTCCTTTATATGCCTGTTTTGGGCTTTAGGCACCCACATTTCAGTGTTGTACTTGATCTTTATTTGTTAACCATTTCCCTACCAACATCATGTATACACTTTCCTACCTTCATTGTTTATAACAAAGCAATGCAAATTTAAATTTAGCCCATGAAGCCTTACTTAAATTCGTCTTAGGTCTGGAATTTAAGTTCAGAGTGTAGTCTTCCGTCTGTTTGTATACTGGCTCTCTCTATATTGCAAGGGTACTCCAAATGTCAAGATCCATCTTTACTACTTTCACACAAGAAGAAAATCTAAAATAGAAACTTAAAGGGACATTACAGTCTCTAGAACCACTGCAGCTACATTATTACAGCTTAATGTAGTGTTCCCAGTGTCTATAGCCTGTCCCTTTTCAGAGAAATGTTTTTTATCTGAAAAGTTTCTACATTGCTGCCAAGTAACACCTCTCGTGGCAGTCACTCAGATGACCAATACAGGTGCCTCCTAGTCCAGTGCTGCATGGGGGAGAGGGGAGAGGGGCTAAACTATTAGTTTAACACTTTAATGTTAGGAGTAAATGTCTGTATTCCTGACACTATAGTATTTTCTTTAATTAATGCAGTTTAACAATCAGGGAGAAGGAAGGTGTTACAGCAGCTTGCCAACCCCTGTAGTGCATTTGTAACAGTGCAGATGGGCAACATACCTAAGTTTTAAAAAATGTTCTTGTGCTACTTTATTAAGCTGCAAAGCTATAAATGCCATCAGATTTCTAACAAACACTCACGAGCAAGATATTTTACCATTTTACATATCTATTCTTGTTTACCATATTTGACAAAAAATGGTATTTCTGCTTATATGCCAATATTTCAGACCCTGCATTCAGGAAAGGGAAGGACATTCCCATTTTTGAACGCCTGATATAAGAATGACACCCCACACACTTTCCAAGGCTCATATTTGAATGTACATGCACTGAGTATAGTGGAGTTGCCAGGGGCTATGGGGAGTAATTACAATAACTTTAACTGAGTAAAATCCCAATTTTGCAAGAGTAGCTTCATAGATGGGAGCATGTTTGGGAAGACTGGTCTCATTGATCTAGGAATCCAAAATAGATACTGGATCCCCTTTGGCAATGAACGATTGTGATCCAATGTGCACCTATTGTGGCCCATAAATGTTAGAATGCCTGGTGATCACAATCCCCAATATCGCCCCTCTACAGTAGACTCTAATGTGTGGTAGTCCTAGACCTCCCACAGTAATTGATTTTTTAAAAAATGTTTGAAAGGTTCCCTGTGGTTTGCTCAATGGGAAGGCTTGAATGACCCAAAGTATCTCATCACTTGAGATAGGTGCAGATATAGACTCTATATGATCTAATATCCTCAGTCAGCTGCGATTGAATGGGTCCGAGTTCAGTTTGTATAATTTGATATAGTATTTGGCAAAAGTATTTCTAATGTCAGATGGAGCTGTAACTTTGTGCCCTGTGGGAGAAAGGAGATGGGCTTGCTTATCTTTCAACCTGTTTCCCAGGACATCATTTTGAACCTATAATTATGTAAGTTGAAAACCTACTTTATCTAAGTTGGCATTATTAATCTTCCATTGGGGACTTATAATTTGCTCCTTCAGTTTTAGAGATGGGGATTATTGATTGTCTGCTTAGGTCATTCAACTGTTTATGTAATTCCAGTGACTGTTCTTGAAATCTTCTTTTGAGAATGCCTGTTCTTTGGATTAATAAACCCAGAATAACAGGTTTGTGTGCCAATTATTGAGTTTATGATGACAACCCAGATTCCTTATTAAGCTTAATGTAATGAGCCAATTCTTTTTCAAGTGTGGACATAAATTCCAAGTCACTCAAGAGTGACTTATTCAACCTTTCACAGACTGTGGCTTCTGTAATCGTACTGGTTCTTTAAAATCAAGGGTACAGGAGCATGGTCAGACCATGACACCAAACCAATCATGTAATCATGTTAAAATTAAAAGGGTTGGTCATTGGACTGTAAAGTAGCCAGATTATCTTACTTGTACATCATTTTTATTATTTTGTATCACTGCAGCAATCAATGAACACAAATGTTATATTCTATATGTTATGTAGAAGCCAGTTTTCAATAATTCCTAGATTTAAAAAAGTACTTTGTAATGAAAGAGTTAGTGATATGCTCTGTATATTCTAAAGGTCTTCACATTTTTTCTTAAAAATAGATAAAACATATTTCTACCTCTGTAAACATAGAAAATATGTTACTATATTTTTAATAAATCATTTTAGTCTCTCATTTCATTTCATATTTTTTTTTTTACTATTTAGAGCAAAATTAATGTAGTGAGAAGTATGTGCCAATATAAATAGCAGTGCCTTATAAGTGCTGGATTAAGGACCTGGAGATGCAAATTATTGTGGATCTAATTATGTATTCCAAATTTTGGATATCATGCATATATATATATATATATATATATATATATACAACCATTCCCATGTGCATTTATAAAGATAGACATTTCAAGTATATAAAATCCATCTTTACAATCAGGCTGAGCCACATAGAAAATTGTTGGAAGAGAAAGGAGTACAACAGGTTCCTACCTAACCTGTGGGCTATGGAGAACAGTGAATCCATCATAAGAGGCACAGGGGTCTGTGTGCAATGGGTCCCGGTCATTTTGAGCCACATGGTCTTATTCAGGGTACATATCAAATACAAATTACTAGCATATAAATTGCAAAAACTACCCTTTTTCCCATTTTGTTCAGCCAGGAGAGAGACAATATCTGTACTGGTTTATAACAAAATAGTCTCTTCCTTCATGTCCTTTGTGGTTCTAATGGGAGATTATTGACAAGCTGCACCAGGTATATGTCATTATATCTTTGTTCTGTTAGTTGGAGCTTTCACATAACACTAAAAGATAGTAGATAAGGAGTTCTGTGTCAGACACCTACATATTCCGCACAGAAGAGCAGAGTCCTCCCAATAAATTAGAAAAATAATGTTAGGAAAACTTCAGGCACACAAACTGTTGACTAGATATATTATCCCCGAATTATAAGAACCAGTAACACATCTTTCAAACAAAAAAATATATATTTTCAAATTTGAGTGCCACTTTGGAAGACATATGAGTATGGTATTAATATGGGTTAAACATATACCCTGAATTAACTAATTAATTACTTTTAGCTTAGGAAAGATATAGTAGTTCTTGCCAATGACACTGGAATTAGAACATTTGCTCCGATGTTTATATTTGACTAATGATTGCACTGTAATTACTTGGCAAACACATAAACAGAGCTCAGCTATTAACTTGGATTATAAACTAATGCATTTTGATGATTAAGTGTGTTTGTCAGACAACATAAAATGTTTATTGTTTGCCATACTAAAAAACTACTTCTAGAAATGTTTGAGCAGATCATTGGCTAGACAGCAGGTAAATAGACAGACAAACAAAAAGACAAACAGCACAGGAGAGCTGGCAAGGGGTGTAGGGGGTAATTGTTCCCCAAGTCAACATGGTGGGGTAGAGGATCTAGTGTGTGTCTGGAATGAAATGTGTTTAGGGGTGCTGTGTGTGTGTGTGTGTGTGTGTGTGTGTGAGGGGTGCTGTATATATATATATATATATTTTTTTTTTTTTATATAAATATGTTTGGAAGTATTGTGTATGTGTGATGCAGTGTATCGGGGGGTTGTGTGTGTATGTGAGGGGTGCAGTATGTGTGTGTGAGTGCTGTGTATGATGTGTGTGAGTGCTGAGTGTGATGTGTGTGAGTGCTGAGTGTGATAGTGCTGTGTATGATGTGTGTGAGTGCTGAGTGTGATAGTGCTGTGTATGATGTGTGTGAGAGTGCTGTGTGTGAGTGCTGAGTGTGATAGTGCTGTGTATGATGTGTGTGAGTGCTGAGTGTGATAGTGCTGTGTATGATGTGTGTGAGTGCTGAGTGTGATAGTGCTGTGTATGATGTGTGTGAGTGCTGAGTGTGATAGTGCTGTGTATGATGTGTGTGAGTGTTGAGTGTGATAGTGCTGTGTATGATGTATGTGAGTGTTGTGTGTGATGTGTGTGAGTGCTGAGTGTGATAGTGCTGTGTATGATGTGTGTGAGTGCTGAGTGTGATGTGTGTGAGAGTGCTGAGTGCTGTGTGTGTGAGTGTTGTGTGTGAGAGTGCTGGGTGTGAGAGTGCTGGGTGTGAGAGTGCTGGGTGTGAGAGTGCTGGGTGTGATGTGTGTGAGAGTGTTGTGTGAGTGCTGAGAATGCTGAGTGTGATAGTGCTGTGTATAAATGTTGTGTGTTGGGGGGTAAATAAACAAATAAAACCTAAGTGGGAATAAAAAAAAAAAAAAAAGGGGGGGGGTAAATAAACAAAAAAACTAATCATGCATTATATCCCCCCCTCACCCCTTACCTTTAGCCTGCGAGGGGGAGGGGTCCGGCACGCTGGTGAGTGGGGGGGTGGGGGACTGGCACTCGCACACGATCCCTGGTGGTCCAGTGGTGACTCTCGCGAGATTGGGGCATTGCCATGGCAAGGCTCCCGATCTCGCGAGAGGAGCCCGGCGGAGCTGCAAGTTAGAGCTCCGCCGGGTCCTCTCCCTCCCTCCCCAGCCGCAGGTCTATTGAAATGGGCCGGTGAGGGAGATCTTTGATCCCCCCACCGGCCCTCCATGGAATACAGCGGGGCCGGCGCTCTGATAGTGCCGGCCCTGCATAGACCGGCAGGGGAGGTCCTGTGACCTCCCCTGCCGGCCTCGGCCCATGGCCACCGCAGCCCACCGGGCATTTGCCCGGTGTGTCCGATGGCCAGTCCGGGCCTGGTTGGAAGAGTATTACAGTTGTGATGTAGTAGACTCTTGCAGGAAATATATTAACTCAGCAATGTTTGGGTGGTGGCTTGCAATATAAATGTTTTACAGGCCTGGAATGGCCTATTGGAATAATTCCCAAATGGCTGCAGTATCCAGGGCTGACTTGTTTTCCGGTCTTAAACAAAGCCCAGCATCGGACTGAAATGTTGACAGAGTTAAGCATTTGAAAAATAAAGATTGAAGATTTGCATTAGAAGACCTCAAGTAATTATATTCTGGCTCAGAGTTATGCTCCAGGGGCACTAAAAGACATATTGTGAGTGCCAGATGTCATATATAATTAAATTTTAAGTGTATTTTGATATTATTATATATATATATATATATATATATATATATTTTTTTTTTTTTCTTAATATCAAAATATACTTAAAATTAAATTATATATGGCATCTTTCTCAACCACATGTAGATCATGCCTTTCCTAGCCTTCAGGCTTTCTCCATGGCCACTAAACAAGAGGTGGCTGCGCTTCTCCTTTCCTCTCGCCCCACCACTTGCCCACTCGATTCTGTCCCATCTCAACTTATCAGATCTCTCTCCCCTTGTCTTGTGCCTTCCTTAACACACATATTCAACTGCTCTCTCTCTTCTGGCGTTGTCCCTGCTGACCTTAAACATGCCACTGTAGTACCTATCCTGAAAAAAAAATCTCATGACCAGTCCTCCCCCTCTAACTATCATCCCATATCCCTGCTCCCTTTTTCTTCAAAGCTTCTGGAAAGACTTGTCTTTGCCCGTGTGTATCACTTCAACAATTCCAACTCTCTCTCTCTCCTTGACCCTTTTTAATCTGGCTTCTGCCCTCTCCACTCTACTAAGACTGCTCTTATCAAACTTACTAACGACCTAATCACAGCTAAATCCAAAGGCCACTACTCCATACGAATTCTTCTTGACCTCTCTGCTGCCTTTGACGCCGTTGATCATGCTCTCCTTCTTCAAACTCTTCAATCACACGGTCTCTATGACTCTGTCCTCTCGTGGTTTTCCACTTATCTCTCCCAACACTCATTCAGTGTCTCCCTTTCTAATGATACCTCCTCCCCTTGTCCTGTCTCGGTTGGCGTCCCCCAAGGCTCTGTCCTTGGTCCCTATTTTCTCTTTATACCCTCCCAGACTAACCTCTACGTCACATACCTCACCTACCTGTCTCTTGCTCTCTCCTAAAGGACAGCACTCTACTCTCTCTCATATTTCTGCTTCTTACCCACCTTATTTGATTGCTATTTCCTGTCCTAATGTGTTTTATACCCCACGTCCTATAGACTGTAAGCTCGTTTGAGCAGGGCTCTCTTCAACCTATCGTTCCTGTAAGTTTTCGTGTAATTGTCCTATTTATAGTTAAATCTCCCCTCTCATAATATTGTAAAGCACTACGTAATCTGTTGGCGCTATATAAATGGCGTTAATAACAATAATAATTATAATACTTAGCCAGAGATACATAAAAAAAGAGCGTAAATGAGTATATATCATAATGAAAGGAAAACGGTTGAATGTATACATAGGGTAGACCATGCATGGGTCAAGTATAAAGAGCCACGCCTCTTGTCAGCCCATGAATATGGTTGTATAAGCAAGGAAACATGTAGGTTTTAGCATACCCCAACTGGAGTGAAAAGGCCGGGTGATACCTTGATCAATTAAACTAAACGGTCATAAAAAAAAAAAAATCAAGGCAATTAAAAACCACTTACCTGTGACATGAAATAGTAATGAACTTAGGTGAGACTTAGGTGACAGCAATCACTGGGAGACCACTAAGGGTCCAACTTGAACTAACTTATAACATAGAGGAGGAATACTGTGTACATGAAAAGCTGGAATTTGTCTTACACGTGAGCCATACAATGGCTAAGGTGATTTGTAGTAAACATAAAAGTGACAACCAATATATACCTTGCAAACAATTGAGGGGTTAATAAAGTAGCTGACTGGGGTAACACTGTAGAACTATAAGATTAGGATAAGCAAATAAATATGATTAACAACATATAACGTGGAACTTACACTATTAGCATTGAGACCTATATTAAAATTCTAATACATGATGAACCTCTTGAAAGTATGTGACTTGAAAACCTGTCATATAAACACCCTTGTTGGTAGATGATTGATGTAAGCCGATGTTGCCTGAAAATTAATGGGATAGCCCAGAGACAGATAAGTGATGAACGTAGATAAGTGGTGAACACAGCCAGGGTCAAGTTGATAACCAACTTATCTATGAGTAGAATAGGTGGAGAACCGGAAAAAGTAGCAATGTTGAAGAAAACCGAAATTGTTTAAGTAATTACAATCAATATCAACAAGAATATATGATGAACAGTATTGCCATAGACCATAAAAGTGGACAGACAAGTTCAATAGAATTGTAATCAAGCTAACAAGTGTATTGGAAGATGTGGCGGTTGAGGATAGGTTACTACCGTCTGTGGTCGCCCCTTCCTAGTTGTGCCCAGCCCTAGAGTGATTACAGCTGCTAGCCAGTGATTATAGTCACTTGCAGAAGTGCAATCATGGTATCATCCAAACACTAGTCGAGACTTAGTGAAGGGTGAAATAGAACGGTTTATTTCAGGCAAGATACACCGTATTTATGCACAGACCCCCAGCAGAGGTCTCCATTCTAAGTAACATGAAACATAAGCCCGCCCAGGCGTCGATGTGTTTGGGAGATAATGGTATCTCTCAGACACAGGAAGCTGAATACACCAAAAAACACAAAAATACACACAATACAGTAACACATCCCACAGGTTATACATTCCCAAATAGCTCCTGGTCCCAGCTATGATCCCTGCAAATAGCAGAGCTATCGGATGTATAGAACCTGATAAATCGTCATACAAAGTCTGGGCTTTAGGCTCTGTACATACCCGAATATAGCTCCACAGAATCACTTGGTTTCAGTCGGTGGATTCAAATTTTGCGAACGTAAAGTCCTGGAGGCCATTGACGACTCTATTCACCATCCTTTGAAAGGTCCCCGGGGCATTTTTCATCTAGAACGGCATAACTCGAAATTGGTATATATAACCCCTAACTGCAGCATTTCATTGATTTGCTTCTGCATACCTTCCCGGACTGCCTGGGAATGCGGTAAAGGGGTTGCCTAAGGGGGGCCTGCCGGGGGGGTTTCTACCTTGTGGACCACTATCTGAGTGTACCCAGGATTCTGGGAAAAGGTCTCCCTCTTTGTGGTCAACAATTTTCGGTTTTGCTCCTTTTCTCAGGAGGTTAACCCTTCCCCTAGGGGGACCTGCCCTAGGTCTTCCTCCAGGTTCCCTTTTCCCAGGCAGAGGCAGGCTATCGGGGTCATCTGAGGAGGAGGAACATACGGCGGCCAGGTCCTCCACTCGCTCATGGTACACTTTCAGCATATTTACGTGGAAAGTGCACATGAGTTGTTCGTTAGCGCAACCAACCACCACGTAAGTGGTTTTGCTCAGGTGCTCCATTACATGGAAGGGCCCCTGCCAGGCTGCTTGTCACATCACACAGGTTTGAGGACCATGACCTTCTGGCCGACATGCAATCTACAAGTTTGGGCACCTCTGTCATACCAAACATGCTGTTTCCTTTGAGCTGCCTACAGGTTCTCAAGAACCGTCTGGGTCTGCTGTTCCATCCAATCCCTTAGTTCCAGCACATATGGTACGGTCGGGGTGGCTCTGATCTCCCCCGACCCCTGCCAATGCTTTTGAATGAGGTCCAGGGGGCATTACACCTTTCTCCCATACAAGAACTCAAACAGAGAAATCCTTGCAGATTCCTGCGGCACCTCTCTATATGCAAAGAGGAGGTGTATCTGGAACCACTCCCAGTCTCGGCAAGTGATAGCAAAGATCTGAAACATTTGCTTCAGCGTTTCATTGAACTGCTCACAGAGACCATTGGTCTGGGGGTGGTACGGGGAGCTACGTATGGGCTTTATCCTGCATAGCTTCCACAGTTGGTGCGTGACTTCCGCCATAAACTGGGTACCCTGGTCTGGGACTATCTCCTGGGGAAACCCCACCCTCTTACCAGAGTTTCTGCAACTGTCTCGGCCTGGATGTTCATTAATGCCACCGCCTCTGGATAGCAGGTAGCGTAGTCCACAACGGTGAGAAGGTACTTCTTACCAGAAGGACTAATCTTAGCCAGGGGTCCTACAATGTATTAAATATTAATATGAAATAAAATACGAAAGGATGTGTGCAAAAGGATTTAAGCAGTGAGATAGACCTAAGTCGTGATGACACCATGGGATTGCACCACGGTTAGGTAAGTATCTAAGTTTGCAAGATGGCGACTTGCATGTGACCGGAAGTAGCCACATGCAAATCGCTAGACCAGGAACGGTAGAGGGAAAGGTATGGAGTCCCTTTAAAAAGGTAACTAAGCCCCCCACCACCACCACCACCACCACAATTCCAGGCAAAAGCCTTAACACACATAATATGAAGATACACTTAAAATTAAGTTTTATATATTATTATATAATATAATTGTTTTGTTATAATTATTTTTTTTTCTTTATTTCTATGTTGGAGGATCTGCATGATAATTTAAATTCCCGATCAGGTCATGTAATCGGAATGTCATCGAGATCACATAGCCTGGATAGGCAGGATTTGCCGGAGGAGGTCTGCCTGGGTTGTTAGGCTGTCCCTCCTGATTGGGATCATCTCAAAAGGAAACTATCCGGTCTTCCCGCAGGGCAAAATCGTTAGGGTGTACTATGCCGCTCTATTGACATTAAAGACCCTTTTGTAGTGTGGCATAGTATGCCCTACAGCGTTAGGGGTTAATAAATCATATAATTTAAAGAAAACCCATTCATTTATACTTGACCCCAGCCATAAAATGCCAGCCTCTTTATGACAAACCATTAGACCCACTGATCACCTGACCGATCAACAGATAGACAAACAGACAGGTAAATGGACTAACAGACAGAAAAAAAATATAGAGATATTTGAGAAATGGATAATAGCAAATGATTATCCCAGGAGACCTGGAGGACAAAGGGCTGTGACCATTTACATAAACTTCATCTGCATTTAATTATACTATTTTAGACACACACACTCTTACGTATGGAATCTTAGCCCATATGTGAAATATCTAAATTAAATATAGACAAATTAATGCATTTATCTAGGTAGCACGTGTTCAAACGAAGAAGTACATTTAGCTCTTATATGTGTAAATTTCCTTTTCTGGTACTTATGAGAGACTGTTCTATTTTGATAAATTATATTTCCATTTATTCCGATCCATGGACATTTGTGAGACAAGCTCAGACAAGCCCAATATAAAAACAGTCTTGGGTGAATGCACTTAATATGAGCTCCCATCGTGGGTTCCTTCAGTATTCTTGTAATCATATTAGGCACAAAAGTGATCTTCTTAAACAAAAAAACAAAAAAGGAAAATCAGAAATCAAAATATCAAAAAAACAAATTCACTGTATTGATATTTTACAGGCACATAGTAGAAGAAAAAAAAAAAAAAAAAAAAACACATTTATAAACCACTGACCCACCACATGTAAAGGTTTATCAATTCTGATAGGAGCCTCTTATAATTAATGTATTTATTTTCTCTATTTTATTTTGTAACATGGGTTGCAGCAAGGGCTCCACTATGTGAAGTGGCGCTGTACAATGTAGGTATTTGTCCTCATCATGATTATTAGCACTAACCCACAACTTAGTTTCCATAATCCAAAGTGATGCAGGTTCAATTGCTCTGAGGGGCATGTATAACTTTTGCGATGCTCAATGTATAATGTAGCCCTTAAAAAGCTGAGGTACTGCTGTAAAATCCTAACAAGGTTCCCCCCCCAAAAAACTATGTTTGCAATCACTATGGGTTTTATTTGACTGATTATTAGTGGATAGGTAGTCTATAGTGCTTAGTGTTTGGGTATAGAAGCCACTGGAGATAATATTCTGAGATGTCTGAGGTATTACACTGTGTATTTTGGAAGCCAGAGATAAGGTAGGCTATTGTAAATGCAAAATATCATATCTGTTTCCTCTAGGCAACCTCCATTTATAGAAATGCCACCTTGTAGGGTGTTTGCAAAAGAATGACAGTGTTGCAGTAAATTACCCAAATTAAGGGTATATCAATTACATTTTTCAATATAAAAAAATTCCCAAGGTACTGTCTCTTATGCACATTTATTTCGCTTGTAACTGAGCCATCAAAGCAGATGGATTTTCGTGATTATTACTCATCCACTTTGTTATGCTGATTATGAGTTGTTCTTCATTAATTCATTAAATTAAAAAGTCTTACTGCTGGTAATGTGGGGAACGAGGACTATAAACACTAGGAATCGTTCATCATCTCTTTTTTCTAACATGCCATTAGATTTGTTTATATCACTTCAAATACAAAATATAAAGTGAAAATGTAAGAAACTATGAATCAGTCATTTGAAATTTTAGAATAACAAAACCTTAGAAATATTACAGGGAACACTGCATTGAAAATGGAATCCTATACAGAATTAAATTAGTCTAAAAGTACTTGCATTCAAACAAGATTATACTTCTCAATGTCACCTGTAGTATTTTGTTACTGTGAAAAACATATTGTGAAGACATCGTTTTATTGCTTTTCTTTTAACCCTTTCAATACCAAAATAGAGTATAAATGGCTCTATTTTCTTGTATTTTACAGTAAGGAATCTAGTCAATAAAGCCTCACTTACTCGAATTTATGAGCTAGTTATGATTACCGGCCTGTAGAGGAACGAATGCATCTGCCAAAAGCCACTTGTTACTGATATAATGCCTGTAAGGTTGCTGAAAATGTCTGCTCACTCCCTGCTTTTAAACGGTACAGGAACTTTCAATGGGTCATCAATCCTACAAACAGAAATTGGAGAAGAGTGACTGGACTCCATTTTACTGGTATATGACCATTCTTATTTATCTCTTTTTGTCACATCATCTTTTGTATGTGAGAAAATTTGCATATTTGATTTTGCACTAACATGTCAGACTCTGTGGGGAGTATTGCAAGATAAAGGACCTTGTATACTGTTTAAAGGGATGAATGAATAAGTGAAAAATAAAAATTGTATAAATGAACACAATTAATTTTTTAAAATAAATTGTAATACTACAGCCCTGGTACCCTTTATCATTTTGCTCCCTCTGATCTGTACAAAATACATAAATAATAAACAAATTACTCACCTTTTCTTCTTTACTGGTCTCACTTTTCAGTTACATATTTTTGTATTTGGTCAATTTGCATATTCTTTCAGTTTCCTTAACCCCTTAAGGACACATGACATGTGTGACATGTCATGATTCCCTTTTATTCCAGAAGTTTGGTCCTTAAGGGGTTAAAGCTAAATGTTGATCATTGTGTCTTGAGGGGTATCAAACACAACTAACTCACTGACAAGGCACCTGGAGACAAACACATAATCAGAGTTGAGGCACCTTCTGTTTTTTCACAGAGCTTAACTCTGTGAAACGACGCTGTATGTCCTCATCCTGTGCATGAGTTCGTCCATCGCCTTGCGAATCGCCATAGGAAAGCATTGATTCAATGCTTTCCTATGGGTAAGGCCTAACGTGCGCGGAGCTCGCCACGCATGCGCATTAGTTTCCTTCTCGTGATGACGTTGGAGTAGGTGGAGATGGTGCAAGCAAAGAGAGATATTGGCACTGGAATCAGGAAAGTGTTTTTAACCTATTCATTGCCGGGGTGCAGAGGGACACAAGAGTGTTAGGTATACAGCTTTGTATTCCTAACACTATAGTGTTTCTTTAAGTTTTTGCTTATTTCTGTGTATAATGCTTATGTGTGACTGAAACATCTAATTATTTACAATGTAATATATTATATTATATGGTCCATTATACTTTATTGTGAATACACTCTTCAAAACAAGACTTAAACAGTTAGATGTTTTAGTACAGAGTATAGAGCAGTGATGGCGAACCTATGGCCCTTTCTGTGGGCACGCGGCCACAGGTTCGCCATCAATGCAGAGTAGGCGCCTGCCTGCCCGAAACGGCAGGCGCCTACTCTGCTTCCGGGTCGGGAGGCAGGGGGAGGGCTCTAGGAAGCAGCTCCCCTGTCCTCCCGCGCGATGCTGTGTGGAGCGTTGCCGCGCGTTACCATGGCAACGCTCCACACAGCATTGCGCGGGAGGACAGGGGAGCTGCTTCCTGGAGCCCTCCCCCTGCAGTGCTTACCACCACCGGACCACCAGGGATAGCTGTGTGTGTCCCCCCCCACTTCATTAAAGGTAAGAAGGAGGGGGGGGTATACTGACACACAGCACCCTTACCCCCCCAGAAGTAGCCCTACCCCCAGCACCTCTACCCTCCCCAGCAGCACCCCTACCCCCCCAGCAGTACCCCTACCCTCCCCCAGCAGTAACCCCTCCCACCCCAGTAACCCCACCCTCCCCAGCAGTAGCCTACCCGCCTGCCCAGCAGTAACCCCACCTGCCCAGCAGTACCCCTACCCACATACACGAGTACCCCTACCCCCCATACACAGTACCCTACCCCCAGCAGTACCCCTACCCCCACACAGTACCCCTACCCCCACACAGTACCCCAACCCTCCCAGCAGTACCCCAACCCTCCCAGCAGTACCCCTACCCCCCACACACAGTACCCCTACCTCCCCGCAGCACCCTTACACATATAGCACACACACAGCACCCCCCCACACACACAGCACCCCCACACACACACACACACAGCACCCCCCCACACACACACACAGCACCACCCCACACACACACAGCACCCCTCACATACAACACTCACACACACACGCACCCCCCACCTCAATGCAGTATGTGTGTATTCAGCAGTCTGTCTGTGTTTGCGTGTATTCAGCTGTCTGTGTTTGCGTGTACTCAGCAGTCTGTGTGTGTGTGTACTCAGCAGTCTGTGTGTGTACTCAGCAGTCTGTGTGTGTACTCAGCAGTCTGTGTGTGTGTACTCAGCAGTCTGTGTGTGTGTACTCAGCAGTCTGTGTGTGTACTCAGCAGTCTGTGTGTGTACTCAGCAGTCTGTGTGTGTGTGTGTGTGTACTCAGCAGTCTCTGTATTCAGCAGTCTTGTGTGTGTGTATTCAGCAGACTGTGTATATGTATTCAGTCTGTCTATGTATGTATTGCATTTGTTGGAGATACTAATAAATATAAGCTTAATTGTATCTATTTATATCATTATTTAAAATTTGTATCATTGAACTCTCTGTGTTCTTTTAAAACAAAAGTTATTAGTTCGGACAACAGTACGAGTTTTTTTTTTTCTAAACTTAAACCTCAGTATTTGGGTTTAATTGCCGTGTTGGCACTTTAAGGAGAAAAAATGTTGGCATGTATTGCGGTTTGGGCACTCGGGCTCAAAAAGGTTCGCCATCACTGGTATAGAGTATGTTTATTGGCCAACTGTCTCTGTGTATTTTTTACCCATATAATCAATGGAATGCCTAAACATATGTTTTTGTTTTAAATAATCTTATTTAAATACGTGGTGGTGTGGTATGTGGTGATTACAACAATTGACATTGAGAAAGACACCTATTTTGGTGGCTGAAAATACAATGACAGCAGAAATTATATTAATATTTAACATATGTATCTCCCAGAGCAAAGCTTAGTGGTCAACTGATGCTCTTAGCCAATCTGTAGATTCTCATTCATAAAAAATGTTTTTATGAATGGAGAGCTTCTAATAGGCTTGGAGTGCCAGCTGACTGCTCTAGGCAATCAGAGGTAACCATACCTTACAACACTCTGCACATCCTGAAACTCAGTCTCAGAAGCTGGACCCTGCTGAGGGACCTGAAGATTCCACAATGGAGAGTGTTCAAATATAAAAAAAAAATAGAAAATAAAAAAACTGAATTGAGGTATTTCTACTAAATGATTGGTTTTATTTGGGCAATGACGTGTCCATTTAGCTAATCCTTGTTGCACTGTGAAGGCTAATCTAAGTCTTCTTTTACATTCCGTGTATTCATGGAATTACGACATACACTTAGAGAATGTTATGTAGTCTTTCACATGGAATCACAAAATGCATACACTGCAGATTCACTGACTACATGTTTAGTAAAGAATTTTAAAAATAAAATCCAGCGCTCAAACTCCCCCTACTCTTGGGTGACCGCAATGACCATAGTACACATCAGCCCCAATACATACAATAAATACCAAAGAAAATAGCTATTTGCACGCTATCCCAAATTCACATTACCATTTAAATAACTGGAGGTTTTTAATTTCACTTCAATGCCATTTAAGTGTAATGTGTTGAGGGGGCTGCCAAGCAAGCATAATTCATTGTTTTATTGTAGAAAAAAATATTGTCATGAAATGTGATGTGCATAAAGGATACATTAAATTGTTATTGGTCAGTCCATCTAAAATGGTCCAATATTTGTAAAGTTGGTTGCTTGACCATTTTTAATTTTCCCATTTTGCATATTCTTGGTACTTAGACTTAGAATTGAAATCCTAATGTAAAGTAAAAGTTTTCTGAAATTTAAATTTTGGGGGTAAATTTATAATGGGAAGGGTTAGAATATCAGTCCTAAATTTTTACAGCGTTTTACAGTAGTTATGCTTATGATTGACACACCACAATTTCAAGCTACATGTTTGATTAGAAGCTGTGAGATTCCTTCGCTCAGTCTCTCATAAATGCTGTTGGAGCATCATGTGGTGGTTGCCAACTCGGCAGGTGTCATTTTCCTGAGTACTGTGTTCATTGGAAGCCACTCTTTGCTCTCATTAAAACATCAAATTAAACACTGTATTTCCGTATTTGGATACAATCTATTCATGCATCCAGGGGCGGACTGAGAACCCTCAGGGCCCCCGGGCAAAATAAATCAAGGGCCCCCTTACAGGCCCCACCCATACTCTGCAGCAAGCGCCACCCTTGTCCCGCCTCCATGCACCGCCTCCAGCCACACCCTACACAATCTTTAGACACAAGGAACAAAAGGGCAATAAGCCCTTCGAGGCCCCAGCAGAGACTACAATTGAGGGCTAATGGGCCATGGAGGGGGTCTTTCTAGCAGAGGCTATCTCAGTGTCCTTTAGAGAGTGTGTTAGAAAGAATCTCCTCCAGGCCCCATTAGAGACTACAATGGAGTCTAATGGGGCCTGGAGGGTGGTCTCTCCAACACTCTGGTTCCTATTCACAATATAGCAAGACAACATAGCTCGCTGATACCTAGGCCAAGTTGGCTCCTCTTACCTTAATTACTGTTGCTGGCTGGCAGTCTGTGGGCTTGCTTGCTGCGGCTGGCAGGCTGTGGGCTTGCTGGCTACTGCCGGCAGGCTGTGGGCTGGCAGGCTGTGGCTTGCTGGCTGCGACTGGCAGGCTGTGGGCTTGCTGGATGTAAGCCTGTGGCTTGCTGTAGGCCTGTGGCCTGGCTACTGGCCTGTGGGCTGGCTAACTGGCTGGCTACTGGCCAGCCTGTGGGCTGGCTAACTGGCTGGCTACTGGCCAGCCTGTGGGTTGGCTGGCCGGCCTGTGGGCTGGCTGGCTACTGGGGCACTTGTAGATTATTTAAAGAAATAATCCATGCACAATAACCACTACTGCTCCAGAGTAAGTAGTCAAACCAATTAAGAACAGTTTGACAACTTACCTGGGATCTGCTGGGATATGGGGCTGTAGTAGGGAATAGGAGCAGTGGTGCAATGTGTGTGAAAGGTTCAGTGTGTGTGTGGGGGTGTAGGGTGTGTGGGTTGTGTATGTGTGTGGCAATGTTAGTATGGGGGGCTGTGTATGGGGGTCTGTGTGTATATGGGTGGGCAGTGTATGTGTGTATGTGAGGCAATGTGTGTAAATGTGTATGGTGTGTATGGGGGCAGTGTGTGAATGTGTATGGTGTGTGTTTGGGGGCAGTGTGTTTATGGGGCTAGAGTTCACTCTCACCACTGCGACCACCAGGAATCCCTGGGGGTCACAGTGTTGAGTGAACACTAGACCGTAGCTCCAGGACTAGAGCTGACTCTCGCAAGAGCGATAACGTTGCCATGGCAATCGCGGCAACGCTCTGTGCTCGTGCAAGAAGGACCCAGAGGAGCTGCAGGGTGAGCTCCCAGGTCCTCTCTTCCTCCCTCCCCTGCCCGCATGGTGCCTGCGGACAGGGGAGGGGCAATTGCCCTGTTGCCCCCCTGGATCCACCAGTGATATCTACAGCCCTTCTGTGTGTCTTTTTGTCTCCCCCCATCCCTCTGTATGTTTCTTCCTCCCCCCTCCTTCCCAGTCTCTCTTACCCCTCTGCCTCTTTCTCCCTCTCTTCCACTGTTTTTCTCCTCCCTTTCCCTGTCTCTCTCTCCCCCACATCTCTCTTCCTCTCTGTCTCTTTTCCCCCTCCCTATCTCTCTATTCCCCCTTCTTTCTCCCCGTGTCTCATTCTTCCCTCTCTGTCTCTTTCTCCCCCTCCCCATCTCTATATTCCCCCTCTTTCTCCCCCTGTGTCTCATTCTTCCCCCTCTGTCTCTTTCTCCCCCTCCCCATCTCCCTATTCCCCCTCTTTCTCCCCCTCTGTCTCTTTCACCCCCCACCTATCTATCTATTCCC
>OW240912.1:348353579-348363962 GCA_933207985.1 Pelobates cultripes
TAACAAGTATAGTGAGGCCTCTAACTATAAATTGAATATTGATAAGACCATTCTGATGGGATTGGGACTGGATAGTAAGAACCAGAGTGAGATACAAGAGTCATATGGATTCACTTGGGCCAAGAAGAAATTTCACTATCTGGGGCTAGCGATCACTAAAAATATATATAGAATAATGGAAATTAATTTTATGAATCTCCTTAAATTTACAAACCAATTATTGGAGATATCTGGAGATATCTTGGTGGGGTAGAATTCTAAATTCATATATATTACCTTAGTGGAACTTCCTCTTCCAAATGATTCCTCTAAAAGTTGCAGATAGTTGGTTTGCCCTCCTACAAACTTATTTTTCATCTTTTATATCAAAAGTAAAGAAGCCTAGGTTAATCAAAATAATCTTATCTCAAACACTGGAAGATGGGGGTATAAATTATCCAAATATTAGATTTCAGTACTTGGCCAACATGATATTCCATGTTTATAGAATCAAACGCAAAGTGCCTCTAGGGAAGGATAGTATAAAATAGAATCCGAGGCTCTTGGACTGAAAAGATATTAATGGACTTATTTGGAATACTCAAAAAAGAAAAGTACATATACTTCTATAGAAAATAATATAATACTTAACCAATTAATTCCTGTTTGGGTCAGGTTTAAGAAGAACTTTGGTCTATACAATGCGGTAATAGACTTTTTAAGCGTATCAGTTATAGAACTTAATGTAGAAAATGTATCTTTTTCGAATTGGAAAACCCAGGGAATCTATTATATAGACCAGATTATAAAACAAGGCAAAGTGATGCCTTTTGCAAATTTAGTTCAAATATTTCATCTTCCTAATTCGGAAATTTTTACATACCGTAAAACATCTTATGCAAAATCATTTACTAAAAATAAGTCCCAATTTAACTAAATGTTTAAAAAAGATTTTTTGCAATAAAATAGTCTCAAAGGTTCTAACTAAATCCATTGACCTAGTTCGGGTTCTAAATTACGTGGAGAATACCTCCCAGAAAAGACAATGGGAAAGAGATCTAGATTGTATTTTACATCAGGATAAATGGTGCAAATCTTTCAATAATATACGTAAACAAGTTCAAAGTATAAATCTAATCGAAATATAATACAAAATCTTCTATAGATAGTATTTGGTCCCGGTCAAGCAAAGATGTATCAACGTGCCTCCTCTCTGTGCTGGTGTTGCTTCCAAAAAGAGGGTACTTTCTTGCATATTTGGTGGTGTTGCCTAAAAATTCAAATTATGCTCTTTCAGTTTATTTATGATAAAACTAACAAACTTGGACAGACACCCTGTAGTGGCTTTATTACATAACATATCCCCATAAATGTTACATCCCCAGGACACAAAGTATACAAGCCAATCAAAACAATGTAACAATGAAAGACACTCCCACATACAGTAAACAATCCCTCCCCTCTGCCTGTGATATAATTAAGGCAGATAATGCATTAACTTAATTAATATCCCCATAAATTACATCGCCTGATAGCGCTGGTCTGGGTGAACAACATATCCAAAAATTACCCAGATCATTTAAGGTGTTCAGGAATTTCCTGCAAGTCTTAATTTTGACCGACCGTGCACATTGTCCCATGCCCAAAATAGTTCCAGAGAATTAGTGCTAACGAATCAGTCTCTGTCTGGAGTACAAAAGTACATACTTCACATGAACAGAGCCTTTTAAAGTGTATTGGGGAAGGTATATTGCAGGGCCCATAGTCCTGAGACAAGAGGCTGGCCAGCAGACCCCTCCAAGAACCAGTGACGAGGTTACTTTTGTCACAATGACAATAACATTTTTAAAAAGGAAAATCAGGGCTGACTGCGGAACTTATAGACCAATATCCCTCTTTAACCTAGATTTTTTTTTTTTTTTTTACAAACATTTTGGCAGTTAGTTTAAGATATATAATTGGTGATTTGATTCATACTGACCTGTCAGGTTTTATGGAAGGCAGGAAACAATGTGATTAAAACTTTACGTGCTATATAACTAGATAATAACAGTGTCCTCCTCTCAGTGCTTCTCTCTATTGATGCTGAGAAAGCATTTGATAGGGTTAATTGGATATTTATGATGGCAGCCTTGAAGAATCTGGGCTTTGGGAATGGGTTTATGGCATGGCTATGCACTCATATCCAGTGGCTGGGATCAAAATAAATTGGGAATTATCAGGAAAACTCACACTGACAAATGGGATGAGGTATGGCTAACCTTTATCTCCCTTATTTCTTCTGTTGGTCATGGAACGGTTACTATCTTCAATAAGATAGAATATTAATGGGTCTCATTTTAAGGAAGGAGAGGTATAAATCACAACATATGTGGATGATGTATTATTGTGTGTATCTAATCTCAGTGTCTCTTCAAGGCATATGTAATTCAGATTTTAAAGTAAATATTACTCAAAGTGATGTTTTGCATATCGATTTATCAAATCAAGACTTGGCCCAGATAAATTTATTATATCACTTCAAGATTTCAACTATTACATTTCTTTTAAATTTTTGTTAAGTTAAGTGGTAATCATATGGTTAACTACTATAAAAACGAATCTTTCTTGATGGTCAAGCGGAGGAAAACCTCCATAAGGCAAAGAGTCCCTACTTTGTCTTATGATTTTAAAGAAAACTAAAGAAGAAAACTACCACCCAATATCCAGGTTTGGGAGAATGAGTGTAATTTCTATAAATATTCTCCCATAGATTTTTTTTAATTTTCCAGACCCTTTCTATCTCGCTCCTAAAATATTATTTTCACACATAAAGAGCTTTGATTAATTTTATTTGTAAGGGGAAACCCCCAGACTACATTATGTATATCTGACCATACCTAAAGAGAGAGGAGGATTGTGATTACCAGATATATGTATATATGTAACTATTGCTATGCAGCACATCTTACACATAGTTTACAGTGGTCTCATAAATATACCGTGGATCACTTTGGAGCTAGAATTTATTAAAGGGACACTATAGTCACTAGAACAACTGCAGCTCAATGTAGTTGTTCTGGTGATTATAATCATTATATGCAGGCATTTTCATGCAAACACTGTCTTTTCTTTTAATTATAGTTATAACATTTTTTTTAATTCATTAAAATCTAACCCCATATCACCAATGAAACTCTTAAAATTTGAAAACCTGTTTGCTCAAAGGGAAATAATATTGCATTACGCTTTCTAAAATTTACCTTACTTTTGTAGATTGTGCGAATGGATCTGGGACTCGCTTTGGAACCCCAGGAGTGGAATAAATGCTTTAAATTAATGAAAGATAGCTTGAAGGCAGTTAAATATCAAGAGCAAGCTTTTAAATCACTATCGAGAAGTTATAGGACGTCGGTGGGAATAAATAGATTTACTCCTCAAATCAGTGACAAATGCTGGAGATGCCAACTTCGTAAGAAGAATATAGTGCATATTTTTTGGGAGTTGTGCGATTATTGTCCCTTTTTGTGGAAAAAATGAGAGCTTGATTATTAATTTTTTTTCCAGACTTTCATTTGATGCAGGAATTAATTTGTATTTTTCATACTGATTTTTCAATTAATTATCTGATGTATTCTATAGCCATTGTGCTCATTAATGTTGCTAAAATACCTAATTTATTGAAAAACGGATGTTACCTTCAGTAGAGAATTGGATTAGTAAAGTAAATGAATTTAGGAATATTGAACCCTTATTGCAAAGTGGTAGTGAACCTCTTAAGTACACAGCTTGTTCAGTTAGGACGCAATTCGACAGTTTCGTCTAAAATGACAGGAAACATCGCGAGATCACAGGGGAAAGGTAAGAATTATGGGAAAATTGCTCTGACCAGCTGAAATGAAGCACACTTTGCTCCTCCGCTGGTCAAAGCTGGTCAAAGCTGGTCAAGCGGAGGAAACCTCCATAAGGCAAAAAGTCCCTACTTTGTCTTATGATTTTAAAGAAAACTAAAGAAGACAGGCAGGAAGAAAAGAAGAACAGATCTTGAGAGAGGGGGAGAAGAGGAAGAGATTGAGGAAAGGTAAGTTCGGCATGACAGTGCCGCTTTAAGTGGTCTTGCTATGCAAGAACACTTAAAAACAACAACTCTGTATAGTAATACAATGTGAGCAAGATTGAGGGACTGGGCACTCAAATGGCAGATGAAATTTAATGCAGATAAATGCAAAGTTATGCACTTAGGAGTAAAAAATACACGAGCAACTTACACCTAAAAGGTAGATAATAGGGATTACAACACGCCTGTTAAGAGAGCACTGGGAAAGTACAACAAAGATGGAAGAGACCTCCATAGACTATGTCCGAGAATTTAGGGATCACCTGCGGGATCTCATAGATGCGTTTCGGAAGAATTTACAGGTAATTCAGAGTTGAGAGAAGGGCACAGGTTTTCTCAAGTTGACATTTTTTTCGTTTGCCATTGTGACTCAGCAAGCAGGATGAGTTTCAATCTACTTGGCAAGGCCCCTATTATTATTGGTATTTATATAGCGCCAACTAATTCCACAGCACTTTACAATATTATGAAAGGGAGGGAAATTTACAATAAATGAGACAATTACACAGTGACACAGGAACAATAGGTAGATGAGAGCCCTGCTCAAACGAGCTTACAGTCTAGAGGAGGTGGGGTACAAATACACAACAGGGCAGCATGGGTGACCGCCACCAAACAAGGTGGAAAAGTAGTAGAACTTGAGGTGAGGGTGGAGTATGGTACTTTTAGGAGAGCAAGAGACAGATTTGGATAAGTTTAGATACGTTAAGTTACTGGGAAACCCTAAGCATTTCTGAACATATGTGTCTTAAGGGACTTCTTAAACAAGTGAAGACTAGGGGAGAGTCTGATGGGGGTATGCAGACAGTTCCAAAGGTAGGGAGCCGCCTGCAAGAAGTCCTGCAAGCACGAGTTAGCAGTAAGGGTGCGAGCAGAGGACCGGAGAAGGTCACCGGCAGAGTGGAGAGACCATGAAGGGGCATATCTATGGATCAGGGAAGAAATGTAACAGGGGCTAGAGTTGGTTAGAGCTTTATAGGTAAGGGTTAGTATTTTGAATTGACACCTATAGGATACAGGAAGCCATTGTAAGGATCGACAGAGGGGCAAGGTAAGGGAGGGGTGACAGGTGAGAAAGACAGCCTGGCAACAGCATTCATTACCAATTTTAGTGGGGCAGTTCAGCTTTTGGGGAGACCAACTAGGAGAGAATTACAGTAATCCATGTGAGAGATTACCAGAGCATAAACAAGCTCTTTGGCAGCATCTTGTGTAAGAAAGGGGCGGATACGGGCGATATTGTTATGTGGAATCGACAGGTTTTAGCAACATACTGGATATGCAGCACAAAGGTGAAGTCAGGATCAAAGATAACACCAAGACAACAAGCTTGTAAGGAGAGATAGAAAGAGAAGCATGAGAGGACAGTGTCACAGAGACCAAGGAATTGAAGAGCTTGGAGAAGGAGGACATGATCAACAGTGTCAAAGGCAGCAGATAAATTAAGAAGAATTAGTATGGAGTAGTGGCCTTTGGATTTTAGCTGTGATTAAGTTTTGTAACTTTAATAAGAGTAGTCTCAGTAGAGTGGAGGGGGCGAAAGCCAGAATGAAGAAACTTGAGGAGGGAGTTAGAATTTAGGAAGTGAGTCATACGAGTAAAGACAAGTCTTTCTAGAAGTTTTGAGTAAAGAGGAAGCAGGGGAATGGAATGATATTTGGAAGGGGAAGACGGGCCTAGGGATGGCTTTTTAAGGATGGGTATGACAGTAACATGCTTAAGGGGAACAGGGACAATACCAGATGAAAGAGAGCAGATTAGAATGTGTGTTAAGGATGGTACAAGACAAGGGGAGAGAGATCTGATAAAGTGGGAAGGTACTGCATCAAGTGGACAGGTAGTGGAACTAGAGGAGAGGAAAAGCGAACCCACCTCCTGTTCTGTAGCTGGGGAGAAGGCCTGTAGGGTAGGGAAGGTACGGTCCATGTGGGGGCGGATCAAAATTTAGGAGAATTCTTTCCTTAACTGTTCAATCTTGTCTGTAAAGTAGCATCCAAGGCTATCTGCTGAAAGGTCAGTTTGAGGGGTGGCTTGAGGTGGGCGAAGGAGAGAGTTGAAGGTATTAAAGAGACGCCTAGGAATGTGTGAGCATGAACTATCAAGAGAAGAAAAGTAGGATTGTTTAGCAAGGGTGAAGGCTGTGCTATATGAACACAAAATTAATTTATAATGGAGGAAGTCTGACAAGATGCAGGACTTCCTCCAGCTGCGTTCAGCTGAACGGGAGCATCCCTGCAGGTTGCGGGTCAATTTAGTGTGCCAAGGTTTAAGGCACGTCTTCCTTGAGGTGCATCTTTGGAGCTGAGCTGCAGCGTCCAGCGTAGAGGTGAGGGTAGCATTATATGAAGAGATAGCTAGAGAGGGACAGGAGAAGGTGGGGATGGATGAGAGTTTGGAATGGAAATCAGCTGAGAGTTGCTTGAGGTCAAGAGTTAGGGTGAGGCTGTTGGGTGAGAGGGCTTTCAAGAACAAATGATAAGTAGTGATGTCGCGAACACAAAATTTTCGGTTCGCGAACGGCGAACGCGAACTTCCGCAAATGTTCGCGAACCCGCGAACTGGGCGAACCGCCATAGACTTCAATGGGCAGGCGAATTTTAAAACACACAGGGACTCTTTCTGGCCACAATAGTGATGGAAAAGTTGTTTCAAGGGGACTAACACCTGGACTGTGGCATGCCGGAGGGGGATCCATGGCAAAACTCCCATGGAAAATTACACAGTTGATACAGAGTCTAGTTTTAATCCATAAAGGGCAGAAATCACCTAACATTCCTAAATCACAATGAATATGGATTGACACCTGACATATGACATATTGACACCTTGACATATGGATTGACACCTGTCCTCAGAGCCCCTGATGCACACGGACACAGAGCAGAATAGAGACTGGCCCCACTACATAGGGTCACTTGGCAGATATGGACTGACACCTGTCCTCAGAGCCCCTGATGCACACGGACACAGAGCAGAATAGGGACTGGTCCCCCTAAATAGTGTCACTTGGCAGATATGGATTGACACCTGTCCTCAGGATCCCTGATGCACACTGACACAGATCAGAATAGGGACTGTTACCCCTACATAGGGTCACTTGGCAGATATGGATTGACACCTTGTTACAAACTGCTATTTGTAACGGGCCCTTTAAATGGCAAATTGCCCTGCTTCCCTGGGTTGTGGAAAAGCCTATTTGTCAGCCTCCTCCCGCATGACTATGGCCCCTGGGAGATTGTGAAAATGTATGCACTTTTATTTGGTGTGTATGGCCTTTAAGACTGTCAGTGGGCATATTGGGGCTTATGGACTCTTTATGTGACTGGTGCTGGCCCTTTAAACACCTTTTTGGGACATCAGGAAGATTGGGACACTGCCCCTTTAAGGCTGTGTCCCCAGACTTGTTGGGGACACTGCCCCTTTAAGACGGTGTCCCCTGTGTCCCCAGACCTGGTGCAAACCCTTTGTGCCTGCCTGGCTATTTCCCACTTGGTTCAGTAAATGGGGCTTACTGAACCAAGTACCACACAGACAGACCACCCAGAAGTGGAAGTGTGCAGGCAATTTACCTCCCAGAAGCTGCGGTTAACCGCAGCTTAATTGACAATGCTGGGAGGTCTTTGTTCGTTTGCTGAACACGTGGCGGCGGCCATCTTTGATCATTCGACGAGGTCAGCGGTATGTATAGCCAAATTCATGGAACTAAAATCGGCTACACATTTCCGCGAACACCGCTGAGCTCTACCTTCTCCCCTACTGGTTTTACAGCTGCAGAGACTAAGTCCCATTCGGCGATGGGACTTAGTCGTTTTTTCAGCCTGAAATAGACCGACCTCACAGCCCAAATCTATGGAATTGTTTTGGGCAGGAAAATGTGCTTGCCGTCGGTCATAAAGGGACCTCCAGCTAACTTTTTAACCCCTGGATGGATTTGGCTGATTTTTGGTTATGTTTATGTTTTAAGTGTGCTGATTCCAAATATGTAATTATGAAGATGGGATGTGTAGTTTTAAAGTTACAGGGTATGGCTAAAACTGTATTTTTACTGCCTGTGTTTAATTATGTTAATCTCTTCCCAAACGTCATTTCGTTCAAAGTGGAGAGAATGTTAAAAAAATATATTTTTGTTCGGAGTGTGAGAAATGCTTTTCAGCCGCTTCTAATCTTAAGCATCATTTGAGGAGTCATACAGGAGAGAAACCTTATTTGTGGTGTGTTTAGTATTGTTCTGATCAGTTTAATACCTTCAGCGTCTCCTATCAGTGGTCGTGTACACGGCATTGATTTTTGTAACAGGGAGATGGAAGAAGAGGCTTGGTCGGTCCTCTTACTGCAAATTTGGGGCACTGCGCGGTCAAGCTAATGTGACACCAGATAGGAGTGGTGTGTTTAGTACTATTTTTATCAGTTTAATACCTTCCGCGTCTCCTATCAGTGGACGTGTACACGGCAGTGATTTTTGTAACAGGGAGATGGAAGAAGATGCTTGGTCTGTCCTCCTAACTGGAGACTGTGTTGCTGTATGGGTGGGAGGTGGAGCCATTTATAAAGTACCCACTGCTTTGCAGACCAGGTATCAGTGGTCAGATGGACCCTTGCCCCAACACTGTGAGCCAGACATGCCATTACTTCCTTTTGCACAGTCGAGTACAGGTTGGGGATTGCCTTTTGCGCAAAGAAATTTTGGCCGGGTACCTTCCACTGCGGTGTCCCAATAGCTACATCGGGTCACTTGGCAGATATGGATTGACACATGTCCTAAGGATCCCTGATACACACTGACACAGAGAAGAATAGGGTTTGTTCCTCCTACATCGGGTCACTTGGCAGATATGGATTGACACTGTCCACAAGGGCAAGCTGCAGACTTCCTGGCAGGGACCATACAAGGTGGTAGAGCAGGTTTGTGATACCACCTTTGTGATCGGTGCGGTCACAGGCACGGGAGGCAAGCGCATGCTCCATGTGAACAACCTCAGATGCCTATCCTATGCCCCGGATAGACGAGCTCCTAGACAAAATGGCCAGAGGCCAGTACCTCACCACAATAGATCTGTGCAAGGGGTACTGGCAAATTCCATTAGCCGAGGACGCCATCCAGAAGTTGGCTACTGGATGGGTTTCAGGAGTATGCCTGCGCCTACTTGGATGATATAGCCATTTTTAGCTGCTCCTGGCCCGAACACCTGACCCACATAGGAGCCGTACTAGACCGGATTAGGGAGGCCGGACTGACCCTAAAGCCCAGTAAGTGCCATATAGGAACGCGTAAAAACCTCCCAAAGATAGTGCAGGCGGGCCCCGGTGAGTGTGGTACCAGGCCTTCCAACAGCCTACAAGACGGGCGCCAAGTAAATTGGCCTGTACTTCGCCCTTGATCCAATCCAAATTTCTCTCGCCCATACAGACGCTTCTATGTTTGACGGTATGGTACTCTGTTTCAAGTCGGAGCAGCAGAGGTGGGCGGAGCAACCCGCTACGACCTAAGCCGTGAAACTTTGCCCAGGAAGTGATTACACTGCCATTGAAAAGGCGAGCGCATGGCGGTGGCGTGGGCCCCTCAAAAAGCCGCAACCTTACTTGTATGGACAACCGTTTACCTTTACTCACAGATCACAACAAATTTGGGGCACTGCGCGTGCAATCTAATGTGCCACCAGATAGGAGGGGTGTGTTTAGTACTATTTTTATCAGTTTAATCCCTGTTACGTCCCCTATCCGTTGATGTGGAGCAAGACGCAGCAGCAGAAGAGGACTCAGCCGAGGAGGTTATGGAAGAGGATGGAGTAGGAGGAGTAGAGGAGGTGGCAGCAGGTCTGCCTGCAAGCAGGGCCGGCGCTACCTGTTAGGCGGACTAGGCAGCCGCCTAGGGCGCCCCTTGGGAGGGGGCGCCGCCAAGAGCGCCGGCCCCGCTCATGCTGCAGCCGCCCGAGCGCTCTTTAAAGAGCCTCAGGCGGCTGCAGCTTTTCCCGGGCGGTGCGTCCATGAGGGCAGACCGTACCGCCCGGGCTCAGCCTGAGGAGAGGCTGACAGGAGGGAAGCGCTCAGCGCTCCCTCCTGTCAGCTCCCTCACTGTAGCGTGGCCGAGCCCTGTATGGCATGGTCCGACCGGTACAGGGAGCAGCTGTCTCCTGTACCCGGCCGGACTAACAGGAAGTGAACACTGAGTGTTCACTTCTTGTTAGTCCGGCCGGGTACAGGAAACAACAGCTCCCTGTACCCGCGGACTAGACTAGGCTCGGCCACGTTACTACACAGGTAGGGGGGAGGAGAGAAGAAAAAAACAGAGAGGGAGGGAGGGGGGAGAA
>OW240912.1:348364062-348579062 GCA_933207985.1 Pelobates cultripes
AGGGAGGTGGGGGGAAAGAAACTAACAGGGAGGTGGGGGGAAAGAAACTAACAGGGAGGTGGGGGGAAAGAAACTAACAGGGAGGTGGGGGAACTAACAGGGAGGGGGAGACATTGAGAGGGAGGGGAATTGACGGGGAGAGAGAAATTGACAGGGAGGGTGGTGTGACAGGGGAGGGAGGGGGAATGAGAGTAACAAGGGAGGGGGGGAGAAGAGAGTGACAAGGGAGGGGGGAGAGATTGACATCCATCACACAATCACACACAATGCACCCCTTACACACAAAGACAATGAACCCCTTGCACACAGAAAAACACACAATGCATTACACACACACAATGCATTACACACACACACGCAATGCAACCCTTACACACACAGAAATACACAATGCATTCCTTACACACACTCAATGCACCCCTTAAACACACTCAAAGCACCCCTTACAGACACACACTTCATCCCTTACATACACAGAAACACACCTTGCAGCCCTTACACATACAAACACAGATTCACACAATGCATTCCTTACACACAAATCAGGACATCCCCTACACACTCCACCCCCTGTGAACAAACTCATTGGTGGAACATGAAGGTGGACCCTGGGACCCAGACCTTGAGCTGTGTAAAGGGCCCCCAAAAAATGGAGCTGCTTCTCGTTCTCCCAGAACATTGATTTTTGTGACCACAGTTACAAACAGCCTCCAGAGATCCTGTTATACACCAGACCAGTGGAGCCAGACTGCAGCTAGAGCCCATCATCATCCTCATCTGCTTGTAAGTAGGTAATCTAGTATATTATTCGTGGCACTAATCTCTAATTTACCTCACATTAAAGAAACACTATAGTCCCCAGAACCACTGCAGCTTAATGTAGTGGTCCTGGTGTCTATAGCCTGTCCCTGCAGGCCTTTTAATGTAAACACAGCGGCACTGCAGCACTAGCGTTAGTTAACATGGCAGGTCATATGGGTGGGGCATTGTGATGTCACGAGGGGGGGGGGAGGGGCGGCAAACTTTACTTTTGCCTAGGGCGGCAAAAATCCTTGCACCGGCCCTGCCTGCAAGTCGTGGCGGTGTCACCAACTCCTCTGCACAGCCACGCATTCCATGCTTGGCAGCCGTCAGCAGGTTTGACCAATGCGCAGTGTAGGTGCTATACCTGCCCTGACCATGCTTTACAGACCAGGTATCAGTGGTCAGATGGACCCTTGCCCCAACACTGTGTGCCAGACATGCCATTATTTCCTTTTGCACAATCGAGTACAGGTTGGGGATTGCCTTTTGTGAAAATAAATTTCGTCCGGGTACCAGTGAGTGAGTGGTGGCACTGGGCACAGTATCCACTGTGAGCCTGACACACCTGCTGGCAGACAACTAACTGCTATTCAATCTATAACAGTGAAAAAAGTATTTTGTTTTTAAATGCAAGCTATTATGACACCAGTGAGTGGTGGCACTGGGCACCGTATCCACTGTTAGCGTAACACACCCGCTTTAAGGACACTGACTGCTATTCAATCTATAACAGTGAAAAAAGTTAGGGAGGGTGTGCTGCTAATTGGCTGGAATGTGTCTGCTGACTGTGAGGTACAGGGTCAAAGTTTACTCAATGATGACGAATAGGGGGCGGATCGAACCGCGCATGTGTTCGCCATTTGCGGTGGACGCGAACACGCTATGTTCGCCGGCGAACCGTTCGGTGCATCACTAATGATAAGACGTTGTGATCTGAGATAGGAAATTGAGTGTTGTGGCGCTCAGAGATAGTGCCTGCATTAGAAAAAATAAGATTAAGGGAATTGCCAGCTACATGAGTGGGAGTATTAGCCCACTGTGATAGGCCAAGGGAGGAGGTAATAGAAAGTAGTTTGTAAGCTACTAAGGTCAGAGGTGGGTTAATGGGAATGTTGAAATCCCAGAGAATTAGGGAAGGAATATTACTTGAAAGGAAGTAGGGAAGCCAAGCAGACAAATGGCCAAGGAACAGACATGGGGAACCAGGGGGTGATAGATAACAGCTATGTTAGCAGAGATGGGTTTGAACAGACTAACTGAGTGAATTTCAAAGCTGGAGAAAGAAATTATTGCAGTTTTTCTGGGTGCCTATAGTGTCCCTTTAACTGGCTGCTTTTAGCAGTGCTGAATGGACAACAGTTTATTTGCACATAACATGCATGAACGGACATTCAATACATTAGCTTGTAAAATAAAGGTCATGCTGCTTTTAAAAAACACTTTCACATCAGATATAACCCTTGTAAGAAGTGACACTAGTAACCTGGCCCACAAATTATATACAGACTCTTGTGTTTTGAGTGGATACAAATATTGTGTTTACCATACAATATGAAAATGTGTGTCATAATAGTGAGATAGAATGAAATCAGTGATGAAGAAACTAAAAAGGAACTCAATATACTAAATCTAAATTGGGATTATCACGTAAAGGCAATATAAAGTCTATCCACTAGTTTTTGGAGAAACCAGAGTTCCACATTCAATTAAGTCACTCGGAAGTTACCCGGCTTAAAAAAAGAAAGGGGGGAAAAAGGATCTGTGATATCATGTGTATCTAGCAATGTCAAGTATAGAAAACCTCTGGAGGAAGTCGAAAAATAACAGCGCAATGCTATTCAAACAACCAGTGTGCGAAGAGGCAAGATCAGAAGATCAACCAATCAAAGCGCCAATAAAATCAAACACATGTCACTAATAAGCAAGACAGTAAAAAGACTAAGGATGCCCAACAGAGTGCAAACAAAGGGCAGATCAAGCCTTAGAGCCCAGATAAGGGTAACCCACAGTGATCTAATAAGTACAAGAGCACAAAAGAAATGACCCAAACAGACACTTGGTTTGGATGGTTACAAGGATACAGCTAAAAACGATTAATTTATCTTTATTAAGCAGCAGATGAGTCAAAGAGAACCCAAAAGGAACATCGAACCAAATGGCGCACATAAAAAAAAACATGTAAGCAAATGAAGTGAATGTTGTTATGGGCAAATGCAAATATTATAAGATTTAGAATGAAATGTTGTATTTCTTAAACTGTGTACTTTGTCTTTAAGAGATATTGCAAACTGACAACATCTTGCATTAATCTTTATTCTGCGCATGCATACTAAGCAGCTACAAAGAGAACATATCCCCCTGCCTGCAATCCACTGTCCTGGAACTAATGGACCAGGCTATGCTGGTGTATTAGGCATATTAGGGAGTTACACTAACTATATAAAATTATGGCTAAGATATCTGTATGGTTAGCCCTACTAAGTTCTATGCTTTAAGACATTATAGTGGTAAATAAGGGAACCAGCCATGGTTACAATGTGAACCGCAAGAGCCAATGATCTGACCAGAACTGGAGAAGCCTTATAAGGCTAGTGGATATATATTTATATGCAAGTGTTTCACTGTTCTGTACTCTGCTTTATGTCTTTATATATATATATATTGAGTATTTACTATATTTGATAGGAAACTTACCTCATTTCCAGACTGGCACTTACCCACATTGTGTGGATTAAGTGCGTGTTTGTATATTGGTATTTGCAATACAGAGTTAAGCCCTTAGACACACCTGGAGTGTCTAAATGGTGTTTCAGGTTTCAGGAAGCAGTACTCCTGAAACCTGCAATCCTTCTCTGTCTCTGTTTTGTGTCTAACTAGTTAACAAACTGATTAAACTGCTACATAATTGCAGAGCCTTCCTAGACTTTTATCCAAATAACATTACTTAAAGGGACACTATAGGCAACCAAACCACTTCAGCGCATTGAAGTGGTCTGGGTGCAGTGTATCAGGCCCCTTAATTCTGCGATGGTGATTATAGTAATTTTGAGAAACTGCAATAATTACCTTGGATGTTAACTCCAGCTCTAGTGGCTGTCTACCAGACAGACACTAGAGGGACTTCATGGTGGTTAGGCGACTTTAAGTTGCCTGATGTTGGACAGCGTCACTTCATGCATTTGGACATCCAGCATCACCCAAAACCCCAAAGGAAAGCATAATACAATGCTTTCATATGGGGGAAGTCCAAAAGCGCATTAGGAACCATCGCCTGCTTAAAGGATCACTAAAGGGTCAGGAACACAAGCATGTATTCCTGACCCTATAGTGTTTAAACCACCATCTAGCGCCCTCATGCATCCATAAATATAGCAAAATCTTACTGTATTCAAGCCTGAAGCTGTTACTCTGCATGCTGTTTGACTCAGAAAAACAAGCAATCTGCTGACATCATCAGAAGTGGTAGCCCTATCCAATCACAGTGCTTCCCCATAAGATTGGCTGAGACTGACAAAGAGGCAGACCAGGGCCAGAGTCAGCACAATTTAAACACAGCCCTGGCCAATCAGCATCTCATCAAAGAGATGAATTGAATCAATGAATCTCTATGAGGAAAGTTCAGTGTCTGCATGCAGAGGGAGGAGACACTGAATGTTTGGATGCATTTTAGGCAGCCATGACCCAGGAAGGAGCTCTAACAGTCATCTAAGGAGTGGCCAGCTAAGTTATCACTAGGATGTAATGTATAGACTGCATTTTCTCTGAAAAGACAGCGCTTACAGCAAAAAGCCTGACGGTAATGATTCTACTCACCAGAACAAATTCAATAAGCTGTAGTTGTTCTGGTGACTATAGTGTCCCTCTAACTATACATCAGCCAGTCCACACAAGTTTTGTTCCCATACATCCCTCTTAAGTTTCCATACTTAAGTAAGAGTATGTGAAAAGTAGTTAGGGTTGCCACCTTTCTTGGAAAAACATACCGGCCTTACTAATTTGCATAATTAAATATGTGTGGGTGACATCACATGATATAAATCACAAGGAGTGACATAAGAGAAAATGCTGTAAAATCACCAAAAAACTACTTCGTTTAAATCTGCTGTATAGATGGATTCCTCCCAGTGCCCCCATGTCTCCCAGTGCCCTCATGACTCAGTGCCACCATGTGTCAATTCCTCCAGGTCTCAGTGCTCCTATGTATCAGTATCTCAGTGCCCCATGTCTCCCAGTGTCCCCTATTGTCGTGTCCCCAGGTCTCCCAGTGATCCTATGTATCAGTGTCTCAATGCCCCATGTCTCCCTGTGTCCCCATATATCCCAGGGTCCTCATGTCACTCGGAAGACGGGGAGACCTGGTGACACGGGGAGACCTAGGGACACGGAGACACCAGTGACACTGGGAGACTAGGGGACTCTGGCTGGGACACATGGGGACAATGGGAAAATAGGGGACACTTGAAGACATGGGAACACAGACACCAGGGACAAAGACACTAGAGACACTGGCTGGTGGACATGGGGACATTGAGACATGGGGGCACTGGGAGACATGGGGACACTGAGACACCAGGGCCACAGACACTAGGGACACTAGCTTGGGGACATTGTGACACTTGAGGCACTGAGAGACATGGAGGCACTAGGAGACATGGGGACAGTGAGACACTGGCAAACTGGGGGCACTGGGAGACTAGGGGTCACTGGGAGCCTAGGGGGCACTGAGACACCAGGGACACTGGCTGGGAGACATGGGGACACTGAGATACCAGGGCCACAGACACTAGGGACACTAGCTTGGGGAAATTGTGACACTTGAGGCACTGAGAGACATGGAGGCACTAGGAGACATGGGGACAGTGAGACACTGGCAGACTGGGGGCACTGTGTCCCCATGTGTCTGTGTCATAATGTCTCCCAATGTCCCTTAGTGTCTCAGTGTCTGCCATAATGTCTCCCAGTGTCCCTTAGTGTCTCAGTGTATGTCTCCTTGCAGCCTTTCCCCCCATCCTTCACTTCCCTGAGCTGTAGGCTGTCTCTGCAGGGTGGGAGTTGCTGTCTGGACTCTCTGTAGCTGCACCCCTGCAGATCAGTGAGTATAGATAGGCAGGGAGGGATATGCTGGAACTTCCTATCCCTGCCTGTCTCCACACACAGCGACCCCTACTGGCCAGTGCTGGTATTGCATAGTAATCTCTTGTTTATACTGAGAAAAATACCAGCATTTGTATTGCCAGTATCACTGCAATATTTGCACCAGCCAGGCAGCCTCAAATAGTGGCTGTGCCAATAAAATAAAAGCCAGATGGAATCCCTAAGAGTAGTGTGTGAAAAAAAAAATGTAAAAAAAAAAAAATTTTTTTTTTTTTTTAAATCAATGGGCCTATTCCATGGGCCTGGGCCTTGGCCTGGAGCTGCAGCTCCATCAGCCCCTATGTTAATCCAGCCCTGTGGATACCCCTATTTAAAACAAATACAATGCCCAAACTGATGTGGTGCAACTTTAGGTTCCCCTCGCAGAGATGATGTCTTCCACCTAGCTCTCAAAAATGGCAAGAGGGTCTGCAGGGGACGCAGGCATTCGAGCTAGGCTACCATAATTTCATCTATGAGGCTGTTGTATCATATCCTAAGGCAATGAGAGTATCTGCCTTTTTGCTGCAACGAGAAACACAAATTACTAACAATTTCCAGGCAATTAAGCACACCAAAATCAATCCTATCACCACCACTATGGGTTTTAATAAATTTGAAAGCATATTGTTAAACCAAACACCAATAGATCCCATCCAGGAAAGGGGGTTACAATCTTCTTTAGATATATCTCTAGCATTTTGTTGCAACAATTTTACCTTGTTCATGTGTGCCTCTATGGGGTCCTGGGAGTCCTCAACCCAGGTACAGCATTCTGAGCCTATGATAGCACAAGTTCTCCCTTCTATAGCTAGCAGATAGTCGAGAGCCATTCTGTTCTGAAGGGCAACTTTTCTGACTTGGGCTAACTCTTCATTGAGGATGTGGATAGAACTTGTGGTTTCATAATCCCATCCATGATGCTAGCATATTTATTTATCTTATTTGCTATTTCTAACTCCCCAACCCATCCAAGAGGGGAACCACATCCAGGCTTTATCTGCAGATGAGAATAGTTGTCACTTATACCTAGTTCCCCCTTGGTATTTTTCAAACAATGAGATATTTGAGCGTGGTCTAATGGCTGGAATAACTCTTCCTATGGTATAGTTACCCCATGCTCCCATGGGAAGCCATGAGTAGGCCTTATTGCCACAAATGTAATAGAGTCCTTGCCTCAAGACCCTGGGAATTATCTTACCATGATTTCCCAGACACTTTTGAAACCATTCCATATTGTGGTGCACATGACTTTGACAGCTCCACTTATCTTCATCTGTTTGTTCAGGGCAAGCACACCTGAGGGCACACAAAGCTTTCAATGTTGGGGAAAAACATAAACTGTTACAACCGCCATCTACCATGTCGCATAGTGTTTCATAAGGTTCTATGTTAAATGTTAAGGTAGCATGTACCTTGGGTATACTGGCAAAGTGAACTTTTATTTTTGCTATGTGATTCACATACATGGGCCCCAGACATATTGTAGGTAGAGAGATTATACCTTCAGTTTCTAAATATGTCCCTTGATCTGAGAGAGCATTATGAGTAGAGTGATCTACATCTATTTGAACCTCATAACTATAATCTGTTAAATTCAAATCATTCATTGATATTGGTACACCAATTAGAGCAAGCATGTCCAGCCCACAAAGACCATCTTTACGGCTCGGCGAGCCGCGAGTACATGCTGGTGTTATAGCAGAGTAGGCACCTGCTTTCCCCACATTGCAGGTGCCTACTCTGCTAAAACTTACCCGGCCGGGGAGAAAGGGACGGTGGAAGCAGCGAGGGAGCTCAGTGTTCCTGCTCCTCACTGCTCTCTCGCGCGTGCTGTCTGGCGCTGGAATATGACATCAATATGACATCACCCGAGGGAACAGTGAGGAGCAGGAAGGACCCCAGGGAGATGCCCCACATCGGCTCCATAAGGTAGGGAGCAATAAAGAAAAGTATGTGTGTGCAAGAATGTGTAAGTGTGTGTCTGTCAGTGTGTGTGTCTGTCTGTCAGTGAGTATGTGTGTGTGTCTGTCAGCAAGTATGTGTGTGTCTGTCAGTGAGTATGTGTCTGTCTGTCTGTCTGTCAGTGAGTATGTGTGTGTGTGTCTGTCAGAAAGTATGTGTGTGTCTGTCAGTGAGTATGTGTGTGTGTCTCTGTGTCTGTCAGTGAGTATGTGTCTGTCAGTGAGTATGTGTGTCTGTCAGTGTGTAAATATGTATGTATGTGTCTGTCTGTCAGGGAGTATGTGTGTGTGTCTGTCTGTGTGTGTGTGTCTTTGTGTGTGTCTGTCAGCAAGTATGTGTGTGTCTGTCAGTGAGTGTGTGTGTCTGTCAGTGGGTGTGTGTGTGTCTGTCTGTCAGTAAGTGTGTGTGTGTGTCTGTCAGTGTGTGTGTGTGTATGTCTGTGAGTACGTGTGTGTGTTTGTCAGTGAGTGTGTGTGTGTCAGCAGGAGGATAAGATTTGGCACAGGGTGGTAGAGAGGGGTGCTGTGGTTTAGTAGAGGGGGGGCTGGAATTTAGTGGAGGGGGGTGCTGTGGTTCAGTAGAGGGGGATGCTGTTTTTTTTTTTATACTGTACTTTTTAATATAAACCTACGTTTCTATGAAAATGTAAGGTTTTTTTTTTTTTTGCGACCCACATAAACTTAAACCTTGTTTATGTGGCCCGATCCAGACTTTGAGTTTGACATGCTTGAATTAGAGGGATTCCTTTATGAGTGGCAGGAATGTGGGAACATATCCAGCAGTCGGAAGCATTCAGCTGCTTGGTAGTTTGTTGATGTAGAAGCCAGATGGAATTTGTCTGCTTTCCGCCGTCCACCTGTGCATTAAGGTAGAAAAACAAGCAGGGCAGTACATGCAATTTGACAGTTTGTTAATCCTTTTTGTCCCCAGTGGCCTCACACTTTGAACACAGGTTTTTATCACTGACCTGGAAATCTACTAGCTTACAGTGAGAAGCGTGTATCCAGTTTGGTTTCCCTTCCACCTTGACTGAGGTGGGTGTGGTCAGTAATACCTGGTATAGGCCATCAAATCCGGGCTCTAAATGTCTCCTCACGTATCTCCTTATCACCACCCAGTCTCCAGGATGCAGGTGGTGAGTTCCTGTTGTTTCTTCTGGATCTGGTAATGAAGAGAAAACTTTTCCATGCAAATTAGTCAGTTGCTTGTGCAGCTGGACAACATATTCAGTTAAAGAAGCATACTGTCCATGTAATTCTTGTGGAAAGAAAAGGCCTGTCAGTGGTGGTCTGCCAAACAAAATGGCGAAAGGCTAATGGTAAGGCTTGTACCCAAGTAAGGTTTGTCTGCTCAAAGATCTTAGCTATTTAATTTTTTTAAAACACCATTCACTCTCTCTACTTTCCCAGATGATTGCGGATGGTAAGGAGTATGTAGATGCTGGTTAATCTGTAACCCTTTCATTATTTCTGCAAACACTTGTCCAGTAAAATTAGTTCCTCAATCAGACTCTAATGTCTCAGGTTGGCCATATCTGCAGACAATTTCAGATATTTGCTTTTTGCCTTGGCAATGAGCCAAGCCTCTACCCAGGAGGAGAACATGTCCACACATACCAAAACATACTCATAGACACCACATTTGGGTAGCAGGATGTAGTCTATTTGCAATCTTTGGAATGGTTAGTCAGACTTTACAAGATGTTTCATCTCTACCTTTGTCGTTTTACCTGGATTGTATTTGGCACAGATGCATTTCTTACAACACTCACTTGCAAATTGTGAGAAACCTGGTGCAAACCAAAATTTATTGACACTCATTCCCCCTTTGGAAACATGGGAAGGGAGATGAGATAAACTGTCTAAAACAGGATATAGAACTAAGGGTGCGCACAATCGACCATCCCCATGTTTCCAAACATCATTTTCCAGCTTGCAACCAGCAGTTTTCCATTTGCTCTGAGTTTGGGAACCTGTTTGGTTTTGGAGGATCTTTAAAACTTCCATTATCAAATTCTCCACAGTTTTAGAGGACTCTTGGAGAAACATAAGAGCTGCCTTCTTGGCTGCTTCATCTGCCCTGTTGTTACCCATAGTGATAGGATCTATTGCTCACTGATGTGCCTGGTATTTGGAACAGCTACGCCTTTTGTTACCTTTTGTAACAAATTCTGTATGCGGTCTGCATGTTTTACCACTTTTCCACTAGTGGTCAGGTAGCCTCTATGTACCCACAGAAATCCCAAATCATGGAGAATTCCATAGGCATAACGGGAGTCAGTATATATGTTCACTGTCTTACATTCTGCCAATTCACATGCCTTGGTCAGGGCACGCAACTCAGCACTTTGTGCCGAGTGCATAGGGGCTCAGAGTATAGAATGGAGGTTTTGTCCGCTACAGCAAAACCAGCAGCAAACCCTCCTCCTAGTTTCTGGAGTCTAGACTCATCTACATAGAGAGTAATTTCAGCATTTGGAATGGGTTCATCCAAGAAAGGATTGGGAGGGGCATAGAAGAGCTCCAGCTCCTGCTCACAATCATGTCCTGGGTGTTGCTCCCAGTCCTCCTCATGAAATGGCAAACGGGTAGCTGGGTTTAAAATATTAAAGAATGGTTATATTCATATTTCATTAGCCTGGCCGCATAGAGGTGTCTGGTCGTCAGGTTCTGGGGGACCTTGGTTACCAAGGACAATGTCAGTTGTTTTTTCAACTAACATTGCTGCTGCAGCTACTGATTTTACACATGCAACTCCTGCTGATATCACAGGATCCAGTTTGGCACTAAAGTACCCCACTGGCTTCTGTTTCCTTCCATACTTCTGGGTAAGTACTCCTGAAGCTTGTCCCTCATGTTCATGACAGAGCAGGTAGAATGGCTTGGTGTAGTTTGGGAGCGTCAGTGATGGGACGCTTAGTGAGCAGCCTTTAACTGGTCCACAGCCTGTTTTTCCTCCTCAGACAGCTCTATGCGTCCAGTCTGGGTGGTGAGCTCTGATCTGTTTGGCATTCTGTGGGTATGGTGCCTTCTGTATCACAGAGACCCTATCCGCAGTGATGTGTTTAGAGCCCTGTGACATGCAGTGGTCTAGGAAAATGACTTTTTCCTGGCAAAACTGTAGCTTACTGGAGGAAACCTTGCATCCCTCAGTGCTCAAGTGGGAAAGTAGTGAAAAGTTGTACTGGTGCACAGCTCTCTTGAGGTGGCTGCCAGCAGGATATCATCAACATACTGCACAACAGTCACCCCAACCGATGCCTGCCACCTGTCTAGGACTTGCTTCATGATTTGACCAAATTCAGATGGTGAAGAGACCATTCCCTATGGCAACCTTGTCCAAGCATACTGTGGTGCCTCAAAAGTGAAGGTCTGAGCTTAATGACCACTGGGTCTGCTTGTTTTATCAGGCCCACTGGACCACCTTTGATAGACCAAACATCTGAGGGAACATCCTCCAGTTCAGGCACAATATCCTGCTCTGCCAAAAATGCGGACTGCCATTAGGGGGATCAGACTCTCCAAGGTGTTGTGGTCTTCTGATCCCACTGATGTACTGACAACCGGTCCATCCTCTGTATATTGGATGCTCGCCTTTAGTTTCATCAGTGCATCTCTTCCCAGCAAATTGCAGGGGACAGTGTCACTGAGGACAAAGGAGAGAGAGGTCTCAACTGGACCTATAGTCACAGGAGTCTCTACAGTCTCCCTCAGCATGATAGTTTTACCTGCTAGTCCTAAAGCATCAATTTGTACAGAAATTTGGGACTTCTGATATTTTGAGAACACTGTGGGCTGCTCCAGTGTCCACCAGGTACTCCACAGAATGGTATGGCATGTCAGACAGGATCAGGCAAACAAAGGCATCACCTCCTCTGCTTTCAGAGATGACTGATAGCACTGGAAAGCCTGCCCATCAATTGCTCTCCTGTCTCACCCACTTTGGGGCTGTGCAGTCCCTTGCAAAGTGACCCAATTTGTCACAGTTATAGCATTTAACTTTTCTGGGTTACCCTCTGTTTGTTCCTCTGAACTGCTTCCATTCAGGTTTCCGAGGGGAACTGACTAGCATTACCCTCTGGGCTTTCTTTTCCTGCACTTCCTCGATGTTTCTTTGGATTGGCTCATTAGTGCTGGGATGCACTTGTCTCTCCAATCAGCATGGGCAGAAACCAATTTGTCATGGATTTCTTTATTCAGTCCAGACATCAATGTGGCAGTGAGCATCTTTCCCATACCTTGGTCTTCAAGGTTACCCCCTGACTTTTCCACAGTCTGCCTAAATCTTTCAAAGTAGTCTTCCACTGGTTCTTTAGCCTTTTGTTGGATATTTGTCACCCGGACCCAAGACTGTGGACAGAAGACCTCCGTAATCTTATTCTTGAGCTGGTTGATATATTCTATTGCCCTACCTGGGATATTCTCTACCTCTGATGGATTAAGTGGCAGAGTAAGCTTAGTACAGATGGCAGCAGTGTCTATTTGACCAGCTACAACTCTTATTATCTGTAGCAGATCCCTCCACGTGGGGCTGTAGCTGACCGTGATGTTGTACAGCTCATTTACAAACCCATATGGATTGCTCCATGGCTTAGGGACTGATGAGAGAAATCCCTTCATTTCTCCAGGTGTCCATGGGACATACTGGATAATGTGCCTGTCTGCCTGACCATTTGTGCCTGGAATAAACTGCTCTTTGACTGGGCAAGCTGAGGCTTGAGGTGATAAAAGTTCTTCAGCCATTTTGCTCACCTCCTCAGAGTCTATTTTGGGAGTGATTAGGAGTTCTCCTTCCACTCCACAAAATACTTTTCCTCTCCTTGGGACACATATATCTTGTCATGAGGGGGCACAAATGATGGGGCAGTGGCTCTAACTTGGGGTTTGTCATGACAAGTGTCCCAAACACGCAGAGTATAACCCACATAGAAAACGTATTACTGGACCTTAGAATGGCCGGGTTTAACGTAGATAGAATAGTCGAGGAATAGCCAAGGATAAGGAAAACCAGAGATCAGGATAACGATAAGGAATAGCCGAGTCAGGGAACAAAAAGACAGGATGAACGAGAAAACCTGGAAAAGTCGGCACCCGGAGCTACACCTCGCGGGTCCATGGAAGAAAGGTAAGGTATCGTGACAGGGTGCAACATATCGGGGAGGATAAAGAGGGGGTGGAAGATTCAACCTTCCAGTGGGGCATGTCGTGGTTGGGCCAACAGGAGTTTTTGGTTTGGCCCCTAGGTCTCTCAGGGTCTCTGTATTGTCCACAGCATGCTCCACTAGAGAGATATCAAGCTGCTCTACCTGTTCTGCCTCTTCCCTTTCTGACTCAGACTGACTCTCCTCCCTCTGCTGGTCTGTTCTCACTGACGTTGTCTTAGTCTCTACAGTAAAAATACCTTGGGCTTTTTGCTGTTTCTGATAGGATTCTACAGTCTATCTACTCCAAGCTGCCTTCTCATTTGGCTCTACTTATTTTTGTTTGAAATTTTTGTAGAGATTCTCCCAGCAGGGTAATTCAAAGGTTCCCCCTTTGGGAATCCCAAAATCCATTTCCTTAGTCAGCTTCCTCCCCTTTGGCAGATGCCAGCTGACCCACACGCCATATTTCTTATTCATACTCTCCTATGGGGTAGGAGGACTCTTTGGACATCCTTTACTTTGAGGGTGACGCAGTATCACCCATGCTAAAATCGTTTCCCATAGCCCGGCTATGATGGAGGGGACTCCTGCCCTTCTCTCTCTCAATTTTTAGCGACACTGTGGCTGTGGCCCACACTTCAAATCTCCGCTTTTTATCTCTCCAAATTTTCCAACAGAGCCAAATGATAAACAGTATCTGGCCTCTTATATCATCAAAGTCAAACCACGCTAAGGGGCTTGACTTAACAGTCTGATTATTAATGGGAGACAGGTCTGCTACAGCTCTTGGACATGCCCTTTAGCATGGGAGTGTACAGACTCAAACCAGCATGACCAGGGTCATTTAGAGACAAAGCAGAGAGGTGATCAAAGATCAGGGGTTCGCTCTCCTTCTCTGGGAGTAGCCATGTACCCAATTGCTGCAGTGGCCTGATTTAGAATTTAACCAATGATGTCCAAAGGCTGAGTACAGGGAGTATCCAAAGACTTTGCACTTACAGACCAAGGCACACTTAGTAAGAAACTCTGCATCAACCCACACTTATCCTTCTATGATTTTTTTGTCCCTTTGCTGTGCAGACTATAGTTAGTGACAATTTACTTGACAAACTCAGAGAGATAGAAAACATTTGTGTCTGAGGATGATAGGGTCCTCTTACTTAGCACATCACTGCCCCCACTGTTTCTCTCCGTAGAGGTGCGTTTTGAGGCAGTAAAATCATATGCCGTAAAGGACCTCTCTGATAGAGTGGGTTTTATGCACCAGTATCCTCACTAACACATTCATAACAAAAGATGTTAAAACATAAAACAGTTGTTTCAGGTTCTTGGGAGGTTGGTACTTACGACAAAGGACAGAGGGTTTAGGAATCAGAGGAAGAGAGAGCAATTGAGATACAAAGGTTCTCACCTATTAATGGCGCCGGTTGGTCTCTTGTTCTCAGTTTACAGACCTTGGTTCCGTCCACTGATTGCTTTCACCTCCCACAGTTTCCAAAATGTTGAAGAAAATAAGGCACGTGAAGCAACTGGTCCAAATCAAAAAGATTATTATTGATCAATCAAGCAGGGTTACAAAACAAAGTGACAGAGTTTTACCACTTTCAAAGTAATTCAGCTGGCGCGCACCACGATAAGATAAAACAGTGTCTTTACACTCTTTGAAGATGTCCCAGTGATGTGGTTGTACCAATCCAAGTCTCTGCACGTTCTTCAACTCTGAGTTTCTTTATCTCGTCCTCGCAGTATATGGGTAGCTGATGTAGCATTTGAGAGTAAATTTGTGCACGCAAACAGAATAGATGAACCAAGCAAAAAAATGTTTGTTTCATATGGCTTTTAAGCATCAATTTGATATTACGCACAGGGCAAGATATATGCAGTTGATATTTTCTTTAACACAGTATACTAATATAAATTTATTTTTGAATAATATGTAAAAGCTTTATATGTTTGTGCATGTCCAGGTATGCCACTTTTTGGGAGTTTGTTGAAGCATCTAGGTGCTTTTTCTTCTGCCCCAGCTTACAGGTGTTGGGCAGGACTGGTAACTGAAGCATCAACTTTACCCTTAGATGTCCATTACCTTTACGCTATATATATATATATATATATATATGTATTTCTATTTATTTATATATATTGAGAGAGAGAGAGAGAAAGTGTTACATTAAGGAGCTGCGTTTTTACTTTGATCCTTTGACCAATCGTTTAGCAGCTATACACCTATAACCTGTTTTTTTATTAGCAGTCTGCAATTTAGGACTATTTACCTGTAGTCTCCATTTACTATAGATGCTAATTAAGGTTAGAAGTCTCATTAACTTTCCCCTCTCTCTTTATTTAGGGCAGATTTAGGGCAAATCACTTGTGTTTTTGTATGCCTGTCACTTGGTTCTTTGTTAATTTGGGGTTCTCTTTGAATCTGCTGCTTAATAAAGATAAATGTATCGTTTTTAGTCTAATCCTTGGAACCATCCAGACCAAGTATCTGTTTGGGTAATTTATTTTGTGATCTTGTACTTGTTGACAGTATAAAGACAGTATAGAACTCTAAGTGCATGAGTGTTCACATGATCTTTGCGTTTGAAAGTGGAGGTGGTTGGTAAGCAAAGGAAACAGAGGAAACTTAAAGGACAGCATGACAGTAAAGAAACATAGCACAAACTTTTAAACACACAAACACACATATACATTTACCAACATACATTTGAAAACAGAGAATCAAAAGGATCATAAATGTGTCCAGAACCCCTCAATGGTGTTATGTTCCTGTAATGCAATTTTCACCACTATGTATTTTTATGTAATATGATATTTTTAGGCTAGGGTTAATAAATTAGGGGTGGTGTGAGAGTCAGGGTTAAGTTAGGTTTGTTGCTTGTGGCAGGGTTGAGGCTAAACTTAGTGTTAGCGTAAGGGTTACAAGTAATGTGTTAGGGTAGAGTAGGGGTTGAAGAGAGATGTTTAATACTAGGGTGGCACCGCTACTTACATTACATCAGTGCTCTTTAACCCTCCCCTCAAGGCACACCTAACGTTCAAGGATTTAGGGATTACCCAGGTGTGTCTAAGGTGTTTAGAAAAAAAAACAAAAAACCTTTAGAGTCTATGGTGTGTTTATTTATTTTTTTATTTTAATTGTTTTAACACCTTACACCTGGGTAATCCCTAAATCCTGGTCCTGGACTGTTAGGTGCTCCTTGAGGAGACGGTTGAGAAGCACTGCATTACATGACTGTCATATTACTTACCCGTTCGATGAGCTGTTCCAGCATATCTGGATCAGGAGGTTGTGGTTTTTGGATCTGGACCTCTTCTGGTGTCTCTGCTTTCCTGATTAGTGGTGAAATTTGGACTTCACCATTAACATGGAAGCAGACAAATGTATTGTTCCGGGCAGAGTGATGGATGCTGCATGATCATGGCGCCTTTCTACTTATGTTAATAAGACGCTTAGTGTAATTTCTGGACATAGGGGATCCTCATAATTCCTTTGACCGTATTCCCACAATTTTAGGGTCATAGAGATGATGTGGATCAATCAGAGTACATTTCAGTATTTACAGAAAGCTTTAGCCCCATGGTCATTGTGCTGCCATGTTTTCCTCTTGGTTCCTCCTTGAAGGCATTAAAATGTTTTCTGATTTTCCAGAATTTTGACTTGTTATTAGACATTGTTAACCTCAGTAATCCTGACCTGGCTAGTAATATTGTTCTCCCATATTTTTATCGTGATCTTGGCTAGTATTACTGTTTTCGCTATTTATTTTCATATATAAAGCATGGCCACTCTAAGGTCCGGTAACACGTTCCTTTCTATTTTTCCTATCTCTGATCTAACACTTGTGAGTTGGGTAGTGTATTCGTGACAATGGCCCAGTACTGCTCAAGACTAATGGGAATTACAGTCCTTTGTGGCAGCTTTATCAGCTATTAAATTGTGAGCGTAATTTTTATAATTCTAGTCTAGTAGCAGGGACTACTTATTGTTTTATGGTAAAGTCTAAGGTTAATGAAAATTGACAAAAGGCAAAGTTTCTGCCATCAAATTTTGGCAACTGTCGACCTATTAGCAACAGCTGTCAAAAAAGGCACCTTATGCAATGTGCCTGTTGATATAATAGTTGTTCTTTCTGGCCCGTGGGATCATCCATAGACCTCGCTAGCGATGTTTGCTGATAGCAGGTGAAGCACCAGGAGCTCAAAAAGGTCCCCAGAAGGGAGATGGTATGCAAATATATCTATTGTTTGCTTCTCTCTCCAAAGTGGGCATATCTCCTTTAGGGTTTTTGCAAAGCATGCACAGATGCAGATATGGACAGATTTGCTTTAATTTTGCTCATGACATAAAGTCCACATGACAATAAAGGAAAACTAATGAGTCCCAACTTGACCCCTGCTAAATTAAGGTAAGAATAGTCAAACTGTGACTATGAAAGAATTTTTTTTTTCTAAATCAGCTTTTGTTTTTAGTCTGCATTCTGATATTTCAGATTTGTACAATTAGCGAATAAACCGTGTTAAATTAGTTATTAGACTCTGACTGACAGAGGATTTTCTGACCACTGGTGACCCGTTTATTAGAGGAGGCACATTTAATAGAGGTAGAAAGCATTCACCAATATGAAGCAAAGTTAAAATAGAATTTTCATAGTCTACAGCGTTTTTCTCTGACATGCATCAAGAATGGTGATTATTAGCACAAAATACATGACACAAAGCAGTACAATGGACAAGACACAGGAAGCTGAGGCTGTAGCATCAGTGCATGGTTTAGCCAGCATGCTTCATTCTGTTACACAGTTCAATGGAAGCCAATTAGGTTTTGGAGGGAGTGGTCTGTATAGTCATACCTCCCTTTTCCCTCAGTTGCAGTGTTAGCTGCCTTGGATTCTATTTCCCTGCAAGGTTCTATCTCATCTGATACTGTGTCAGGACTGGCACCTGCTACCTCCACATCCTCACTGCCCATCGCCCCTCTCTCACCCAGGGGCCCCTTGCGGGTCCTGCTGGCTCTCTCCTATTGTGATTGCCCCCAGCTGTCTGCAGATGGGATGGGGAGCCGCAACCTGATATTGAACCGTCACTGACTGAAAAAAAGCAGAACGCAGCATTGACCAGGGAGTACAGCAAGCCACCAAGACAGGTGCATGCATATCCATTAAATATCCAGAGGGACGAGGTGTTGGTTCATTGACAGCGAGGAGACCAGGTTCCTGAATCAGAGTTTGTCAGCCATGCCTGCTGGAAGCAATGAGCCAGAATGCGCCCTTAGCTACCAGGTATTTACACTGCAGGCAGAATGTGGCTTGTGCTGCTCCTGAATATCTGTGTATTGTGATGCCATGTTATGCCACATTCAAACTCAATATATGGTGCTACTCCTTCATGCCACATCCATACTCTGTATTATACTGTTCCTCCATGCCACATCCATACTCTGTATTATACTGTTCCTCCATGCCACATCCATATACTCTGTATTATACTGTTCCTCCATGCCACATCCATATACTCTGTATTATACTGTTCCTCCATGCCACATCCATATACTCTGTAGTATACTGTTCCTCCATGCCACATCCATATACTCTGTAGTATACTGTTCCTCCATGCCACATCCATATACTCTGTAGTATACTGCTCCTCCATGCCACATCCATATACTCTGTAGTATACTGCTCCTCCATGCCACATCCATATACTCTGTAGTATACTGCTCCTCCATGCCACATCCATATACTCTGTAGTATACTGCTCCTCCATGCCACATCCATATACTCTGTAGTATACTGCTCCTCCATGCCACATCCATATACTCTGTAGTATACTGCTCCTCCATGCCACATCTATACTCTGTATTGTGACTATCCTTCATTCCACTGCCACTCTCTGTACTGTGGCTATACTTCATGTCACATTCAGACTGGCTGTATGCATCTCCCGAATGCCATATTTTTAGAATGTTTGTGCAATATTTTGTGACACTTCTGTGCTGATGACAGGGGACTTCCATATCAAGCTCAGTGTATTTATTTTCTGTAAATTTTGGTAGTGGGCATTTTGGTGAATTGAGTGTTCACCCACTCAGCCCTGTAAGTGTCTGAAAAGTCTGATGATTTGCAGTGCATTTGTAACTATCACTAGGTCAAGGAGAATATTGGATGTGGTGGGAAAAGGCATCAGTCTAGAGTAGACTAAGCTATTTAGGTTTTGCAGCTTTTGCCAGGTAATGAGTACATGTAATTTGATTCATTAAATAACTGCAGTGCAGATAAGTAGATTTAAATGAATACAATAAGTATTTGTTTATAAGTGGTAGGTTTTATTTATACAAGGCTAATTTCCAGCTTGCTATGACAGATTGTAATATACCACAATATACAATGTGTATTTATTAGGCTCAATTATATATTCTATTTAATTATTGTGCAGTCAAGATATTCTTTCTCTAAGGAAACCCCATACCTTCAGCTAAACCTAATGTGTCCTACTGTGCCTTGATTATATTCTAATATTCTTGTCCTGTTTTATATGTAGCTTTTTCTGTTAAATGTCCTTTGAGATGATTGTGTGTTTTGGTCTTGTTATTGTCCCAATATTTTACATACTGTGTTGCAAACCATCCATAAGCATGATATGATGTACATGGCAGACAGTGCCTGTTTTCTCCTCTGTCACCTTGTGTGGAGGTCATTGAAGAGCCTGGTCTTCTAGCTCTCTATATTTCAAAGTTAATAATGGTGGAATAGGCCACAGATAAAATTTATGTTGTTTTTGTATGGTGGGGGATGGTAATGTTTACAAGAGAGGTGCTTTCCTATTGGGCAGTGCACCCATCAGATTTGGCATTGCAGTCAGGTTTTCAGTTAAGACATGCAGCACCTCCAAAATTAATCTGAAGTTCCTCCCTAAATATCAAGGGTTAAATTAGAACAGCCATGTTAAAATGAAACTGTCTAATTTTGTCACTTTTAAGATTCATTACCCCATTCCTGTTATTTAATTTCTTTTGATTCATTAATCTCTTGGCATATATTCTATTACTCAAGCATAAATCATGTATTTCGAGTTTAGTTGTTTAAGATGCATATGGACTCATCTAGCGCTAGATATGGTCCTTTTTGCTCTTGATAAACTGCATCTTCCATCCATGATCACGGGCTATCTCCTGAAAAAAATAACAACATTATAATGCAACACTAGTTGGAGTGTTGAAGTTGTGAACCCTAGCTTGATAATCAGTTAACCTATATGTACATTAAGATAAGTTGGCCTTAAGCAGTAGTCCTCATCTTGTAATGTTCGTGTAGTTGTTAATAGCCCAGTTAAGTGATCTACCTTTTCAATGCCTGATTTAGAATAATCCTTCTTCCTTCCTTCTTTTTTTTTTTTTTACCGCTGTGATGAGCAATGTTGCGGCATTGACCCACCAGCTTTTAACTATGTTTCCAAACATCCTCTACATGCTGTTGGCTAGACAAGGGTGGTATCTGTTCCAATGAGAAAATCATGGGAGTATATTATTAGTGATTGAAGGGACTCATGGATAAAGATGAATTCAAGGGCAAAGTTCTAGAAATTGAGCCATCACTATGGAAACCAATTCAAGTCTCCTGCTTATATCACTTTTGAAGTTTAGTCCACAGTTGTTGGTGAATAATCCCTGAGATTGGTGGAACACAAAACCATGAGTTAAATAGACGTTTAAAATAATAAATGAATATGTTCACACCCAGTTGGTTAATATTGAAAAGTCCTATTTTAAATGCAAGTTAACGACAACTGTTTGCTCTTATTTGCCTGCTTCTTGTTGGCTTATTAAATAAAATGTAAATGCATTTAGACCATATCCAAAAGAATACATTGCTGTACATTCTAAACATACTCTCTTAATTTTATAGAAAAGCCTGCAGTATATTAAATATTTCTGTGCAAATCAGTGTGATGATTTGAAGTTGAGATACCAGCAATGCTTATTTTGCAAGTGTTTTATTTTGATCACAACTAAATATATGACATTACTCTAGTATTTACAAGAATCTAATTACAAATGATCTGTCGTTTTGTAGCAAGTAGCTCAAATTTCTCAAAAATATGTTATGTGCTTCGATTTGCTGCACTGAGGAAAAACAACAAACGTATAGAATTGCAGCTTTCTAATTTATTGTCTGTCGTTAACCCCTCAAATAAAAGTATGTATTGGAATTCTCTCCATTACTGAGTGATCTGTTTGATAACTGGTGAATGTACCCGACATCTGGACTGTAATTTTAGTATACTAAACACATGATTGCATAACCTCCCTTTACGTTGTCTCACCAACGTGCTGGGCAACCCATGAATTAGTAATGTGTTACTTAACTATTTCTAGTGTAGGGGTTAAATGGTGTGAAAAGCAAGAAACTAAATTGTTTGAATCAGTACTAGCCTTTTTGGTGCCCAACTGTGTAAACTTTATACTGATTATTAGAAATCCGTAAAGAGGAAATTATTTTTTTGTAATTTCCCAATTTTACATATCGTATACTTAATAAACCTATAAACCGCAGTTTAAATTAAATTTACTAATGGGTGACATAGCTTGCATTGTTGCGTGGAAAGAGAGATGTTTTTCTGTAATATGAATGTACCTTTCCTGGTTAAATACTTTGTTGTTGTTTTTATTATTATTATAATTGTATAAAGAGTTACCTTGCCTCTTTTCCAGCAGCAAGTAGGCCCCTTCCTGGAGTTTCCACTCTGTCTCTGCTGATCTCTGGCCAATCTAAGTCCTGTCATAGAGAAGCTGTAGGAGACAATGTGCATGTGTGGTAATCACTGCGCCAGCAATGGTTTGCACTTTGTGCTATAGCATAAATCAATTGGGACGAGCACCTTCAGCCAGGATGTTGCAATTTAGAAGCTTTATAAAGTCTCTGATAATCTGCATCATCTACCAGTCAAGGGAGATTTTGGTAAAACAAAGGGGTTCCCACATAGGCCATTCAGGACCACCTAACACAATATAGGTTTATGACTTTACAGTTCTTGACAACCAAGGTGCCAAAGGAACGTGTTGGTTTATTGAATTAAGCTATATGTATATAATTAGAAAGTAACCTTATTTTCCATTGGTAATAGTGGCCTTAAAGGCCTCCCATATTGAATGTATGTTGTTTACTTTTTCAGTTCTATAAATGGTTTTGTGAAATTTTTAAATATAAATTATCTTTTTGTTTTCTTCAAGAGTTTATGCAGACTAGCAGCTCCTCAGCTGCCAATCTCATATTTCCTCTTCAATTCACAACCTATTTAAGTTTTTAGAGTCAGTCAAAGTGATGAGCTAATTCTTTGATAATCAGTATTTCATCAGAATCAGTGTATTTTTGATCTGAGGCAATGAAATACCTATAGCACTTTACACAAACAGCATCTGCAAGCTGAATGCCGACAGAGATCAGTGGCCATATTCTACTTGTGTTGGCAAATTTTACATCAATATCAAACAAAATATCAATTTATTTTTTTTATTTTTTGTTTTGGCAGAAATGGCTAAATGATTCAATATATTACCCCATCTATATATCTGCTTTGTTTCACCACTTGCAAAGGGCTAATTTACAATAGCCATTGTAGGGCAAAAAATATTAACACAGAGAGCCTGAAATGTTTAGCCTCTAATAATATGCATTTACATTTTGTAGGTAAAAAAAAAACAAAAACAAAAAAAATACATTGGCATCATTTTATAATGGCTGCATTATTCTCTAGTGTCCCAAACTAGACTACTGCTATGCAATAAATAGTGTCTTCCTTCTTCCAAAGAGCACCTACGTCTTCGCACTGGGTGAAATATTAGTGTTTAATACTAATAGCGAAACTATGCGGGCATGTCTAATGATGCACAGCACGGAGGAACAATTGCCTAGTGACCACAGAAGTTAAATAGGAATCAAATTCTAGATTCTCTTGTCAAACCTGGGGCTGTTTTGCATCTCACCTGTCATCCTCTGTAATCTGCCCTGGAATGCTTTTTTTAATTTTTTTTAAGTAGCCTGTTACCCAGCGCTAGGATTAGACTTGGTGTAAGCATTTCCTTGACAGTTACCTTTTGCATTGTGTTTCTGAAGTGTCCATTTAGAGAGTATTGCACTTTTTGTTTTCTTTTTTCTTGAAATGAGGATAACTAGAAATTATATGACCTCTATTTATGCGTTCTCATAACATATCATATGTCCCATTAGAGTGACCTTTTCCAGGGAATTTTTTTCATACTGAAGATTTATGGTACTGAGAGCAATGAGTAAATGTTCTTTGTTGCGGTAAGTTGGTGTGCCTTAAGCCTCCTTATATTATGCCATGAGTTCATTGAGTTCCGTGCTTTGGATTAAACGCGGTCCATAAGTATCTGTCCCAGCTGATTATCTGGAAGTAAACATTCCTTTCAGGTATGGCTTCTACAAAATGTGATATTTTGTAAGCTGCCTTTGAAGGTAAAGAATAGGGGGAAGCGGAGGGTAATAGATGTGACTTTAAAAAAAAAAAAAAATATATATATTTTTTCCTTTCCCCTCCCCCACCCCCCTCTCATTTAAGTGTTAATTTAAAACACAGGTTGGGAATATTTATGTATTTATTTAATTGTGCCATCATAACAGGTCTTGATAATGTTAACCTTTTTTGCAGAGTACCTCAGCAGTTCATATTTAAAGATACTCTTTAAATTCATTTCTGGACTTAAATAAGATTTGTGTTAGTGGGTCCTCTGAACTTCAAATCACTAATCACTTCTGCCTATGTTAGTGTCCTATTTGAATGAAACGCTCCGTGAATATTGTTTATCCACTTACCCTTTGGAAAAAAGTGTAGCATTTAAAAAAAATTATTTTATTTACATTTGAAATTTCATATAGCGAATGCTCACCTACTCTATACAAAAATAACATCATATAATATAATCTGCATTCTGGTATCTGGTATCTTGCACAAATAGCACAATTTGTAGTATTGGCTTATTTATTAATGGAGGTGTGGGATTAACTGTTTAATTTCTCTTTTTAAAAGGGACAATTTAGGCACCATAACCACTTCATTAAAATGAAGTGGTTATGGTGCCATGAGACTCCTGACTGCACTCTTACCTCAAGGGGTTAAACCATTCTCAAACTGTTTAACTCCAAAGTAGCCTCTAGCGCTGATCTCCACTCTCCTGCTCCCCTCCCAGACGGGTTACAACTTCTGAAATTTTAGTTTCAGAAAGCACAGAGTGCTGCCTTCTTTCCCAGCCAGATTTGCGCCCCCAGGGGCATACTGGCACCATAACAAATTAATTTAAATGAAGTGGTTATAGTGCCTGGAGTGTTCATTTAAGTGTAGTGTTGCCTCCCAGGGCTGTTAATTGACCAGCTGGTATACTCTTTAGATTTATTGCTGTAAGTTTTCTTGTAATAGTCCTATTTATAGTTAAATCCCCCCTTTCATAATATTGTAAAGTGCTACGGAATCTGTTGGCGCTATATAAATGGCGATGATAATAATAATATAGCTGTAGTACAATGTAAAGATTTCCCCTTTTCTTTCCAGATGAAGTGTAGATCAGCGTCATGTAGAGTCCCTGTAGCTGGACATCTCAGAGAGAGATGTCTGTCCATCCGCAAGACTGGCTATAATCCCATGGTACCCATGACTGCATGAGTTACAAGCACAGTATAAAAACTCCTGCTGCCTGGTGGCCAAGCAATTTGTGACAAATGGACTTTTGTCACTGGTTTTTCACGTGACAAACTACCTCGTTCTCCAGGCTTATGGATAAGCCTGATTGCCAGCCACCTTCCTCATGATTATGGCCCTGGGGTGCATGGCCCTTTAAGAACAGTCTGTGGGCACATTGTGACTTTTGTGTACAGTGTCCCCAGACCCTTAAAATACTTTATTCATGGCTTCTTCCCACTTGGTTCGGTAAATGGGGCTTACACAGGCGGACCACACAGAAGTGGAAGTGTGCGGCTGATTTACCTCCCAGACTGAGGGGTTGCTGTAGGTTAATTGCCGACCACTGGGTGGCAGTCGTTCGTACAGACGAACACGTGGTGGCGACCTTCTTTATTCAGTCGAACGCTGTCAGCGGTGTGTGTGCAGCCAAATCCATGGAACTGAAATCGGCTACACATTTGCATGAACACTGCTGACCCTTACCTTCTCTTCCACTTCGACGCTTCGGCTGAAAACGAAGTCCCGTTTGGCTATTTGAACGCACAACTATACTTGGCTATTTGCACGAACGCTGCCCCGTTCGTGTTATTTTTCTGCATAAAATTGACCGACCACACAGCCCAAATCTATGGAACCGTTTTGGGCAGGAAAGTATGCTTGCGGTGTGGTCGGTTTTTATGGAAATTGGATGTATAGTTTTAAAGTTATAGTAAATGTGTAAAAAGTATATTTTTCATGCCTGTGATAATTACACTAACCCATTGTGTACAGTAATTATATCACAGGCAGAGGGGAGCATTTTGTGGCAATGAATGGGAGTGTTAAACTGTATAGTTATACGTGTTTGGCTGTTCTACAAAACCATGTGGGTGGTAACATTGTGTAAAAATGTGTAAATAAGAAACAATAAAACCACAGCTCTGTTCCTGTTTTGACCCTCAACATAGTCTCGTCTCATGATTGGGGGATACGGCTGTATCTACACTGGGGGGTTGCTATACTTTACATACTCCCCTAGCTATAATCACTAAGCTCTTTTAAGAGCTTGTTCCAGCTTCGCTCTCTGTAGGAAGAAGAGGTTCGGTCTGCAGTGCTTATGGTGTCTGGAGAAGTGCTTGGAGCCCTCAGGAAGCACGAGGAGCATCCATCAACTGAGGTACTCAGTTGGAGTACTAGGAGCTCCGTTACACAATTAATCCCTGATAAACAAAAATATAACTGGTGCAGGGGTGAGAAAACCACAAAACAACTCTGTTGGGACTTTGTTATATTGCCGAGGTTGCCTGTTCCTGCTGGATTATTACTCCTACCATGCTCTGTAAAATTCAGGTTGGTGGGAGTTAAATATAAAATTTTGTAGCTCACTTGCCAAACAACTTATGTGAAATACAACTCATATCAACCATACCCAGTGATTGGCTTATCCTGATTATAATTTTAGCACACAGTAGTTTTCTATAACAAGCCACTATTTTAGTGGGAGCATACACATTTAATATTTAAATTAGCATTTCAACTAATACACTTAAAGGGACACTATATAGTCACCCAGACCACTTCAGCTCAATGAAGTGGTCTGGGTGCCAGGTCCCTCAGGTTTTAACTCTTCAGATGCAAACATAGCAGTTTCAGAGAAAACTGCTATGTTTACATTTGGGGTTAATCCAGTCTCTAGTGGCTGTCTTCCACTAGAGGCGCATTTGCGACGCTGGAAGCACATTTCGCCTCCATCATGCAGAGCGTCCATAGGAAAGCATTGGGAAAAGCTTTCCTATGGGAACTTTGCGCGCGGCACTTGCTGCCGCACATACACATTCGGCTCCGCTGACGGCGGGGGAGGAGAGGTCACCAGGGAGCCCGGCGCTGGATTAAGGTAAGCTGCTGAAGGGGTTTTAACACTATAGTGATACTTTAATTTTTTACAATTTTTTTTTTTTTTTTTATGAATTATTAAATCTTAACCCCTTAAGGACATATGACGGAAATATTCCGTCATGATTCCCTTTTATTCCAGAAGTTGTGTCCTTAAGGGGTTAATAGGAAGCATTTGTTTGGGAAATTATCAAGGATGTAAAGTTGGTAAATCTCCACTAACTGCACAGGCTATTTCTGAATCTAATTAAAAGGTACATGTTTAGGGTTTAGGAAATATTTATAAACATTTTAGTAATCCAATGCATTCAAATAATAGTATTTTTGCTGCTAAGTCTTCTGCATTTCCTTATTGTTTTTTAATGTAGTAATATAAAACCAACAGACGCAGCTTTAAGTAATTTGCTTACACTGCATTGTTCATAGTTTTATGAAGTTAACTACGGCCAGGCCTGGAATAGGCTGTACTGTTTAAAATAAAATAATGGACTTTTAAACAGTCCATTAATTGCATGGTAGCAACTAGAAAATGTGTGTAAAAGACTTGATAAACTGTTGTTCAAACCAAACCTGGGCATGATCATACACATTTGACCAATGGTGCTAGAATAATTGATTATTGCTACCAGACATGGAGGGTTGAGTTTTTGAAAAAAATGTTGTTTTGTGTTTTTCAAGCTTAACAGTTTCCAGAATTTCCAGAGATTGATTTTCAAAAGAAAATCAAAATTAATCCAAAACTCATCCAGTGATCAGCTTTTCTGCAAGAAAAAACAAACCACAAATTAAAACAAAAACCTTCTTAAGAGAGGTTAGTGGCGAATGGCCAGACTAGTGCATCCTAACAGGACGGCAACCATCTTGATTTGTGCTCTGACATACAGCTAACAGTTTATGTAAACAACATGATCCATCCTGTTTTATGTCAGGCTGCTGGTAGTGGTGATGTAAAGGTAAGAGGATTATTTTAGAACATTAGGCGTAATAATACTAACTGTATGGCCATAGCGACTCCTATTCTGACTAGTTTCAGCAGGATTATGTGCCGTGTCACATGGTTCCACGAACATGGCAATGTGCTCAATGTATTAAAATGGCCTCTACATTCACCAGTACTGTACAAAAGAATGCCTTTAGTATGTGGTGAAATGTCCCACAAATATTCAGGATCTATTAACATGAATCAGAATATCTAAGTAATGTTTCCAGCATCTTTTTGGAATATATGCCACTAATAATTCATTTGATTCTGTGGCATAGATGGTTTCTACCAAGTATAAAAAAAAGTTTTACTTGTTCAAGTGGTCACAGAGTGTGCAACTCAAATAAATCCACAAAGTTATGGGAGCTCCAGAATTGACTCCGAGGATAAAGGATAATGTGACTTGTTGGTCTGGTGAGAAAGCATTGAAGAAGTTGCAAAGCCCATTCATATTTCTGTCTGAACACAGGAACATCAAAGGTGAAGTGTGTGTGTGTATATATACACGGTGGAGTCGGTGCAGGCATCGCTACTGGGAGCTGAGGAAAAAAAACATGTGACCCGGGCGGGGTGGGGGTGGGACGCAGCCATAGGAGAGGGATTTGGAAAAATTCTGCCCTGTTCATGAGCCACCCTCCTGTGCTAGACACCCTTGATTCATAACCACAATTTGGAACATCCCCAGTGATGGGGGGGAGATTTGCAAACTCTAGGCAGGTGGACTAGCCCCTGTCCCCCTCTCTCTCTTCTCTCTTATTATTATTATTATTATTATTATTATTATTATTATTATGATATTTATACAGCTCCGTCAAATTCTGCAGCGCTTTACAATGGGTGGACGAACAGACATGTAGTTGTAACCAGACAAGTTGGACACACAGGAACAGAGGGGTTGAGGGCTCTGCTCAATGAGCTTACATGCTAGAGGGATTGGGCTAAAATGACACAAAAAGGTAAAGATAGTATTAGACTAATGACAGTTGCAGAAGAGGAATCAGTCAATTATCCTAACTCTCTTTGACTTCAGCCTCTGTCCTTTATCTTTCTACGCTCATACGCTTGCCTCCTACTCATATTGGGGGGCAGGTATTTTTCTGTTCACAGAGTGATTGACAGCTACTCCGTATACCCAAAGTTGTAAGATGCTTACACTGTACGCTATGCCTGTTTGGTACTGTTAATTGATATTTCGGGGGCTGGAAGTATCCAACATGCCTACCGAGGTCGTAAGTCGGCAACGACACTGTCTTTGCTAGAATTTCATTACAATGCATATACCACTAATATTTCCTCTGCTTTATGGAAACTTGTACAGTTGATTATTTTGTATACTCTGACCGTATTAGTTTCACTGTTAGGACCCACTCTAAATATTGCACTTTTCTGCATGTTGCATAATGTTATTTATTCTGCTCAATAAACCGCTTTGAACATAAAGATGAAGTGTATATTTCTATCTGTGTTATCTTTATAAGACTTTGAAAAATGGAGGACAATTCTAGTCTGGAATGTCCCTTTTATGGCATATGCGATTTCTATGCATGCTTACTTTGTAAAAAATGTCCCTATTTGTTACTCAAACATTTTGTAGTTCATACGGGGCTCTGTTTGTGGTGGCTTATTTGGTTTTTATTAAATAATATGCTAAACTTGTTTTGGTATGCAAATATATATTTTTATATATATTTTTTTTTTTTGGGGGGGGAGTTAGATGCTTAGGTGTAAGATGCTCATGTGTCCTCTCTAGCTTTGTACAATATGCACGCTTTGTGTCTCAAGTCTACGTGTCCCCCTGTGAGCCCATACAGTTTTGATAGCAAACATAAATGAGTGCTTATCAGCAGATATGACATAAAATTCCCTAAAGCATGTCACAGACCACGATTATTAGATTTCTTGTCCTCCTATTATAAATTGTTATATTGAACTGTACAGAAGGAGTTTATTTTATCTTTTCTTTCTCTATGAATACCAGGTTGTGCATTTTAGATTTTAACTAAGCTTCAACTGGAGAACTAATTCTGAAATCACTAGGAGCACTCTAAATACAGGGAGTGCAGAATTATTAGGCAAATGAGTATTTTGACCACATCATCCTCTTTATGCATGTTGTCTTACTCCAAGCTGTATAGGCTCGAAAGCCTACTACCAATTAAGCATATTAGGTGATGTGCATCTCTGTAATGAGAAGGGGTGTGGTCTAATGACATCAACACCCTATATCAGGTGTGCATAATTATTAGGCAACTTCCTTTCCTTTGGCAAAATGGGTCAAAAGAAGGACTTGACAGGCTCAGAAAAGTCAAAAATAGTGAGATATCTTGCAGAGGGATGCAGCACTCTTAAAATTGCAAAGCTTCTGAAGCGTGATCATCGAACAATCAAGCGTTTCATTCAAAATAGTCAACAGGGTCGCAAGAAGCGTGTGGAAAAACCAAGGCGCAAAATAACTGCCCATGAACTGAGAAAAGTCAAGCGTGCAGCTGCCACGATGCCACTTGCCACCAGTTTGGCCATATTTCAGAGCTGCAACATCACTGGAGTGCCCAAAAGCACAAGGTGTGCAATACTCAGAGACATGGCCAAGGTAAGAAAGGCTGAAAGACGACCACCACTGAACAAGACACACAAGCTGAAACGTCAAGACTGGGCCAAGAAATATCTCAAGACTGATTTTTCTAAGGTTTTATGGACTGATGAAATGAGAGTGAGTCTTGATGGGCCAGATGGATGGGCCCGTGGCTGGATTGGTAAAGGGCAGAGAGCTCCAGTCCGACTCAGACGCCAGCAAGGTGGAGGTGGAGTACTGGTTTGGGCTGGTATCATCAAAGATGAGCTTGTGGGGCCTTTTCGGGTTGAGGATGGAGTCAAGCTCAACTCCCAGTCCTACTGCCAGTTCCTGGAAGACACCTTCTTCAAGCAGTGGTACAGGAAGAAGTCTGCATCCTTCAAGAAAAACATGATTTTCATGCAGGACAATGCTCCATCACACGCGTCCAAGTACTCCACAGCGTGGCTGGCAAGAAAGGGTATAAAAGAAGAAAATCTAATGACATGGCCTCCTTGTTCACCTGATCTGAACCCCATTGAGAACCTGTGGTCCATCATCAAATGTGAGATTTACAAGGAGGGAAAACAGTACACCTCTCTGAACAGTGTCTGGAAGGCTGTGGTTGCTGCTGCACGCAATGTTGATGGTGAATATATCAAAACACTGACAGAATCCATGGATGGCAGGCTTTTGAGTGTCCTTGCAAAGAAAGGTGGCTATATTGGTCACTGATTTGTTTTTGTTTTGTTTTTGAATGTCAGAAATGTATATTTGTGAATGTTGAGATGTTATATTGGTTTCACTGGTAATAATAAATAATTGAAATGGGTATATATTTGTTTTTGTTAAGTTGCCTAATAATTATGCACAGTAATAGTCACCTGCACACACAGATATCCCCCTAACATAGCTATAACTAAAACAAACTAAAAACTACTTCCAAAAATATTCAGCTTTGATATTAATGAGTTTTTTGGGTTCATTGAGAACATGGTTGTTGTTCAATAATAAAATTAATCCTCAAAAATACAACTTGCCTAATAATTCTGCACTCCCTGTACTGTAATCACTACAACTCTGCGTACTAGTTATGCTACCGTGAGTTTGTGGGTGCAATTCCCCCATTTTAAAAAAAAAATTTGCCAGACCATTTCTCAGGAATGTGTCAAAAATGAGGACTCTCAAAAAGAAAATTAATTTATATCTTTGTGCGTAAGGTATAAATATCTTAACTAGTGTTGTACTAGGTGATCACGAATTTGATCTACCTTGCAAGAGTTTTCTCTGGGTAAATAGTGAATTAATACAGAAAGCCATGGATGTGCTAATCCTATAGATAGGTATGTGCTTTTCAATGATTCAATCAATGCCAAATAATTGTTATTAACCCAATATATTGTGTTCAGTGCATTTAGATATATTACGTATATATGATTAATCAGCCTCATAGTGGAAAAAAAACAAAACTTTAATTTTAAAAGTTAGTTTAACCCTCCTTAAAATAGTTTATGTTCTGTTATTCATACTATAATATATTGTAAATTCTATTCAGTGGTCATCACATGACTTAATTTGTATCTTCTCATGAATAGAATCGGCATACCTTACTTGAAGCTGGGCTAGTATTCATAGCTTTATGTTAACCTTATAAAAACATTTGTCTGGAGACAGAAGATTTAGGTTCTTTATCTGTGGGTAGACCTAACCTTTGTGGACTATGTAAGTCTAGAGGTTCTATTAAAAAAAAAATTAAATTTTTAATTTTAGTCCTCTATCCCAAGCGTTTGATCAATCTTTCCCTTTCTAGAAATATAGCTATGTTCTCTCTGTAATGGCACAAGATGAGCTAAAACCAGCTTGAGTTCTGAGCGGGGACCCACCGAAGGGCAGGCTATTTCAGTTAATGTACGTTCTCAGAATACTCTTGCGACCCGTTTTTTGCTCTCTATGTATTTGACAACGAAACTAGTAATTGCTAGAAACTGGAGAAATCTCCCTTTTGGTCCTTTGAAATGGTCAGAAATAAGCTCCGAGCTTAATTTTCAGTATAGAATGGAAGCTGGTTTCTAACCAGATAGATTCTCTATAGACAAATATGAAGAGCTCTGGGCCCTCTGGCTCAAATTTAATGGACCCTGAGGCTATCAACCATAATGTTCTAGCCACCCTGCCATGGAATGTGTGAATGGTGTGCATGGATTGACCAACAGAGGTAAAGTAGAGAAATTAAAGGTCTATAACGTAACAGTATTGCTGAGACGATTACACAAGGACCTAGTATGACTGTAGTCATGTGTATTTTTTTTTTAATTCTTTATTTTTGTTGTGCAGGTAGGTACATTTTGTTGACGGTCGCCACAACAGCGTATTGCAAGATATAAAACATTTTAACAATGGCATGAGAATTCACACACTTTTTTTTTTTTTTTTTTTTTGTTGGTTATGCTTGAATATACATATCGATGTAGTAAGATTAGCTAACATACCATGATATATACAGGCGATTAGTCATGAATGCTAGTTCTGCTATGTTATCGTAGTCAAGCTTTGTAAACATGGTTAGCTGTTATTAAATGAGAAAATGCATTTAAAAGGTAAACTACGTGTATATTGTTTTATCTTTTGAAAGCAGTTAGTGGGGTCCACACAATTTTAAAAGGTAGTGCTGTCATGCATAGGAACACACTTGCAATGGATAAGTAGCTGTTTTAAGATTAATGGTTAATGAGTGAATTGCCTGTGATTAATATACTGCAGTGTTTGCTCCCCTGCGCTAACCGGCTCTGCTGCTATTTGCCAGGGCCTTACTGTAAAACATACTGTAGTGTGTGGTCTTGCAGTGTCCCTGCTGCAGGGCCTGCGGGGACGCAGATAGCCCCTGTGTCAGTCCGTCTTGGGCCAGGTGTGGTTGATGGCATTGTGCTGCCCCAGTGCCGCACATGGTGAATGGGAGCCTCTTAAGTGGGCCTGTCCCCCTAAAATGTACTGTCAGACCATAAACTATATACAAAATGAAATGCAAATGTAGTGTGGTAAATTAACGGAAAAGAAGATCAATACAACAGTGTGAGTAGCCGGCGAGGCTCGGCCATCCGCTTCGGAAGCACTTAGGTGGTGGCTACAGTCTGTGCAGCGTGGGTGAGCCCCCCAGGAACAAAAGGTTTGGAGGTAGCCGGATTCCATTTGTGTGGTTTGGGGTTTGTGAGGCGTCGTCGTATGGCGTCTGCCGGGAGTCCCAGAGTGGGGAGGTGGGCCTCCGCCTCTTACAAGTCCGCGATGAGGTACGTGGTGTCTCCCTGGAGCACTTGAAGCTTGTGGGGTGAGCGCCAGCTGTATCTGATATCTCGCTCGCGGAGCAGGGTGGTGAAAGGCCTAAGGGTTGAGCGCCAGGCCATGGTCCCCCTAGATAAGTCCGGGTAAAAGAAGAGAGTCATGTCCTCAAAGGTGAGCGGTGTAGTGTTCCTAATGGCGGCCATTACTGTTTCTTTGTCCTGTCGCTTCTGGAATTTGACTATTAGATCCCTAGTTGCTGCTGATGGGGCCGTTGGTGGTTTAGGGATTCTAAATATGCCGTCGAGGCCTACTCCCTTGGCTTGCTTTGGTGGCAGTATTTTACTCACCAGGCGCCGCATGAGGTGGGGGAGTTCAGAGTCTGGAACTGATTCTGCGATGCCCCTGACCTTAAGGTTCTGGGCACGTCGTGAGTCTTCCATTGCTGCCATAGCCCCTTCTACCTTCAAGTGCTGCTGTTGCAGCAGTTTCATCTCCTGCTGGAGGGAGGTCACTTGCCTGGTATGCGTGTGGGAGTTTTGCTCCACGGTGTCCACGCGGTCCGTAAGGCCCTTTATGTCTCTCCGCATGTCAGCTACGTCCTCCTGAATATTTCGGCGGAGCTCCGCCAGCATCTCCCTCATTTCAGCTTTCGTGACCGGAGCTGTGTCGGGCTGCGTGGCCGGCTTTGGGTTAGGCTTCTCCGGCGGCCACCTTGCAGGTGAGCAGGGCTCTTCTGGGTCAGAGAGCAGGTCGTCTGAGTCTTCCAAGCCTTCTATGTAGGCGGCCATGTCAGGCTCTGGTGCGCCATGTGCCCGCCGCCACAGGTCTCCTATGCTGGCGCCCTGCCGGGGCAGATCGGGCTTGGATTTTTTAGTCTTCCTGCCCATTACTGCTTATTATGTGGGCAGCTGGGGTGCTTTGGGGGGTGATATTTCCAAGGTTAATTGGTCTTTTTAGGCCGATATCGCCAGGAGCTCTCTGCAGATGCGACCTGTCGGTTCGGCTGCTGGCTCCGCCCCTGCATGTGTATTTTTAACGAAACTTTTGTATAAAGATTGTTTTGCAATATGGTATGAAAAGATTAAACTATCTGTTTAAAAAAAAAAAAAAAAAGGAATCTCCTTGGCATCCAGAGATTGCCCCCTGCCCATTTGCAGCTTTTAAACATTCACATTATCAACTTCATACAACATGGATGACTGCGATAATCGAAATGCGAGTTAAAGGCAATAAATACCTGTGTAAGGTACCGTAAGTGAGTTTGTAGGATTTTAATCAGATTAGAATGGAGGTTCATGCTATTTACACAGGGATTCATGTATTACATCGTGTAAACCTTGCAAAAAGGAGTTGGGTTTCCTGTTTGTGATTCTTCATTTCTATTTATGTTGCCTTTAAAAAGGAAACCAATACTTTAGGTTCATGTGTCCATCATTGATTTAGTTGTATTTACGTGGATTTGTTTTTCTTTTATTCCCCTTTCGTCTTTGCCTGTATTGTAATTCTTTAGGCATTTCAAGTTCCGTAACTAGAGACTAAAAAAAAATGTTTGTTTTTGTTTTGCCTTTGAAAAGCTCTGCATACCTTGTCAAAATCATAGCTTATTTTTAATTTAATTCAAAGCATATATTATTAAAAAGTTGAGGTGGATAGAGTTTTTCTACGAATAAACTCCCATACATGCATGCGCATACAGATTTAATTTCCCTACTATTGAATGGAAAGTTAGTCAGTCACACTGCAGCAATATACTCATTCCTGGTAATGTTAAACTGGGGCATCTGACCAGTCATGACACAGTGCTGATGTCCGCATGCTTTATATAGTATATACATTATAAAAAAACAAAAACCCACACTATAATATTAGTAAAACGTGTTTAGGGCCCCCCTTCTTTCAAATTAATATTTAAAATCTGCTAAAGCTGCAATGTGTTACTGTCCAAGAAAGGAGACCACATCCCTGCACAAAATTTAACTACATTAAAGTGTTGTACATATTAAAGTGTTGGGATGTCACATTAAATAGCCCAATATCTGCTTTCAACAGACATACAATATCTCTCAGGAATGCTCAAAGTATAGTACACTTTTTATGTGGAGCATGGGACTAATGTAAAATGCTAGTGACATCACGTGCACGTTTGTATAATTTTGGGGGGTGGAGCCATGGATAGACGCGACCTCATGGTCGGCGCCATCTTGGATTTCCCCGAGCGGCGTGGAGGAGCGGTTCCCGTCTCGTCGCTGAGCAGGTAAGCTCAGTGAGTTGGTGCGGTCGGGCACGGACGCACATGGGGCGAGCCGGGGGCCGTGACAGCAATGTAGACCTGTAAAACATAAATTCCAGTACAGACACTTCTCACTTACCGACCGGGTTCCGTTTCTATGACCCAGTCGTAGAACGAATTGGTCGGTAAGTGAAGATTTGAGGGATTCCCTGCTCTTGTGCGTTCGTTTATGTTCGGGGAAACACCAGAGAAGAAACTCCCTCTAATCTATGCTCGTTGAAATTTCTTCAAACCTAGATTAGAGGGATTCCCTGCTCTCGTGCGTTAGTCTATGTTCGGGGAAGTTTCCCAGAACATAGACATGCGCACCAGAGCAGGGAATCCCCACGACGACTCGCACCTAAGCCTGGTCGTAAGTGCGAGCAGTCGTAAAACAGGTAGGTTGCTAAATGAGGGCAGCCTGTACAGAGAGCTTTTCTTGGGATACCATGGTTTATGGTAATTGATTTCCCTTCATGTTTACTAGTCTGTTTTCTGCAGTTACAAAAACTATTAATGTGTTTGTGAACATGAATATAATATTTTGGCATAAATGGAAGTCTTTGGATAAATCCCTTACATTGCTCCTAAAGCATGTAGCCATTTCTTAATTAAGATGTAATCCAGGGATGACCATATTTACCTAGCTTATAGTTTTGGATGATTTATCCAACTGAAATTGATATAGTAAATTAACTAAAATAGAGCAGTGTTTTAAAAAAATATACAAACAAGAGTAGCAAATATGTTGTATAATAGCAGTGGTCTGTGTGTGCCTAAAACTTCCACTCTCCACTAGTTTTTGGCGAGTGAAAATTTAGTAGTAGTAGTTATATAGTGCCAATGTACTCTGCAGCGCTTTTCAATTAGAGAAAGGGGTGATGAAGGCCCTGCTCAAGGGAGCTTAGAATCTATGGAAGACTGATCAATATAATTAGGTTTCTTACTGGTAAGGTGGTCTGACCAGGTTTTCCAGTTCTAAGGCAGTGATGTTGCCACTGGTCTCCAAAACAAAGTTTAAGTTCTACACTACTGTATGTATGTATGTATGTATGTATGTATGTATGTATGTGTTTGTAATATATTTAATCTGCCATTATTTCCAATGGCAGTTCATATTTTAAAATCCCATCCTCCACAGATGATGATGATGTAATTCTTTCCCATAATGAAGGTGAATAATGTATAGTTTGCCTCCATGAAGTCTGAGAGCCCTAATCCTGAGTGACACCTACAAGCTACACCACTTGTCATTGTAATAATGTAATCTGATGTAACTGCCACACAGCATTCTGTGTATGTAGTGGTTATTATGCTTGGAGTGCCCTGGCACGAACCCCTGGTAATAGGGCAAACTGTTTTGCAACAGTTTTGTCTCTTACCTGGGTCCCGTTATGCCCTGAGCTTCCTGGAATCCTGCCATTCTTTCATTGACTTGAGACCGTCGACTGAGCCTCAACCAATGAGTGAGGGTCTGTGCAAGGAATATGCACAGAATTGACTTTCGTTCCAGGCTGGTTAATGACCCTACCTAAAGTGGAGTTAGACTTCTGGCAGCTAGTCTAAATATTTCCCTTAGTATGTGCAGTGTACTGAAACATTTCACTTACAGGCCCCTCTCATTATGACTACATCAAAACATTGAAGTGATCTTGGTGCCTAAAGCAACTCTTTAATGAAAATAGGCATCCACATCGGTGCAAATTAGGTGACTCAAAACTTATGTAGTGATTTTATAAAAATTTTTTTTATTTTTTTTTAATATCCGCTCCAGAACTGATCATTATAAATAATTTACACATCATATCACATAAATAAAAGCTGGTTACATAATTGTGGCAAACGTCCTTGGGTTGCCTGCAAATTTTCATTGATAACTCTGGCATCGTGGTGAATCACTTATTGCCAGCAAATTACCTAGCCATGTAAATTGGTCATCTATTTGCACAGTAACTGCGTGGTTGCTAGGCTTGCTTGGGCTTTCTCATTAACGTTTGTGCATAACATTCTAGTGTGCAGTGCATTCCTACATCACCGGTCAGCTCCTCACTGACTCCCACCACACGTCTATCCCAAGTTCATTGCTTTCAATACTGTAAGGATTGTTATTAGGCAAAGACCTATTTACCCACCAAAAACTCTTGCAGCATCATTAGGAATACATGCACTGCCCTTTATACCAAAGCTATTTAGACTTTAACTACATAAATTGTGTTGTTTTTTTTGTTTTGTCTTCTTTGTTCTTCATGTTAACACAGTGCTAAGCTATCTGTGTGAATGTGGGTGTAAATTGTCTCTTTACTAATATGTCTAGATTTGCATAATTCTTCTTTCATGTAAAATTATGTTTTGCTCTATAATATACATAAGACCTTGATGCTTTGTAATGAGGAAAAAAAAAATAGAATTATCTTTGCTATCTAGTACTCTAATTTATTTAGTAATTGGCTGTCATAATAAGGAAAAATGCATTTGTTACTGGTGAATTGCATGAGGACAGAGCAGTATACAAGATCATCCTGCATGCCTTCATTGGTACATTATGTTGCTAGGCAGACCTATCCAATATCTTTTGTATAACTGTGCAGTAGATTCACCTTGTGGTCTGTTTTTAGGTAAGCACTAAATTATCACCAATAACAAATAGAAAAAAAGGAAAGCATTGAACAAGATTCATTATCTAGGCATCTTTATCTGCAGAGGTTTCGTGACTACATTTTTTTTTTTTTCCAGCTTTTATTGAAGTTATTGTTTTACAGCAGCTGAAGTGCCATAGATTTTATGTGACGTGCGATTCCATCTGTTATGTAATGCAATGCACAAACGCAGTTTATAGAGCTTCTGTCCAGGATGTCACCATCGTTCTTTCCTCTTTCCCCTTGTTTGTGGCCGTCTAGGTGCTAGACGTGAGAAAGATAAAGTTTCCAAGGCTGGCACCTTTATCAATTTTTTTTTTTTTTTTTTTAAAGGAGAATTGTCACTTCTTCTCTTGATTTTTGCAAAACTGGGGCAAACATTGCATAGAAAGAGGAGATCTAGAAACATTTGTTTAATTTCTTCTGATTTCTCTATGCTGCCGACTGCCAGGAGCAAAGAACAACACTGACAGTAAGCTACGATTGATGCTTACAGTTGCAGGGTAAAGAGGTGTGGATTGCTATATTTCATATTTTTTTTTCATACCTCAAAATTACATATCATATATAATATATATATATATGTATGTATGTATGAGGGAGAGAGTTGTGTAAAATTATAATACAATTTATGGGAGGTGATATTTCCCCTTAATATATCTATATGGAGAAAACATATTAAATATTAAGACATTTTTCAACACGTCTAAGAGATTGTGATTCATAATTCAGATATTCTTAGATCTAGGATTTTACTCACAATTGATGCAAGTTCACAAATAGATTATCCTATAGTCACAGTTGGACTTTTTTAGCAGCCATTTTGCAATTCGGATTTCATTTTACAATGCAGACTTTACCCATGATTGGTTTTCTAATCATCACCATAGTGTATTAAAATACAACATTTTTATTAAAGTTTTATGGATCACCCACAAAAGAAGTTGGACTACTTTGTACTTAACCGGTACCGAAGTTGATGAAGTGTAATGGCCATCACGCAGTGGGTTAAAGGCTGTCTGCTCTCTCACCGCATTGTATTTCTTTTCTCATTCATCACTTCCGTCATCTTTTCCATTTGACTCATATTAAATGTTTTCATTCTCCTTTTAATTATATTTTACACTTTTGCTTATTGCTGAACATCACCACGTACTTTACCATTCTTTATCTGCCCTTTCTTGACTCCTTCATCTTTCTTAAAATGGCTATAAATCTCCACTTTTTTATTCTGGAATCCTTAAATATAAAAATATACAGGGCTTAAAATTTCAAGTCCTACACTACTAGCCAGCCCTTAAAATGTACTCCCTACTGCAAGACTGGAGGACCTAAGGCATGTTCACTAGGGGTAAATGTCTATTCTCCAGTGCTAAATTATTGCTTGACTACTAGAAATTTGGAGCTTGTGTGTGGGTGTGTGTATGTATATAGTATATACATCTATATTGCTTTGTCAATGATTGCTACCCTGTTAAAGACTACTGTACTGAAGGCTGTTTAATACTCTTTGGCATCTTATGTCCTAAAATGAAACAGTGCCAGTGGCTGCGTCGTACTACATTTTGATTCATTGCTCCAGTGAAATGAAAATTGGATTATATTAGTTTTTATTCACTTCATAATTTGACCCTATAGCAGGGATAGGAAGCCTTTCAGTAGTTCTGTACCAAAATAAGATTTTGAAGTCTCTTGGCGTGCCGATCCTCTGTTTTCAAATTGACGTGTGCATGTTGCCGTACTTTGCTTGTGTTATTTATGGGTGCTGCACTTGCTTTGTAACGTTGTACTTGTGCATGTGTGAGCTGTTATATTGTAAAGTATACGTTCATGAGTAGTTTGTGGTATTTTATATGATCCCTGTGAAAGTGGGCTGTGTATGGGGGTTGCTTGTGTAATATGTCACAATGTGTGTTTGGTGTGTGTATGTGTGGGACTGCTTAGGGTACTGTATGTGACAGGCTGCTTGTGTGGCTGTGTGTATATATGTGGATTGTCACTGGTGTTCTGGGGATGTGTTTGTGTGTGGAATGTTTGTATTATTTGTATAAGGGGGAGACTTATTCTGAAGCTCAGTGTATATCTAGCAGTGTGGGTGGCTTCCTTGCAGTTCAGTGGGGACCGGGATGGCCAGGTACAGGTCAAGGGCAGGAGCTGCAATAACTTTTGTGGGCTGCTCTAATCCAGTGCATATTCCCATTCACAAGTACTGGGATAAAGTGATCTGAGGTTACTTCCTCTAAGTGCTGAAATGCGTAATTTGAGGATTGCCCCTAACCACTCAGTTTGCACTAAGGACTCTTGATGGACCAGAGCCAGTTTAGCTTTAGCATCTTTGAGTGATGTTTAAAAGCACCTTGAGTGCCATAGGTTTCTGACCCCTGTCCTATAGCATAGAAACACTTCCCCTTCAACAGTACCATCTCCTTACTGTATTGAAACAGTATATTTATCACTTTACTTTTCTACCCATTATTATCTGGGCATCCAAACTTATTATTTTAGGCCAACATAGTAGTGTTGAACAGTGAAGGGGCAATTACAACATAGAATAAACTAGCTATAGTAAAGCACAGATCATAGCAATATACTAGGGCATGGGTCCTCAAACTCCGGCCCACCAGATGTTACTGAACTATAACTCCCATGATTCTCTGGCTATCTATGTAATTCAAAGAATCATGGGAGTTGTAGTTCAGCAACATCTGGGGGGCCGGAGTTTGAGGACCACTGTACTAGGGGTAACACATCACTTCCTTAGAGTATTTGTGCAATGTTCTTTTTTTTTACCCCTGCCCATATTATATGCTAACATGCAGTCTACCATTTATCTTGTTTTCTTTTGGTTTCTTATTCTGTTCCATATAGATCTGATACCTAAACAGTGCCTGAAAAGCATTCATTATTAAAGGAGCACTATAGTGCCAGGAAAACAAACTTGTATTCCTGGCACTATAGGGTCGTTGGGTCCCCCTCACCCTCAGGGTCCCCCTCCCGCTAGGCCGAATGGGTTAAAACCCCTTCAGCCACTTACTTCTCTCTAGCGCCGAGCTCCCTTGGCGCTGGTGACCTCTCCTCCGCCTGCCGATGTCAGATCCGAATGCGTATGCGCGCCAAGAGCCGCGTGTGCATTCAAACCACCCATATGAAAGCATTACTCAATGCAGGGTTAAAACTAGAGGGACCTGACACTCAGACCATTTCATTGAGCTGAAGTGGTCTGGGTGCCTATAGTGGTCCTTTAATCCATACATACTTGGAGCTCTATATTATCATATACAGTATGTAGGATAATTTCTTTTTAAACGTATGAAAACCGTTCCATTTTTCTTGATCATTCAGTAGCTGGTTAAGGTTCCAGTTGCTGAGAGGTAGTGATTGTGTCTCTCTGCAGCTTTTGTTTACTGGATATGCTGGTTACCTCTACAGTTGACATATCGGAAAAATGATGAATTCCTACTGTGCTTAGGAAACAGACTGGGAAACCGGGAGATAACAAATTAACTGTAAGTAATTTATGCTAGGTCTGTTTTTCATTATTATTGATGGCTTGTTTTAATAACACAGCAATCCAACAAATAAAAAAAACACTTTGAAGAAGTGAAGACAACCATTTTCATTTAATGGAAGCAAAACCATTTAATTTTCAATTTTTATTTATAGAAATAAATAAGCAAGTCTAATGTGTTTATACTTATGTTGTTGGACAAGTTGGCTATGAACATTTTTTTTTGTTTATTACCTTAGCTACAAGAACGATCATACTTCGTGGCTATTTTCAAGTCAACTCACCTTGTAATTCACACCCTCCTAAATATTTGTAGTTAATATTTTATGTAAAGTTACAACTTTTGTTTTGAACTTCAAAATGTTCATTTTCTCAAATGAACAATTTTGCTTATTTTTCTGCTACTGGGAATCATGTAGTTGCACCCTCTTCTTCACAACCAACAACTTGCTCCTTTAAGCAATCTCCTCTCCTCAACACTAGCACCATCCCTCACATTTCTCCTCCCTGTGCTCGAACTTTTTGTTCATCCTTCATCCATACCCTTCAAGAGAAGAAACATTCCCTCTATTGTATTAAATTACCATGTAGTTTTCTTGTAACTTTTCTTGTAACTTTTTGCAGCTTACTTAAAAATTGCTTTGTAATCATCTGACTAATTTGCTCTCATCTGATAACCATCTCGTTTTTCAGCCTTCATTTTCATTTTTAAAGAAATATTAGAAAAAGCAAATGCCCCCAAAAAATAAGTCCGTACAGCTGAGCATTTTTTAAAAATTTTTTTTTTTTTTGCGATAAAACTAAAGTGGCTATCACCTCAAACATACCTTTCTCCTATTGTTTCCTCTTCTCTTCCTCTTTCATAAACTGTTCTTTTCTTAATTTCTGTTGTATTTCTCGTTAAAACACAGAGACAGAGTAGAGAGTCCTTTGGCTTTTATGTATATTTCCTACGCTTAAAAATATTGACAAAGGGTGGTGTTTTAAGGTGAGCTTCACTTCCTTTCTCAGGCTTGTCAAGAGTAAGAAAAATACAGAAGACAAAAAGTCTCTAACTTGTCTTACGTTTTAAAGATTGTTTGATAACCAAATTGCCTATTTTACAGCACAATATAAGATTAGGAAAATATTATTTTTCAGTTTGTTTTTCATTTAGCATGTTGCACTTGTTAGTAAATAAACCTTTCAGTAATTGCTTGGAGCTCCATCAAGGATACGATTATAAACTACAGCCTCTTGCTTACAAAGCCTTTCCATGTCTTCCTTCCTACTTCTCCACCTTTCAAAACAACTACACCCCTATTGTCCCTCTACTATTTTAATTATCTCATTTCATTGAACTTTTCAAGAGCTGTGAAGTCTATCTGGAATTCTTACACATAATCTCAGATTCATTTCCCTCTGTCAAATTCTGTCTCAATATTAAAGGGTTACTCCAGGTATTTGAAGTGTTCATGGCACTTGGAGTCTGTATGTTTGAAACTCTGCACATACTGATATATATCCCTCTGGTGCCGGAGTTAAAACTCCACTTCTGGCAGATTCATAGGGGATTCATTCGCCAACCAGAAACAAATTCATGACTGGATAATGTCAATTATGTGCAAATTTAGATGCTCATTCATTGGCTGAGAACTGTCAGTGTGTGCTCTCTGCCAATCCACGAGTGACCTGGTAAACATTCAGCTTCTGCTGCAGAAGCCAGATGTTGTAAATGTACCTTCAAAGTAGAGCAGAGTGGGACCAAGGTTGGAGGGCAAAGCATTACAAAATAGTTTACCCCATTACTAGGAAATGGGCCAGGGTACTCCTACCACCATAATTTGAAGAAGATCCTCTAAACTTTAAATAAAAATTAAACTCAAAACATGGCTAATTTTCTCCAACTACCGTGTTTCTCCGAAAATAAGACCGGGTCTTATATTAATTTTAGTCACAAAAAACACACTAGGGCTTATTTTCAGGGTAGGGCTTATTTATTTACAGTACCGGTATGTACATTGAACCCCCCTTTAATTAATCCACCCCCCCTTTAATAAATCCACCCCCTCTAATTAATCCAGCCCACCCTTTAAGTAATTCACCCCCCTTTAATTAATTCACCCCCCTCTAATTAATCCAGCCCACCCTTTAATTAATTCACCACCCCTTTAATTAATTCACCCCCCTCTAATTAATCCAGCCCACCCTTTAATTAATTCACCCCCTCTAATTAATCCAGCCCACCCTTTAATTAATTCACCACCCCTTTAATTAATTCACCCCCCTCTAATTAATCCAGCCCACCCTTTAATTAATTCACCCCCCTTTAATTAATTCACCCCCCTCTAATTAATCCAGCCCACCCTTTAATTAATTCACCACCCCTTTAATTAATTCACCCCCTCTAATTAATCCAGTCCACCCTTAATTAATTCACCACCCCTTTAATTAATCACCCCCTCTAATTAATCCAGCCCACCCTTTAATTAATTCACCCCCCTCTAATTAATCCAGCCCACCCTTTAATTAATTCACCACCCCTTTAATTAATTCACCCCCTCTAATTAATCCAGTCCATCCTTTAATTAATTCACCCCCCTCTAATTAATCCAGCCCACCCTTTAATTAATTCACCCCCCTCTAATTAATCCAGCCCACCCTTTAATTAATTCACCACCCCCACCCCCTTTAATTAATTCAATTAATCCCAGACATAAAATATCTAGCGGTACTCACATTTCAAAGATTCCTTGCTGAGTCCGACCACTGGGAGCCTCACCGCCCGGAAATGGATCCTTCCGCTGAAGATCCGTGAAGGCAGACTGACGGCGCTGCAAAATGTCGTCATCACGTTGCGCAACGCTCCTCCTACAGCAGAAGAAGGAAGTCTCGCCGCAAAGGTACAATGCCTAGGTCTTATTTTCGGGGTAGGGCTTATATTGCAGCCCACCCCGAAAATCCGACTAGGGCTTATTTTCGGGGTAGGGTTTATTTTCGGGGAAACACGGTAGCTGTTTAGACGAAAAACTTTAAAGGAGAGACAGTGTTGTGTTTTTTTTGTTTTTTTTTCTGCTGCCATTTTCTACACCTAGTTCCCGTTTTTGTGCACAATAGAGTTGCTTGGCCTTGTTATCTTCTGATTATGAAGGGAAGTAGTCCCGTTTCTTTCATCTGTTGCAATAACATTGTCTGTTTCTTTGCCCTTCTTTAGAAGGGCTTGGACAGCATCTATGGAAACACTTGTCTGCAATGTATCTTGCTGCAGTGCTTTCTTGTCATGGTGGATGAATTTTGACATAAGCAGTCTTCAGCAACATAACCTGGCTAGGTTTGCTGTTCTTCACCCACTTTTATTCCTCCTACACAGCTATTTCTGTTTCACTTATTAATTGCATTTTGACCTGCATGTTAAATTGATGTCAGCACCTGTATAATTGTTTATTCATGTACCTGACTATAGTTTTAATTTTTCGACTAACAATTTTAGTAATATTTCAGTTGATTAAAACAACTAAGATGACTAAATTTCGACTAAAACTAAAATTACTTTTTCGTCAAAAGACTGACTAAAACTAAACTGAAATTTGCTGCCAAAATGAACACTGCCTGACTATATGCTGACAAAATAAGTCTAATTAGAAGTTATGCTGCTTTAAGGCAAAGGGTGATCACACTTCATATTGATTTGCTTTATTTTTATTTGATTTTTGTAAACTCTTTTCATTTTATTGATTTAAAAAAAATATATTTATATATGTATATATATTTTTTTTTCAATTGAATTTTTCAATTATTCTTACTTAACAGCATTTTTAACACCTGCCTAAAACTTTTGCATAGTAGTGTACGTCAATAAGATATGTCTTTGAGATGGATTTAATTTCTCTTCTCATAGACTCTTACAGACTAATTTTCCCCTGGGAGAGTAGAGTCTTTCTTTAGTTACTCACAGAGGAAAATTTGAAAACTCCAGAGACTTTAAGTGCTAATGTAGTCATGTGTTTTCCTGTGATATATGTGTACTGATAAAACTGTTACTGAGGCTTTGTACTATTCTTTTAAAAATCTATACTGTAAATATGATCTACTGCTGATATTTAAACCTGTCTATATGTGTGAGGTGTTGTTCCTTCTCTGTAGCTGACTGCAAGTGTGTGTGTTTGTGTGTATTACAGCTATGAGTTGTGTATATTTAGATATACCCCTTTTAAAGGACCACTATAGTTCCATGAAAACCTATTCGTTTTCCTGGCACACTAGTGCCCTGAGGGTGCCACCACCCTCAGGGACCCCCTCCCGCCGGCCTCTGGGGAGAGGAAGGGGTTAAAATCTTACCTTTCTCCAGCGCCGGACGGGGAGCTCTCCTCCTCCTCTTCGGCTGAATGCGCATGCGCGGCAGGAGCTGCGCGCGCATTCAGCCAGTCTCATAGGAAAGCATTCATAATGCTTTCCTATGGACACTTGCGTCTTCTCACTGTGATTTTCACAGTGAGAAACGAACGCCCTCGGCTGTCAATGAGACAGCCACTAGGGCTTTAGAAACTGGATTAACCCATTTATAAACATTGCAGTTTCTCTGAAACTGCTATGTTTTATTAAAAAAATGGGTTAACCCTAGCTGGACCTGGCACCCAGACCACTTCATTAAGCTGAAGTGGTCTGGGTGCCTAGAGTGGTCCTTTAAGTGTGTAATCGTTAAACATATTTGTTTGGTTACAATGAATTGACCGCGCATTAAAGCCAATATAAAGGAGCAGTTTTGGCCCCATAACCAATACATGCTTGTACAATGCTGTTAAAGGGTTACTTAAACGACCATTACCACTTCCTTGATTTAAAGTGGTCATTGTGGTAGGGGCTGTATGAGCAGCATTTCTGCTTAAAATGTTTCGGGGGCTAGTTGCACCCCTGTCACTTGTGAGTTTAGCAGCCCTGAACTCTGTTACAGACTGACAAATGTCAATTCTGTGCATATTTCACGTCCATCATCCGTTTGGGTGACTTTAGTGTCTTAACTATATCATTTGAACCTTTTTTGCGTATTTTGGCAAAAAAGTTGTAATAGGTCAGGGCTTGACAAATCTGATTGGAATCTAGGAGCCAGCTAAAAAGGTAGGAGACCGCTTTTCTTATTCGTTTTTGTTGTGTGTTTTTTTTTTTTTAAATTAACAATGTTTATCATTTTTAAGGAAATAACTACAATTCTAAAAGGAACACAATAGTTACCAGAACCACTACAGCAGGGCTGCCTAACTTGCATGCAGCCCAGTTGGCTCCTGGGCAGCAAGGGAGGCATGGAGCCCTGTACATACCGTGCTCCTACTGCACTACTCACTCACGCGCCCTGCAGTGAGCCGGCAGACAGTTATGATGTCATCCTGGCCTCCGCATCACTACTGGGCGCGTGAGGGACCTGTGCAGGAAGAGCAGAGATCCCAGCCCAGTAGCAGTCTGTAGACACCAGGGACCTAGGATCCACTCAAGCCCTGCCAGACTAAGGTAAGGAGGCTGGGTGAACCTCTTAAGTACTAAATGTGTATGTATGTCAGTGATTTTATGTGTGTATGTATATGATTGTGTATAGGTCTGTGTTTGTGTGTGTGTGTGTATATGTATGTGACTGTGTAAAGGTCTGTAATTGTATGCACAGATCTGTGATTGTGTGTGTGTGTGTGTGTGTGTGTGTATAGGTATGGCGTTATTTACCTCCCTCGAGCCCTGCAGACCTCTTCGGTCTGGTCGAACTATTCGGACGTCTATATATTGATAAATACTGTGTCATTATTGCGATCCTAATCTGTTTTGGATCGCAGTGATGACGTGGACCTATCAGAAATTGGGTAACCCTTTTTAAGGCTTGTTGTAGCCCCCATATATTGCCCTATCGTGGTTTCTATTAGAACCTCGTTTAGTGTTCCTAGTGACTCCCTTGTGATTTCCTGTGTTTGACCTCGGCTTCATATTTGACTTGTGATTTCTGCTATCCTGACCACGGCTTTGTTTTGACTCTAAGTATTTCTGTTATTCCTGACCTTGATTTATCTTGATCCTGTTTCTTGTTGTATGAATATGTTAAGTCCAGCCATTCTAAGGTTTGGTAATATGACTTTTGGATCCACCTTTTGTGGGTTTCCTCTTTCCCGCGTCTTGGGGTACGACTCCCGTGACAACGTGTGTGTGTGTGTGTGTTAACTCCCTAATTTGGTATGCTTAAATGGCAATCCCAGAGGGAGCTATAGTGCTATACAGCTTTGTATTACTGGCACTCTAGTCTCCCTTTAGTTTTTGTTTTATTTGTAGAAAATAATTGGGGACCTAATAACCCTTTAGTGCCAGCAAAACGAGTTTGTTTTCCTGGCACTATAGTGCTCCTTTAATACTCCTCTAATGGCGGTCAGACATCCACTAGAGTTGCTTCCACAACAATTAAACTCCCATTATAGTTCAAACGACGCTCACTGAGAGAATTTAATAAGCACAGTGTAGCATTTTGCTGTTGATGTGCACTAGCCTCCTAAAGCTTGGTTGAGATGATATGGACTGGCGACCTCATAATCTAGTGAGTCAGAGCACCAGCATTAAAACCAGTGGGTTGTAAGTTAAAGGACCACTCTAGGCACCCAGACCACTTCAGCTTAATGAAGTGGTCTGGGTGCCAGGTCCTTCTAGGGTTAACCCATTTTTTTTATAAACATAGCAGTTTATGGGTTAAGCCTTTTCCCAAAGCCTCTAGTGGCTGTCTCATTGACAGCCACTAGAGGCGCTTGTGTGCTTCTCACTGTGATTTTCACAGTGAGAGCACGCCAGCGTCCATAGGAAAGCATTGTAAATGCTTTCCTATGTGACCGGCTGAACATTCAGCCGATGAGGCGGAACGGAGGAGGAGAGAAGGAGGAGAGCTCTCCGCCCAGCGCTGGAAAAAGGTAAGTTTAAACCCCTTTCCTCTTTCCAGAGCCGGGCGGGAGGGGGACCCTGAGGATGGGGGCACCCTCAGGGCACTATAGTGCCAGGAAAACGAGTATGTTTTCCTGGCACTATAGTGGTCCTTTAAGTAAACCTTGCTGGGGGGCACTGTAGTGTTAGGAATACATGTTGTATTCCTAATGCTATAGTGTTCCTCTAAGACTTCATTTTATTTATTTTTTATTTTTATTTTTTTAAATGAGAAAGTAAGGGACAGATACATATTACACAAGTAAGATATAGGGCTCAATTGAAGATTCTGGTGCTTGCTTACAAGTCCCTACATAATGCTGCTACAACCTATCTATCCTCCCTAATACACAAATATGTCCCATTGAGGCCCCTGTGCTCTGCCGAAGACCTATGTCTATCCTCTGTCCCTACTCCCACATCTGATGCTCGCCTCCAAGACTTCTCCAGGGCTGCACCTTTTCTGTGGAACTCCCTTCCCATCTCCGTTACACTTTCACCCAGTCTGCACTCCTTCAAAAAATAACACATACCACTGCTGCTATGACCTATATCCCAGCAGACTCCAGGTAAGTTGTCAAACTGTTCTTAAACGGTTTGACTACTTACTCTGGGATGGGATCCTGGCACTACTGGCACCATAACTACTACACTAAGCTGTAGTGGTTATTGTGCCTGGATTATTTCTTTTAAATAATCTACAAGTGCCCCTCCCGAGATCAGGCTCTGGATCCGCCACTGGTTCCTCTGCGTCCATTTGTCTGGTTACAGTTATATGTCTGTTAGTCCACCCATTGTACAGCGCTACAGAATTTGCGGGCGCTATATAAATAATAAAATAATGTAAATTTCTGCAAATATGATAAAATAAGGTTAGCAAAATTCCAATATTCGTCTCATAGATGTAACACCTTTTTTGTATTGGCTTGCTGAATGATTTGATGTATGCTTCTCTAAACCTACGCAGTATGTTCCGGTTTCTAAAGTGACTGACAATTTAATTATTTAGTCTACACTTTTGTGGAACAGATCAAGATATTTTTAACTGCATAAAAATGTGAATGTGTAAAATTACATGCTGTTACTGAAATACTGCATCCTAGATATGTCTGCTTTTTCCATTATGAGCTGGATTAGCTCTATATATACAAATGGTTTTTTTCTTTGTCCTTAAATATCTCAGCCTTTCTCCTGTATAGAGAATTATATTAAGTGAAAGTAGTAAAATATATCTTGAATTGACGTGGACCACTCATTTAAAGGAGAACAATCACCTCTTAGAATTTTCATTATTCCGTTTAGTTATCCTGTATGTTTAAAAAAATCTGTATTTTGAGAGGTCTCAAAATACATAATACAAAATAAATATCAAAATGTGCAGTGTTGCATTTAACTGTTTCCTGGAGCGAAGTGCCTCCATCTTGGCTCACCCTGTGAAATATTGTTACGTGTTCATTTGGCTCAGTCCTTAAGGGGTTAAAATCCTAAATTTAGCTTTTCATTGTTGCAGGGGAAGTTGAATTGATTTAAATGTGAAAGCATGATGATTAATTCTTTATTTATAAAATTACTTGCATGCCTGTTTACCATGTGCATGGAAAATTGCACCATTTCTTTTTGGAGGGGGTTGGGGGGACAGAGGTGACATTTTGAAAGTGTTTTTTTTTTTTCTAAAATACGTGCATTTCATTGGCCCTTTACTATACCAAACATCCCAATAATGCTTCAATATACACAACCATGGATAATAAATGCCCTGCTATGGTCCATAAAGGAAGAAATTACTGGTATATGTATAGAAAAAAGTGTTCACCTAGATTCCACAGTACTGCAATTACTCTATTTCCTATGAGGAAAGGCATATGGGCTAGCTCCAGACAAGAGCCTTCGATGATTGTTTGATTGTAAGGATAGTCAGGCAGCTCTTCAGGGGGGAAAAATGAGTCTCTACGTGTACATGGGAGGGAAAAAATGGTGCAAAGTGTTTTTTTGCATTTTTAGCAAACCGTATTTACTAGAAGTGTGTGTGTGAGATCCACTGAAGAAACCAATTTAAAGGTAATTTAAAGGACAACGTTCTGATGTTGATGACTAATTACAGAGAGGGCAAAGTTGAACGTGACTTTCACAAAACTATATATAAATTGTCCGACCATTAAAGAAACACTATAGTAACCAGAACCACTACAGCTTAATGTAGTAGTTCTGGTGTCTATAACCTTTGCCTGCTGGCTCAGCAATGTAAAAACTGAATTTATTTATTTATTTATTTTTTTGAGAAAATACTGTTTACAAGGCTGCCTAAGGGACTTCTTGTGGCTGTCACTTGGGCAGCCACTAGAGGGATTTATTGAGTTAGGTCTTGCAATGTTTGTAGGATTTACGCTCCGTGTCTCCAAACTCTGCATGTAGACGCTAAACGCTACCCATTCAATGCGCCATCAAGAGTGATTTATCTCTGCTGTGGAGGCAGGGCTGGCTGCAGAGAACGCTGGATAGCAATCACGTACAGGTAAATAAATTTTTTTTTTTTATTTCTCTCCATTCAGGGGTGGGGGGAGAACCTAAACATGTAGGCCAGCACTATAGCTTTTGAGCCAAGTTCACCCCTTTAATGCAAACACTTCTCCCCTTATGTTGCTTATTTATATCCAAGGTACACAAAAAATTTTCTTTTGAAACTTATAAGGCTACTTAAAATAACTTATCTTGGCAAACAAATGTGGAGATTCAGTTACACCATATAGTCATAACTACGTCACAGTACCCCAATATCAGGGAGTCCTACACTAATTGTAACATGGGAGATAAACATGCTAACAGCAATTCTTATTGCTTAAATGGTTCTCCTCAAATGTATGATTTATAAATGTTTTGGTCTTGACAGCAGCACCGCTGTTGAGAAATGCATGCTCCTGGTGTGACTCCTCCAATTCCCTTTTTTCTCTATATATTTTGGAATAAAGACCAAGTTTCATTTGGGTTGAGCCCCCCACCCATCCACTTTATGTTCCCCTTGGGAGGTGACCACAGGAACGCATAAATTTGAGAAGTCTTGGGAACTAGTTTAGAGCATGGATATGCTGAACATCCCAGGAAACGCCTGTATTGGCCGTTTGACTGGCATCCACTAGTGGTGTTTCTAGACAGTAATATAAACACTGACTTTTATCTAAAAAGCCTGTAGGGAAATGCCATAGACACCAGAACCACTACATCAAGCTGTAGTTCTGGTGACTATAGTGCCCCTTTAAATTCCCAACAATTCTCACTTTAGGGATATGGGATGCCATGTTTTTTTTTTGTTTTGTGTTTTTTTTTTTTTTGTTTTTTTTTTTACTTGTGGGTGTGGTGGTTGCAAGACTAGCCTTCCTGTTCATTTCTGTTTGTCATGACGAAGTCAGTTAAATTCTTATCAGAAGAGTACATCATTTTAATAAATCAAAATGTAGTGCAATAGAATATGTAGAACAGGCACAAACTAAAATTTGCAGTTTGGTGGGTCTTGGCTCAATTCTCAAGCTGATGTTAGCTCATCCTGTACCATTGTGGCAAGAACCTATGATGGCTGCCTCTCTCTACACACGAGATACAGCAACCCCAAACAATAATTTTCGATTCAGTGAGAAGTGGCTGGTAATGAGTAAGGGGTCCACATCTGCATTGCCTTCTTACCTTACAGAAACTATATAGCTTAGAGGTAGGCAACTTTTGGTACTCAAGATGTTGTGGACTACATGTTCCATTATGCTCTTAGAGCCATGAGAGAGAGTGCACTACATCTGGAGTGCCGAAGCTTGCCTACCCCTGCCATAGGCTTTTTATTAAATTTGCATTTAGCTTTTAAAGACCTAGTTCTGACGGTAATCTTATTTACTTTTTTTTGTGGATTATGAACACTTTACATTCCAAATATTTAGCTTCAGATAGGAGCACTATAGGGTCAGGAACAAAAACCTATATTTCTGACCCTATAGAGTTAAAACCACCAGCTAGCACCCCTGTCCCCCTCTTGTTACCCTAAATATAGTAAAATCTTACTTGTATTCACGTCTGCAGTTACTACCGCTGCCTCTGAAACTGCCTGTGTCTGCTGACATCATCAGAAGTGACCTGAGCCAATCAGAATGTTTTCACATAAGAGTGGCTGAGAGTGTCAAGGAGGCAGATTAGGGGAAGAGCCAACACAATTCAAACACAGCCCTGGCCAATCGGCATCTTCTCATAGAGATGAATTGAATCAATGAATCTCTATGAGGAAAGCTCAGTGCATGCAGAGGGTGGAGACACTGAATGACAGTGCTGCACAGTAGGCAGGACGGAACCTCTAGCAGCCATCTGAGGATTGGCTAGTGGAGTTATCCCTAAACTGTAATGTAAACACTGCATTTTCTCTGAAAAGACTGTGTTTACAGCAAAAAGCCTGAAGGGACTGACTATACTCACCAGAATAAATACAATAAGCTGTAACTATAGTGTCCCTTTAATTTTCTTCTGTGACCATAGACTGCACAGTTCATTTGTGAAGGCATGTCTATATTTGCGATATTTGAGATCTCTTAAATTTTTATATCTCTCAATTTAGTGTATGTTCATGATCTTGCTCTGTGCATTGCATGTACTTGAGAGAACTGTTATCACATTGACAATTGGCTGTACATTCATGAGGACTTAATGTACCTCCTGCTTGTTATGATTCTTTTGCCATCTATAGTGTGGAGGTTGTCAAACAACCTTCATAACAAAATAATGACTTCTGAATTGAGAGTTTGTCCTTCGAACCAGATGGAAACACTGCAGGCTAATTCCCTTGCACAGTGGAGAAATAATTCAGACTGTTACAGTGTATTCAAATCTACAAGGTAAAACGACCAATCTGGCCTAGATTTATCATATGAAATTGGCAATTCTTAATGCTTCAACCTTCAAAATGGAAAGGTAATCTTATGAGTGTTTCCTCCCATTGAAAATCTATGTAGCTATCAAGTCTTTAATGTTGGTTTATTGTTTAAATTTACTAGTATTACACCAACATATTCTATGCAATGGTCATCCTAGAGATACAAAATGTTAGCATGAACTGCCCTGTCTTTCTTCCTTTTTTATTTCTTTATTTAGATAGCTGTTGAATTATTCATAATTATTCCTAAACCCCTTGCCAGGCACCTTTAAAGTAGAGATGATTTGAACGTTTTGTCTTGTTGTAATAAAGGGGCACTTCAATGTCCCATACAAAACAACAAAAAACACGGTTTAGCAGATATGCCCATTATGAGATCATTCATTTTAAATTTGGGTGATCTCTAGAACCAACTTTAAAAATATGCAAGTCTCCCAATGGAGCTCAATAAGAAGTATTTGCAAGGCAGGTTCTTTGAGCAATTGCTGCACTGATATAAACAGCCAAGAAGTAACAGGACCAGTTGTCTGACAGCCAGGAGCTATAACAAGGTTAAAGGGATACTATTGTGGCAGGAATACAAAGCTGTCAATGCCTCCTACTCGGTAAATAAAGGGTTAGAAACCTTTTATTTACTTGCCTGATCCCAGCGCAGATATCCCTCAGCACTAGGTCGAAGCTCCGCCCCTCCACCATGCCATGACGAGCGCGGTCTAATGCGCATTAATCCGCATGCTCATTAGAGCTCCCTATAGGAAAGCATTGAATCAATGTTTTCCTATGCAGAAAAATCTGATGCTGGAGGTCCTCATGCAGAGCGGGAGGACGTCCAGCGTCCGCTAAAGGACCAAAATACCATTTCGGTTCAGAAAGCCCTCTAGTGGCTGTTTGATAGACAGCCACAGAAGGCAGACTTAGAGCTGCAATGTAAACATTACAGTTCTCTGGACTGCAGTGATTTACATTGCAGCACTAGGTGCAAAAGGGACACAAAACCCAGACCACTTCAATGAGCTGAAGTGGTCTGGGTGCCTACAGTGTCCCTTTAATTTATGAGTGCAAATATTTATTGAAATTTACACCTTTTGTTAAATGAAAATTAGATTACACACTCATCACTGAGGAACTTAAACACTATTGTGTCAGGAATACAAACATGTATGACCCTGCAGGTCTAAAAAAAAAGAAGTTCCTTGAGAAAGTAATTTCTGTTGAATTAAATGTCAAATTAAAGGTTTCAAAGTCAAACCCTGATATTTAAGGTAATCCCATATTGTAGAAAAGGCATGATTAAAGGTAGTATAGCATACATATTTTTTAAAATAAATGACATAATGTTAATATTGTGCATGTAAAGAGCAGTGTATGAACTAATAATCTGAAGTATAAAAATGTAATTATACATTGAAACACACACACATACATACACATTTACACACAGAGGAGACACACTCGCAGATTTACATACAGAGGATAGAGACGCGCGCACACACACACACACACAGGACACGGACATACACATTCTCTTACGCTCACAAATTATTCATTTATTTATTTTTTTATTTTAAGCCCACACAGCATCCCTACCTTTTGGGTGAGCTGGAGTGGATCCTTTCCATAGTGTCCAGTGTGTGTGTGTGTGTGTGTGTGTGTGTAAACTCTTTGCTCTTCCAGCACTGCTTCCTCATGCACTATTAAGTGATGGGGCTGGAGTGATGTCATAATCTGGCTCCCGGCATCAACACAGGGTGCGTGAGGAGGGCCATGCCAGAAAATTGTGAAGAGTACAGCTCTCTTGTTACCTCCCCGTCCATTTCCCCTAAACTGGGCGCCTCCTACAGGGGCTAAGGGAGTGATATGGTGGCACATATTGTCACTGTATGTATATGTATGGTGTATACATGACTTAAAAAAAAAAAAAATTCTCATCTCATCAAGGTTTATGTGCTTGTTATCACATTTCCTCTGGGCATTCAAAGTATTACTGATAATTCTTAATTTTGCTATATAATACAGCATGGGTGAGATTATATATTATACATATTTCCTCTGGGTATTCACAAGATTAGTTACTGTATTTTCACTGTTATGAATATGTTGGTTGGGTTTTATTTTTTTTAAATAAATGTTTACTCTGGGCGATTGAGCATTTAAGTCTTATGCATACAGCATGGAAAATGTTATATACCGGTTATACATTTATTCCTCTGGGCATTTATGAATTTACTAATACACTGTATTTTCTTTGTTAGTAATATGGCAAGGAGCAGTTATGTTTTCACTGGGTCTTATTGATTTTGTTGTATGTTTTTTTTTTTTTTTTGTCCCTTATACTTGGTGGCAGCTATGGTGCACTTTATTTTTATTGAACTGTTACCAATATCCGTATTATGTAAGCCCTTGTTCTTCCCATACCTTCTAAGTCTATCTTTTGGGAATTTACATTTTTCCCTGTTCCTTCCATCTCCCCTTTGTACATTGCACATGTTTGCTATCCCCAAGCGTTGAGTCCACTCATCCATAATCCACGTTGGTCAGATTGCTATATTCGTTATGTAAGGTTAAGGATTTGATATACAATTTGGGGCAGATACCAGTTTACTATAGCTTATACTATACTTGTTCATGAACGAGTGCCTATTCAACCACCATTTGCCTAAAATCACTGGCACTGGTCATTTATAAATCAATTGGTAAATTCCTGGACTACAATCCCTGCAACTTTAACTCAGCCCTTCATCCTTCCGATGTTGATAAAATGAGTATCATCAATTGGGTCATAATGACATCTATTACTATTCAGCTGCCGATTTTGGTTAATTTCGAGAGTGTGCGCTGAAAAGCGCTTTGAGTCCCACTGGGAGAAAGGCACTATATAAATATTAGTTAGTATTCTAGTTTCCTACGGGTGCCATCTTGAATGTAGAGTTGCTCACATTTTGCAATGATGCCGAATTGGGTAGAAAATAATGATTTGCTTTTCTTAAGGTTATTCACTACACTCCAAATTTTCACAAATTTAAATAAAACCGAAGCGAAAATAACCAAATTGTGACTTTGTTTTAGTTTGAGAATTTTTCCTGATCAACAATTCTTACCTCCTGTTTTTTTTCATTCGGATTTAAATGGACACGTAATTTTAGCTTTAGCTTTGAATTAGACCGTTGCCTCACTCTGCACTCTGGGGGAAAAAAAGCAGTTAAATATGATTTACATTTTTTTCATATTTATCTGCTTCTTCTTTCTTGTGCTTTCCATGCCCACTCCAGAGGGGACACTGATCTAACCAATCAATGTCATATCCCTAAGAATGCTGGAAAAGTAAATTTTGGCATGCCTGAATGAATTACACATGTGTAGTTGAAGGATCTCTCCATCTTGCAATACCTTGACAGGGGGAGAAGAGAGGGAGTCTGGTCAGTGTGATCACGCAGAGCAAGATCCAGTGTCAGATTTATCTTTTCTGCTGCTGAACAATGATGCCCTGTTTCGGTCATTAATGGACTGGTCTGAAACTGAGATAGGCAGGAAAAAGTGTGGGGGAAGGCCGAAGAAACTCTTCTAGCTAAGAGGCATCCCCAATAATGTAATATGACCAAGTTTATAGTACGTTTATTAAGATTGATGACATATTTTTCTAAAGTTTTTCTTGCTTTATTCGGTTTGTACGTTTGTTTAAACATACAAACGTTTGCTGGTTTAAAATAATTAATAAAATATTTGTCAAGTGATGCATGCCACTTTTAATTAGCAAAAAATATGAGTTAGTAAAAATATAGTTCAGAAAATAACCCTGTACCACACCTTATGCTCACCCCTCTGTTTGGCTTTGTCACTGAGAGATAATGGTATATGACTTTCCACGCACTATTCATTTATCTACGTCCACACCTTGCATTTTCTGCTTATTTCACTCTGGCTTATGTGGTCTTTTTGATTACAGATGCTACAGTCACCTTAGAGATGCCATTACCCATTTCTCGGTTGTGCGGCTAATACTGCTGTGCTAACATTTCTTTTACTAATTATGAACTATTATCTCCAAAGCCTATTTTCTTTCTCTGACGAAATTTAGCCTGACCTATTATACCTATTATATACATTTAGATAATTATTATTCCGCTAACTTGGCTATCAGTTTGCCAAGCCTTCTATGAACTTTGTGTTTAGCAACCCTGTCACGAAATTTGTCAAATCTTTACTGCTATGTATCCCTGCTTATATCATCCCAAGTACTTAGTAGCCATTTTGGTAAGTTGGTATTTTTGGATACGGTGTGAGTTTTTTTTTATTTCAGTTTTTTTATATTCTTTATTTTTGCAGTGCAATAAATTACATACTGACTTGCCATGGCTGTAGCAAGTTTTCAGACAATGTAGGTTATCATTGAGTGGCATGTAAAAAAACAAAAAAAATGCACATTTTATAATGATATATTAACCAGATAAACAATTAGTTTTCTCACCAAGCACCCGAATCCAAGAAATTAACTTTAAAATACTGACCAGATGGTACCTGACCGACTAAACAAAATAACACTGGATCATTCAGATAGATGCTGGAGGTGTGGGAGAAATAGGGGTACTATGTTGCACGTGTGGTGGGAATGTGGGACACTCCGACTTGGGAAGCGGTCCACACAGAGATGGCCAAGATCTTGGACGATAACATAGCACTTGACCCGGTAGTGATGCGGTTATCACATACTGATATGACGATTTCTGAATATGAGAAAACCCTAAATGGCCATCTTTTGACTGCAGCCAAATCACTGATCCGTGTCCACTGGCAGCTGTGTGTAGTACCGACAATCCAGAGCTGTGGAGGAAATAAGGTCAGTGGAGGACCATATGGCATTTTGTTTGATAGAACAGAAAAATTTACCGAACTATGGAGACCTTGGCTCTCTTACATTTCACCTAGGCGGTGCATGTTGGGGGTGCGTCTCCTGGAGCGGGGCAAACATGAGGCTTTTTTGATGGTTGGTTTGGTGGGGCCAGGTGGGTATAAACGCCTTGAGGAGTAATACGGATTAGGGTGAGCAACAAACACGCCTGCATGGCTACTGGTCTAGCCAACTTCAAAAGGGAGATACACAAATTCTAAGCATTGGTTTGCGGGTTTATTTTTTATTTTTTTTTCCCTTTCTCTTCTCTCACTCTTCCCTCTCTTTCTTTCCTTTTTCCCCTCCTATATTGTATTCCAGCTTGGACCTTGTCAATAGTTGCGCCCACCTGGGCGCTACTCGTACTGTCCGATCCAGTGAGTGGCGGTCACGGATTGTGGAATAGCTACATGTAGTGGTTAACCAGTCCTAGGCCATAATAGCCAGACAACTGTTTACCTTGTTGAGGTTGTGAACCACTGAGAGTAAATTACTATACTTTACAACTGTCTGGGCCACGTTGGAACCGGATAATGACATGTCTGCTGATTTTCGGTGCTTCTGCCTGTTGCGCTGTTAGTCGGTAGCAGCCATCAAGGATCATAACTTTTACCTGTTTGGCAGAGAAGAGGCTGGTAAGGAGTCTCCTCACCACGTGTGGAATTTCAGCCATGGTAATACTGTCGGCATTTTAACATTCTTCCAGCGTCTGTGGTCCTCCACAGCTGCCATGGGGTTCAGTATTTGAGCCTGTTCGCGTTTGAGCGTTGTCAGCTCACTTTCCATATTAGTGAGTCGGATCTTGTGTGCAGCTGTAGTTAGTTTCTGTATCATGAAGGCATACAGATACCCCACTGATCTCCTCTTTAAATGCGTTGATGTCTGCAGCAATGTTGCAGCGGAGGTCCCCTAGTTGGGTCTTCAGAGTTCCCTCTGTAACTGGCTGCTCAGCAGTCTTAATTGGATGTGCAGCTGCATTGCGTCTGTCAGCCTGCATCTACAGCTCCCCAACAACTCCAAGGGACGTTTCACTTGAGGACCGTGAAGGTCTGTCTGGTGGCGCCATGACAGGCCTCGTGGATGACCGTGGCCTCAAGAGAAATTCGCTGATATCAGCAGTCGTCGGGACCTATTCTTTTTACACCTCATTTTCTGATCACTCTCACCAGGGCATTTCGGATCTGGACCGCCTGTATAGGTGGGACCAGTCTGATATGTTACAGAGATATTCTCTCTGTAATGGCACATGATGAGCTGAAACCAGCTTGAGTTTTGAGCGGGGACCCACCGAAGGGCAGGCTTTTTCAGTTGCTGCCCGTTCTCAGACTACTCTTGCGACCCGTGTTTTTTTTTGCTCTCGCCAGGGTAGCTTTGGCGGTATGTGTTCGGGTACTTTTTTAACCTTAATTGCGCTGGTCAGCCCCGAGCTCCCCTCTTAGTTCATTTTTTTTATCTTCATTTTTCTCACTATTTGGTGAGCAAACAGCTAGATGTTCCAAAAGTATGTTTGGTGTGTTTTTCTTCTGTTTGGTGGATAAGGTTAAAATTATGAATAAACAATGTGTTTTACAGTATATGCCCCAAAATGAAGGAAGAAATGAATTCTTGACTCGAAAGTGAGAATAAGATTAGTTTTTGCACTGGAGAATCTCCTTAATAATTACTAGTAAAGCCCTGTAAAAATGCAAATATATTTTTAAAATTCTCTGTTTTAAGACCTCCACTAAATTTGACACAAATGTCTCGATTTTCTTATATTTATTGTTCTTACTAAAAAAATAAAATAAAAAATAATTTATTTTCTTTAGATGAAATCTTGATTTCTCAAGTGTCAGTCACTTGTCCATCATAAAATCCAGTTAGAGGGACATACATAATTTTAGACCATTGTCTCATTCAAAAGCTTTAAGGGGTAGAAGGGGTTAAACTTACCTCTTTCTCCAGCGCCGGGCGGGGAGCTCTCCTCCCTCTTCTTCCGTCACCGGCTGAAAGCGCATGCGCGGCAAGAGCCGCGCACGCATTCAGCCAGTCCATAGGAAAGCATTATCAATGCTTTCCTATGGACGCTGGCGTCTTCTCACTGTGAAAATCACAGTGAAAAGTGGAAGCCCTCTAGCGGCTGTCAATGAGACAGCCACTAGAGGCTGGATTAACCCATTCATAAACATAGAAGTTTCTCTGAAACTGCTATGTTTACAGAAAAAAGGGTTATTCCTAGCTGGACCTGGCACCCAGACCACTTCATTAAGCTGAAGTGGTCTGGGTGCCTATAGTGGTCCTTTAATCAGCAGTGTGTAGAACAGATACAGGATCAATGGAGAGCCCTAATTTTGATCCATGAGATTTTGTGCGCTGTCCACTTAGTAAGCTCTGCAGCTTAGTTACGAGTTCTTCATAAGAGAGTGAGGATGAAATGTGAACTTAATGCCAAGGTAAGTCAAGTGGTGCGTTCGCCAATCAAAGGGAAAGGAGGTCCGAAATGACGTCAAGTGGAAGTACTTGGGTTTTAACTACATTGTTTTTATAAAATGACACCTCCTTCATGTACACTTTCGATGTTGTGGCTGAGACAGTGCTTGACATCTGTGTTTTATTTTACATTCACAATAAAAAATAGAAAAGACACCTCACCATCGTGGTCCAGTAGCGTGAACACTGCTGGGAGAGAATTAATTGCTCTAGTCAATGTTGGCAGAATGTCATCCGCGACTAAAGACTGTCTGCTTCCCGATGCAAATCTGTATCCCCCTGATGTGTGGGCCAGCTTCAATCTTTAAGGTTAAGGGTTCTAAGGCTAGTACAGTATATAGATGAGCGGGGACTATGGCGCCCTGCCTAGTCCCATTTGTGATAGGGAATGATTCAGAATGGAACCCTGAGGCAAATATTTTCACTGAGGGTTGTGGGTAAAGTGCCAAGACCGATTAAGAAAGTAGGGAGGGAAGTCATATTTGTTAAGGACAGCTGTGAGGTGCAATTAGTTGATCCTGTCAAATGCCGTTTAGATATTTCTATGAGATCAAGGGAACACCTAATGTAATCTGAGTCTTGGTGACCCAGCGCAATTCCCAACTGTTCTGGTGAGATTAGGGCAGGGAGCCACCTATTCAGCCGATTAGGTAGGATCTTGGCAAATAATTTAGTGTCCACGTTGAATAGTGATCTAGGCATACAGTTGGCACAAATAATTGGTGGCTTCCCTGGTTTGGGCAAAGTAATGATGTGTGTGGCTAACATTTCTGCGGGGATATCGCTTGAACTGCAGCTATTCTATCCTTTTTCTTTTTCTCAATTTCCCCTTAATATTTTAGATTGTCTCTTCACTTTTTTTTCCCTCTATAATGCCCTTTTTGAATATATAAATTAATTCTTTGTTGTCTACCAAATCCATTATAGTATACTTTAGTGGTTATGATGCGATGAGTGCCTTGGTGCCCCCCATTCCTTATAGGAAATGTTTGACTTCTTACTTGGGGTCTGCTCTGCACTACTCCCTGCATCCACTACTTCTGATGGAAAGCCAGAAGGTCTGTGTCTGTGTTAAGCCCAGTATTGCAGGGCTTAGCCTATTAATTGAGTGATCAGCTGTGGAAGCTGATTTTAGAGCTTTTGGCTCTCCATAGTAAGTAATGAAGGTGGGGTATGACACCGTGGCCAATTTTAGAACTGTTTGACTCCTTATAGTGGGGGGTTGAGGGTGGTGGTGGGGTGGGGGGACAAGCTGCCACCATAACCACTACAGTAAGATGTAGTGATTATGGTGCTTGGAACTTTCCTTTAATGATGGCACAGGTATTAATTACATAATCCATAAGGTGTTTTTGTTTGTTTGTCTGTTTGTTTTTTAAATTACGATTGAAATGACCTAAGCTGTGTTATTTTTGTTGTTCAATTTACAAGTTAAGCATTATAACCATAACAGAGTATTGTACTGGTTATTGTGCAAGATGTTTTTTGGGTACAGTAAATACTGTCAAATTATTTCAAATTACTTGAAAACAACAGGGGCTCTAGTGTGTTAAGTGTTTATGGTGCATATAGAATGTGCACTTAAGGTTGCGTTTATACTTTCAGTGCATATGAATAAAATGAGATTTTGAAAAATTTCTGCAAAAATATATTTTGGTCACATTTTTTATGTGCACCTCTCAGAGGCCAATAAATCATTCACACCTGCTGCTCAATCCTAAAAAGATAGCAGTTTGGACACTGATTAATGACGTGTTTCTGCTCCACAATTTATATTCCACAGTGTATGGGACTGAAAGCTTTGAATAGCTAGAAACATTTGTTCTACGTGTTTCAAACTGTTTCTAAAAAGTATTTACTAGCGCAACCCTGGACGCAATATTTTGACATTATTCCTAGAGTGTTTTTCATACAGAGATTTGTTTGCAGCACCGATTTGCCCCCATATTTTTTGTAAAAAGATAATAAAAAAAAACAACAAATATATAAATAAAAGACTTCTTGTAAATCAAAGCTTAAAAGGAAAGATATTATATATATATATATTACACATATACACAGTGGCAGTACTACTGCCGTCGCTGGGGTCGCAGTTGTGACCGGGCGAGTCACTCCAGGGGGCTTGGCCGCCCTGCTGACCCATGCATTTAATCGCCGGGAGAAGGGAGGGGCATTTAAGGGGTCCATTGGATGAACCCATGTCCCTCCCTGTTGTTTTTAATTTCAACAATAAAAGTAGTAATGTTAAAAAGATAATAAGAAAGCATTGGCATATACTGAAACATGATGAGGTACTCAATTTAATTATACCCACACATCCAAATATTGTTTTTAGAGGACCACCCAATTTTAAATCTATCTTAACTACCAATTTTACTAAGAAATCTCCTATTAAGAATATTTCTTTTTTCCCCCAGACGAAAGGGTTTCATAAAGGCAAACACTGTATAGTGTGTAGAACCACAGATTCCTCTTTTCCATCGAAAGTAACCCAATTTATGTCTAATAGGACTAAAAAAAAGTGTATAATATTTATGATTTTATTTGCTGCAATACAAATTTTATTATCTATCTGCTTGAATGCCCATGTGGCCTCCAATTCGTGGGGATGACCACAAGGTGCCTGAAGATAAGACTTGGCGAACACTGCAGAAATATTAAAAACGGATACCTAAACCATACAGTATCCAAACATTTTATTATACACAATAAAGATCCACACTTACTCAAATGTACTGGTATAAAAAAAAAAATGCTCTACCCCTTGGCGAGGAGGGAATATATAAAAAAGATACCTGGAAAAACTGAAATGGAATGGGTGTATAATCTTCAGACTTTTATACTCCATGGTCTTAATGCAGACTTTGATCTGCATAACTTTCTATAATAATAAGAGATTATGCTTGTATTGTTTTTGCTTTTACTTTTATTGTTTATTGTGTATTTTTTATTGTCTATGGCTTTTTATTCTATATAATATCTAATTATGTGGTAATATCTAATTATGCATATTTATCCGTTTATTTATTTATTCCTTATTTTATCAAGTGAATTTAATAATCACTTTCTCTAAACTATATCACCACTATTCATAAATATAATATGTAGTTTATTTTTTGTTTATGGATATAATTATGTGTGATACTTTTTTACAAGCAGGGTTTTTCCCTGCTTTACGCCATAAAAAAAAGACGGTTTTCTTTATGTATTTCTGCAATTAGACATGGTTAATCCTGCCCTCCATAATATGGCCACAATTCACTACCCTTGCCCTCCCCCAAGATGGCCGCGTCTTCTCTCTCGTTTCGGCCCAATCCATTTTCCCCCGCCCTCACGGCCACAAACACGGCTGCTATGGGAAACTACATTACCCATGCGGCTATGCGGCTAAGCTCCCGAAACACGGAAGTGCAGCGAGTCACGTGTCGTAATATTTTCATTTTCTAAAACACTTTCCCTCCCTCGTTTCAAATTAAAAACTATTAGAAATGTTTTATTATATTATTTATAAACCTCAGCTTAGTTGTTTATGTATATTTATACATGCTAATTTTTACCTTAATCTGATTGGCCAGATTATTTTGGCTCCAATCTTTTAATTAATTGTGTTCCTATATAACACCAACTTGCCAGGTATTGTATTTTATTCCATTTGATAAAGTCTGTTGACAAAAGGCATTATGGAAATTTTATATTGTGTATTTTTGAATTAAAAGTTTTTTGGTCATTTGTGCCAATTATCCATTCTTTTTTTTTTTATACACATTTTTTAATTTATTCTGGCCTTTTAGTATTCTGCTTTTTATCTTGCTTTTTACTACTCTGGTTTTATAACCTCTGGAAGTTTCCTGCACCCCAAGAAATCCTAGGTCGGGATCATTCCACCAATGCTGACACCAAAGAGCAGTCTGTCTGCTCTTCACTTGTAAGTACCATTTTAAATTAATTTCCATTGAGATCATTAACAGAGAGCACTATTGGTTGTCTCTTTTATTTTCTCTTTTCTGAGTACTGGACACCAGTGATGGAGAGGTACTCCCCACACATACCATAAGCGGGGATTATACCGCTGTACGCGCTTTACCCTAGAGCTGGATATAAGCTCTTATAAATGTGAGTTCTCTACCATTATTTTAATCTGCGCTTTTATTTGAGCCATACATATTGCACTATTGGTTGTTCCTCTCTTTTATCTTTCATATAAGTGGAACCATAAAAACATCTGAAGACCTTGCAGCACTTTAAGACGACAGTGAGAATACTTAGGTTGGACTTTCTCTTATATTTGCTTCCATTATTGGAATTGGACATTGTTTATTTATTCACTATTTATTGAGGCACAGCCCTTGTTTTTATTTTTGTTTTTATTTGTCTTGTTCTAAAAGGGTTTGGAGGGATTCCCTTTTTAAGGGTTGCTGCCTGTTGGTTAACCAGCGCTGTCTCTTCTCCTTGTCAATTGGCCCATGCTGTTAGGGCCACCCGATGGCAATGAATGCTGCTGCGCTTTACAGCGCGACCGGGCCCCCTGTGATGACAGAGCTGGGAGGAGGTGACTGCCCTGGGCACTTCCTCCCAGCAACAACCAGGAGCCACACGGAAGGAAGAGGAGAGGAGGGAGCCAGAGTGGGAACTCTGACTCCCTTCAGGCTGAGCCACTGGACTCCAGGGAAAGTCACCCTTGTGCACCTAAAAGGTAGGAAACAGGAGGGTGACTAAAAATTTTTGTATATGTGTGTGTTTGTATGTAAATGTTTGTGTATGTCTGTGTATATGTATATATGTATATGTGTGTATATATATATATCTTAATGCATACTTGTGTCAATTTGGACATTGATGCGTATAAATAATGCAGGCCTTCGGGATCTCCTCACATTGTAACAATTTGAGAAACATTTTGTTTTCAACATATTTACTCAAGTTGTAAAGGACAAAGATATTGTCAACAATGAATTATAGCAACAAGTAGTAAAAATCTAAAATTAAACCGTATAAGGAAATATTTAATTTTAATCCTCAACAATGTTAAGAAAACGAAAAAAGAAGTTTAAACCAGACTATACTTGTAATTAATATAATAAATAAATCATTATTATGAACAGAACGGTCTGTTTGTTTATTCACGTCCCTAAAACAACACATTCCAGACATAGATAACTCTATGAAAACTTTGATGTTTTACCCTTTAAAGCAGTGGTTCCCATAACCGTCCTAATGACCCTGCCACATTTAAGGTTTTGTCAGTATCTCCATTGGAATAAAAAAGGGAAATACATAAATGCTAAGTATTGTAGCAAAATTATGCTTTTTGTTTTTTTTCTGATTGTAACATACAGACATACAATTTTATTTTTTTTAATGTGCAAAATCCTGTAAAGCTACAGTGCCATGTAAGAGACATAAACTTTTCAGTTTTTATAGTTAGAATTTTGATTAATGTAAAATTAATGTGTGCTACTGTGATTAAAAAAACAAAACAAAATATGCCCAACTACATCTTCTGGGTACAACATTACCCCCAATGTGTGCCATAGGCACAATCTTGTGAAGTTTCAGTGCCTAGAAGAAACCACACCATTCCAGCTTTTTAGGTGTGATTTTTCATAGATTAATTTGATGGATCCATTTCCCATTTTGGGGCATTTTAGCAGTTTAAATTACACCATGAAGGCCTACCATTTATAAAAGTAGGCACGCTAGGGTATCTCATATGGTGTGTATATAGTACCTAAATTTGTCAAAATTGTTTCATCAGTTTATGTTCACGTTGGTATTTATTTTGTGTTTGTACATGCACGTTGCTTTTTTGCTGGATATTTTGTAAATCTGATGTGTGCCACTATGATAAAACTCACCAAATGTTGCTCGGCTATATCTTCAGAGTACAACAACAATTTGTCACTATTTTGTGACATTGCAGTGCCATGCAAGAGGCATGAGAATTTTAGCTTATTAAGAGTGCATTGTCACAGATGGATTTAATGAAGCATGTCTCCTTTTGTTGCATTCTAGCAGGTTGCTTCTTCAAACTAACGCACAAAGGCTTACCACTTCTTAAAGGACCACTATAGTGCCAGGAAAACAAACTTGTTTTCCTGGTACTATAGTGTTAATAGGTCCCCCTCCCGCTGGGCTGAAGGGGGGGTAAGTGTTTAATCACTTACCTTTCTCCAGCGCCAGACTCCCTCGGTGCTGGGGACTCTCCTCCCTCTTCCGACGTCATCCACCGAAAGTGCATGCGCGTCAAGAGCCTCGAGCACATTCAGTCAGTCAGTCTCAATGCTTTCCTATGGACGGCAGCGTCTTCTCACTGTGAAAATTTCAGTGAGACAGCCACTAGAGTGTCAGGGTCTTACCTGAGTTGGGAGTCTGTAGCGCAGATATGATGCTCACCCTTGCAGATAGCCACAGGCCGAGGTGGTCAGGTAAGAATTCACCTGGCCTGTGGGTCTGTGCACGGGGGCTGTGCAGGATGCAGTACCAATACGCAGGACAGGCAAGGACTGAACCAGCAGGATGGTCGAGGGATAGCCGAGGTCAAAGGATGCCAGAGGACAGGAACAACGAGGAGTAGCCGAAGTCAAGGGATGCCAGAAGTCAGAATAAACGAGTCAGGAAGCCGGGGTCAATAATGCGAAGCGATGAAACAGGAACACTGGAACAAACAGGATCAAAGACTTGACCCTGAGCACAGGGCGAGGCTGGGTTTAAATACCCTGCTGATGACTGATCAGAGTCAGGTGAAACACAGCCAAGTCAAGGTGCAGCCCCCAGAGTAGTAGCCATGTCAGGATGAACAGGACTGGAATCAGTCTTCACTGTAAATAGCTGCTGTGGCTCAGAGGTAGAAAGCAGGACCAGGACTGAGAAGATCCCCGGTTCAAGTCCCCTGTTGGGAACTCCAAGAGCGACCACGTCTTGCCGTCTGTCTATCAGGTGAGAACCGTGACAGTACCCCCCCCTTTAAAAACGACCTCCGGGCGTGAATGGGTTCATTGTCAGCATAGTACACCTCTCCAGGGTCACTATCTGAATCCAGTGAGTCCCCATAGTCAAACTCCCCAGCAAGGATTCCCTTTACAGCTTGGGAGTCTGCAGTACCAGCTTCTGGTACGGCTGGAGAATTGTCCAGGTCTTTTAGGTTCCGGGTACAGGTGGCAAGCACTTCCAAAACTTTGGCAGGAGCAGTGTTCGCAGCTAACAATGCTTTTTCGAACATTTCAAGGTTTTCTTTACGGACTATAGTGCCATTAGAAGCAACGGCACAATCCACAGGTAAAACCTCTTCGGGCGGGCAGGAAGTAGTGGTGGTATCACAGGAAGCAACTTCGGGAGTAGATGCAGGAGGCTGTGGAGCAGGGGATGGAGGTTTTCTCGCGGAGGCCAAGCATGTGCAAGCACAACGGCTTCTATTTGGCTTTTTAGGCTGGTATGCGGTGTACACAGGGCGAAGGAAACTAGTACCAAGTCGGAGAGCTGGAGGTCTAGGAGGGCGAACAGGACAAAGCGTGATGAAATGCCCTTTTTCTCCACAGTAGTAACACAGGCCATAGCTTCTCCTTCGGTCTCTTTCCTTAGGTGTCACTTTGCAGTGGACGAGTCCTAATTGCATAGGTTCCACAGGGTCAAGTGGAACACCGGATACCTCTGGAGATTTCCTGGAAGCTGGAACATAAGGAGGCATCTCTGGGGCGTAGTGGTGGTACTCGGTTACTTGGTTAGGAAGAATCTGAGATTTTTTAGTACGTGGAGCTGACTTGGCCACAGTGGTCTTACATTGTGAGCCCATAGCAGTACTAAAGGATTCCCAGCTGACCAGGACAGGACTCTTCGTCTGCAACATTTGGTGAGCCCAAACTTTGATGCGTCCAGACAACAGGTTGATAGCCGCTCGGACCTTGATAAAATCTGTGGCATATGTTCGAGGCTTTAAAGAAAACAACACCTCACAATCCATCTTGAAAGACTGAAAGGATGTGCGGCTACCATCAAATCGGTCGGGCATGATGACAAACGGTTCAGGAAAAGCTGGTTCCGGGGCTGGATGTACTGCGCCTTTAAGGAATAAAATTTCTTGCTGCAGCTCCGAAACAGTCTGGGCCAGGCTGGACACACGCTGGGTCGAGGGTGAGCACATCTCTGCGGACTCCATAATGGTCAAGTCTTATGTCAGGGTCTTACCTGAGTTGGGAGTCTGTAGCGCAGATATGATGCTCACCCTTGCAGATAGCCACAGGCCGAGGTGGTCAGGTAAGAATTCACCTGGCCTGTGGGTCTGTGCACGGGGGCTGTGCAGGATGCAGTACCAATACGCAGGACAGGCAAGGACTGAACCAGCAGGATGGTCGAGGGATAGCCGAGGTCAAAGGATGCCAGAGGACAGGAACAACGAGGAGTAGCCGAAGTCAAGGGATGCCAGAAGTCAGAATAAACGAGTCAGGAAGCCGGGGTCAATAATGCGAAGCGATGAAACAGGAACACTGGAACAAACAGGATCAAAGACTTGACCCTGAGCACAGGGCGAGGCTGGGTTTATATACCCTGCTGATGACTGATCAGAGTCAGGTGAAACACAGCCAAGTCAAGGTGCAGCCCCCAGAGTAGTAGCCATGTCAGGATGAACAGGACTGGAATCAGTCTTCACTGTAAATAGCTGCTGTGGCTCAGAGGTAGAAAGCAGGACCAGGACTGAGAAGATCCCCGGTTCAAGTCCCCTGTTGGGAACTCCAAGAGCGACCACGTCTTGCCGTCTGTCTATCAGGTGAGAACCGTGACATAGAGGCTGGATTAACCCTAATGTAAACATAGTAGTTTCTCTGAAACTGCTACGTTTACAAATGCAGGGCTAACCCTAGATGGACCTGGCACCCAGACCACTTCATTGAGCTGAAGTGGTCTGGGTGCCTATAGTGGTCTTTTAACCCCTTGAGGACCAAACTGCTGGAATAAAAGGGAATCATGACATGTCACACAAGTCATGTGTCCTTAAGGGGTTAAAGAAGATAACTTGGGGTATCTCAAATGGCATATTTCGATCCTTATTGTGAGGTAATTTTTTTGCTAGTTTGTACCAAGTGTAATGGGAATAAGTATTTTGTAACATTTTAGAGCATTTCAGCATTCCATGATTGCAAATTACCCCAGAAAGTCCACATCTATGTTTAAAAATACGCAGTTTGTCTATTCAAATTATGTACAAGAGCATACTATTTGCTCTAGTCTGGGGACTAGTCTATACAAATGTTTTTTGGTTTTTTTTGGAGGGACAAACGTCTGATCCAAGTGGGAAATTAGGGGATGAATTTTAAACCATTTGTCATACTGCAGATTACTTATTTTGTAGCAGGGGAGGGCTGGCAGCCTTAGGCCTGGGGGGCAAAACCAGTCAAGTGGCCCATTGCACCACCAAATCAGTTCACCATCCATGCCCACCTTTTCCTGGTTTTATAACGGATATTGATGTTGTGCTAATCAGTAGCTCTTTGCCTTACCCGCTCCTTCACGGCTCTGACTTTCAATGTTGTCAGAGCGCAGGCTGAGAATCTCTGAGCCTATGCTCTGACTCATTAACTGAGCGCTGGAACCACGAGTGAGAGGATATAATCTGACTGCACCTACTGCTGGTGCGCACTAGACGTGCAATTAGTTTCGGTCTGAATATGAATTCGGACGAATTTCGGGCAATTCGGACATTCAGGTGTTGAAGTGTCGAAGTTGCCGACTTGCGAAAATATACACACACACACACACTGCATTCACTTTACGCACACTACGCACCACACACTGCATTCACTTTATGCACACTACACACCACACACTGCATTCAGTGCAGTAATGTTTCATATATGTGTCTCTACGTAATTTGTGAAAAAATTAGGGTACAGCAGATAAGATTCGTTATCCGATACCAACGAATAATGATCCTTCTTTATGATCCCCGTTTTAATTCTGGGGCACTGATGGAGTACCATGTGCCTTTCCTGACAGTAAATGACACAATTATAACATTAATTGTTTTAAAAATACACATTTGAAATAATTTCATAACTGGAACGGGTGTCACGGAACATTGAATAATATTACAATTAATAATATATACATAAAGCGTGTTGAATTAAGGAGTACCCACACATCTATACAACACACATACAATCAGGCAATTACAGAAAATATCTCACTGATGGTAGTACAAATAAGACAATGCAATCACTACAAAAATCAACCAACAGGTGGTGCTAACATTTAAAAAGATTTTGATTCACTAGCTATATAGGTATAACAGTATTAGGGCAGTGCATGTCTTGGATAACATGGTTATAGCATCTTCCTCTTCTCTGTACACAAACAATCCATTCTACACAGACTTTGTTTTTCCATAAAAGCAACATTTACAAAAAGAAAAAAACCCTGAAAATAGAGCAATTTCAACAATAAAACTGTTGCAAAAATTGCTCGGGACATAAAACTGGAAAGTTTATTTTATGCAGGATTCACCATTTATCATTTAATATCAATTTGTGTGCTATGAGCTACAACAATTTATTTATTTTTAGCAATAATGCTTCTAAATCTTCATAAAAAAGGGAATAGTTTGGCCATAGTATAGAGATGTTTTTTTTTATTATTATTAAAGGAACATATTAATGTAGTGGTTTTGGTGCATAGATGCTGTCTCTTTTATTACATAATTTAAAACATTGTCATTTTTGAGAAATGGTAATGATGTTGCATTTGTCCAAAAACATGCCTCCTTCAGACATTCTAATTTCAAAGGTGTTCTGGATCTCACAAAAAGCAGACCTGGCTTCGGAGAGAAGATTGTCCTTTGGTGGATATTGGACAAGTTTAATTGTTTTTTTTTTTTTCAATTTAGCATTGCATGTAAGTTGATACAGATTTATTTTTTTAACCCTTTTTGCAGGTTTAGATGCATCGATGTGTTTTAGCACAGAAAGTTCATTATGCGAAAATGTTATATTAATTTTGAAATGTCTTTATTTTAATCTGGGGGCGATGGGGGTATTTTGTCTCCTCATAAAACTATTAGTTGATTCTACTTGCACTTACAGGATTTTAGATGAAAAACATTGTATTCACAGGATCAACAAAAAAATCGTTATCTAGATTCCATAAATATGTAATATATATATATATATATATATATATATATATATATATATATATATATATATAATGTGTGTATGTATGTGTATATGTATGTATATATGTATATGAGAGAGAGACTGACTAGAACTTTGTAAAAAGGATATGGCTCAGTTTAGCTGTAATACTTGCAAATAGCGATAAATTAAAAAATAAATATATATATTAATTATACATCTGTCTACTTCCGGTCACTCACAAGTCGCCATCTTGCAGAGCTTACCTGTGTCCTTGTGGTGCTGGTTTCCTGGCTTGCTTTCTGCTTACCGAAGCCTCCAACCCGCTTACTCCTCCAGCTCCCCCGGAGACTGACCTGGAAGTGTTTACTGAACCGTAAGTTATACTCAAGCCGTCACGCCGCAGTCGCATTATATGGCGTCATCCCAGTTTGGGTTATTTTCATTACTTACAGGGTTCGTATGTTCGTTTGCATGTTTTCAGCTGTTTTCGTGTGTACTCGCACATACGCTTGCTTTAAATAACTGACGTTAGGTGGCTTTCTGATCTTTTACCCGCACAAACAGTGACCCTCATTCGGCTCCTTTCGCATATAGAAACGATACATGTTTTTCATAAGTGTTAGTGTAATTTCATGCAAACAAGTCTTTTTCATTTCTTAAAAAACATATCAGAAACACACGAACACCTGGTTGCGGCATAGGGTGTTCATGCGATTTCTCCTGATTGCTTTTAGTTTCAAGGTTTTACATAAGTATACGAATTGATGCGAATTGGTTATAAGTTAGTCTAATTGGTAGTGGATCCCCTTACTGGTTTAACTTATTACTTTTGTTTTGGTATTATCCTAGGGGAGGTTTGAGGTTATATTGGATATATTCATGTGTTGAACCTGATATTTTATTAAACATCTATATGTTCATATTGTATCCGCAGCTTCGTTCGAGTACTATTAATCTGCATAAATTGTTCCAATTGTACCTTTTGGCGCCTCATCAAAGTTGTCACTTCTAGGTTGGTCACATTTTAATTGGTAATTATGCTATAATCCTCAACCCTCCTCAGTTGTTTATGGCCATGTTTCTCTTATTTAGGTGACACTGTCCAGACTTTTCCAGTCACAAGGTGCTCATCATTTCGTGGCAGCATTTGCCATTTTACTGCAGTTTGTCTAGGTTAACCCAAGTTGTTTGGGTCCACTATCTGGCCCAAACATATTCCTGCATTCTCAGATACTATCCTACGTTTCTCATCTTTAGGTTGCTGTACCTTACTACTACCCTTACTCTACTTCTACTGTTGTACAAACATTTCAGACTTTATAGTCTCAGGTACGACATTTACTTCTTGCTCAAATATGGTAATCTCATATTAGTAGACGTTACTGAATATTAGGGATCCAGGTGTCCAGTAGTGTATATTTTCTGGCTTCTATGCTATAGGCTAGTGGTTCTGCGAGGCCTACACCCATCCTGCTATTTGAAGGTATACGCCCATCGACCCAACGCATTATGTACCTTGCATGGTTGCATAGAGAGGACTTCACCTATCCCTCCCATGCTATCTTCTGCTTTAATTATCACAGAGAGGCCGCCACCCCACCACAATGTTCAGTGGCCTCAAAATCCCCTTGGGCCAACGCATAGTTAAAGCCTCTCAAGCCACTTGGCAACTAGCATGGCCTCACCTGTCACCCCTTTTAGTGAAATTGTTTCACCGCTTGGCAATAGCTAGTCTACCAGTACCAGTTGGATTTCACACTAATGGTAATTTTATATCTCAATATTTCTCAGGTTCCTGAAGTTGCAGAGGATCTATCCCTTCCCAGCACCCCTGCTAAGTCTGGTACTCCTTCCCGCGGGCCAGATGCAGCAAGTCCATCTTCACTCAGATCATGGACTAACCCGTGTATCACTGCTGAGCTCCGGAGAAGGAATATTCCATTCCCGGCTACTGCCATGGAAGCAGAGTTGTACAGGCTATTGAATACAAACATCAACAACTCTGATGCCGGGAAAGGGCCTAGTGGTTCCCAGCTACCTGATGTCCATGCCATAATGACCTCATTGTTATCATCTATTGAACTAATTAATGATAGACTGGAAATTTTTGAGTCAGGCAGCACCTCCAACTTACCTGCTAGATCCACTGATGCTATCCAGGCTGGATCATCATCACTCCCGGGTAATTCTCTGGTTCCACTAAAAGTCCCTGAGGTGATTAAAGGACCACTATAGGCACCCAGACCACTTCAGCTTAACGAAGTGTTCTGGGTGACAGGTCCATCTAGGTTTAACCCTTTTTGCTGTAAACATAGCAGTTCCAGAGAAACTGATATGTTTACAATAGGGTTAATCCAGCCTCTAGTGGCTGTCTCATTGACAGGCGCTTCTGCGCTTCTCACTGTGATTTTCAGTGAGAAGACGCCAGCGTCCATAGGAAAGCATTGAGAATGCTTTCCGAAGGACTGGCTCAATGCGTGCACGGCTCTTGCTGCGCATGCGCAATCAGACGATGACTGCGAAAAGGAGGAGGAGAGTTCCCCGTGCCGAGGGAGCCCGGCGCTGGAGAAAAGGTAAGATTTAACCCCTTCCTCTCCATCCAGCCCTGCGGGCACCCTCAGGGCACTATAGTGACAGGAAAAGGAGTATGTTTTCCTGGCACTATAGTGGTCCTTTAACCCATCACATATAGTTCTGGCTAACCTCAAGAAAGACATCCTGGAGGGCAAGGATGTTAACCTTGTCTCGCTTCTAATTGCCTTCCAGGATGTCAGTGGGAACAGGACATATGCATATGGGGATATTTTTAGTGGTGCTATAAGCGAGAGAGCCAAGGTTAAATATGAAACTGTCTATACCTCAATTTGTACTGACTTTTTGTGTCTATAGGGATGTGTATTGCTCTGTCTATCCCAAGAAACGAGAGGAACTGGATGTGTATATGCATAAGCTGGTGGATCTGGGGCACAAGTACGGTGGTACGGCCTTCTATGATTACCACTGTTCATTTTTGGCAAAAGAGGCTGCAGCTCTGACTTAGTTTAACTTCAGTATGGATTGGAAAGCAGACTAGATTACTGAGTTATTCTGCAGACACTTTGCAGGCTTATGCAGTTTGCGCATCCAGGTCACACTCAACTAACTTATGCACCAACACAGCAGAAGTCTCTCTCAGGGCCACTCTGCTCCCTACACTCCCGCAAATTCTGCTAAGGCAATTAAGGATAAGCTGGGTCGGGACATTGTATTTTTGGGCAAGTCCCAAATATGCAATAATTTCAATGCGGATACTTGTGGTTTCAGTGCTTGCAGGTTATTGCACATTTGTTCCTACTGCTTCCGGGCTCATGCCAAGTCCATGTGCCCAAATAAAATGTTCCCTAAACCCTACTTCACAAGTATTAATGTTGTGTGTTTTGCCAAACTATTACGGTGCCACCCCTCGCAACACTTGGTTAACTTTCTCATTGATGGGTTATCACAGAGGTTTCACATGGGTATCATACACTTGCCATCTGGTACGATTGAATGCAATAATTTGCAGACAGCACTAGCAGATCCAGAATCAGTGGATAAATTGATAAAGACTGAGTTGGAACAAGGATTTGTTTTCTGCCCTTTTAGGTCCCCTTTCTTTTACTTCATGGAGGACAAATCCTATTGGTATATTCGCTGGTTAATCTTCACATAGGTCAATGATCAATCTGTGTTTATCAGCACCACATTCCTCCACGGTTCCTAGTCTTAACTCCCTCATAACCTCAGTAGAGTTTTCCTTACAATACTCCACCATTGACAATGCCATCTGGGCCATTCTTGCAGATGGGGCAGGGGCATGGCTCAGTAAAACTGATATTAGCAATGCGTTCAAACTACTTCCTATTCACCGCTCACTTTGACATCTGCACAGCATTAAGTGGCGGGATTATTTTATTTTATCTCCCGGCTCACATCCGGTTTCAAGAATAGCCCCAAGATATTCAAGATTTATATGGAAACCCTGTGCTGGTTGCTACTTAAACCCTTAAGGACGGCGGGCATTCTATGCCGTCCCTTTTTGGGTGGCTCTAAACGGCGGACGCCATCCATTACCGGGCAGACCCCCACTGCCCGTTCCGGCTTTCCCCAGCCATGTGATTGTAGGGTTATTATTAAAATGCACTTAGAATTACGCTGTGTGTGTGTGTGTGTGTGTGTGTGTGTATGTGTGTATATATATATATATATATATATATATATATATATATATATATAGAATCCATAAATTGAAAAAAATTAAAAAAATTTAAATAAACGTATAAAAATTACAATTTGTTGTAACTGTATTTTGATCTTAATATACATATATTAAATACAAAATTGTGTGAATGTGTGTATATATATATATATATTTAAATTCTACAATATATTTATACAATATTTTTACATAATTCATTTTATTAATTACAGGTCTGAGGGACTTGCCCGACAACCCAGGCAGAAAGTCCAGAGAATTTGGCTTGCAAGCCCTATATTTGAAACTTTCCAGGACACCATAAAACCTGTACATGGGTGTTTTACTCTGGAGACTTCACTGAACACAAATATTAGTGTTTAAAAACAGTAAAACATATCACAACGATGATATCGTCAATGAAAATGCGTTATTTTTGCATTTTTTACACACAAACTGTACTTTCACTGACAATATCATTGTTGTGATATGTTTTACTGTTTGATTCACTAATATTTGTGTTAAGCAAAGTCTCCCGAGTATAACAGTACCCCCCATGTACTGGTTTTATGGTGTTTTCAAAACAAATTTTATCATTGAAATTTGCCCGATTTGAGATCGTATGGTAGCCCAGGAATGAGAACTACGCCCATAATGGCATACCATTTGCAATAGTAGATAACCCAAGGAATTGTAAATGGGGTGTGTCCAGTCTTTAGTAGCCACTTAGTCAGAAACACTGGCCAAATTTAGCGTTCAATTTTGTTTTTTTGCATCCCACACAAACAAATATGAACGCTAACTTTGGCCGGTGTTTGTGACCAATTGGCTACTTAAAAAGACTTGACATACCCCATTTGTAATACCTCGGGTTGTCTACTTTTGCAAATGGTATGTTATCATGGGAGTAATTTTCAATCCTGGGCTACGATTTGGTCTCAAATGCGACATAACCAGTCTGGCAAATTTCAATGTGTATAAACTGAAAAATGTAATGTGCTAGGTTTGACCCTGTAACTTTCCAAAACACCATAAAACCCCTGTACATTGGGGGTACGGTTTTACTCATGAGACATTGCTGAATACAAATATGTGTACTTTATTGCAGTAACAGCTAACAGTATTGTGACGTTCACAGTTAAAATACCATGCAGAACTAAATTTTTTTTTTTTTTTTATTTCTCAATTATTCCAAATATGTTATGCATATTAAATTATGTGTAATATACAAATATTTGATGTGACATGAGAGCACTGTTTCTCCTGGACAAAATGATCTATGATAAGTGTGGGTGCACATAATATGAAAGAGGTTAATTACGCCTGAACAGACACATAGCGCAAATTCAAGGTTTTGTTTTCCTTTTTTTGTTTTGATCACAACTTGCACAACTGCCTCAGTCCTTAAGGGGTTAGCAGGGTTGTCAAACATGCGGCCCCCCAGATGGTGCTGAACTACAACTCCCATGATTCTTTCAATGAAACAGATAGCCAGGGAATCATGGGAGTTGTAGTTCAGCAACATCTGGGGGGCCGCATGTTTGACAACCCTGAGTTAATGTGTGCAGATGCCTGTTATACACAATTTAGACAGTTTCCTCACAATAGAAGACAACTCCCAACCCTCTCACAGTCTAACAGCAGCAATCAGTCTTTTTTTAATCTCTGGGTATACTGGTCTCCCTAAAAAAGATAGGTCCTGACACGGTAATACATTTACTGGGTGTTCAACTAGACTTCGTCAACATGCAACATCCTGTCTTCCTTGTGATAAGATTGAGCACACCCTGTCAAGCATTGACCTATACTTGCAATTAGGTTCTTGCAACCGTAAAGAACTAGAATCCCTGCTTGATTCGCTCAATTTTGCCATGAGGATCATCCCACAAGGTAGATCCTTTATTTCCTGACTACTGTTTGTTCCCTAATCTTCCCTCAGACAATACCCGCATCACATTAGATCCACTCGTGATTGCTGACTTACTGATGTGGTGCAGTTTTCTCACAAAGGAAAACAATGTTTATTTCTCCAATCTCCAACAATTCCCTGGCACTCTGGACAGATGCTGCAGCCAGTACGGGTTTTGCAGCCATCTGTGGCAACAAATGGCTCTGTGGTCCTCTGCCTGGTGAAGTGAAATCCTTACCAGGTTTTTCTAAAATATCAGCCTTATTCACGCTATACCCCATAGTGGCGGCAGCAATTACCTGGGGTCCTGGCTGGGCAGGTCACTCGGTCAGATGCTTCTGACAACCTAGCTACCTGCCACATTGTAAACAAAGGCCTGTCATCCTCTTTGACAGTTATACGATTTTTCAGGAGACTAACTTGGGTGGCGGCCAATTTACCAGTTTTCTTCACTTGTATTCACATCCTGGGGGTCACTAATCTATCAGCTGATCACCTGTCTCGTTTCAGATTGCAGGCCTTCCACAAGACTCTGCCCACAGGTTCCCGTCTGGCTACTCGTGCCCCTCCATTCCAAGACATGTTAATGGATTAAATGTTTTATTATCACACGCACAGAATCTTACCCACCTCGAACTCTCGGTTAACACTAGGAAATCTTACGATAGGGCTTTTCATCAAATTCATGACATGTTTGCTATAGAGTCTTTATTGGTGTTTACTTCTTTTTGCCACCTTATTTTAAAATTCTAATTTAACACTATCAAACTTTACCTAACGGCATTCAACATCACATGCTGATGCAACACCCTAAAAAAAATAGGATTCCTATCATTCTAGTAAATTAAAACCTTCCTGAAAGGAATCCAGAAATTTGATACAATATTACCCTCTAAGAGACCCCATCCATGGTAAACTGTTCAAATCACTATCCGATTTATTAGACACGTCCCCTTTCGAACCTGTTACCAATATGGTAATTAAAACCGCCATATACCTAGCTTTTTATGGATTCCTACAACCAAGAGAGTTCACCTCTATTAATCGAACTTCCACAGATTAAACTTAAAACGTAAAACATAAAAACTTTAAATATCCATAAATCTATATATCACTATATCCTTTCACTTCCCTACTCTTAAACAAGCCAGACGGGACGCCTGGTCAAGATACCCTTTTACCCTACCTATAACAAATGGTGCCCTGTTAAGGTATTGGACAAATATTTCAGCACTATTCACAAACAACCACTTCCAGAATTCCACACTCACTACTGCCAAATGTATGCTCTATGTTCTATTTTACTCACTACTCAGGCCACTCTTTCCGCATAGGGGGGCAGCATCATCTGCTTCCTCCAATCACATTCCAGTACATATCATCAAGGCAATGGGACGCTGGAAATAATTCACTTATACATTATATATACCAGAACTGGCTAAAGAGATTTGTCAGGCATTTTGCGCCTGCCTGCTCAATAAAATGTGAGTAACCACTTGCTATGTTATTATTTCACCTCTGGCTTTTATACAGTAAGCACTATTATTGTTTCTTTTATATTTCATATGGTGCTTATACTAACCAGATATCCATCTACTACAAAACTTCACGTATCCCATAAGTAGGGATTGTACCACTGTATGCCACCCACACTAGAGCTAGTCTTACAGCTCTGGAAAACATGAGTAGGACCATATAGAACTCTTACAAAATAGTACTTAGTACCTGTTGGGATATACTGCACCATTATTTGCTGTCTTTTTATTTTTTCATACGGATTTCATGAATATCCCATGCCCATACCTTACTGAGGAATACTTCCCCTGACAATATTGTGATTGACGTCTTATACAAGGTTTTATTTTATTTTTTTACTACGCTCAAGGGGGAAAAGGTGGACGATTACTAGAACACGCCCTAAAAAACAAAGGGAAAGCACCTTTATAGCCTCCATACGAAATAGAGGGCAAATCTTCCCATTTATTGTCAGATATCTCTGAAGCCTTCCAAGCTTTAAATGCAACAATTACCTTACTGACCAAGCCGGGAAGGACCTAACCCAGTGTGGAAGCTATAGGCTGATATCCCTCATAAATATTGACCTCAAACTTTTCACAAAAATACTTGCGAATCGTTAACGCCCACTCCTCCCCGATCTGGTACATACAGACCAATTGGGTTTTATTCCAGGCAGGGAGGCTAAACTTAATACCAAGCTACTGAACCTCATTTACCATTCCGCGCGCGAAGAGCCTCAGTCTGCTCCTGTCAAAAGATGCCGAATAGGCGTTTGACAGGTTAGACTGGACCCTGATAATGCACACGCTACAACATATGGGCTTCGGGCCCAACTGGCTAAAATGGCTAGGTGCTTTATATTCCACTCCCACAGCGAGAATACGCATTAATGGCCAGCTCTCAGACCAGGTATCAATCTCCAACGGCACAAGACAGAGCTGCCCCATTTCCCCTCTTCTGTTTGTACTGGTCTTGGAGCTGTTCCTCCAGGGGATCAGGGACAACGCCCAAATCCAGGGAATCCGGGTGGGGATACGGAGCACAAGATCGCTGCGTTTGCAGATGATTTACTATTAACACTTTCCAACCCCATTACCACAATACCCACCTTATGTCAGAAATGTCCATTTATAGTAAACTCTCCAACTTTAAGGCAAACCTCAGTAAATATGAAATTCTCCCGATAAAAATTTCCTTGGACATCAAGGACATCCTACAAAACTCTCATCCGTTTACATGGACTGCTAATGACATCAAATACCTGGGGGAGCATATTTCCAGTAACACGACACAGATATATAAAAGTAATTTCCCGAGCCTACTCAAAGCTGTAACCTCAGACTTAACTTCCTGGAATAAGCCACATTTTGGATGGTTCTGTAGATTGAACATCCTGAAGATGAATATCCTACCCCATATTCTGTACTTGTTGCAGGTGCCTATCTTGCTACCTAAAGCACTGTTCACTTCTATCCGCAAAGAATTCACATTCTTTATCTGGGCCAACAAGTACTCTCTGCTCACAAGGCCAAAAGAGGAGAGAGGACTAGCTCTCCCAGATGTAAAAAAATACCATAAAGCAATTTTTCTAACCAGAGTGTACGACTGGTCGTGCTCATACTCCATTATACAGTGGGTAAGGCTAGAAAACTCCTTCATCAGAGCCCCAATATATACAATCCCATGGTGCAAAACTGGACAAACCCTCCTACTCCACCAAAAACATCCCACTATAACCCCTACACTCTGCATGTGGGCCCATACTAGGAACCACCTGCAGATATCCCCCTATCCCTCACCGTTATATCCGATTACACACAACCCTCTATTTAAACCAGGGGAAGACGGCAAATCATATAAACTGTACCACAATTCAGCTTACCTAAAGGGAGGTGATCTAATGGAAGAAACAGGGGTAAAACCACTCTGCACTCTCAACCCAACTGACTCACAGTCCATAATACAACAATTACAGTATCACCAGCTCCTACACTTTGCTAAAACAGGGCCGCTAGCCCAAAACACCCACCAGGACCAAACCACCTTTGAGCACCACTGTGACAAACAGACCGTAAAAAAGCTCATCTCAGTAATGTATGCCCTGCTCCTATCCATGCAATCCAAACATCTCCCGGTCTTTACCACGACTTGGGAAAGGGAACTCAACACTACTATACCACCTGACAAATGGCGCACAATACTCAACAAATCCACAAGTCCTCACAGAACATAGTGGCCCAAGAGAGTAACTATAAACGCATAGTTCGGTGGCACTGCACGCCGGTCAAACTTCAGTCTCTTTTCCTCAATGTGCCCAATCACTGCTGGAGATGCTGACAACCCAACGGCACTTCAGCACATATCTGGTGGACATGTCCGGAGATAAAACAATACTGGAAACGTACCTCCGGAATGATCCAAACTATCTTTGAGGAAAACATCCCCCTTACGCCCGACACCTTCATATTCCTCCTACCCACACTTAACATACCTATAACAAAAGTATCTCTTTTAATATATCTCATTACAGCTGCAAACCAACTCATCCCGGTATTTTGGAAACAACCGAACCCTCTGTCCCTACGCATCTGGATAGGAAAGGTTGAAACCACCAGGGGTCTAGAGGAGCTATGCTACCCCCTTAGCAATAGCTACCACATCTACACCTCCATATGGTATCCATGGTGTAAATATCTCCAGAATCGCACAATATAAGCCTCTCCCGTTCCCTCCCAGTCACCACCTAATCGCAAATACCTTGCGGACCCCACTGTTCCACTTGAGCTTACCTGCTACTATACCTTGATTGTTTGTTTATGTTAATTACTGCAAAACTACAATCTATTACTCACTGACATGATTAATGGCAAAATGACAATTACCGAAGTTTACCATTGCTAATCAAAAAAATCCTGTACACTGTAAATGTTTGTAATGTACGCAGATGTACAATAAAAATTTTAAAAAATAAAATAAATGGGGAGGAGCTCAGAAATTGGTAATAACAGAAAACTTAGTTTGAAGGAAACCAGAAGGTTAAATGAGCAGGTGCTGTTTGCTTCTTTTAGTATATGATACTGGTGAAGTGAATATCATTAAGAGCAAATAAACAGACTTAATCTAACTCTGTGATGCAGCAGTAGGGAACACCTGTAGCGATCTTTACAGTTCAATCTATGAAAACAAGAGATTTAAGACCTTGTTCACATGCGAATACCGTTATGGAAATGTACATATAACGTATCTTTTCGTCAAGCTTGTAATTTTAGGTTGCTGAAAACACGGCAGATAAAGTTAATTGATCAGTACCCATTACAGTGGTGGTTATTTTACTCTGTAAAAAGTTGGAATCTTTAAAATTTACTCATACTAATTCTTTAATATGCGTTTTCTTCTTCAACTTGGATGATGTAATGTCAAGTCCCAGATTATTCCAGACTATATCTAAAGAGAGCCGGGACCTGAATTCTTAGCACTTTGAGGATATCTTTGGCCTGATACCAAAACACACTTATAGCCAATATCTTATGTTATATATAAGATCTGACCTAACCACACACACGGAGACCTTGTAAATCAAGCACAGGCAAACAGCTACGCACATACAATGATACCCATGTACTTGCTACATAGGTATTGTTGTGAACAGTCATGTCCTTTTAGTCTTTCCATTCCAAGTTACTCCTCACTGCTCCACTTTGGTTGTAGTGTTCTCTTGCATTTCTGCACACTCCTGCTTGTAGTCCTGAGATATGCTGTGGCACTGTTAGTTATGTTACATTATATTTTTGGTAAAGTACACTTTGCTATTCAAGTGAAGGCATAATGTAAGTATGTCTAACCTTTGTTCAGGTTTCATGCAGAGAATGTGCTTTAAAACTAAATTAAATGCTATCACCCAAGTTTAGGAGTTCCCAACAAGCCTCACCACAGTGTATTGTTGAGCTAAATCTTCTATAAACATCCACCAAGTAAATCAAGGCTGAAGATCATTGGAGTTGTACTTCTAATAGCGATCGACATGTTGGCTTTTTTTTTTAAATGTATGATACCCTGCCGTTTGCACAGCTTAGCTGATATGGCACTCCAATTCTTTTGTTCTGTTCGGAGTTCAGATTTCCTATGCTTAGGTATTTCCTTTGTGTGTTTGCCTGAATAATAGATGGCTGTAATGTTCTAAATCTCTTTCTTTGAACAGTTTGCTTCTTCATGTTAACTGAATCGTCCGGCAAGGAAAAGGATCACATAACCTGAAAGCCTGATAAAGTCAAGTTACAATCTTACAGTTCTGTCACATTTCTTAAAAAGCAACCATAGAGAGCTCCCCTATTCTGTCACATTTCTTAAAAAGCAACCCACTTTTAATCTTGCTGCTCTTTCTCTGCCCCATTTCTGCTCACTCTCACCTGACCCCTCTGCCCTCACCTTGCCTGCCTGCCCACTCTTATCTAACGTAAAATAATAGATCATAGCAATTATCTTTTATTTTTTATTTGGGCTAGCAGATACAGTGCCTTGCAAAAGTATTCACCCTTCTTGGCATTTTTTGTGTTTTGTTACCTCACAACCTGGAATTAACAAGGATTGTTTGAAGATTTGCATCATTTGATTTACAGAACATGCCCACAACTTTGAAGATGTCTGCTTCACAATTTAAAAAAAAACAACAAATAGGACAAAATAACAAAAAAGGTCAATGTGCATAACTATTCACCCCCCTAAATTCAATACTTTGTAGAGCCACCTTTTGCGGCAATCACAGCTCCAAGTCGCTTTGGATAAGTCTCTATGAGCTTGCCACATCTTACCACTGGGATTTTTGCCCATTCCTCTTTGCAAAACTGCTCCAGCTCCTTCAAGTTGGATGGCTTGTGCTTGTGAACAGCAATCTGTAAGTCTGACCACAGATTTTCTATTGGATTGAGGTCTGAGCTTTGATTAGGCCATTCTAACACATTTACATGTTTCCCCTTAAACCACTAAAGTGTTGCTTTAGCAGTGTGGTTGGGGTCATTGTCCTGCTGGAAGGTGAACCTCTGTCCTAGCCTCAAATCAGGCACAGAGTGGTACAGGTTTTGCTCAAGAATGTCCCTGTATTTAGCACCATCCATCTTTCCCTCAACTCTGACCAGTTTCCCAGTCCCGGCTGCTGAAAAATGTTCTTTGGGTGATGTGTTAGGTTTGCGCTAGACATAGCGTTTTCTTTGACCTTCCTCCATACATTTTGGGAGTCTCCCACATGCCTTTTCGAAAAACTCAAAATGTGCCATTTTTTTGCTGAAAGTAATGGCTTTCTTCTGGCCACTCTACCTTAAAGCCCAACTCTATGGAGCGTACGGCTTATTGTCGTCCTATGTACAGATACTCCAGTCTCTGCTGTGGAACTCTGCAGTTCCTCCAGGGTTACCTTAGGTCTCTGTTCTGCCTCTCTGATTAATGCCCTCCTTGCCTGGTCCGTGAGTTTTTGTGGGCGGCCGTCTCTTGGCAGGTTTGCTGTTGTGCCATGTTCATTCCATTTGGTTATGATGGATTTGATGGTGCTCATGGGGATCATCAAAGATTTAGATATTTTTTTTTATAACCTAACCGTGACTTGTACTTCTCAACAACATTGTCCCTTACTTGTATGGAGAGGTCCTTGGTCTTCATGGCGGTGTTTGGTTAGTGGTGCCTCTTGCTTAGGTGTTGCAGCCTCTGGGGCCTTTCAAAAAATGTGTGTATATGTAATGACAGATCATGTGACACTTAGATTGCACACAGGTGGACATAATTTCAATAATTATGTGACTTCTGAAGGTAATTGGTTACAGCAGAGCTTTTTATGGGCTTCATAACAAAGGGGGTGAATACATACGCACATGCCAATATTTTCTGTTTTCTATTTCTAAAAAATAGTTTTATGTATATATTTTTCTCATTTCACTTCACCAACTTAGACTATTGTGTTTTGATCCATCACTTAAAATTCAGATTAATAAAACATTGAACTTAAGGCTGTAATGTAACAAAATAGGTAAAAAGTCAAGGGGAGTGAATAATTTTGCAAGGCACTGTATACTCCTTTTCTTGAGAGCCTATAGTCCCAGAGTTCTGTTTGCCGGTAAAATAAATGCTTTTACAAGATACTAAAATCTATAATTTTCCCCATTCATCAGCCCCACTGTTAAAGCTTGGATTATGTGCCGACATAAACAAAACTTTACTACCATTCCAGCCCTAATGCTTCCACTGACCCACAACTCCGATATCCCCGCAGGTACCCACCTCCCAAACTTTTCTAGGTGAAGGCCCTTTTGTGTGCCTGCTACATGCTACTGAAAATTGGCAATTACTCCTCAGTGCACTTTTATAAATGCCTATCCCTCAGAATCCATCCCCTCAGAATCAAAGCTTTCTGCTTTGAATCCGATTGCCATACTGGGGTAAGATTAAGCCTGGAGCATCTCATTCTTATACCAGGTGCTCCTCAAATGAATCTCCCTGTGCCTCCTGTATTTGTTGCAAGATGAGGATGTTTCCTCTCAAAAATCTATGGTCAAAAATCTATCGACTAACTCCTAAAACTCCTCCATACAGGAAACTAATTACAGGCTGCTGACCAGTTCGTACCGCACCTTTCAGCTCCTACACAGATTCAGTGCTCCTACACAGATGCAATGCTGAGATCTCAAATTTGTGTTGATGTTGTTGACCTGCAACTTCATTAAGATTCAGGTAAGCAAGTCAATTCTCTGGATTCTCTTCATTCAAGCAGACCGTTAAGTAAACAAAAATAAAAGAAAATGCAGTTAATTTAACTCTTTTAGAGTAAAAACAGAAATAACTTTAACTGTAAAAGTAGTGAAATATTATAGGCACCTTCTAACCATAAACAAGTACTGTGACAATTAAGGGTTAATCTGAGTCATTTTTACAGTCCAGAGTCGTCACCAAATGTATCGGTTCATGAAATATGGAGTTTCCGAAAGATGTGTTTAAGCCAGAAGTCTGTTACTGGTAAATACGAGAGTGAAAAATATATATGTGCTGATAAGCCAGGAGTGGAGGAGTAAAGCGAGAATCCTTAGAAGAGTTTCCGTGAGTTGGCGTAGTTGGTAGTTAGTATGATTGTAATCGTAAAGAGAAAGATGGTAACCTTTATCTGTTCCAAGTCAATCAGAGATCATTTGAAGAAGTTTAGGAGATAATTCAGAGCGAGAAGGTCAGGAGTTGTTAGCCAGGAGATCCAAAACCATGTATGTAATAAGCAGAGTTCTAGCATGGGAGTAAGGAAGCTAGGGGGAAAAAAAGGGGGAGAATGACCACAAGGAGCAGACTCGATAATCTCGCCTTGATCATAAAGTGTTTCGTGTTTAAATAGAATGACACTATAGATCTTAAAGGAACAGTGAGTTAACAATTGGATTGACTTTATATCAAAGTTAGGTCTGAGCAGCATATCTAACGGTAACTAGAAGAGCACAGCCACATAACTCCCTTCTATCTCTCCCCCCTTTTTTCCTTTCCTTGGCTATCCCAATCTCTCACACATAACCTTTCCCTCCCCATCTCTTTTAAAAGTACTTCCTAGTCTCTAGGCATGCTCGGTAGTGTGTACACACGGCACGACAGTTCACTATTTTTACTATTGGCAAGTCCTAGTATAGTCAATTATACAGTAACAAATCCATTAAAAGGATATAGAGACTGTATACAAATATATCACATTAAAGAAAAAGACCTATATTACTAAAACTGCAAAGGAAAATAAAACTAGGATTTTATTGTCTAAATACACTGGACAAATTATAAACACAGCACTTTTGTTTTGCCCCCATTTTTCATGAGCTTCATTCAAAGATTGAAGACTTTTTCTATGTGCACAAAAGTCCTATTTTTTTTTTTTTTTCAAATATTGTTCACAAATCTATCTAAATCTGTGTTAATAAGCACTTCTCCTTTGCCGAGATAATCCATCCACCTCACAGGTGTGGCATATCAAGATGCTTATTAGAAAGCATGATTATTGCAAAGATGTGCCTTAGGCTGGCCACAATAAAAGGCCACTCTAAAATGTGCAGTTTTATTGTATTAGGGAGATCCAGGGGGGGTCCGTAAACCAGTCAGTATCTGATGTGACCACCATTTGCCTCACGCAGTGCAACATATCTCCTTCGCATAGAATTGATCAGGTTGTTGATTGTGGCCTGTGGAATGTTGGTCCACTACTCTTCAATGGCTGTTCGAAGTTGCTGGATATTGGCAGGACCCGGAACACGCTGTCGTATACGCCGATCCAGAGCATCCCAAACATGCTCAATGGGTGACATGTCCAGTGAGTATGCTGGCCATGCAATAACTAGGATGTTTTTAGCTTCCAGGAATTGTGTACAGATCCTTGCAACATGGGACAGTGCGTTATCATGCTGCAGTATAAGGTGATAGTCGTGGATGAATGGCACAACAATGGGCCTCAGAATCTCATCACGGTATCTCTGTGCATTCTAAATGCCATCAATAAAATGCACCTGTGTTTGTTGTCCATAACATACGCCTGCCCATACCATAACCCCACTGCCACCATGGGCCACTCAATCCACAACATTGACATCAACAAACCGCTCACCCAGACCACGACATACACGCGGTCTGCCATCTGCCCTGTACAGTGAAAACCGGATTCATCCGTGAAGATGTGAGCATTTTCCAAAGTGCCAGACGCCATAGAATGTGAGCATTTGCCCACTCAAGTCGGTTACGACGACAAACTGCAGTCAGGTCGAGGCCCAGATGGGGACAACGAGCATGCAGATGAGCTTCCCTGAGACCGTTTGTGCAGAAATGATTTGGTTATGCAAACTGATTGTTTCAGCAGCTGTCCGGGTGGCTGGTCGAAGACTATCTTCGAGGCAGGGATGGATTAACATAAGGGCTGATGGAGCTGCAGCTCCAGGCCCATGCCCATGGAAAAGGCCCATTTAAAAAAAAAAAAAAATTTATCTCGGGGACACACTGAGACATTGACACTGTAATACATAGGGACACAGACACTGGGTGACAGGGAGACACTGGGAGCAATCCATCAATACAGCAGAATCAAACTGTGAGTAGTTTGTTGGTGATTTTACAGACTTTTCTCTTATGTCACTCCTTGTGATTTACATCATGTGATGTCATGCATAACTAATTAATTATACAAATGATTAAGGCTGGTATTTTTTTCCAAGAAAGGTGGCAACCTTAACTACTCTTCACATACTCTTGCTTAAAGGAGCACTATAGGGTCAGGAACACAATCATGTATTTCTGACCCTATTATGTTAAAACCACCACCCTGGCCCCTTCTTGCCTCCCTAAATATAGTAGCCTCTGAACGGACTGTCTGCTGACATCATACGAAGTGGTGGTCTGAGCAAATTACAATACTTCCCCATAGGATTGGCTGAGACTGTCAACTAGGCAGATCAGGGGCAGAGCCAGCACAAGTCCAACATAGCCCTGGCCAATCAGCATCTCCTCATAAAGATAAATTGAATCAATGCATCTCTATGAGGAAAGTTCAGTGTCTGCATGCAGAGGGTGGAGACACTGAGTGGCAGTGCTGCACACTAGGTTGTACTGCCCCAGGAAGCACCTCTAGCAGCCATCTAAGGAGCGGCCAGCTATCTCTGAAAAGACAGTGTTTACTGCAAAAAGCCTGAATGGAATCATTCTACTTACCAGAACAAATACAATAAGCTGTAGTTGTTCTTGTGACTAGTGTCCCTTTAAGTTTGGAAGCTTTAGAGGGATGTATGGGAACAAAACTTGTGTGGACTGGATGACAATAAAATTAGTTTAGGTAATGCAGACGTTGGTCTCTCTAACACTGTGGCATGTCCCCTTTCTTCTACACTCACTACATACACCTTTTCTCTGTCTCAGGAATTTCTGCCTGCTAGTAAGAAGGTAAGGAGACAAGTGGACCAGCGAGTGCTAGGGGACAGTCGTTAGAAAGCATGGAGTGAGCGCATCATTAGACGCATTTATGTCAAGCTCAGGGTGCTGCCTGCAGAGTAAGCCCTTAGTTGGACAGCCTGGATGATTGGCAGGCAGTCTGACATGCATTCATGCCAGGCTGGCCTTCCAATTCTTTGGACAAACATGCCCCCTTTTTGGGCATGTTCACCCCTTTTGGCAGGTCTGGTCACGTGATTCGCGCCAGTGGCACACTCTTTTACCCTGCACATTGACTTCCTGCTTCACTGGACACTGCTGTTAGGGGATATGTATTTACTTGAAAGATGAAAGCATAAATTAGAGAGAGATTAGTATAGAGTATGTGTTTTCTTATAGCTGCATCCTATGAGTTTCCCTACAGCACCATCTCCATCAGATACATGATGCTTGGGAGGTATGACTGTTTTAGTGTTTTTGGTCGATAAGATTCCGTAATTCGGCCCATCATAATTGTCAGCACCAGGCCCACTGTGCTCTTAATCCGGCCCTGCTTGGAGTTGAAGATGCTGGTGTGGTTACACGTGGTCTGCAGTTGTGAGGCTGGTTGGATGTACTGCCAAATTCTCTGAAATACCTTTGGAGATGGCTTATGGTAGAGAAATGAACATTCAGTTCACAGCTCTGGTGGACATTCCTGCAGTCAGCATGCCAATTGCACGGTCCCTCAAAACTTGCGACATCTGTGGCATTGTGCTGTGTGATAAAACTGCACGTTATAGTTAGTGATGCGGTCGTGCCATGCCATTTCCACGCATGAGCGAAAATCTAACTTGCTTGTGCATATTCTGGAATGCATGTCCAGCTGCAGTGGTGGCAGTGTCGTATTGGCTCTTCCTTTTTAAGCACACTTTTTTCTTATAGGTTTCCTATATTAAGTAAGTAGATTTGTGTGCAGTTTTCATCTTATTTGAACTCTCCTTATTGGTTATGGTAAGTTTTTAATTATTGAAGGTATTTTACATATTTTTCTGTCGTTAATAAACAAGAGAGTACCTATTAATAATTGGAATTCTCTATGATGTTAACTCTATGGGAAGAAATCATCCGGATCATACAAGGGAAGTCGTCCTAAAGGATCCTTTGTGAGGGATATGATAAGAGAGCCTTGTAAAAAGTAAAGTCTCTGCACAGACTGTCTGAAAGTGGCCACAGGCCCATCTAGCTCCATGCCGTATATTTTGCAATATCAAACAGGAGGTATCTCAAGACGTCATAGAAGCTGTTAAAGCTCGGATCCTCTGAACAATTCCCAGAATGAATACTCTGAGGAATCCTTGGCGATGTATACATTCAGAGATATGGAATCATCAGATGAGGATATTCAGCCTGTTTCAATAGTTCCAAAGTCCGCTCACGTGGACCATATAAATTTCCAGAGTCCGCAGGTTCTTATGCCTGAAAGGATCTTCTAAGGTTGAGCCTTCTACTTCTAGCCTTTCTTTTCGGATGTCAGATGGTGTAGAGCATCTTTTCCAGTTCCTGGTCCCCTAAAGATCCTTAATGGAGGAATGGTTCTACATTGAGAGAAGTTTTCAGCACAAGGGATTCATACACTAATACCTAGGACTCTGCTCCTAAGTGGACAATGCAGTACTTAGACTGGCTAAATGTTCCACTCTGCCTGTAAACAAACAGGATCTCTCTGAGACTCCATGGACTATAGATGGTCTTGATCCTCTCTGAAGCCTATGTGGCAGCTGGCACAGACTTTCATCTTGCTGTAAGCCCTTACCTCAATCTCTAAGGATCTACGGTTGGTATTAATTTGGAGGAGCATATCAGAGATAATTTTCCTTTGTCTGTTGATAATTTACAATTTAAAAGTCAATAAGCCGGAAATAGTCTTCAGCTAAGAAGGCTACGTAGGTTGCATTATATTCTAGCATGAAAAATGACTCTAACTGTTTCTACTAGCTGGACTCTTTGGCTAAGTAACTGGTCCACAGATGCATCCTCCTAAATGAATGGATTAAGATAACGGTAGAGGGCAGGAAGGCTTGTCTACTTCAAGACCTAAGGTTCAGGAGACCATTTCGATCCAAGGACTCTCATTAGCTTTGTACCTGGACCAAGGTATTTCACACCAGGACGAGAGTATGGTAGAACTCAACCTTGAGAAGTGGTTATCGCTCTACTAGAAGAAGAGAAAAGGTAAAAATAGATGCTTTGTAAATTTCAGGGCTTTCGATTGGAGGGGCTATTTTGAGAAATTTTAAAAGCAGCCATAACACAAAGATTATGTTTGGATGGAAATCCATTCTAGTTTACAGGATTCTTGAGTATTCTTAATCATACAGGTAGAATTCCTAGTACATTGGATGTCTATAGATTTGCAGGATGCTTATTCGTGTATCCATTGCCTCACATCACCAGATGTTTCTCAGATTGCAGTGGAAGGACACTTATTTTTAAATTTTCATGGTGAAAGATGAATGTCTGCTGAAATCACCTTGCTCCCTCCCAGTTCAGGGTATAGCTGGGAACAGTGTTCGACACGGTACAGTTTTCTTCAGATAGTGCAGTAAGACATATCAAGTAAGTAAAGGATGTTGAATGTCATATTACCTCAGCAGAGATAGATTTGACCCAGGTCCTCCACCATAGGTCTGATAAGATGGCACAAGGGAGGAGGTTAACTTACCTATAGAAATTCCTTGGACAGTGAAAACTATGAATACCATCCACTAGGGTTGAGGAACTTGTCTCCAAAATCAAATTAGTTCAGGAAAAGGACACGTAACATCCAACATTTCTCTTCTGCATAGGTTGCAAGAGCCAATATCAATCATCCTGACCGTTCCATATTGGTACCCAGTCCATGGTTTCCACTAATACTTATTTTCTACGGTACCTCCATGGTATCTCTCAAAAGAGTTCTTCCATCAGCTCCAGTGCAACACTTTTGTTTTTGCCCCTATTTTTTATGAGCTCAAAGACATAAGACTTTTTCTATGTGCACAAAAGGCCTATTTCCTTCAAATATTGTTCACAAATCTATCTAAATCTGTGTTAATAAGCACTTCTCCTTTGCCGAGATCATCCATATCGAGATGCTGATTAGACAGTATGATTATTGCAAAGGTGTGCCTTAAGCTGGCCACAATAAAAGGCCACTTCTTAATGTGCAGTTTTATCACACAGCACAATGCCACAGATGTCGCAAGTTTTGAGGGGGGGAGATACCCATTGTTGTGCTACCATGGATATGACGAGGAAATAAATAATAATAATAATATATAATATATATATATATATATATATATATATATATATATATATATATATATATATATATATATATATATATATATATATATATATATTTATAATGTGTGTGTATGTATATAATATATATTGTAGTAAAGCATGTATACTTATACAATAATATGTATTCTAGTAAAGTAATAAAGCATGTATACGTATACAATATTTATAAAAAAAATTGCAAATTCAAAATCTAAACTTTAATCATTGCAGAAAAGTGTGTCCACATTAAATATCCACTTACTCTCCACTTTAGCCAATTCCTTAATGTTATCCTCTCCCCTCTACCCCTTTTTATGATTTTTTTTTTAAATTACCATATACGATAAAGAGGGGTTACTAACATGTTTCTAAAGAAAATGTGCTGAAATGCTATGTTTCTTAAACCCCTGTGGATATTTCCATTTTGCCACAGATATATACGGCATAGTAGCAGTGTAAAATGTCATTGGATAATACAGCACTTTTATGTCAAGAATTCAAGGTAGAACATTTTGCTAATAAGTAGGCCTTGCACGAGTAAGAGAATACGTGTAGAGTAAGATGCATGCTAAATAAGATGCACTGCTATCCTCTATATATAGCTGCAATAAAACAGGCTTACAAATAAAAAGAAACAAGATGTGGGCAGCCATATATATCGCTCAAATTAAATGAATGCAACCACCACTACATTTTAGTACAGGAGTAGTGTCTCAGACTATTGCAAAATAAAATAGGGCAATAGAGGGCAAAACTAGAGGGAAAAAATGAAAAATAAGGGTGCGTAGGCAACTGATATGGCTTTAGTGGGATGATCACCCTAGGCCTCGGCAGGGATAGGCCTCTGTAGCAGTCTGTGAGGGCATCTCGGCAGTGCGTGATGTATAACGACCCTGAAGACCAATCCTCCAGTTCCGGGCCACATGGAGAACCACAACATAAAGTCAACGGAACGCTGCAGACTAGGTGTCCAGGTATGTAGCTCGAAGGAGATCCACAAAAGTAAATTCCTCCCAGATGAGTGGACAGTGTTCGGGTTGAGAGCCCGATTTGGGGTCCCTGCCCAGAATGCAAGGCAGAAGTCGAGACACTTCCAGGCTCTGCATGCTCAGAAAGTTGATCATCTTGTAGTTTCTGTGTGGCTCTTGTGCCAAAACGGTGTGCAGACATGGTCAAATGCGGCATGAAAAGCCTCTCTCCTGCTCCTCAAAGTATCTACCATCGAGGTCTGTGGTAACTTGTAGTCCGCCTCCATATTGAAGCTTGGCAGCCAATGCACAGTTATAAGGTGTGGGTTGCCCAGAAAATAGGTGAGTAGTAGGTGTTGTAGTGGTGGGGGCCGGGAGAACTGGGCACACCTCGAATCCAGGCAGCAAGATCCCGCTGAAGAGTCCGGCTGCAACTCCTAGCAGGGTCCATGCTAAGTCGCAGGTCAGGATTAGCAGAACGTATCAAAGGGTCTGTTTTTAAAATATACTAGTATTTATTTATAATGTGTTTTACTTGCTTCGCATTTTCTTTAAAATCTAAAATTAAAGTCTCATCTCATTAAACATTTTCTTATTAATGTCACCACAATTTAGCTTTTTCTTATTTAAACAGGATTTCTTGTCTCTCCCTTTAAAATCTTCAATACATTTCTCTATTTTGTGCACGTCATACTTTTTCTCTTTCAATCTATTTTTTTTTTTAAATAGCTTGCTCATTAAAAACAATATCACTACAATTTCAAAAAATTCTTGTCAACTGTCCCTTTGGAATATTTTGTAGCAAAGGGCTATATTGGCAACTAGATGTGTCAATATAGCCGTTGACCTCTACTTTTTTTTAAAAGGTATTAGTTTTAATGTTATGGGCCTTTATATAAATTTCTAAATCCAGGAAGTGAATTGTTTCCTTGGTATACTCGTTTGTTAACTTAATCCCTATATTATTACTAATTAAAAATTCTGAAACTGTATTCAAGGAATCTTTGTTACCTCGCCAAATAAAAGAAATATATATATATCATCAATGATTCTGCGATAAAGGATTAGACTTGCTGCCCAGCTTGTTTCCTGGGAAGGAAAATCATTTTCCCAATGAGCCATAAATAAATTTGCGTAGCTGGGCGCAAATCTAGGCCCCATCGCTATTCCCTTTTAATTGCAAGAAAAACTTTCCATCGAACCAAAAAAGTTATTGCCAAGAATAAGCTTGATACTGTCCAAAATAAAGGTGGTTTGTGCTTCTTTGAGCTCTGTATTAGATCTTAGAAACTTTTCCACTGCTGTACACCCCATAGTATGAGAAATGTTGGTGTACAGACCAGTGACATCACAATTAACAAGGATGAAATCCTCCTCCCACTTCACATCAAGAAGTAGTTCTGTAAATTGAGTGGAGTCCCTCAAATAGGCTGGTTGTACTATAACATAGGGTTGCAAATGTTTATCCACATATACAGATAGGTTACTTAATAAAGAGCCTATCCCTGATACTATGGGATTTTTAGAGTTCTTATGAATCTGTGGTAAGGTATAGAAAATTGGGATCCTTGGATTTATAAAATCCAAATATTGTAATTCATCTTTATTTTGAATGCACAGTGTGCTACACCATCTAATAATGAGAAATGCTGCTTTTTTTTTTTTTATTCTTTATTTTGTTGTGTTCAAAATTCACTGTACATGCTTGACTGACCACAATAGCGTCCACAAGCCCAGTTATAACAATTATTGGTGAGTACCAGCACATTTTTTTTTTGTGAAGAAACACGTCGGTAAACATAATAAATGAATCTGAATCATGCAGTAGGTAGCTTCTGAGTTAATGCTAACACCGAGGTCAAATTGCTCAGTGTAGGCTTCATCCCAGACTTTGATAAAAACATACTAGAAGCAATTCACGCTGTACCATACACCTTCTAAACAGTAATAAAAATGCAATTATGAATTTGCCGTGAGAAATGCTGCTTTTTAATCCGTCCAGTTGGATATTCAGCTTATTCCAGATAAGTGGAGGTATCATTTAGTTGTTTATACATTTCTTTAAAGTATTGGTCCTTGCTTTGTATCGCCATTATCCTTATCTGCTGGTTTTATTACAATAATTTTATCTAACTGTAGTTCTGTAAGTGCTAACCATTGTTTCTTATTAAGGTTATTTTGTTTACTCTTTTTAATATTTCTCACTTTTTCATTATCATTCTTTCAAAAACTTTCATACCAGCACTAATCAAATGTCTGGGTAAAAACTGAGATTTCTTTTTAGGGTAGTATTGAAAAATTGTTTAATACATAGCTTACGTATAAATTTATGGACATCTAAAAAAGTATTTAAAAGGTGTATTAGAAGCTGAAGAGACAAATTTAAAACTAAATTATTTTTAGATTGGCAGAACAAATAAGTGAAAAATCACAATTGTGTAAAATTACAGAATTTTAATGTTTGTCTAGAAATTAATCTATACACAAAATTGCAGTTTTTTTATGTTTGTCTCTTGCTTCAAATAAATGTTATGTTAATATTTTTTTAACTCAAAAAGTCCTGTGTAGTAAAGGGTTGAGTGAAGTGGATGCTGCTCACAGCACTTCCCTACCTGTGCATACTCCTGTAATTGGAATTTCAGTAAAGTTAAGTATTATGTTATACAAGAAGACCTAGAGAAGGATTACGATCCCTCAGGGCCACCTAGAATTTTGTTTTATTTTCAACAATTGTATTTGAATCTATGATGTTGAGAACATTTGCCCAGGTGAAAGAATTATTATTTTTTTATTTTTTTTTTTTTTAATACCTTGCTGATTTCTTCATTATGAAAGCGTTTCCCAATGTTCTTATTCATATCAATCATCACAGAAGAGGGGAGGATGGCAAGAAGAAGAACAAGTCAGATCTTGAGCCTCTTAAATCTTATAATAGACATTTTTTGATTTATAAAATATCACGGTTTTAATTACACTTTTTAAAATGGTCAAGTGAGCATAAAGCGTGTTGAAGCAGCTCTCACCATTTGGGGTGTTTGCATAATTTGCAAAACCCCAGACAGAGACCGCTCAGCTGGCAGTACGGTGGTTGAGAGGTCCGGGGAAGGTGAATTATTCTTCCTGGACCTATCCCTCGCGGCTGCCACTATTTTTTTCCTGCCCGTCCTCTTCAGCTCGTGACACTTCAGCAGCCAGGAGCAGACATTGCCATCGTATTCTGACACATGCGCGAGAGTACAGCACTGAAATTTCTAGAGCATCACACAGATAGCTGACTGCTTAATGAAAGGTAACTCCTCCTTTGTCAAGTATAGGAGAAATACTAAGACAAAGTAGCACCTACTTTGTCACAGTATGTCTTTTAAATGGGTTGGCCTTTCAGTGAAAGTATTAAATAAATATTTTATTTTTATTAAAGTCTTTTTGGATGGGGTTTGGTGACTCTCTTTAATCCTTATACTAAGCTGACAATTCAATTAATAATCTATCACTGTGCAACTATTAGATCTTTTTGTTTAAGCATATAGTCTAAGCAACAAACATCTTTAGCTTAAAAAGAACATTATATTCATCAACACAACTTTAGCTTAAGGAAGCAGTTTTGGTGTATAGATCATACCCCTGCAGTCTTACTGTTAAAGTTTTATTTTATACGTTAAAACACTTTGTTTACTTTGTCACACCTCTCTGCATGTAATGTGCACAGCCTTTAACACTTCTTGTAAAGTAAAACCTATTTGCACTTCCCTTATTGCACAGTCTGTTTAATTTAGAATATATTGTCTACTACTCTGTTAATAGTTTGATAGAACTCACAGGAGCCTTCTGTGTGTGAATTAAGTTTAATTTACAGTGCAGTAGATAAAAACTTCTAAATTAAGATCGAAAATGTAACCTTTTTTTTTCATGCAGGCTGTGTCAGTCATGGGGAGGTGTGGATAGGGCTGCATGCACAGAAACAAAAGGGATTTAACTCTTAAATGGCAGATAATTGAGCAGTTATACTGCAAGGGCCTGATCTGCTAAGTAAAATTACTTAATTAAGCTAAAGTTGTTTTGTGACTATAGTATCCCTTCAAGGACGTAGTTTTGATGCATAGAGCAAACCCCTGCAGTATCAGTGCTCCATTTTATGCCATTTAGGAGTTAAACTACTTTGATAATGCAGCCCTAGCCATACCTCCACTAGCTGTAACTCAGTCTCCCTACACACTGCCTGAAAACTGAAAAAGTTTACATTGTTTACCTTATTGCACCATATGTTAAACATAAATATACAAAAAAATAAATTATTTATAAATTTGAGATGGTTTTTGTGGAATACATTTGGGGAGTTGCAGATTCTGTAAAAGAGACAAGGGGTGTAATACATGACGAGACTCGTAGGTTTCAAAAGTTGCAAATAAGGCAAAATTTATAAACGCAGATTGTATGATCTAACAGCAGACATTGCATATTCTAATATTGGTCAGAAAACCTGATTAAATAATGTCTAAGTCACAAAGTGACTACCAAAGGAAGTGTAAAAAAAAAAAAAAAAAAAAAAAACAGTAAGAAGCAAGAACTCCACTGAACAGCCTAGACAATCCAACAAACGTGAACGAGTGCTAAGTCCTATGAAAAGTGCATAAAAGTCAGCAGGTTCTGTGGTGGACATCTATTGTGCCCATGTTGCCATATACTGTACTTCTAAATGCAGCCCAAGATGCTGAAACGAAATTCCTCTATTCTGGAAAAGATGGTGTATAGATGATGGGCATGATTTAGTCCACATTAGGGGAACTAGATGTTTAGCAGTATTCGGTATTTGAATGGTTATTGATTTTTATTTTTAAATTTTGTGGCGATCACCACTGAAATATGTTGAAGGTATGGTGTGTGATTAAAGCTCAATTAACAGAGCAAAAGATAAGGACTTCTAAAGTAAACGTACTGTGCTTTAAATTGACACTTCAGATCCTGCGGAAGTACTTTGTGTGAAGTATGTGTTCTCTTTTTTTATTTTACAAAAAGTTCAGATTTTAATAGAAATCGTCACTTTTATAAATTAAGCTTGTCACACACCCCTGGCTGTCAACCACCGTTACTGTCACTTCCTGCATGGTAGTTTAGCTCAGTGAAGTTAAACTTAAGAGGTGAGCAAATGTCCAGAGCACCTACTTTGGAAAGACTTCTCAATGAGTCTGTGATTTGACAGGCACAGAAAGTCTGGGCTGGGCAAGAAGTGGAGGGCTTGCAAACTGCAGACGAGATCTACGGCCTTTGCAAGCTGTTTGATATAACCCCATTGAAATGCACCATTAAATGCATGTATGTTTTCATTGGGGTATAAGTACTAAACAGTGATTTTAAAAATTATGTATTTTGGTAGTGGACTGTCCCTTTAAAATCTGATTAAAATGAAAACCATTTTTTTCCCATAGAGCTCGTGAGCCACAGCCAGGGGAGGTGTGGATATTACATAAGAAAAAAAAAGGGATTTAATTCCAATATTGCTTCATTAAGCAAATATTTGCCTGGTAGTGTGTCAAAAATAAAGAAAATATTTTTAAAGTGTTACATTTTGTAATTAAGTGTTTTTGTGTATACCTCGTGAGTGGTATATTTATTTCTCTTTCTCGGGTTCTCTACCAAAGACCTGGCTGTCTGACGGTTCTTCATCTTAGATGTTCCTAGAACTGCACTCTGGAGAGCGATCTCCGATGTCCCACTTGGAATTTGTTGAAGCCACTCCCCCAACTTAGGGGGTCACAGCCCAAGTGCTCCTATTGCAACTTGAACTACTGTTGCCTTAAATTTCCACATCTTTTCTAGCTCTTCTTTCAGTCCTTGGTATTTGTCCATCTTTTTATGTTCCTTCTTTCTGATGTTTTAGTCACTGGCTATTGCCGCATCCACCACGACTGCAGTCTTCCGTTCCTTGTCAACCACCACGATGTCAGATTGGTTGCCAGTACTTGTTTGTTTGGATCTGGAAGTCCCCTGTCATTCTTAACTACCCTTTGTGGTATCTCCTATCTGGACTTGGGCAGATCCAGACTATATTCTGAGCCTATGTTTCAGTACACAATTTCAGCAACTTGGTTTTATGTTATAAAAACAAAGAAACTCTCCCAGAATATTGAAATAAGTCAAAGATCAATAATAATTGCATTACTCCTGTCCTTGAACCCAAACACTTGGCAGACCCTATCATATGAAGTATAATCCAGTTTACAGTTTTTAACAGGATCTAGACACATATTCTACAGAACATGTACAGAAAAAAGCAGTAATCCAATGGTACAAAACAGAGCCATTCATAATTAAGGATCTCTCCGTGGTCAAGGAAGCATCCATTCAACATTCACCAGTGTTGTCATCTTTGAAAATATCTTTTCAGAGTCCTTAACCCTATCAAAAGATTTGATTGCAAAATTGGAGCAATCTCTATATCAAGTTTAACACAAAGCTGACAGACGTCTGTTTAGTGTCATCAGCAGTACCCATAAACTTTGCCATTTAAAGAACTGACAATATCTGTAATAGCACTGACCCGTTGCATTTTATAGATTTTCAAACCTATCACAATTACGGTTTGAAACAGTATTTTACATTTTGCACAAGCATTCTCAGGCCCATTTGGCCCGTTTACACAGAATACTCCATGTATGATCATGTTTGGTGAGATCGCTCTTAGGATTTATGTGGTGTGGGTAGCCATGATGTCTTACAATATCTTTTATCACAAGTTATTAAAATCTGTAGCCTTGTAACATTGAAGAACACTAATATATTTTGCTATGTAACTAAGTATTTTCCCATGTCTTAAAATATTTTTACTAGCACTTTGACAAATCTTATTCTGAGGTACTATAATTATGGTTCTATAATTAGAAAACAGCTATATATATATATATATATATATATATATATATATATATATATATATATATATATATATATATATATATATATATATATATATATATATATATATATTGTGACGAGACCAATCTCGCCACATTGCATTGGAGAAGCCTGGTTACTCGCCTGCTGCCTTTGGACTATGGCCCCCTGTTAAAAGACCTATTTTTTACCTGCAGAAAAGTTTAATTCGTGCTTTTCTGCCTGGGGTTCGGTAGATTTGTTTGAATGTGTTATACCCCAGATAGGAATCCCATGGAGCCCATTTGTATGAAACTGACTGTAAAGACTTTGGCTCCATGGCGATTAAACTGTATTCGTGTGGTCTGAGCGCCATTCACTTAATAATGTGCGCTCAGACCTGAGCTATCTGGGGATATGTGAAATGTCTGTGTTTTATGTATAAAAGGTGACTTTATGTATTTTAAAGTGTTTTGTGTCTTTTTGCAACCATGTGCTTAATGGAGTCTTGTGTCTGTCCTGGGAGATAATTGAATTACTTATCTCCAGGATAGAAGACTCTGAAACTGGTTTGGGCCGGAAAGCCATGCTTCATTTAGTCACAAAGGACTTTTTACTAACTTTTGAACCCCTGGTCTGATTCAGGCCATTTTTAAAGGACATTATAGTGCCAGGAAAACATACTGTTTTCCTGGCACTATAGTGCCCTGAGGGTGCCCCCACCTCAGGGACCCCTCCCGCCCGCTCTGGAAGGGGGAAAGGTAAAAACTTACCTTTTTCCAGCTGGGCGGAGAGCTCTCCTCCCTCCTCTCCTCCGACCCGCTGAATGCGCACGCGCGGCAAGAGCTGCGCGCGCATTCAGCCCGTCGCATAGGAAAGCATTTACAATGCTTTCCTATGGACGCTTGCGTGCTCTCACTGTGAAAATCACAGTGAGAAGCACGCAAGCGCCTCTAGTGGCTGTCAATGAGACAGCCACTAGAGGATTAGGGGGAAGGCTTAACCCATTCATAATTATAGCAGTTTCTCTGAAACTGCTATAATTATGAAAAAATGGGTTAAGCCTAGAAGGACCTGGCACCCAGACCACTTCATTAAGCTGAAGTGGTCTGGGTGCCTAGAGTGGTCCTTTAATATGTGTTTCCCCTGAATGGATTGATTGTGAATGTGTAATTTTATGTGAATGTGATGTATGGTTTTAGAGTTATGAAAGTTGGGTAGAAAGTATGTTTTAACTGTATGTATAATTGAGTTTCCTCTCAGGATAAGGGGAGGGAATATGTGGGATGTAACTGTGATGTGATTGGTTGTTTTATACCTCCCTGTGGGCGGTCCTGTATTTGCAAGACTGTAATAAAAACCAGGCTGGGTGTGCCAGCACCTCAGACCACTGCTTGACCCTTAACACGGAGCCTTGTCTCGTTCTTGGGGGGATTCACTGTATGCTGTTAGAGACTGATTGCCAGGAGTGTAAGCTGTCTGCTTTTCCTGTTCGTCTGCTAGCAGCTATTTGGGAGGTTCCAGTTCGGGAGTTGGAGTGCTATGTTGTATCCAGTTCAGGAGTTTGGTGTTCTGCAGTAGCTGTGCCTGCATCTCTGGAAAGGGGGCCGATCGCCTAAACGGTTTTTACCCCTTGTGTGCAAAACGGTCCGTTACAATTGGTGGCAAGCGGCGGGATCGTTCCTACAGCCAGAAGGACAGCTACAGGAGACATCGTTTCTTTGGATTTACAAGTGGGGGCAACGCATGTCCCAGTACAGCGACCCTAAAAGCAACAGAATGGAACCAGCAGTGTTATACAAGGAGGAGGACCTGGATGGCAGGGATGCATTAAGGAAAGGCATCTGGTACCAGGCCCTGGATAATGTACAATACCAGCGGGGTGAGAGTCTCCCCAGTGAAGAGCAGTGGTTGCAGAAGCAAGTGGCCCTGCGGATGCCCTTCCTGGGAGAGCAGCCCCTGGAGGAATGGGTGAAGGAACTAGAGCATCGGGTATGGCAGGAGCTATGGCTGGAGGATGCCTACCAGGCGCTCTGGTGGTATATGGCACAGTATATACCCTGGACAGCTGAGCATGACAAGCCAGAGGGAGAGGAGTTTGATGGTCCTGGCTTGTTATGGGAGTCCTTTGCAGAGCCTGACTTCGGGAGCCCTGCGCAGAACAGACTTCAGGAAATTTTCTACGAGAGGGAGGCTAGGCATGACTGGGATGACCCCCATGAGGTAGAGCAAGACCTGGCTCACCTAGCAACCCTGGAGTGGGAACTGGAGCAGGACTACCGAGATCTCTTCCACTCCATTGGGAAGGCTCCGCAGGACAGCAGAGTGACAGATCCAGTCTCAGACCCATTCAGCTGGGAAGATATTGTTGAAATTTACTGGGAGGAACCCCAGGCGGCAGGTGGAGAGGGGACCGAGGTCTCTCCACCGGTATTGCAGGGAATTGGGAGCCCGAGCTCCATTTCCCAGCGGGAGATATTGCAGGGAATTGGGAGCCCAAGCTCCATTCCCCAGCGGCAGGCTGAGTTACAGGGGGCAGAGGTAGTTGTTCCTGCCCCCCAGCAGCAGAGTGATATGCCAGGAAGGCAGTGTGAAGTGCAGGGAGAGGAGAGCAGCGTCCTCCCTCCCCAGCGGCAGGCTGAGTTACAGGGGGCAGAGGTAGTTGTTCCTGCCCCCCAGCAGCAGAGTGATATGCCGGGAAGGCAGTGTAAGTGCAGGGAGAGGAGAGCAGCGTCCTCCCTCCCCAGCGGCAGGCTGAGCTACAGGGGGCAGAGGTAGTTGTTCCTGCCCCCCAGCAGCAGCATGATTTTTAGGGAATTGGGAGCCCAGTCTCCATTCCCCAGCGGGAGATACAGCAGGGAATTGGGAGCCCAGTCTCCATTCCCCAGCGGCAGAGTGTCCTACCGGGAATAGAGAGCCCAGTCTCCTTCTCCCCAGCAGCAGGACACTGTATTGGGAGCGGAGACAGTCGGTCTCCCTCCACAGAGGATGAAAGTATGTATGGGAGAGGAGCTTGCTACCACCTCTCCCCAGCGGCGGATCATTAATGGGCAGGGAATAGAGAGCTCAGTCTCCTTTCCCCAGCGGCAGAGTGTTCTATCGGGAGAGGAGCCTGTTACCCCCTCTCCCCAGCGACAGCTTAGAGTATCCAAAGGGGAGACAGTCGGTCTCCCCCTCCGGCAGCAGAGCTGTGCAACAAAAGGGGAGACAGTCGGTCTCCAGCAGCAGAGCGGTGTATCTAAAGGGGAGACAGTCGGTCTCCAGCAGCAGAGCTGTGTGTCTAAAGGGGAGACAGTCGGTCTCCAGCAGCAGAGTGGTGTAGTTAAAGGGGAGACAGTCGGTCTCCCCCTCCAACAACCAGGCTTCAACCAGGCTACCCTCCCAGTAGCGCTGGCAACAGGGCAGAGTGCCGCTGGTCTCTGCCCACGCAGCAACCCACCCAGTCAGCGTACCCGTACCCAGCACAGCCGTGGTGAGGCACCTGGACATGGACAAGCTTCTCCTTTACCCAGGTGTAGTAACCATTTATTGTGGGTGGGCTGTGCTGTTGATTATGTTTTGTGGGTGGGCTGCTGGACTAACAAGGGCACTGACCGGCAGGAGGTCAGATACCCTGTTAGTCTGTTTGGAAAAGGGGAGAGATGTGACGAGACCAATCTCGCCACATTGCATTGGAGAAGCCTGGTTACTCGCCTGCTGCCTTTGGACTATGGCCCCCTGTTAAAAGACATCTTTTTTTACCTGCAGAAAAGTTTAATTCGTGCTTTTCTGCCTGGGGTTCGGTAGATTTGTTTGAATGTGTTATACCCCAGATAGGAATCCCATGGAGCCCATTTGTATGAAACTGACTGTAAAGACTTTGGCTCCATGGCGATTAAACTGTATTCGTGTGGTCTGAGCGCCATTCACTTAATAATGTGCGCTCAGACCTGAGCTATCTGGGGATATGTGAAATGTCTGTGTTTTATGTATAAAAGGTGACTTTATGTATTTTAAAGTGTTTTGTGTCTTTTTGCAACCATGTGCTTAATGGAGTCTTGTGTCTGTCCTGGGAGATAATTGAATTACTTATCTCCAGGATAGAAGACTCTGAAACTGGTTTGGGCCGGAAAGCCATGCTTCATTTAGTCACAAAGGACTTTTTACTAACTTTTGAACCCCTGGTCTGATTCAGGCCATTTTTTAATATGTGTTTCCCCTGAATGGATTGATTGTGAATGTGTAATTTTATGTGAATGTGATGTATGGTTTTAGAGTTATGAAAGTTGGGTAGAAAGTATGTTTTAACTGTAGGTGTAATTGAGTTTCCTCTCAGGATAAGGGGAGGGAATATGTGGGATGTAACTGTGATGTGATTGGTTGTTTTATACCTCCCTGTGGGCGGTCCTGTATTTGCAAGACTGTAATAAAACCAGGCTGGGTGTGCCAGCACCTCAGACCACTGCTTGACCCTCAACACGGAGCCTTGTCTCGTTCTTGGGGGGATTCACTGTATGCTGTTAGAGACTGATTGCCAGGAGTGTAAGCTGTCTGCTTTTCCTGTTCGTCTGCTAGCAGCTATTTGGGAGGTTCCAGTTCGGGAGTTGGAGTGCTATGTTGTATCCAGTTCGGGAGCTTGGTGTTCTGCAGTAGCTGTGCCTGTGTCTCTAAAAGGGGATTATCGTCTAAGCGTTTTTTTTACCCCTTGTGTGCAAAACGGTCCGTTACATATATATATATATATATATATATATATATATATATATATATATATATATATATATATATATATATATATATATATATATATATATATATAAACAAAGCAAAAAATTTTGCACAGAGAAGCACCTGGTATGTATTATTATTTGGGAAGAGTGCCAGAAATTGTATAGTTTCTATATATATATATATATATATATATATATATATATATATACACACAAGATTTCAAAATGTGATTTTAAATAAGATAAAAGCATTATAAATCCTGCTTTGTAAACCAGTTCAGTATGCCCCAGACAAATTTGCAGCTTATGGTGAGCAATACCAACTATGTTTCAGTAATATCCTTGCTAATCCAAAAGCTTAATCCTCGGTGGCTCTTTTAGCTTAACTAAGAAGCAAAACTGATTAAAATACAGTATTCTGATATTTGTAAATGCATGTTGAACAATAATGTAATCTCATACTTCCCTTTAATGGCCGGATTGCATTTGCTGTATTCACTAAAATGCCAAGCAGATGACGTAAGTTGCTCTTCTGCACCTCTAGAGAAAGCCTTTGTCAGTAGTTGTATTGGAATTTGGAAACTTTTTGTCTTTCATTTACCATGCATCTCTATTATATAAATATGGTAACATGCACTTGCAGTAGTCGATATAATCACAGTATTATAAACTTAACAATACTAGAAAAATGCATTACCTGGCTTTCCGCTTCCCTGCGGAGTACTCATTAGAGAGGTGAATGTTACACTTCTCTAACATCTACCGCCGGCACTCCTCCTCTGATCTTTCTTGATTTTCCCCTGCCTCGGGACACTTTGCCAAGCAGGGTAAACCTCATTCATAAACGGAGTGTGGTGACATTCCTATGCTTCCTACCCAGAGATAGCAGTGCAGGCTAAGCACTGTGGTTGCTATGGTTGGAGAGCAAAGGGACCTCCTGTCGGCGGTCTCTTCTGATCTCTTTAGCTCTCAATTTCTTGACATTATCTGCTGATGAATTCAGGCGGGAGAAAGACATAGTTTTTTATTTTTATTCTTATTATCAATAGATGTGGTAGGAAAATTGCTTGCACGATATAAAGATGGAATTTCAAATTATTTTAAAAGAGCTAAAGTTTTTTTTTTTTTTTTTTTTTCATGACCGGTTCCCTTTCAGTAGGAGAGGGCAGGAAAAAAAAAGGCAATTTTAATAAAATTGGGTAGGAACTTGATATGGTCAATAACAGGGGTCATAAAAATGAATGCGAAGAGCATGGGGACGTAACCTCAATGAGAAGAGAAATACATTTGGGAAGAGTTGACATGGCTGAGGAAAAGAAGTAGAATGGGAAGAGGTGATGGATCAGGATAGATAGGTTTATAGGGAGTGGTGGTGAATAAAGAAATCAAGTAGCACGGGGCTAAGAAACTTTGCTTTAGGGAGTGAGTGGCACACTGAAATGGTACAGGAGTGGAAAGTGGAGAAGCGGAAAAATGTGACTCGGAAGGGCTGCTTATGAACAACCATGCTATTACACAACTGCATTCATATACTGCAGGGCTTGACAAATCCAAGACGCCATGGCGACCAGGAAATTTGTCTGGAAACCTAGGATTTGTGAGCCTGTTCAGCCCCCAAGGTAACTGGCTGCCTAAGTCTGGCAGTCGGCTCATGGAGGAATGAGGGAGGCATGCAGCGGTAGCCGGCTCATGGAGAGCTGAGGGAGGTGGTCGGAACATTGAGATCTGAGGGAGGAAGGTGGACGGTCGGCAAATTGAGAGCTGAGGGAGGCGGCAGCCGGCTCATATCGAGCTGAAGGAGGCTGGAGGCTTACTGAGCGCAGAGGCGTTGAGAGAGGGGACGGAATATGACGTCACTCCAGCCCCGCATCACTAAACCGTGTGTGAGAGGGAGCTGAGCAGGGAGATGACGGCAGCCCCACTGGACCCCAGGGAAAGCCTAGTCACTCTAGCTCTCCAGTGTTAGGGAGACTGGGTGGATTTAAATTAAAATAAAAAGTTATTATTTGTGAGTGTGTGTGTTTATATGATCTGCCCCCCTCCAATCACATTGGGAAAGGTGTTTTTACTCACCCTTTTTCCTACGCCGTGCTGGTGATGCCGCGGCTGGCCCCACCTTCATTGCTGAGATTATCAATCTTGACGATCTGAGCCAATCCAGTGCTTCCCTATAGGAAAGCATTGGGAGACTATTGCGCATGCACGGCAAAATGTCACCTATAGGGAACATTAATGTAGTTGCTGCATACTGTGAAGCACTGACCCAAGAAGCACCTCTAGGGGCTGTCTGAGTGACTGTCACTAAAGGTGTCACCAAGGTAAACAATCCCTTTTGTCTGATGCGTTTGCATCTAAAACAAAATGCTATTTATGTGCATTTTCAAGTGGAGAGTAAATGTGAAACCTGACTAGTAGTTTAACATTTGAAATTGTGACCCTTTTTTTTATATAATTACAAAAGTGTTTTACTCTGAAGAATACTGTTGGGGATTGGGAATACTGCAGCAAAACTGCTGTGAATCATTATGGCTGTTTAATCATTAATTGCTACTGTTATAGTCACAAGAAGGGGATTACTTTTATTTTATTTTTTTTTGTTCTCTGCATGGTTTACGCCACATATGTCAGACACAAGTATATTAGTATTTAAGAAAAACTAATCACTTTCTAATGAAAAACAAACTGATGCTAACCTACACTAAAAATAACTTGTTCTGAATCACATCTAAGTGATATATAACAAATAATTTAAATGCAAAAATCATGCAGTTTACCTTTTTTTCCTGTTCTTCTCTGGTTTATTTTTTAAGTGGTTTTTATTAGTTCAAAACATTTAAGGCTAAATGATGAAATCTGGGATGCTTGCCAGATAAACTCTGGTAGCTAAATGTGTTTGTATGATTAAAGATAACCTTTTCTCAATGTAATGATTCTTTTCTCTCTATAACTATCTTATTTATAATTTTTTACTGACCACGTGACAGATACCCAGATGTATACTCCTTCTACACACCTCTGAATTCTTAAAACCCCTCTTTAACCCCTTAAAGACTAAACTTCTGGAATAAAAGGGAATCATGACATGTCACACATGTCATGTGTCATTAAAGGACCACTATAGTGCCAGGAAAACATACTCTTTTTCCTGGCACTATAGTGCCCTGAGGGTGCCCCCACCCTCAGGGACCCCCTCCCGCCCGGCTCTGGAAGGGGGAAATGGGGAAAAAAACTTACCTTTTTCCAGCGCTGGCCGGGGAGCTCTCCTCCTTTGATCTTCCTCCCCGTCGGCTGAATGCGCACGCGCGGCAAGAGCTGCGCGCGCATTCAGCCGGTCGCATAGGAAAGCATTCATAATGCTTTCCTATGGACGCTGGCGTGCTCTCACTGTGAAAATCACAGTGAGAAGCACGCAAGCGCCTCTAGCAGCTGTCAGTGAGACAGCCACTAGAGGCTTTGGGGGAAGGCTTAACCCATTCATAAACATAGCAGTTTCTCTGAAACTGCTATGTTTATAAAAGAATGGGTTAAGCCTAGCTGGACCAGGCACCCAGACCACTTCATTAAGCTGAAGTGGTCTGGGTGCCTAGAGTGGTCCTTTAAGGGGTTAAACAACTCCTTACTTGTTAGCACCTCTCCCATGACCATTTTTCCTTATCTTTATTTAATAAGTGTTTGGATCCCTTATAGTCTCTAACATGCCAGTTACATATTTGCTGCTATTTTGTATGGCACTGTTCTTCATTATATATGCATATCTTATCAGTTTGTTTTCTGTGTGTACAGTAATGATTTTTGTGGGGAGAGGTATTTCATCTATTAGAATTATTTTCTTTAAATGGATGTCTGATCGCCACACTTGCCACCGGCTAATACATCTTTTGCAACTTTTTCTTTTCTTTTTTTTCCTTTTTGAAAACAAAATACAATTATGTAGTTTTGTTTTATGTTTGTGTGTGTGTGTGTGTGTGTGTGTGTATATGTATGTATGTATTTTAGAGACCGTATTTTATAAATTGGTGCATTTCCAAATGCATGCTGTGATTATTTCATCTTACTTCCAGTACCACTTTATCTTTTCAACGTCCCTTTTGTTTGTCTTCCTTATTCCATTTTGTGCGAATTGTATTTTTTTATTTTTTGAGGCCCAACAATGCATATGTGCTAGATCAAATTTGTCACACACTCTCTATAGATCTTTATATTTGATTATGTGCCAGTCACTGTGCAGTCTTATCTAATCACTGCTTGTATGTGCTGCAGGTCCCAATAACAGATGGTGATTCTCACTATATATTTGTTCTATAAATATTTTCCTGTATATGCTCTTTATATTCAGCAAATCATTACACATTTCTTAATGTTAGGAACATATTTGCTGGGAAATAAGCAAATGCCAAACTAATTATGGTTTTCTCAATGGTAATGAGTCAGCAGCACTAAAGCAAAACACTTTTTTTATTTTTTTTTTTTAAATCCTTGGTTCTCTGTATTGAAATCAACTCTTAAAGCAGCACGTTACAAAAATTGTAGTAAGTTGTTCCTTAGGAGCTCCCCCTCTTCTTCCACCTTAATAATTTCAAATTCTCCTTTCTACATTATTAATGTCTGTCTTGTCCAACCAGATCTGCATATATATATATCCTTTGCAACTTATCAATATATGGCTGATCTATATCTATCTATATAAATATATATAAATACATTTATCAGCCACTACAATAAAACCACTTGCTTAATATCATATAGGTTCCCCTTGTGCTGCCAAAACAGTTTTGATGCGTTATGCTGTTTATTATAATTTTTTTCATGGAACAAGCAAACATTGTGGATCAATTTGAGTATGTGTAGGGTACTGTGGCCCATTTAGTAGCTAGCATATACAGTGTTAAAGGTAACTGCAGGCTACACTACTGTATCCAAAGTACTTTCATTACAAACTATGCATTGCTAGTGTTTACAACAGCTAGCCATATGTCTAGCTAGGCTAGGAAGAACAGTTGGCATTATGAGCAAGCTACTTTACCAATAACGTTAGAAATTCCTTCTAATAGCACTGTTGGTGCATCATATTGCAACTTGTGCAAGGAGTGTGACTGGGTGCATTGGGTGTTCAATATGGTGTAGTATTATTCCGTAACTAATTACTGTAATTGGGCTGTTGGTGTGGTTGTGACAGCCGCAGTTATTTAATGTTCCTTAGAATTCACTTCATTGAATAAACTCTTTTTGGATGGCATTCGTGGGACTACTTATTGTATTGTTGTACTTTGAAACCGTGATCTATCTGAGATGCAGGAAGCTGGTTATCTAGGAGTTTTATAGTCTTCAAATGGAGTAGGTTTTCTCTTTACTGCCCAATGTTACAGATAGCCTCCTTTCAGGGTTTATTGCTTCACAATTTGTGGTTGTGGATTTGGTCCCAAAATAGGCTTAATTTTTAATTTTTGTTGACCCTACATATTGTGTTGTTTTGTTTTTTTGTTTTTGACTCAATTACATGAATGGCTTATGCCCACTTTATGTCTTGGCCAGGGGGTCAGAAACCTTGTGCCATGCATGACACGCGACCAGGTTTCCAATGGGACTTCAGTTATTTGCTAGTGCAAACCGAGCAGGTGGTGAGGGACAGTCCTCAATTAATGCATTGTAGTACTTAGTGGAAGTGATCTCAGAATGGGAATCCACACTGGAGTAGAGCAGCCCATAACAACCATTGCGGCTCCTGCCATTGACCCAGGGCTTAACAAATTTGATTGCAGTGTAGGAGCCCTGCTAAAAAAGTTAGTAGCCAGTTTTTTTTTTTCCCCCAACGACATAAATACAATTCTTATAGGAACACTATAGTCACCAGAACCACTACAGCTTAATGTAATGGCTCTGGTGTATATAGCCTTTCCCTGTAGACTTTTCAATGTAAAAGCTACCTTTTCGTAAATAAGGCAGTTTTCACAATGCTGCTTAGTAACACCTCTAGTGGCTGTCACTCAGATGGCCACTATAATGTCTCCTCTTTTAGTACACAATGTGCAGCGCCTACATTCAGCGTCTCCACGCTCTGCATGGAGGCTCTGAACGTTACACATAGAGATGCTTTTAATTGATTTAATGCATCTTTATGAGGAGATGCTGATTGGTAATTGATTATCTCCGCTACGGAGGTGGGCCAGCTACAGCGAGACCGGCACTGCGCTAGAATAAAAGGTGATTAAAAACATAATTCCCAATGCGATCATGAACATTCATACATACACTCACTCAGACAAATACCCGTTCATACATACACACAGACAAGTACCCATAAAGACATAGACACATGACAGATACACAGAAATTAAAAACGAAAAAGACATATTTTTAACCAACCTCCTACCTTTTTGGCTCAGGAGGGTGCCTCCCCTGAGGTCCACAGGCGTAGGCAGCCGCTGTTCCAGACTCCCTCCTTCCGCCTCCTCCCCACTCTCCAGCCCCATGTGTGCGCCGGGAGGAAGTGAAGGGAACTGTAATAACTGAGTTCACGCACGGTAAAGGGGCGGGGGCGGGCGGGGAGCAGGATCGGCTTTATGGCATGGGGGCAGGAGGCAGGCGGGGAGCAAGGTCGGGTCTGCGGCATGGGTCTTTACCTGGTGTCCTGCCAGGTTAGCTTGCCATGCCACTGCACTGCATCTGCACCTGGAGGAAGTAATTACAGTTCTTCACTTCCTCCTGGCACACAGAGCGCTGCATGGGGATTGAGAAAGGAGGAGGAGGGAATGGGCTGACCAATCTGCATTGACCTGTACCTGGCCAGCCCAGTGCCCACTGGAACCCAGGAAAGCCAACCTCGCTGCTAGATGTACACAGATCTGCCAAAGCCAGCCCCCCCGCCCCCCCATACAAATAATACAAACAGCCCACACACAAACACATACAATCCCCACAAATACAACCCCATTGATAATTCACATACACACACACACAAGCCCACAAGCAGCCCAACACATACAAACACAAAACACACTATATCATCCACACACAATTCCACAAGCAGCCCCATAAAAAGTCCACATTCACAATACCACAAACTACTCATGAACATGTACAACATAACAGCCCACATACACACAAACACTACAAAGCTACTGCAGCATCTATACTAATACAAGCAGAATACAGCAACATACACACCTCAGTTTAAAAAAACAACAACATAGAACTGGCATGCCAAAGGACTTTTAAGATCTTGTTTTGGCACAATACCAGGGCCGGACTGGGAAGATAATTCGGCCCGGGCATTTTTTAATTACAGCGGCCCACTACAAAGGGGGCGGGCCAGATAGGGTGTGTTTTGTCATCACCAATGACAAGCACGCCCCATCACAAAGTGAGCATGTTGGTTCAATGCTCTTCCAGGGTAGACCATGCGCAAAGCTCTGCTGAAGAGCTCTGGCATGAGAAAAAGACCCTGTATTTGTTCTGCACAGCGCAAGCAAATTCAATAACATACTTGCACTGTGTTTGCTTGAAATTTGTCTCTGGTGTCTCCATAGGTGGGATACCAGGAGACAAAAATGCTAGGAAAGCATTTGTGCAGTGTGTGTGAGGGTGCTGTGTGTGTGTGTAAGGGGTGTAGTGTGTGTGCGAGAGGGGTGCAGTGTGTTTGAGGTGTGTAGTATGTGAGTGATGGGTGCTGTGTTTGCGTGAGGGTGCTATGTGGGTAAGGGTGCTGTGTGTGTGTGCTGTGTGTGATTGGGTGCTGTGTTTGCGTGAGGGTGCTATGTGTGTGTGAGGAAGCTGGTGCAGTGTGTGTGTGTGTGTGTGGGTACTGTAAGTGTTAGGGGTGCAGTATGTGTGTGCTGTGCGTGTCAGAGTTGCAGTGAGTGTGTGCTGTGCATGTCAGGGGTGCAGTGTGTGTGTGTGCTGTAAGTGTTAGGGGTGCAGTGTGTGTGTGTGAGTGAGGGTGATGTGAGTGTGTGTGTGTGTGCGCTGTGTCAGGGGTGCAGTGTGTGTGAGTGAGGGTGCTGTGCATGTCAGGGGTGCAGTGTGTGTGTGTGTGTGTGGGTGCAGTGTGTGTGTGCTGTGAATCTCAGGGGTGCGGTGTGTGTGTGTGAGTGAGGGTGCTGTGAGTGTCAGGGGTGCAGTGTGTGTGTGTGTGTGAGAGAGAGTGAGGGTGCTGTGAGTGTCAGGGGTGCAGTGTGTGTGTGTGTGCTATGAGTGTCAGGGGTGCAGTGTGTGTGCTGTGAGTGTCAGGGGTGCAGTGTGTGTCTGCTGTGAGTGTCAGGGGTGCAGTGTGTGTGTGAGTGTGCTGTGAGTGTCAGTGGTGCAGTGTGTGTGTGTGTGCTGTGAGTGTCAGCGGTGCAGTGTGTGTGTTTGTGTGTGTGTGCTGAGTGTCAGGGGTGCTGTGTGTGTGTGCTGTGAGTGTCAGCAGTGCAGTGTGTGTGTGTGTGCTGTGGGTGTCAGGGGTTCAGTGTGTGTGTGTGTGGGGTTCAGTGTGTGTGTGTGTGTGAGTGTCAGGGGTGCAGTGTGTGTGTGTGTGTGAGGTGTCAGGGGTGCAGTGTGTGTGTGTGTGTGTGTGTGAGTGTCAGGGGTGCAGTGTGTGGCTGTGTGTGTGTGTGTGTGTCAGGGGTGCAGTGTGTGTGTGTGTGGGGGTGCAGTGTGTGTGTGGTGTCAGGTGCGGTGTGTGTGTGTGTCAGGGGTGCAGTGTGTGTGTGTGTGGGTGTCGGAGTGCAGTGTGTGTGTGTGTGTGTGTGTGTGTGTGTGTCAGGGGTGTGTGTGTGTGTGTGTGTGTGTGTGTGTCAGGGTGCAGTGTGTGTGTGTGTGTGAGTGTCAGGGGGTGCAGTGTGTGTGTGTGTGTGTCAGGGGTGCAGTGTGTGTGTGTGAGTGTCAGGGGTGCAGTGTGTGTGTGTGTGTGTCAGGGGTGCAGTGTGTGTGTGTGAGTGTGTGTGAATGAGGGTGCTGTGAGTGTTTTGGGTGTCTGTGAGGCTGATGTTAGTTAGGTGATTATTTCCCCCCTCCTTGCTTACCTTTAGCCTTGGAGGGGGATCCTGCTGCTGGGGCTGCAATCCATCCCTGGTGGTCTTAGTGGTGAGTGAACTCTAGCCTGTGAGGCTAGAGTTCACTCTCGCGAGACCCGGAGCGTTGCCATGGCAACGCTCCGAATCTCGCGAGAGGAACCCGGCGGAGCTGTTAGTTAAAGCTCCGCCGGGTTCCTCTGCTGGCAGGCTGGCTCCCTCCCTCTCTCTCCCCCGGCGGCCGCACTATCCTGCATGTGGGCCGGTGAGGGAGATCTCTGATCTCCCCACCGGCCCGCTGGAGACTACTGCAGGGCCGGCGTTCAGATAGCGCCGGCCCTGCAAAGACCGGCAGGAGAGATCCTGTGATCTCCCTGCCGGCCTCGGCCCCACGGCCACCGCGGCCCACCGGGCATTTGCCCGGTGTGCCCGATGGCCAGTCCGGGCCTGCACAATACTAATAAAAGATTGCCTACCCCTGGACTAGGCCTGTATTAGTCCCCCCAATTTTTTTTTTAAAAAGCAACAATTGCCAAAGGATATCACCTGCTGAGGAAGCAAAATGAAAACTAACTTTTATCCCCTTAAGGACACATGACGGAAATATTCCGTCATGATTCCCTTTTATTCCAGACGTGTTGTCCTTAATGGGTTAAATTGCTATTTTTGTGTTGTTTTCTTACCACATTAATTGCTGTACTATTGACAAAACCTTTTCAAGATGCAGTAAAGATAAGGGTTTTTTTTAATACAACTTTTACACTATACTTGCAACTTCTTATACTAACAGAAGGTAACTTTTACAGTAACATCTCAAAAGACAAATCTCAGCATGTGAAATGAAATGTGTTTTTCTTTCTTTCCCATTTTAGCTTTAAAAGCTGGATTAGCGAACATTTGGGAGCTGTGCTATAAAGGCACCGCAAGATTCTAAGTAGTTTGTCAAAGAGTAAATATAAGGTTTTGCTAATGATTATGAACAGCAGACAGTTCGACATGACTCCTGTTTGTAAGTAGGATTGTTCTAGCCCTGTGGAGTACTAGATAATTATGCCCTGAAAATAAATTTAGATATAGTACAATGATTGCCAAAAAAAGACATTCTAATAGCATGTGAGGGAGGAACACTCTGATAATTACAGCAATTATATTGGGTTTTCTCTGAAGAACTCAATATTTAACAGCTAGAAAAAGAAAAAAAAATAATGTTAAATAAGGTAGGCTGTATGCTTGAGCTGTTTCATTATTTCTCAGATTTCTTTATGAAAAGCAATGATTGCTACTACGCATCAATAAAGAAACCTCTGTATTTAAATAGTTACTCCAAATATAATGACCACTTCAGTGATATGAAGTGACTAGGGTGCCTGGAGTCTGTATATGCAGCATTATGCTATGAAACACTCTACATATTGAGTTTATCCCCCCTCCCCGTTGCCTTGGAGATCATCATTGGAGCGTCCTTAGCCAGCCCAAATCTAGTTCCAAGCTTGCCAGTGGTAATTATGTGCACATTTCTATGCACTGAATGTCAATTGAAGATTATACTAGCTTTAGTGTACTAATAATCTTAATTTTAGTAATGACAGGAGGCGAATATTTGCATATCTTTCTTTACTCAAAACTCCAGCAGCATAGTAACATAAACAACCAATCAGAAAAAAGATATAATGCCCATAAAAGGCCCTGTCTATGACATCACTTCCTCTTTCTTTGAAGCGAAACAATAAATAGCAATAGGAGACATAATCATATTACGTCAACAGTTCAACAACATATTAGAATATCCAACTCCACTAGTTCCGCGATGCAGAGGTATAGAAGGTGAATCTTTGTCACGATGAGAAGACGTTCACGCTGCAAGAAAAAGAAAAAGGTGAAAGGTATCTGGCGTGATAACTTGTCCGCATACAATAAGCATTAAGCATCTGACATACCAGCAAACATTAGAGTGTGAAACATATCAATATATATTTATTCTAACGCAATGATATTTAAGAATCTATAAACACAACATAATGCAAGGTTCACATCTAATATTCAGCCAATACAAGACCCACAAGATACAGGTCTAAGTAGCAAACATACAAACCATACATACTTACCTTCCTGAACATAAAGGACATATTCTGTTCAATACGAGGAACATGGGAGGGATTCTACAGGGTGGGAAATATTCGCCTCCTGTCATTACTAAAATTAAGATTATTAGTACACTAAAGCTAGTATAATCTTCAATTTTACCACATGACAGGAGGCTTCATATTTGCATTTTTAAAGCTTTGAATTGACCAATGTGAAGGAAGCATGAGATGTTTGCCGAAAATAGAACGTTCTAAACGTACTCTCTCGCGCTCAGTCCGCGCAGCGTATAATGTCGGCTAGGGAAGCGTCGGCCGAAAAGGTTTGTGAGGCCGCTGCTCCCCTGACCGAGTGGGCTCCGAAACAAGGTTCGACGCTAAAGACAAAACCCCGCGGACCCATCTGGCCAGTGTTGCGGTAGACAGCGGTCCATGAGGGTTTACGTAAGAAGTCAGAAGGTGATCCGTCGAGTGAGTTCGAAGGGGGTAGAGATATTGGTGTACCCCATTAGCGTTCTGACCACGCATAGTGTGGCGTCTGACACAAAGCATGGGTATGACACTGAAGACGAATCAGACTTAGTTTGTCTCGACATGGTAAAGGTAACCCCGTCTGGTGTGAGAGAGAAACCATCCATATCGCAAGCCCTAACGTCCGCCACCGTCTAAATGAGGCGAGGCATAATAAGAAGGCTAGTTTGGCTGAAAGTTGCTTCAGTGACCAACAAGGATTGTCCGGCCATTCCCTAAGGAATCTCGGCACCACATCCACCTGCCAGAGGCGTGAATATTTGGGTGCCGGGATCTCGACAATTCGGCACCCCGCAGTAGTCGACAAACCAGTGTATCTTGACCTACTGGTCTGCCCTGTACCGGAACGTGCGCCGCCCACATGGCGGATCTGATCATGTTGAGGGATCGATATGACCGACCCAACGAGACCAGGTGTGACAGATAGTTGGGGATCAGTGGGACAGGTGCGGTAAAGGGATCGGAATCCCTTTCCACACACCAATCACTCCAGGCCGACCAGGCAGAAATATAGCCTTTCCTGGTGCCGGGAGCCTATGAGTCCCATAGGAGGTCTTAGTTGATGCAATAGGTCGTGATCTGACCAGGAGCCCCTGAAGCCGTCCAGGCAACTAGTGTCAGTTGTCCTTCCATGACAAGGGAGTGGGCTCCCCCTCGAGGTCCCGTCAGAAGTAGAGGGAAGGTAGGGAGTAGTAGAGGGTCTTCGCGAGACATCTCCAGGCGATCCGGGAAATCACGGTTGGCCCTGCCCGAGGGGTGTCATGAGCAGGAGCGATATCTTGTGAGTGTGTGTGTGTATTGAAGCACCTTTGCTATTGTGGAGAAACGGCTGGGTCGCGTTTGCAGGGGTTCATCCATCGCCCCGTATCCGAAGGAAGAGTCAAAGATCGTTTTGCCAATCCAAGTTTGTATGTGAAGTAATCACCATCGAAATTCCATCCTCACTTCCGCCGACAGTGGGATCCAGTGGTCATATGAGTGAGCGGTGCGTACGTATCTCACCATCAGTCGTAGTGGGCCAGGGAATAACGCTTGTATGGAGGAGGAGAGGAGGAGAGGAATCCCACAATCCGACAGTTATCCTTATAGAGGCGCTCTTTGCCGTAGACTGACGCGGAACGTAGTTCTCCAAGCCGATGTCGAAACTGAGGAACTGGCCCGATTCAGATGGAGAAGCGATCTTTGTCTGTGTACAACAAAAAATCCCTGGAGTCCCGAAAGTGAACGACAAATCTGTCTGCAAATGTAGTCTGGATTCGTAAAGAATCAGCAAGTCTTCCAGGTATACGAGGCATCGCACGCCCAAATTTGCGGATGTGTGCCCTCACTGGTTACAGTAGGTTCGCGAGCACCACGGAGTCGTAAACTGCCGTGTTTGTCCTCACCATCGGGATCGGAGGAAAACTTCGGCAGTCCAGGGCAACGGGTACCGACAAGCGTGCGTCCTTGAGGTCTAGATGTGTAAACCAGTCGTTATCGCCTAGGAGGTCTTGTAGAAGACGAATTTCCTCCATCTTGCAGCATTTTTATACCATATAGGAGTTCCATTGATGTAGTCTCCTGGCTTCTTCTTGACCAGGAAAAATTTGTTGGGGAAGCCTTCCCCTCCGTTGCGTGTTGAATTGCGCACCTCCTGAAGAGGGTGCAGATTTTCTTGTCCACGAGGCGTTCCTGTTCCGCCAGCGTGCGTAATGGAGGTGAAGGGGCGACCTGTACGGCTGTGATAAAACTCTATGACATAACCTTGTACTGTCTGGAGAACCCAGGTGACTTTGGTAGTCGTCTCCCAATTCTGTAAAACAGAGACAGGTTGCCGGTCATAATATTGGAAACAGTTAGTTATGTAGGTTGACACACTAGTAGATGAAGCGGATGGGTTCAGACTTGTTTTAGCGAGGTCTGGGTTTAGTGTGGTGAATAAATTCACGTGTTTTTTGAGTACTGCAATGAACACTACGTCGAATAGTAGGCCTTGTGCTTTTGGGCCGAATACTTGTCGTTCCTAGGTCCAATAGTGTGTTGTCGATGCGGCCCAGTACAGATTTGCGTCTGTCGGCGCATAGTGCGTCATTTACGTTGCCCAGGAGGCATATCGAGCATTGAGACCATTCTTTGGAGGTGGTAGGGTTGAGTTGTGTACCCTGGGGCAACTCGGTCTTGAGGCGTGCGCATCCTTCCATCCCCCGAGGGTTGTGCAGCCAATAGTGTTCGTCCAGGAACGTTCCGTCTTCGGCTACTCTGGTTTAGTGCCGCTACAGTTATCTCTGCCTCAGCCGCCGTCACGGAGTAAGGTTTCCCTAACTTACTTCGAGGAAGTGTGGGGAAGGTCTTGCCGTTCCATTTCCTCAGACGGTGAGCTGTCTTCGTGTCGCTCATCTACCATGTCCAAAGTACGTGGTGGGTAATAGTCTTTTTTGTCGGAAGATTGTGGCGGACGGGGTTTGGATTCCCGGTGTTCCGCCTATTTGGTCTGTTCGATGGGCATCTTGCCCTTGACCTTAGTGGCAGGGGGGCTGGAGCCCTTCCCTTGCCGTTTTGACTTGAAGGCTTGTGGGCCTGAGGTCTCCATCAAGCGGTGTGGGGTAGAGTTCATAACAGAACCTTCTCCACTGAGGCCGTTACTGTGGCGTTTATCATTGTCTCGAAATCTTGGGAACGTTGAGAGTGTCCACCATGACTCGTTCCCGTCCTGTTGGGAGATAGTGTGGGGGTCAGCACGTAGGGGTGTTAGACTCCTGGTAGAACTGGGGATCACCCAGGTAAAAAGAGGGGTCACCTCTATTAGTTTAATCTGGCTACTGAGAGCCGTGGTGCAGGCGCGACTGCCTGGTAGTGGTGTCGGTCTGGCTAGCCGGGTTCACCACAAATGTTTTTTAGCCGCGAGATCCAAGATGGCCGCTGCCCGCGTGTGAAGTAGCGCCGCGATCGACCGCTCGGCGCCGGAATGACGAGGGAACGCAGTTCCCAGTCCCCCTCCACCCGGCCCCTTGCCGGCCCCACAAAAGGAAAAACGTTAGCCGGCCCGCGGCGCGCGGCACTGACAGCCGTTGCTCGCGGGTACCGGTAGTGAAAAGCAATAGGGGCCCAAAAGAAAACTGCAGGGACAGGGAGAAGGGAACAGCGAAAGTAAAAACTAAATAAATAAATTAATTAAATGAAATAAGTAAATGAAATAAATAAATTAGCTAAATAAATAAATTAACTTAGGTAAATAAATTAACTTAGGTAAAAATAGAACAATACCAACCAAAATACAGAGAAACAAACAATATATGTAAGCAATTGCCAGGGAGGCAAAATACTCTGACCTGATGTTGGCTGGAGCAGCAAAGAAAGAGGAAGTGATGTCATAGACAGGGCCTTTTATGGGCATTATATCTTTTTTCTGATTGGTTGTTTATGTTACTATGCTGCTGGAGTTTTGAGTAAAGAAAGATATGCAAATATGAAGCCTCCTGTCATGTGGTAAAATTCGTGGCTGAGAGTGGTCATCTGACTCTCTTAGCCGATGAATGGGCATAGGATCTGCATCAGGTTAAAAAAACAAACAAAAGGATGCACTCACCAGACCTGCAAGTACCCTTGGCATGAAGGCAAAAAACTAGGGAAGAGGGTAAACTGCTCCAAAACAGTTTTCCCCATTATTGGGAAAAGGGGCTAGGGTACTCTTCACATCAAAATTATTACGGTGGTTATGATGCTTGGAGTAACCCTTTAAGATATTCCTGGTAAGTCACAGCCAAAGTGGTAAAACATAGACTCCTTCAAACGCATTAGTGGAGAATTGTTCTTATTGGGAGCCTGGCAGAAAGTCAAATTAGTTGTATATTTTATATCTGACCACTATATCAAGGATAATGAATATTTGTATATAACTTAAATATATTTAAATGAAGTAGTTATGGTGCCAGGAGGCCCTGGAGGCATTCTTAACTCAAGGAATTAAATAGTTTAACGGTTTAACCCCTAAGTTGCCTCCAGTGGCTATGTCCACTCTTTCCCCCCCAGCATCATCCAGCTCCTGAATTTTCACTTACAGGAAGCGCAGATTATCGCCGGGCAAGGGCGCTACTGTTTGGCTGAGAGAAACCAGTTGAAGCTCTCAGACAATCAATGCCTCCCTATTCACTAAACTGGCTTGCAAAGAAAGATACTTTTCCAAGCCACTTTAGTGGATGTGGAGTCATTGATGGGCTTCAGCTGACTGCACTCAACCAATCAGTAGCTCCCCTGCCTGGCAGCACACCACGCTTCCTGTAAGTGAAAATACTGTAAGTGTCCCTTTAGGTGGACATACTGAATTTATTTGAATTGATGTGAGAAGACAGTACCCCTTCCCTCATTGGATTAATTGCATTAGTGGTCCCACAAAACAATTTAACCTGTAATGAGAAAAACAACTTGACCTAAAGGACTCCTCCACATCCCAAAAGCACTTCAGCTTGCTGAAGTGTTTTATTGGTAAGGAGTATCCCAGTTTCTCTGAGAATGTTTCTCTGAGAAATCAGCACTTTTATAAATTAACTAGGGAACTTGACCCTGGCTGTCAAACAGCCAGGGAGGATTCATTCCTACTTCTGTGAGCTAACGGAAGTGCCCTTTACACTCTTCTTGAGTGTACTTGCCTCCCCCTCTCTCACAGACCTCAGACCAGCTCCTCTGTGACAGACGGACGCGCTTTCCTCACTTTCCTCCATTACAACACTGCTTCGTTGGTGTTACTCTAAGTGTAACACCTACCTCTGAATTGTCACTGGGAGTGCTATCTAGGGAGTTTCCATAGCAGCCAGAGCACATGCACTGTGATTGATATGGTAGGAAAGCAGAGGAACCTCCTTTTGTCAATCAATGCCTCGGCATTTGAATTTGATAAGTGTCCATTGGTTCTGTTAAACACTCCAAGCACCACACCCAATATAGCCTGCTATAGTGGTTATGGACCAAGAAGTGGCCCAACAACCTTCCAGGGAAGTAGTTAAATTGACTGAGAATAATTTGACAACTTACCTAGGGTAAGTTAAGCTCATTGGGTTAGGCCTGTCAGTGCAGGGGGAGCTCATTGGCTGAGAATGCTCAGGTGGCACTGTCCGTCAGTAAGCCAGCCCTGTATGGCAGGGCTTAGCTCAGTGGAGCGGACAGTAGCTTCTTGTTCAGAAGTGGACGTGGTGAACCTCACATAAATTGTTATACCAAATCGTTGGACTACTTACCCTGGGAAAAGGACCGAACTTAAATGTTGTTGAAAAGCATTAAAATAAAGAGATTTTATTCCTTTCATCCTCCTAAACATCCCACTGGCACTGTTAATGTTGATGATTAATTAATAAATGATCAACTATAATAGATGGTGCAAATACATTTAAAAATAGATGATCTGGAACTGTTTGGGTATTCAGTTTACTACTGTAAATCTTGGAAAATCGCTACTATTTTAAGACTTTTTGCGTCTGTTTAAAAAAAAATTAATGTTTTTATACAAGCTTTTGTTAGCAGGCAATCTCTGTGCACTCTCCTTCAGCAGTGTACTTTATATTGAAAAACTGCCAGACAGATTGAATGATTTTAGTTGAAACTGTATAAAAGATTTATAGCTAAACTGGGCTTCCTGGCAGGTGCTGGTGGCATTCAGCAGCATTAAGCAGGTTAAACAATTATTTCCTCATCCATTTTAAAGAGAATTGTTGGGAAACAAACAGCTCATCTGCTGAAATTTCAAGTTCTGCTTATGTGCTGACATACATTTTCTCAGCAGTTTTTTAATTGCCACTTGGGGTATTGAAAAACTTAGGGTTGTCACCTCCACATTAAATGACAGGCCATCAAATGGTAATTGGGTACATTTACAATCGCTTGGTAGCCTGGAAAACAAGAATTTTTTTCTTTTTTATTTCATGGATAGATTATCCTGTTTCAAAACTGTCCCAAATTTGGTTAGGTAGTCACAATTTGGGGCCTTTATCCCAACATCCTGCAATAGTTTTTGGTGAAAGATCTTGAAAACACATTCCAAGCGGATCATTAAAAATGCTCTAACTTCTCAAAGCTTACACTGCATTTTGCTCATGCAAGAGTGCTTAAGCAGAGTTCTGTTCCATCCATGGTAGGATGGCAGGCCTGTTAGGAGTAATGCATTACAGAGAAGGGGAATGTAAATAGGAATAATAAAACACAATATGGAGTCATGTCTGTAGATAATATGGAGACAGGTTTTGTGTGTGAATGATCCAGTAAAAGAGTCCACATACTAAAATTGACTCCAAGGATAATGGCTGTGCATTGGCATTATTGTTTCTGTACAAACATTTTCAGATAACTTGTCTTTTTTAAGATACAAGGGTGGCATTTATCAACATGTATTCTTCAAAGTGATTTGCCCCGCTTTTAGTACTTTGCACCAACGTGATAAGCAGTGAGCCTAACAAGAATTATTCTCATATTTGCATAACTTTTCAAAAAATGAACCTGTGATAAATCTCTCCATTGTTTTGCGCTGCTGAAAATCAAACATCAGCTGTTGCAATATGATAATGTGATAATGTTCGAATTCCATGTAATACTCCTTTAGTTTCCTTGTCTCTTCGGTGGGGTGCAGTACTTCACAGTGATACTGATTTGCTGTGGCAGGCTGCTCTGTCCCCAGATGCCTTACTATGTTAATTATAATTTCTCTATGTAGCCTAGCCTTGCCCCTTCTTAGTGGCCAGTTAATTGGATTTGTTTATTCATTTGTGTTCTTGTAACTAATAGATTTTTGTTATACCTTGTTGTGTATTATTTGTTGGCATATGGGGTTTTTACTTATGGTGGCTGTTGCTGTTGTCAGCATCCCTTCCCAACCAAATCCTGACAGATACTCTAGTTTCAGAGGCACTGGCTGGGGCCTCGCGGCCGCCTAAATCACCACAGGGCAGACTTACATGTCGGGTCCTCGGTCCGTGACCGTGGACACAACATCAGGAGGGGGGCCGGTGGCTTGCCCTTTATGCCGCCAGGTGCGAGGCCCCTCCAGTCTGCCCAGAGAGCCAACGCAGTCTGCAACTTCACTCGGTGTGAGCTGCAGACGGAAGTGTCTCATGATCCCCAACCAATCAGAACGTTGCCGCGGGTTACCAGGGCAACACGCTGATTTCTGGAGATCGCGAGACTCCTGTCACGTGGGCTGCAGCTCACACCCGGCGGAGCTGCAGACCGGATAGGAACCCACCGGATCACCAGAGAGCCAGGACACTGGACCATAAGGGAAAGAAAAGGTATTTATTTTATCACCCCCCACTCTGGCCCTTGTCACCCCCTTACTAAGCCCCCTGTCACCCCCTCCCTCCCTGACACTGCCCACTGTCACCTCTTCACACTGCCCCGTCACCCCCTCCCTCAGCCCCCTGTCACTCAGCACTCAGCCTCCTGTCACCCCCCCTTCCCTCACTCTGTCCCATGTCACCCCCTCACTCAGCCCCCTGTTACTCTCTCCTTCCCTCACTCTATCACGCCCTCCTTCCCTCTCAGCCCCCTGCCAGCCCCTCCCTCAGCCCTCTGTCAGCCTCCTCCGCACTCACGCCATTTTACACTTTGTCATCCCTTCCACTCACACACACAGTTACCCCCCTCCACACACCCTGTCACCATTCCCCACACACACCATCACCCATTTAAGCCTGCCACACTCACTTTAACCCTTCCTGATCCTGTCACACTCAGCCCCTCCACTCAAACTGCACTAACCTCCCCTTACTCTGCCACACTCCCTCCTCCAACCCTGCCACTCACCCTGTTGCATTAGCACCTCTTATCCTGTCACACACACCCATTACTCTGCCACACTCACCTTGTCAATTAACCCCTTTAATCCTGTCATATTCACCTCCCCTTGCCCTGTTACACTCACTCCAATAATTATTATTATTTTATTATTTATATAGCGCCAACAAATTCCGTAGCGCTGTACAATGGGTGGACTAACAGACACAATAATGCCATATACACCCCAACCCTGTGACACTCACCTCCCCAACCAAGCCACATTCACCCTGTCACATAAACAATTTAATCCTGTCACGCTTACCTCCCCTCACACTGTAACACTACCTCCTCCAACCATGTCACAGTTGCCCTCCCTCATTCTCACAGTAACCCCCTAACCCGATCTCATTTACCCCCTCATCCTGTCAAACTCGCCCTGCCATAGTTTCCCCTTTTTCACCCTGTCACAGTCAGTGGCGGATCCAGAGCCTGATCTTGGGAGGGGCACTTGTAGATTATTTAAAGAAATAATCCAGGCACAATAACCACTACACCTCAGTTAAGTGGTTATGGTGCCAGTAGTGCCAGGACCCCATCCCAGAGTATGTAGTCAAACCGTTTAAGAACAGTTTGACAACTTACCTGGGGTCTGCTGGGACATAGGGCATAAGAGCAGTGGTATGTGTCAAGGTTGCAGTGTGTGTGTGTGTGAGAAAGCTGCAGTGGGTGTGAGTTGTAATGTGTGTGTGTGTGTGTGTGTGTGGGGCAGTGTGTGTATGGGGGGTTGTATGTGTTTGTGGGGCAACGTGTGTATGGGGGGCAGTGTGTCTAGGTCCCAGTGGTGAAAGTGAACTCTCGTGAGATCCAGAGCGTTGCCGTGGTCTCGGAGGAGCTGCAGGCTGAGCTCCCGGTTCCTCTCTCCCTCCCCTGCCGGCTGCCAGCAATGTGCCTGCAGACCGGAGAGGGAGATCGCTGATCTCCCCTCTGGTCTGTGAAGGTGCATTGCAGGGCTGGCACTTGGGAAGGGGAGGGGGAATTGCCCTGTTGCCCCCCACCTGATCTGCCACTGGTCACAGTCACCCTTGAAGACAATCATCATACACTTAAAGTTATAAAACATAGCTTCACCATAGACAAAGTGTACAAAGGCCACAGGCAGCCCCCAATATACACAAAACTCCGCAAGCAGCTACCACACAAACATACGGTCCCAGACACAAACATACACATGCTCACAGAAACATACATTCAAATACAAAGATACTTACGGTCAGACACACTCTCAGGAACATACACAGGCAGACCATGCCGGACACATTCAGAAATACACACAGCCAGATAAACACATTGTGACTGTATGTCTGTATTAGTCAATATTTGTGTCTCTGTGCATCAGTGTATTTGTGTGTTTGAGTATGCATATGCATGTATCAGTGTGTAGATGTATTTATGTATTAGTGTCTGATTGTGTGCGTGTCTGTCAGCAATGTGGTTATACAAAGATAAAGTTGCAAGCAACACATCTATAATATATGCATACATACATACATATACAATACATGGGGAAACACATATACACCCTGTTCCAAATTATTATGCAAATTCTATTTAAGTGTCACAAAGATTAAATATTTTGTTTTTCAGTTTATCTCATGGATGGCATTGTCTCTCAGGGGTCTTTTGATCACTGAAAACAATCTCGGACACCTGTGATAATTAGATTGCCAGGTGAGCCCAATTTAAGGAAAAACTACTAAAGGAGGGTGTTCCACATTATTAAGCAGAGCACCATTTTCATGCAATATGGGGAAGAAAAAAGGATCTCTCTGCTGCCGAAAAGAGTGAAACAGTTCAATGCCTTGGATGAGGTATGAAAACATTAGATATTTCACGAAAACGTAAGCGTGATTATCGCACTATTAAGAGATTTGTGGCTGATTCAGAGCACAGACTGGTTCGTGCAGCTAAAGGCACATTGAGGAAGATTTCTGCCAAATCCATGCATCGGATCAAGAGAGCAGCTGCTAAAATACCTTGCATAGCAGCACCAGATATTTGAAGCTGCTGGAGTCCCATGGACATCAAGGTGTAGAGTCCTCCAGAGTCTTGCAACTATGCATAAACCTTCTATTCGGCCACCACTAACCAATGCTCACAAGCAGAAACGACTGCATTGGGCAGAAAAATACATGAAGGCTAATTTTCAAACAGTCCTGTTCACTGATGAGTGCCGTGCAACCCTGGATGGTCCAGATGGATGGAGTAGTGGATGGTTGGTGGACGGCCACCCTGTTCCAACAAGGCTGCGACGTCAGCAAGGTGTTGGTGGAGTCATGTTTTGGGCCGGACTCATGGGAAGATAGCTGGTCGGCCCCTTTAGGATCCCCAAAGGTGTAAAGATGACCTCTGCAAAGTATGTGGAGTTTCTGACTGACCACTTTCTTCAGTGGTACAGAAGGAAGAACTATGCTTTCCGTAATAAAATCATCTTCATGCATGACAATGCACCATCTCATGCTGCAAAGAATACATCTGCATCAATGGCTGCTATGGGGATAAAAGGAGAGAAAGTCATGGTATGGCCTCCATCCCCCCCTGACCTCAGTCCTTTGGAGCATCCTCAAGCAAAAGATCTATGAGGGTGGGAGGCAGTTTACATCCAAACAGCAGCTCTGGGAGTCTATTCTGACATCTTGCAAACAAATTCAAGCAGAATCTGTCCAACAACTCACAAGTTCAATGGATGCAAGACTTGTGAAGCTGCTATAAAATAAGGGGTCCTATGTTAAAATGTAACGTGACCTGTTAAAATGTTTAAAAAGTTAAAATGTTGTTAGAAGTTTGATTGAAATAGCTTTTGATTTCAGTAAATATGCTGCAAACACAACAAATGACAATTTTCAGTTCTTTACAACCTATAAAGTGCTTTGAAACTTACTGTGCGTAATAATTTGGAACAGTGCATTGTAACTTTGTTTTAAAAAAATACTGTTATTAGGAGGTTTGTTCAATAAAATTTGAATTGTACTCTTAATAGTTGATAACATGAGAATTATGCTGACTGTTATTTACATCAATTATTTCAGTAAATGAGAAAAACATCATTTTGCATAATAATTTGGAACAGGGTGTATGATAATATACATATAAAGGAATTTAGAATATGTGGGGAAATGCTTGACATTGTTTTCTTATTTGTAACTTTATTTTTTTGGAAACTTATTTTTTTAATTTATTTATTTTCTTTTGAACCCAACCAAAATGTTCATTGTTTTTCAAATAACCCCTTCACACTGCACTTATGTGTATACACAACTTCCAGGCTGTACAGCCATACACAGCAGTCGTGTATAAATGATTAGTAAATTATGCCATATCTACAGTCAAAGTGCTCACAACGCAGCGGCGTAGGGAGCAGCGACATTGCAAACCTCTGAAGATGAATACAGAGATTACATCTCTATATCCAAAGCTGCAAGATTGCCCTTCAATATAGATACAGCTCCTTATGCACACACAAGGCAACCCCTATTTTTTTCCACTAATGGTGTTAGTGGGGGGCCACATGTTTGAGTTTCGCCTAAGGCCTTGCAAAGTCTAGAGCCACCCCTGTAACTAGTTTTGCCCTTTGTTATTGTAAGGTTCTAGGTCTGAAACCTGCTTGTACAGACATTGGCAATAAAGTACATATTATATAAATATCTGTGTGTAACAATGAAGAATTGAAATTGAAAATGTAGTTTTATGGGTCTGTGCGGTTGTTTATAGGAAACTGTTCCTTCAGCATACATCAGCACTGATTGGTGGAGCGATAACAGGCTGACATTTCAACAGAATGAAACCGTGATTTGGAAAAGGAAAAACAAATAAAAAATGGTAAAGGCTACCAAGGCCTGTTTATCTTCAAGAAGAGTCTGTTTGGATGTTAATTGAGTTCTAGAGATAAGGATTGCCTTCTGCATGACTAACTCTGTAACTCTGCCAGGATGGGAAGCGTTTGCAACAAAATGACATGTAGTAGACCTATGATGAGAAACCAAAAGAGACAAGCAATTAACTGTGTTGCTTTTTCTGATACAAATTGTGCAAGGGACATTTGCCAACAGGGATGCAATGATGTAATGTACTTTTATTGTATTGCTTTGTTTAGAAGCATGCACAAACTAATCTTATAAAGATGGACCTGCCATCCAAGAGAGCTGTACCATCTGAGCATATAAAGCTATGTTTGATCATTTGTTTAATCCATTCCTGCTGTTATAGCATGCCATGCCGCCCTCATTTAAATGGTTTTTAAAGCCATTGCGGCGGCATGATTCGGCCCCAGGAGCCAGGTACTCTCCTCCGCCGAGATCCGCTTTGGAGGGACTGCATGACAGCCCAGGCCGTTCCTAATCTGCTAAATCAGGCTACCCGCGGGCCATGTGGTCGCTCTAACAGAGTGAATTGTTATGTATAATGATCAGTCTATAATTTTAATGGCAGGTGTATTTTAACAATGAGAGACAGAATAACAAAAAAAAAAATCCAGAAAAACGCATGTCAAACTTATAAATTGATTTGCGCTGTTTACCACTGTTTAATGTCGGTAGCTGTCCCTACTTTACCCTATCCCGCCTTTTTTTCCAACAGGTTGCTCGTGCACTTCTTCCGATGCTTCCTTATCCCACCTTTTATGTGTTTGAAAAGTTTCTGTGTCTCCTACATCCTTTTAACTTAACCTTTCAACTTTGCAGGTGCTTTTCTTCTGGCCCCCGGGGTTATATATTGGGTATATAATAGGCATCAAATATCAAAATGGCATAAATGTCGTGTTCTCTGGAACACGAGGAGCAGCTGCACTCAAGATCACCTGGACTGGATAGGTGCTCCGACCCACATCATGGCCTCACTTTCCCCAGCTCATCCCCACCCCCCCTCTGATGGAACGTGCGGTTGTTGTGTTAAGTCATCCCAGTCTGTTTGTCTGTTCAACATCTCATCCCATTTTTCAGGGAATTACATAAGGAGGGAAACTGTACCAATGACTATTCCGCAATCCAGCCCATTCAGTAATCTTAGAAAGAATTGTGAGGAATCGAAAGAAACAATAATCTTCCTAGCCTCCATAACCAATCTAATAAGCAATTTGATAAATTTGTTACATAATCTGATAAGCACTATATTTGCAATATTTCTGCTGGGTAGATATTGCTGCGTTGATACTGATTGCTACTGATTGAGCGCGCCAACTGTCATTGGCAGCACTCTATTAAGAAATAACCAATACAGGAAGCAATTAAGGAGTATGGGACAGAAACCATATAGGCGAGTAGTAGGATCTTCCTCCGTTCCCAACCCGGCAACGCTAAAATCGCCACTACCGAAGTTCCTGACGGAACAGGCAGACCACGACCTACAAGACAAAACTACTCGAGCAGTTAGTGAGCAAGGAAGCCCGCCAGAAAGCCCACCAATCTTAGTGTTCAGTGGAAGGGTTGGACCTTAGAACAATTCTGACCCAATTACCTTCAAATTCCGATCTCATCATTATGTTTAAGAAAATGGAGGATAGCTTCAGTGAAAAGTTAAAAGCTGTTACTACAGAAATACAGCATTTATACAGCAGGCATTAGCAGAAATACAGCAGGCATTAGAAGAAGATGGGGAATCTGCTGATCACCAGTGGTCAAAGTGTTACACAACTCAATGCCTGCAGACTAAAGCTCTTCTTACAGCGTAAATTAGATGATGTTGAAAATCGGGGGAGGCGTAACAATCTACGAGTAAGCGGAATACCAGAAGTAAGATGGTATAACTGAAGATCCTATGAAAGTACTTACCAGCCTCTTCAATCAAATATTAGGAAGACCCCAGGACACCAACATTAATTTTGATAGGGCTCATAGAGCAGGGATGCTTAGACATTTGACACAAGAGAAATCACAAGATTTTATCTGTTGTATACACATTTTTCAAGTAAAAGAAGATATTTTCCATAAAGCAAGACAACTTCATGAATTACAATTTGAGGGCCATTCGATTGCCATATTTCAAGATCTCTCATCTACCACCTTAATGACCCTAAGAGCCCTGCGACCCATCACACAATTATTGACGGAGAAACAAGTTAATGACCATATTATTACGCCAGCAAATATAAATGCGCCTAACTCAAGCCAAGCATCTTGTATAAATTCCTGTCTGAGAAAACGAAGGATTTTCAGAAGGGATTTTGGGGGTGATTGCAATTTGGTATTAAACATATTAAACACATTGTATTTCCACCAATTGATGGCGTATTACCCATCCACAAGATCGGGATTACACTTTCTATTCTCCAGTGTCCAATAGCTACTCAAGGAAACATATTCTTAATAAATCATAAACCTCTGCATTTGATCAAATGAGCCTCCATTGGAAACATCACGTGGTCAGATCATGCCCCTATTTTTTTTAAACTTAGAACTACAAGGAGACTCTAGGAGAAGCACTAGTTGGCGCTTAAATGAAACTCTCCTTGATGACTTACAGGTGATGGAGGATTTAAATATGAATAGTGAATTGTACATCTGATACAAATGATTCATGGATATGGGAAGCTCATAAGGGGGTCATCCAGGGTATGTTAATTAAATGGGGCTCCAGACTAAAAAGGGATGAACTGAGGAAATAAAGTTTCCTACTAGAGTAATACATGAAGCAGAGATTAATAATAAACAGATTCCTTCCAAAGAGAACTTTCAACACCTAACAGCAAATAGATTAAGACCCTGATCCCTCCTCACGTTTGAGGCACAGAGAGCAGTTCAGATGACACAAAGCTCCTAATATATATATATATATATATATATATATATATAATATGTATATGTATGTAAATGGAAAGAAGAGTGGGAAATTTCTGGCCTGGACATTGAAAGCAAAACTTCAAAAAACTTGTATACCAAAAATAAAAATGGGAGATCCTGTAACATTACAGATGCAATAGCTACTTCCTTTAGGGATTTTTATCAGGATCTTTATAATCTACCTCACCCTGGCCACACCTCCCTTGAATCAGAAGATTACTTATCTAGGAATATCCCATGTAAGCTCCATATTTGAACAATAGATCAATTAGAGGCCCAATCTACTTAAGAAGAACTGGCAGAAGTAATTAAAACCATGCCAAATGGCAAACGTTGAGGACCAGATGGTCTAACAGCACGTTACTATCAACTTTTGTATACTACTCTGGGACCGCAGTTGCTTAGGACACTCAATGGACTAACCCTAAGTGTCCCCCTCACACCCCCAATGCTGAGAGCAGTGACTGCAGTTTTACATAAAACAGAGAAAGACCCAGAAGTCTGCAGTAGTTACAGACCAATTTTACTTATTAATTTTGATCTAAAAATATTCTCTAAATTAAAAGCAAATCTGGACTGATCCACCCTGATCAAGCTGGTTTTGTTTCTGGCTGCTAGTCCAGGGACAATACCGCTAAGATTCTTAATCTGATACATGAAGCAATTTCTCACAAGATTCCAGCTATTTTATTAGCGATTGATGCTGAAAAGGCTGACAGGGTGGATTGGTCCTATCTGTTATATTGGAGGCGTGAAGGTTTGGACCTAAACGACATAATTGGATACAGGCACTCTATAGAGGCCCTACAACTAACATTCAAGTTAATGGCCAATTATCAACACCCTTCTCTATCAATAACGGCTGCTCTCCCCTCTTCTTTTTATCCTGGCATTTGAACCATACCTTACGGCTATTGGGAATAATATACATATTAGGGATATAAGCATACCAGGTCATGTTTTGCTTTCGTTTACAGACGCACTCTGCTCGTTACCCCTTGTTCAGAGGGAATTGGAGACATATGTAGCACTTTCAAACTTTAAAGTTAACATAGATAAGTGTGAAATATTGGGGGTTAATGTAGATGTCCGATTAAAAGAAAAGATACAGAGAAAGTATAAATATAAACTGGCAGATAGAGACCTAACATATCTAGGGGTTCAGCTTGCAGTAGAACAGAAAGCTATATAAGCTGAATTATAGAACACTAGTAAAACATATATGTAAAGATCTTTAAAAATAGGATAAGCACTTCTTCTCTATAATGGGCAGAGTAAACCTCATAAAAATTCCCCAAAGTCCTTTATTATTTTCAGACATTGCCCTTATTAGTGCCGTGGGAGTTTTTTTCCGTAAAATGCGTTCTTTGCTCATTTCATTTGTTTGGAGCAATAACACCCTACGTCTAGCTTACAATACTATGACATCACCTATAGATAGAGGGGACTGGGTCTCCCACATCTTTATAGATATTATGTGGCGGTGCTGTTCACACGAATAAGCGAATGGACAGCCATGGATAAGAAAAGGTCTTGGTACTCTCTGGAACAGAGTTTTGCACACGTTCCGCTACATACACTGGCTTGACAAACATGCCAATTAAGTGCACTTATACCCTCCGCTCACCCACTCATATCCCATATATTACAGATCTGGAGACACCTTAAAGACTCCTAGGGATTGTCCCCGGCACTGTCTGTATTTTATTCCATAGCATTCAATCCAGAGTTCCAGAATGGACATGGTAGTAACTTACTAAGAAAAATATTGGGGACACCAGACCTGGATGTAGCGATGGTATTGATGGAGGAAGTTCCTCCTAAGATTAGAATATTTTCCCAACCGGATAGTAAGGTGACATTTCTAGATAAAATGGGAACTTCCCAACTAAATTTTTTTTGAAATCACTTAGTAATACCACTGGAGGGCTATAACACAATTTGAGTTGTTGTGTGGCCCAGGGGGAACACACAAATGTTATTTGTTTAATATATATGGTAAAATTCAGAGAGGTGTCATGGAGGGGCAAGTGCCCTCTTTTCAGTGGAAGTGGATGCAGGAACTTCCTATCCATCTGACTGAGGGAGATTGATCATATATAGTTAAAATGGGGATGAATACCCCAGTGAGCATCTCGAGGAAGGAATCCTTTATTAAAAGACTTACTAGATGTTATAGAACCTCAGTCCAACTACATAAATATTGGCCAACTGTTAGTGATCGATGCTGGAGATGTAAAACGGAAAGGGGAGATATGGAGCACTTCTGGTGGCAATGTGAAGACATTAGCTCATTTTGGCAGCAGGTCCCATGAGACATATATATATGGGATGTTACCCATTTCTTGGCAGATAACCCTGTCCCAGATACTGTTGAGTTGGCCGGCCTCCTTCCAATAGAAACATAAACAGCAATTGCTTAATCACAAATGCTCTGATGCTGGTGCGTTGGTGAAAATCCACTGCACCGACCAGAGAACAATGGATACAAAGAGTTGAATGTTTGAGGGAAATGGAAGAAATCCATTGGTTGGCACAGGGGAAGAGAGAGAACTATCTCATGGTCTGGGAGCCCTAATTAACACAGTGGATAGACCCCTTATAGACAGATGGACAACTGCTGCTCTAGAGGTCAAAAGGATATATATATATATTTTTTTTTAATTTGTTCTTTTTAATTTTTCTTAAATATATTTTTTTCTGTGTTGTATAATCTTTGATTGGTAATACCATAGAGTAGTGATATAGTCATATGATTGGGAACACTTTACTTATTTAGATATAGGTTGGCATGGGGTAATGAGATGCACTGTAATAATTTCATGAGGATTTTCATAATGATACCTAATAGTTAATCGGAAACGCAAGACAATGTCTCTTCTCATATCCCTTCTTTATATGGGATCTTTATTAGCAATAATTAAAGTGATACATATGATGATTTGGTATTTGACAATCTCATTCACAAGATAAAGAGATATGAATCACATACCAATTTCTGATATGTAGTTGGCCACCAGGTTTGCACACATCTCAGGAGGAATTTTGTCCCACTCCTCTTTACAGATCCTCTCCAAGTCATTAAGGTTTTGAGGGTGACGTTTGGCAACTCGAACCTTCAGCTCCCTCCACAGATTTTCTATTCGATTATGGTCTGTAGACTGGTTAGGCCACTCCTGGACCTTAATGTGTTTCTTCTTGAGCCACTCCTTTGATGCCTTGGCTGTGTATTTTGGGTAATTGTCATGCTGGAATACCCATCCATGACCCATTTTGAATGCCCTAGCTGAGGGAAGGAGGTTCTCATCCAAGATTTGACGGTACATGGCCCCGTCCATCATCCCTTTAATGGGGTGCAGTTGTCCTGTCCCATTAGCAAACCCCCCTTCCCTCCCAAAGCCTAATGTTTCCACCTCCATGTTAGACGGTGGGGATTATGTTCTTGGGGTCATAGGCAGCATTCCACCTCCTCCAAACACAGAGAGTTGAGTTGATGCTAAAGAGCTCGATTTTGGTCTCATCTGACCACGACACCCAGTTCTGCTTTGAATCATTCAAATGTTTATTGGCAAACTTCAGACGGGCCTGTACATGTGCTTTCTTAAGCAGGGGACCTTGCGGGCGTTGCAGGATTTCAGTCCTTCACGGCGTAGTGTGTTACCAATTGTTTTCTTGGTGACTATGATCCCAGCTGCCTTGAGATCATTAACAAGACCCTCCCGTGTAGTTCTGGGCTGATTCCTCACGTTCTAATGATCATTGAAACACAAGTATAGATCTTGCATAGAGCACCAGACCGAGGGAGACTGACAGTTCAGAGAGTGCTTCTAATCTCAGCTCGTTACCTGTGTAAAAGACACTTGGGAGCCAGAAATCTTGCTGATTGATACGGGATCAAATACTTATTTCTCTCATTGACATGCAGATCAATTTATAACTTTTTTGACAGGCGTTTTTCTGGAGAAAAAAAATTTGTCTCTCATTGTTGGAATACACTTACCATTAAAATTATAGACTGATAATTTCTTTGTCAGTGGGCAAACGTTCAAAATCAGAAGGGGATCAAATACTTTTTTCCCTCACTGTATTAATGCCCCAAAATATGATATTGGTGTATATCTTAATATGTCAGTGTTTTTTTATTAATACAAAAATACTTAGAGTGAAAGTGCATAGTGTGTGTGTGTGTGTGTGTGTGTATACATTTTTTTAAAATTATTTTTATTTATTTATAAATATATCATTTCATTTTAAGTGTATTTTGATACAATTATATAGAATGCGACGGCAGATAAGAACCCTTTGGCCCATCAAGTCTGCCCAATTTTCTAAATACTTTCATTAGTCCCTGGCTTTATGTTATAGCTAGGATACCATATCTCCTCCTCCAAGCTATACATGTTAAGATCTTTTAACCTTTCCTGGTAAGTTGTAGCCTGCAATCCATGAACCAGTTTAGTAGTCTTTCTTTGAACCCTTTCCAAAGTATAACCTTCTGCAGATATAGTCTCCAGTACTGCGTACAATACTCCAAGTGAGGTCTCATCAGTGTTCTGTACAATGGCAAGAGCACATCCCTCCTTCTACTGCTGATATCTCTCCTTATACAACCAAGCATTCTGCTAGCATTTCCTGCTGCTCTATTAAATTGACTGGCTATCTTTAAGTCATCAGAAATAATTATTCCCAAATCCCTTTCCTCAGATGTTGATGTTAGTACTGTATCAAATATTCTATACTTAATGCATATTAATTATAATATATTCATATCAAAATACAGTTAGAATGAAATTACATATATAAATGTTTTGTTTTTATTAATAAAAAAAATACATAAATAAATTTAAAAATATGTAATTTAATTCTAGCAGTATTTTGATATTAATATATATATTTATATCATATTTATATCAAAATAAACTTAGAATGATATATGGTTCTAGGGTTTGTTTTAATTTAGTTTTGATCAGAACGTGTACAATTACCTCCATCCTTAAGGGGTTAAAAAAATGTTAAAACCAAATTTACAAACGGAACCTTTCTTGTTTTCGTAGAATACACCTATTCTGTTAGCTACTTATCTGAATCAGCAAAATTTGATGGAGTATCATGTTTGCAAGAGCTTTTAAGTTTTCAAGTCGGGTTTCAGAGTAGTTTACCATTTTATCTCCATTTCAACTTGACTTTCTCAAACACACTGTATCTTGCAAGCACGTATTTTGCATTCCAGTCATGGAGAAAAAAGTACACACTCTTTGAATTCTATGATTTCAATTCTATGATCAGAACATAATCATCGGTTACTTAGAAGGTACAGTTGGATCTGGAAATATTTGGACACTGACACAAGTTTTATTTCAGCTGTTTACCAAAATAAATTCAAGTTATTGCTGAAGCGATACTGTCATGAACTTGCCTCTCCTTAATCGATTCCTCTTCTCTCCCTCTGTCAGGATCTGTTCTTCATTTCTTCCTGTCTGCTCTATTTTTTATTTTTTTTGAAACTCAAGACAAAGTAGGGACTACTTTGTCTTATGCAGGTTTCCTACGCCTGACCAGCTATGACCAGCGGAGGAGCAAAGTGTGCTCCGTTTCCTGTGGTCAAAGCAATTTTCCAACAATTCTTACCTTACCTCTGTGATCTTGTGATGCTTCCTGTCGGCATTCCCCAACATCCAGTCACTTTGACAGAACGCGGGTGATACTAACGAATTTCATCCTAACCAAATGAGAACAGTTTGTTCATTCATGTTGGGATGCAATTTGGGACTTTGTTCTGATCGGAATTTTATTCTAATGTGGTTAATGGCATTTACTGTCCTGACAGGAAATGTTGTGCCAAGCAGCAATCACGCACATGGAAACCCGGTAATTACTTTTGGGGTCAAAGACCGGTCGTGACCAATCAAATCCACAGGAGGGTTTGTGCTGAGCAGCAACCATGCACATGGAAACCTGGTAATTGCCTTTGGGGTCAAAGGCCGGTTACAGCCAATCCGATCCACAGGAGGGGTATTTAAACCCAATTCTCCTCTTGCTCATTGCCCTGTCGTGGTTTCATGCCTATGGTTATCCGCGAGTGCGTTCGTGATCTTGATTTTCTGGTATTTGACTTTGTTTTGACTTCCCTGATATCCTTGACTTTTGGCTTTCTCTCATCTTTGTGTCTGATTCTGTGTCCCTGACCTCGGCAAGTATTTTGGCTATTCTTAGAGACGTTAAGTCCGGCCATTCTAAGGTCCGCTTATACGCTATCCTTAGTCCTAGGTGTTACACATTACTGCGTGCTGGATCAACTTGTAAACCTGACAAAGACCTAAATTGGTCTTTCAGCAAATTTACTAATACTAAGTCAACACCAGTGTTGCTATGAGTCAAATTACACAGCATGGGAAAATTCCAGAGAACTTTCCTACGCTGTGTAAAATGACACAGAGCACTCTGATTGGTTGGCTTCCAACTCTTCCTAAACCAACCAATCAGAGCGCTCTGAGCCTAATTGCAGGGCGTGTTTAGGCTTTATAAACCTTTCCCAGCCCTGCGGACCTCAGTCTGCGCGGTGTCCTCGCTGGGTTAAGATGGATAACATTTTTAGCGTCTGGTTTTTTGTTTTTCATATGAATTTATTTTTTTGCTTATGTTTATTATTTTATTTTCATAGTTCAGGTATTATGGATTTTTGTTTCGCCTTTTTTGGGGATGAAAAAAGATGGCTTTAGAAAAGACATCAAATGGTAAGCAATTTTTTATTTACAGGGATTTAGTTTTATTGTCCCCCCTCACTATTTTTAGGGTGAGGGGGGTAGGTAGGTCTTTATTAAAAAAAAGGGGGGGGGAGGTTTACTAGGGGCTTAGGGACCACTAGTCACCTGGGGAGTGTTTACACTTGGCCCCCACCCATCGCCCACGGGTGGGGGCAGGGTGAGGACAAAAGGTCCCCCCACCCCTTGTTATTTAGTGCCCCACAAAATTGCTCAAACAGTCTTTCAATGTTTACTTCAACAAAATTGCTTTTACCACCACAACAAAAAATGCAAACATTGAAATTTGTGACTTTATTGTAGTACATGTGTATTGGTGTTAATTGTTACTACAGTTGGACTGCATTATGGTACAGTGTTTAAAATGAGCACTTGCATAATCTATTGCGCTGCTACTATTATACCAGATTACAGCACACAGTCCCTAAATCTTTGGGCCCTTATAGAGTTAATGGAAGACTGTGCTAATTCCATCTGCCAGGCGTTCAATTTGAAGGCATTATAATCTGTATAAAGTCACTTAGCACTCAAATAATGCTAAGGTGATTCTTTGTGAGCGCAATTTTAGATTCTATTAAGCTTTTCTCTAACCACAGAAAGGGCATAGCTTGATTGAACAGATTTTTTAAAAGTATTTCATTTGAAAGTCCATCAAATAAATCTCTCTATAATTTGGTATGCTTTAGTGTGCCCTTTCCCAGTTTTATTTATTTATATATTTTTTCATCATAATCTGCCTGACAAAATGAATTTACCCATCTAAAAAAAATAGCAGATGTGAATAAAATAATGAACTGCTACGCAGGACAAAACCAATTACACTCAGTGGTAAGCACTTTCATTCAACCTGTGCCATAGTTTGTGTATTAATAATGTGTATTTTCTCCCAGCAAATTGCACTTAGCCAAATCCAAGAAGGCCACGTGGAAGCAAAATAGCAGCAGGTACTGGATTGCAGAATACAAAAGTTAAAACCGTGAAGTAGGGAGGCTGGGAAGGTTGCAGTATTGTGTGTTCTAGCCCAGAGAATGTGTGGGTGTGTTGCATTGAAAAAAACAAAACACATTTCTTAGTAAATGAAATGGAATACTTTATCAATATAATAAACTAAAATAATGGAACTGAATTATTCTTGTTTGTTATGGCTAAAGGACATCTGCTTATGTGTTTCTGCTTCTCACTTGTACTTTTATAGCATTTATGAACAAAATTATGATTTAAATATGTCAATAATTAAAGGGACACTGAAAATGGCTTTTCACCAAACGTGGCACTGTGCATAATGGTCAACCATTTCCACTTTGGTCTAGCTCTATTCTGTCCAAAGAACATTGTTCTAGAAGTCTTGTGGTTTGTTAAGCTGAGCTGCCATGTTCTTTTTAGAGAGACGAGGCTCCTGGGAACTCTTCCAAACAAACCATACTTGTTCAGTCTTTTTCTAGTTGCACTGTCCTAACGTTAACATTTAACATGCTAACTGAGGCCTGTAGAGTCTGAGCTGTAACTCTTGAGATCTGCTTCTCACTTGTACTTTTATAGCATTTAATGGACAAAATAGTTTAAATATGTCAATAATTAAAGGGACACTCCAAAAACCATAACAACCTAGGCCTCTGTTTAGGGGACCATCTTATGATGCAAGCTGCCTTGGTCACTTTGACCATGAATGCAGATTTACAACTGCAGTGGTTTGCAGACATATATTCCAATTCCTTCAGTCACATGCATCAAAGGGGAATATATTTTCTCTAGGCCATACACGTACCTTTATAAAAGCAAGTGCCTACTGACTTTATTGGTATTTACCTGGCTGGAAATGCATTCAATCCTAGTGACCAAATGATTAATGGTTAGATTTTTCTTTTTTTATATATATATATATATATATATTTTTTAATTTTAGCTTCATTTTCAAATTATTTTTTAGATTTTTTTATTATTTTTTTTATGAGGGAACGGGGGCTGAAATAAAAGGCTGTTTTTGACTATTTGCAGAGTGGAAGGGGGGCTGAGCGGCTTTACTTTAACCTCCAGCATATTTTGTTGATCAGATTAATACAGTGATTGTATTGTGTGTATTAATGCACCGATAATCTTGTTCATCCTGGCATGTAGCTTTTCCCCTATGAGCAGACTCTGCTTGCCTCTCTCATACAGCGGTATTCATTTATAAATTATCCAGAAGGAAAGGTTAATGCAAGTGGAATGAGAAGAAAAGAGGATAAGAGCTTGAAAATGGTGATTCATATTGGATACAGTCTAATGTAGCAGTTACTTATTAGAAACCTTAGAATGACTGATAGATTAAGGCATACTGGGTATGAATTGCTTTCACTACTTCAAATGGGGAAAATGCATAACAAAATTACTTTTAGATTTAATTTTTTTACATTATTTTTTGCTTTATATAATTCTTTTTCAGATTGGTGTGTGTAAGTATGTGTACATATAGTGTAGATTGGATTAGCCGTATTAGTCCAGTAGACAAGATGCCAAAATTCCAGAGTATTGCAGTATGCAATGATACCTTTTTTATTGGACTAACATAATATTTCAAAGACAAGCTTTCGAGAGACAAGCTTTTACTCTCTTATTCAGGTCTGAATCAATACTGATCAATCTGATAGTTTAACACTTAAAACAACTGATGTTAGAGAAAGGAAGGGAGGGGCAAAGGTGCAGGTTAGCTGAGAATAGCCAGAAAAAGTAAATAAATATAGGAAAGTCAATAAGCCAGTTGAAAAGAAGAAAAAAAGTTTTTAAAAAAGCAAAAAAAAAAGAAAAGGGCGGAGCCGGGCTTGCAACTAGTGTATATATTTAAGCCAGCTGCAACAATGTTTTTTTAAATTGGTCTACAGTAGAAAGGCATCAGATTAGGGAGGTTAATGTGTGGCTGGAGTCCTGGTGTAGGAAGGAAAGTTTGGGCTTTTTAGAGCGCTGGGCTTTATAGCCGTGATGGATTCTACTTAAATGGAAGAGGTTCAGTTGTGCTGTGGGACAGGATGCCTAGAAGGTAGTGGTATATTTAAACTAGTAAGGGTGGGGGGAACATAGAAATCTACAAAATGGAGATAGGACAGAAAGGAGATGGGCTCTGTTTCTAACCTCTTCCTTACCCCTTCTATTTGTATACCGGGGCCCGGGGAGACTGGCATCGAGGCCGGATGGATTGATTACGAGACAAACAAATCACACAATACACCAGAAGGGTAATAGGGATGAACAAACGTACATTTATAGACGGATACTAACAAACACACGGAGATTTAAACAAGGCGCGGAGACCCAGGACACTCTGTGGTTTAGATACCCGGCGCTTAGACGGGAATATAGCAAACATGATGAACATCTGGCAGTTAGATAGACACATAAGTCGTCTTTCTCACGTACAAGAGTAACATTCATGCTAAAAAAAGCGTATTAAGGAAGCATAATACAATAAATATATCTATCTTAAATGTTATAAATGAACATATAGTCTGTGCATTCTTCTGTGTCAAGCTATGGCACCAATATGTAGTTATCTGGAACCCACACAGGAATTTCAGTTGCTGGTATTGTAACGTGCTTCAATATAACAAGGAATGGAAAAGCTAAAGAACCACAGATTGTCTGGGAATGAACAGAGTGCCATATACCAGAAAAGTAGGCACAATGGTGGTCAAGGCAAAGTAAGTTTGAGAAATATTGGGAAATTGGTATCAAGCACTGAAATAAAGTGTAAACTACCGTATATACTCGAGTATAAGCCGAGTTTTTCAGCACACTTTTTGTGCTGAAAAACCCCAACTCGGCTTATACTCGAGTCACTGTCTGTATTATGGCAATTTACATTGCCATAATACAGACTGGGGGCTGGCAGAGCTGTTACTTACCTCTCCTGCAGCTCCTGTCGGCTCTCTCCTCCTCCGCGCCGGTCCGGTCAGCACCTCGGTCAGCTCCCAGTGTAAGTCTCGCGAGAGCCGCGGGGTCATAGTGCGGCTCTCGCGAGACTTACAGTGTGAGCTGAGAGAAGAGCTGCACGGACCGGCGCGGAGGAGGAGGGAGCTGGCAGGAGCTGCAGGAGAGGTAAGTAACAGCTCTGCCAGCCCCTCTCCTCCACCCACTGAACTGCCAATGCCACTGGACCACCAGGGAAGGAGAACCCCCCTCCCTGCCATGTATCAAGCAGGGAGGGGGAACAACAAAATAAATAAATTAATATTAAATAATAAAAAATAATAATAAAAATAATAATAAACAAAATAATATAACTAAAAAATGAACTAAAAACTAAATAAAATAATACATAAATAATAAAAAAAAATAAAAATAATAAAAAATTATTAAAAAAATAATAATATAACAACAAAAAAATGTAAATAATAATATTTTTTTTTTTTTTATAAAAATGCCCACCCCCCACCAAGGCTCTGCAACACAAACACACTGCATCACACACACACTGCATCACACACACACTGCATCACACACACTGCAATCACACACACACCATTCATACACACACACTGCACCACACACACACACTGCACTCATACACACATACACTGCATTCATACACACATACACTGCACTCATACACACACTGCATTCATACACACATACACTGCATTCATACACACATACACTGCATTCATACACACATACACTGCACTCATACACACATACACTGCATTCATACACACACACTGCATCACACACACACACACTGCATCACACACACTGCATTCATACACACACACTGCACCACACACACTGCATTCATACACACACTGCATTCATACACACACACTGCATTCATACACACACACTGCATTCATACACACACACACTGCACTCATACACACATACACTGCACTCATACACACATACACTGCATTCATACACACATACACTGCACTCATACACACACACTGCGCACTCATATACACACTGCATTTATACACACACTGCGCACTCATACACACACACTGCATTCATCATATACACACACTGTAAATAAATATTCAATTAATATAATTTTTTTTAGGATCTAATTTTATTTAGAAATTTACCAGTAGCTGCTGCATTTCCCACCCTAGTCTTATACTCGAGTCAATAAGTTTTCCCAGTTTTTTGGGGTAAAATTAGGGGCCTCGGCTTATATTCGGGTCGGCTTATACTCGAGTATATACGGTAATTACACAACGATATCTAGAACACAGTATTTAGGGCTACACATGTCATGATTCTTCCATGACCTTTAGAATTCTGATGCATCATGTGATCTGTAGAGCTTTTGGCCACCCCTCTATATAATAAGACCAGAACACCTTAGCATGGCAATCTAGGGCAAAGGTCCGATGCCTATATGTAATGCTGGAGTATACTATGTATGACCAAACTAGATATAGCAAAAATAACTAAAAAAACAAACAAATCAAAAACACCCTCAAAGCACAGAACTCAAATGTACAAATAGCTTATTAAAGGAACACTCCAAAAAATTATAACCACTAAAGCTTGCTATAGTGGTTATGCTGCCAGGTGTGTCCTGGAACCTCCCTCACCACACACTCACACACACACACTCTCTCTCAAAGCATTATTGACCGGTTTGATTTTACCTAGGGTCTGCAGAGCACCACTCTTTGCCTCCACTACTAATGCAAGAGAACCGGATGTTTGTAAGTATGAACCTTTGTTCACCAATAAGCCAAGCACTGCATTGCAGGGCTTCGCTGAGGAAGATGAGCGCCATCTGCTAATGCATTGCAGGGCTCAACTCAGGAGAGCTAATGGAAATTACTGCTTTGGCACTTGCGGTTCTCTGGTGTTAATTGTGAAAGTGGAGAATGGTGCCCTGCAGATCTCTGGTAAGAAGTCAAAAAGTGTAAATACTGTTTGACTCTACAATGGGAGGCACTCCTGGAATCCTAGCCATTACAGCACATTCTAGTGGCAATGTTTCAGGGAAGGAGAAATTTAAAAAAACAACAAAAAACTGAAATTACTTGTCCAAGGAACTAATAAGGTAACCCTTTTGACTTGTCCATCTGACAGAAAATAATTTCAGCTACAAAGATTTGAGCCCCTGTCCACAGCCCTACACTTTGATGGGCTTATTCACTATATCCCAAATTTTTGCTTAATTTGTATATAGCGAAAACAAATTTCTCAGTGCTTTACAATCATAGAATGGGGATAACTGACAACAAGCGTTTGACATACAAAATGAGACGAGATATAGAAGGTTCTGTTCAAAGGCGCTTACAATCTATGAAATTGGGTATACTATACAAACAGCATGTCAGAGGGGAGGAAGGACTGATGGCTAAAATGACTGGGTTGAAATAAGTTAGCTGGAGTGGTATGTGGAAGAACTGAACAGTGGGAGGAGGGAAAATGAGATTGGCAATGGAGACAAAAGAAGTGAAGAGGTCAATTGTAATGATAGGGGTGTTACCCAGGAATATGGTAGGCTATCCTTAAGAGGTTTATTTCAGTTACTTGGGGAGAGTCGGATGGAATGGGGTATAAAATTCCATTAAAACAAGGCAGCTTGAAAAATCCTGCAGATGAGTTGACGGACAAGCAGATGTCAAGAGGTTTCATCAGTTGTGCTTCTACCTAGGCACTCTGTGCTTTCTGAAACTCATTTTCAGAAACCGGCACTGGACGCAACCTTTGATGTTAAACCGTTCAGAAACGGTTTAACTTCTGCAGGTAAGAAAGTGCCTGGGACTTCCAGGCATCATAACAACTTCATTTCAATTAAGTTGTTATGGTGACAGGAATTTTCCTTGAAGTAGCGAAAACCTTGGTGCAACATTGAGTGTCTCACACTCTACCCTCTCATAGTCTTTCGATCTGTCCCCCCCCCAATGTGTGTAATATGTGTGCAGGCTGTATATAATGTTTGTGTGGTATGTGCTGACTTTTTGTAGTGTGTGCATGTGTAAGAGTGTGCTGGTTATGTGTATTTTATGTGAAATGAAGGCTGTGTGTAATATTGCTGCTCATCTAATCCCTAGTGGTCTAGTGAGGAGGGTTTAAACAATGGTGAACAAGGTGATCCAGTGGCAGTATTCAAACTCACCTGTTGGTCCAGTGGGGTTATAGACCAGTGTGGGTTAAATTGGAGAAGCGTTAGGTCTGCACATCTGGTGTGTGTAGTCTTCCATAATTGACTTATGTTCCCGGCAGTCAGTGAGTAGATAGGCAAAAGTCTCTGCTCTGACTCACTAGAGCAGGGGTTCTCAACCCAGTCCTCGGGACCCCCTACCATTCCAGGATTTGGGGATTACCTGGGTGTGTCTAAGGTGTTTAGAAAAAGGGGGAAAAAAACACCTTTGACTCTAAGGTGTTTTTTTTTTTTTCCTTTTTTTAAACACCTTAGACACACCCAGGTAATCCCTAAACCCTGGACTGGTAGGGGGTCCTGAGAACCCCTGCACTAGAGTGTACTGGACAGCAAGGGAGTAGACCTCACACTCCCTTTTAGGGCTCTGCCCTCCCCAAGTGCTGTTCTGCCTCTCACTTGCAGAAGGGCAAATGTCCTTGGAGTGTTCCTTTAAAAAAATAAAAAATAATAATAATTATACCTTTTTATAGGCTTATGACAGGGGGAATAAGACTGTATAATTAAAATAATTACTCAATGTCTGCCCATGTCATCCCCTTTTTAAATAAATTGTTAGATTTGCCAGTGCCATGTTTTCTAATGTCTTGTCCTCATATTAAATATCATATTAAAATCCTTCTATAGCCTTGCTTCTACCTGTCAACTATGCTCTGCCACTCCTGTATCCATGTGCACCTCCTTTATCCAGTTAAAGGACCACTATAGTGCCAGTAAAACATACTCATTTTCCTGGCACTATAGTGCCCTGAGGGTGTCCCCACCCTCAGGGTCCCCCTCCCGCCCGGCTCTGGAAGGGGGAAAGGGGTTAAAACTTACCTTTTTCCAGCGCTGGGCGGGGAGCTCTCATCCGATCCTCCTCCGTTCCTCCCCGTCGGCTGAATGCGCACGCGTGGCAAGAGCTGCGCGCGCATTCAGCCGGTCACATAGGAAAGCATTCATAATGCTTTCCTATGGATGCTGGCGTGCTCTCACTGTGAAAATCACAGTGAGAAGCACGCAAGCGCCTCTAGTGGCTGTCAATGAGACAGCCAATTAAGGAAATAGGGGAAGGCTTACCCCATTCATAAACATAGCAGTTTCTCTGAAACTGCTATGTTTATGAAAAAATGGGTTAACCCTAGCTGGACCTGGCACCGAGACCACTTCATTAAGCTGAAGTGGTCTGGGTGCCTAGAGTGGTCCTTTAATTCTCACTCTTAGCCTCCTACTACTAGAATAAGCTCTTTTTACAAATCCAGTCTCTCAGGTTTCCATAAACTCCGTAAATGGTCACTCCAAACCCCTTAAGAATTTCAACTTGCTGAACTGCTTTATTTGTGAAGAGTATGCCCTTTTGTTTCATTTCATTTTACAAAAAGTGCAGATTTCAATAAAAATTGGCAATTTTATGAATTCACCTTATTCCCTCCCCCATCTGTCAATCAGACAACACATCCTGTTTCTTCCTAGTTGTATAGCTCAGTAGAGCTAAACTCCAGAGGGAGCAACTGCTCGAAACATTTGCCTTGCAAAGACTTCATTGAGCTGCATTGGAAAGGTAGTTTGTGATTGGACATGGAAGGGTTTGCAAAGGCTTTTAGTATCTGGTTTAGATATGCATATACTGAAAACGCATTATTAAACGCATGCATGTTTTCATTGGAGGTACATCTACTGGGTATTGTCAGGAATTTGTGAGCAATTTCAAAATAGTTCAGCTTTGAGAATCTTTCAAATCCACAACATTTCTGGCTCAACTATTTCAGCCTATAGAGTTGATTGATTGAATGCTCAAAACTAGGGATCGACCGATTATCGGTTTTACCGATATAATCGGCCGATATTCGGTATTTTCGGCAATATCGGTATCGGCCAATTCAGATACCGATATTGCCGATAATACCTCCTAGGACCGCCAGGCTCATTACAAGCCCGGCGGTCCTGGGGGGGCGGAGAGCAAGCGCTTACTCACCTCCCAGCAGCTCCTCCAGCTCCCCAGTGCAACTCTCGCGAGACCCGCGACCGTCAGAGTGTTGCCATGGATCACCATGGCAACGCTCCGCGCGACACGCTGGCCGCGAGAGTTGCACTGGGGAGCTGGAGGAGCTGCTGGGAGGTGAGTAAGCGCTTGCTCTCCGCCCCCCCAGCTCAGCCAATACCACCAGGAACTGTCATATCCCCCCTCCGTGGCCAGGTAACAAGCAGGGAGGGGGGACAAAAAATAATAATTAAATATATATATAAAAAAATAATTTAATAAAAAATTCCCCCTCACACACTCCATTATATACACAGACACTGCACAAACACACTGTGTATATAATGCAGTTTGTGTGTGTTTGTATAGTGTGTGTATATAATGCAGTTTGTGTGTGTTTGTATAGTGTGTGTATATAATGCAGTGTATTTGTGTGCATTGTATACAAACACACACTATACAAACACACACGCCATTATATACACATACACTGCACAAACACACTGTGTATATAATGCAGTGTGTGTTTGTATAGTGTGTGTTTGTATACAATGCACACAAATACACTGCATTATATACACACACTATACAAACACACACAAACTGCATTATATACACACACTATACAAACACACACAAACTGCATTATATACACACACTATACAAACACACTGTGTATATAATGCAGTGTGTGTTTGTGTAGTGTGTGTATATAATGCAGTGTATTTGTGTAGTGTGTGTATATAATGCAGTGTATTTGTGTAGTGTGTTTATATAATTCAGTGTGTGTTTGTGCAGTGTGTATATTGTGCAGTGTGTGTGTTTGTGTAGTGTTTATATAATGCAGTGTTTGTGTGTGTAGTGTGTGTATATAATGCAGTGTTTGCATAGTGTGTGTATATAATGCAGTGTTTGCATAGTGTGTGTATATAATGCAGTGTATTTGCGTAGTGTGTTTATATAATGCACACTACACAAACACACTGCATTATATACACACACTATACAAACACACACTACATTCACTATACACACACTACACAAATACACACACACTCTGCATTCATTATATACACACACACACTTTGCATTTAGTATATACAGCATTCACTTTACGCACACTACACAAACACTCTGCTTTCATTATATACACACTACACTAATACACACTGCATCCACTACACACACTAAACAAATACACACTGCATCCACTACACAAACACACATTGCATCCTCACACTACACAAACACACACTGCATCCACAACACACACTACACAAACACACACTGCATCCACAACCCACACACTACACAAACACACACTGCATCCACAACCCACACACTACACAAACACACACTGCATCCACTACACACACACTACACAAAGACACACACTGCATCCACTACACACACACACACACACACAGCTCCCCTGTCACACTGCATCCACTACACGTGGCATGTATATTTTGTGCATTTACCTTTAGAAATAGTTTTTATTTTCCAAAATGGTAAATGTACAGAATATCGGCAAATTATATCGGCTATCGGCCTGAAAGTTCACAGAATATCGGTATCGGTATCGGCTCTAAAAAATCAATATCGGTCGATCCCTACTCAAAACCACGCCAGACGTTTTGTATATGCAACTGACCTCATAGTTATTAGTTATATCTTTCTTTTCTCTATCATGTTTTCCTATATTTATTTATATGCAATTTTGTAAAATAAATGTCCATTTCTTTTGGTTAAAATGTTCTATTCTCTGTACTATTATTATGACTTTATTTTATCAGCTACAGTGTGCTATATTCGTATATTACTTTTTTTGTGCATATTCATTGTATCCTGTGGTTGCATTCAGTATGTGCAATTTAGTGTAACTCTGGAAGACTTTAAGAACTGCAGAACACTAAGTGAACAGTGTTTTCATGCCCCTGCCAGTGTTTCTGGGAGAACTTCTGTTGCTATTAATTTCATTTTTTATTTTGAAAGCATTAGTCTCATTAGTGTGAATTGTAGTTTTCAATTTATTATCTGAGCTGTAGAATCTATGAGAGATTAACAATTAATATAACAATAATGAAGCTTCATGCTCTGCTAAACAAGGTTCTTATGCAGCTCACGTCGTCGAAAAATTCAAGGGAGCAAAGGATAATGTATTTGCAGGGATTTTTTGAGTTTATTGTTAAAGGAACACTTGAGGTCCAAGAATACATTGTGATCATTACTTTTTTTTTCCCCTTTCATAAGAGATTTGTAGATTTTGCAAAAAGCTCTTGTCACAATAACTTTTATTTTGCGGAGCAAGGATGTCCATTCCAAATTAAACTATTGGTTAATGGCACATGGGTGTTTCCTCCATAAAGCAGTGTTGGACAAAAGGTGAATCCTGGGGTGTTGTAATATTGCAGCTCCCATGATGCATCAGTGTGTGTGTACTTATCCAAGTATGTCATCCAATGAACTTAATAACGTTTGCCCTTGAACTAGGCATCCTCTTAAATAAAACATAAAAAATTTACTTCCTGAGGTCTGATAGTTGTGAATAACCCTGTTAGAGTCGGACATTTGTAGCTGCTCTGTTACTGTCACTGTCTAGCACAACAGTGAGAAGTCCCCAACAGCATTCCTCGGGATTTCAACATGTATTGCATGTTGGGTAAAGGAGAAGACTTGTACAATTTTTTAAGTATTCGTATAAGCATGAGGGATGCAGGCGAAATATTTAGGAGCATGAGAGTGGGTGCATATGGGTTTGACAAAGGTACTAGACAGACTATAGTGTGGCTCATTATGGATAGTGGGCTGCATCCAAGTCGATGCTCCGTGTACCCTGGTTATGAGCTACCATGGAGGCCTCAGATGTTAATAGGGTATACAGTCAGCCAACCCCCCTACGGGGTTTGTTGCTCGTTGCAGAGCTCAGTCCCTTTGGGGAAATAGCGCAGCATCACGGAGGTGGGGCCCCCCGTGAAAGCTGGCACCCTGTTTCCACAAGCCTGGAATCCGTAGTGGGCCAGGGTCTTCCCTATAGGGATGGTGCGATGAGTCTGGTTGTCTGTTGCTGCATGATGTCACTTACGTTTTATAGCCCTCCGCTTATGTGGCTGGTGCCTGTGGGTTGTGGCCCGTGTTGCTTTCAGCCCGGGTGGGCATCTTCGGGGAGTTCTGTGGTGTGGGACTTTGTTGCGTCCTTGAGCGTTCCCAGGCCTCTGCGGGCCTGGTCCCGTGCAGTCTGTGCGTGCTTGGTCACAGTCTGCTGTATGCATATCAGCAGTTTGGCCCAGAAGCGGGCAAAGATTGCGTCGATAGGTGCTTACTTGGTTGCTGGGGCCTGAATGGTCAGGTTGTGGCCTCTGTGTACTATGTGTAGTTGAGTCCGATGTGTCAGCCATTTTGGAGACCTCTGCTCTCTCATTTCGTGAGGAGACTGCGGGGCTCCTTAACGGGTGTGGGGCAGGAGTTGCTCCGTCTGGCGGGGACCAGGATATCCCCAGCCAGTCCATAGGAGTAGGGGTGTGTGCACGTTTCATGCTTGCATGTGGCTAGTGGTGTGGGGATAGAAAGCGGCCGTTACCCCTTTACCCCCCACCTTCTCTGGTAGGCCTCATTTTGTTGCCGCGCTTCCCGGTCAATCCTAGTGTCAAGCTTGGTGTCTCTGGATAGCTGCAGGCTTCCCCAGTCCATATAGCTTGGTCGTGGGATGTTTCCAGCACTGCAGTCCGAAAAATAGGCGTGTTTAGAACCCCGTGCAGCAGGAGCTCATGCAGGGCACGTCTTGTCAGCTAGCTAGTTAGGCTCCTCCCCCAGCATTTTATTTGAGTAAAATATTACTGCAATTATAATTGACAAGAACTCTAAATTAAAAGGATGTGATGTCTGCTGCTATTTTATTGCAGTACTTAACTATAATCTAATATTTATAGGAAAGCATTCCAAGAAGACAATTCATGTATTTGCTATTGAAGTACAGAACAACAAAGCTATGCAGTGGCCAGTGAGAATTTCACTTAAGGGTATATTCAAAAAAAGGTCCAAAACAGGTTTTGATAAAGTTCTTTTGAGAAAACTGTAATGTTAACCCTGTGACGTTACTTCAAATCCATTGCTATCCCAGAAGCAGATCTGAAGATCAAAATGTTGATTTTGAGGCGGTCTTTCACAGAGAACGGCAATCGCTGTGCTGTGCCAATAATGAAGCATACTGACCATTACATTACATTAAGCCCTTAACAATGTCCTACAAAAGGAGGGCTTTAATGCTGTTAGGGCAGCATTTCAATGTGTAAAAACTTAAATGGGCAAGCCCTGTTTTTGACACTGTAAATATCCTAAAAAAAACACATAAAACCTGTACATTGGCAACACGTGAGACATCATTGAACACAAATGAGTGGTTTATAGTAGACCTCATAGTGGCGATATCATCACTGAAAGTGCAGTTTTTGTGTGAATGCAAAAAAACTAATCTAAACACTAACTTTAACCAGGGTTTGTGACCTTCGTGGCTTATAAAGACATACACCATTTTGAATAACATGGTATGCCATGATGGGGTTAGTTTTCATTCCTGGGCTGCTATACGGTCTTAAAGGCAACATAGGCCCAGAAAACCAATCTGGCAAATTTCAATGTGCAAACATGGAAAAGGGGAAAGCTATACTTGACCTCTGTTGTACTTGTGAGGCAATTCTGAATACAAATAAATGCATTTTATTGCAGTAAAATCCAACAGTATTATGACATTCACAGTTAAAATGCCATGCAGAACTTGAAAAATAGGTTTCTTAATTTCTCACACTTTAAGATTTTATTCATATTAAATTGTTTCATATATAAATATTTGATATGAAATTAAAGTCCTGTTTCTCCTGAACAAAATGAAATATAATAAATGTGGGTGCACGTAATATGAAAGAGGTGAATTAAGTTTAAACCACATATAGCGCATATTCTAAATTTTGTTTACGTTTTATTTTGATCAACCTGCTCAATTGGCTCAGTCCTTAAATAGTAAAACGGTATGCATTTTCGCTATGTTTCTTTACCTTTCCACTGCCTTGTTGGGCACTCTTAACCATGTCCAACACCCCCCACTCCACTTCAATAAAAAAAATAAATTAAATAAAAACACCTTTTACTAGGTATAAACGTGAATCCAGTGCTTCATGCACCCGACTGACATCACATAAAACAATAATTAGTAGTATATATTCTGTTGTGGTTAGAAAATTGTATATTTAAAATATATTGAAAGCAGTTTTGAGTAAATTGTCAATGCCTGGAGTACATGGAGGAGGATACCGCTAGAAATGGGTATCATAAAGGTCCTTTTTATATATATATATTTTTTTTAATGATGAACATGTTCACAAATGCAGTTTATTATTTTTATGTTGTGTTCAGGATTTTCCCATTCTCATCCCCACTTCACAACTAGCACTGTTTGTGTTGAAATTAATTGATGAAACAAATGAATGAGAGATTTCCTTTAATTTTTTGTAGAGATCCGATGAAGAAGCTGTTGTAGACCAAGGTGGGACAAGTTCTGTACTTAATATTCATTATGAGAAAGAGGAGCTTGAAGGTAAGCACATGATTCATGTAAAATGTATTTCTCTTTATTTGCAACTAATGCAAATGTCATATTGGCATTCATGAGTTTGTGAAATGGAGCATGGTTAGCAATTAATAAACCTAGCATTTACCCTAAAAACATTCCTGCTTGTAGTGCAGGGCAAATGGGGCAGCTGTCTACAGCCCAAGCATTCCATTTCTTAACAGGCGTTGCAGTATTATTTATTAAATTAACACTATCGGCATCAAAACAACTTTAGCTTAATAAATCCATTTTGGTGTACAGATCATGTCTCTGGAGTCTCACTACTTAATTCTCTGCCATTTAGGAGTTATATCACGTTGTTTATGCAGCTCTTGTCACACTTGCCTGCTTGTGAATTACACAGACTTCCTCTAAAGAGAAATCTAATGTTTAAACTTTATTGCACATTCTGTTTAATTTAGAATGTCTTTCCTCCTGCTCTGTTAATAGCCTGCTAGAGCCTATATGTGATGAAAGTGTAATTTCTAGACCAGGAAGCAAAAACTTTCAAAGAAAGTTAAAATTCAATTGAAATAAAACCATTTTTGTCATGCTGGCTGTGTGAGTCACAGCAAAAGGAGGTGTGGGTAGGGCTACATAAACAAAAGGGATTTCACTCCTAAATGGCATAAAATTGAGCAGTGAAACTGCAGGGGCATGATCTATACACTAAAACTGCTTTATTAAGTTAAAGTTGTTCTGATGCCTAGTATAACCCTTTTTAAGCTAAATATATTTGTTATAAAGTATATATTTGTTAGCAAATTAACTAGTGCAATTTGTAAATGAAATGTACCCTCTTTAATAAACCTCTTGTTTACATTTGCATGACAAAATAAAATTTTCTAACTGATGTCTGTAAGTGAATTTAAAAAAATATAAAAACCGAGCAATCCTGTCGGACCAATGGATCTACCAGGCACATTCTGTTGTGGATTCACTTTTGTTTTTTATTTTATTTTTTTTAACGTCTTTGCACCACTTTTTGAAGTAGGCAACACTTTGATAAATCTGTTGTGTTCTGAATTTGATAAAATGATTTCAGAGTAGCAGTTTAGCATAAATACACTTTAGAGTAACAAGATGAAGTCAGGAATGCAAACAAAAGATCACTGACCCAATAACTGGCAGGACATATGGGAAGCTAACTCTAAAACTTCCAAATGTGTCACCATCCAAGAACAATCTTACTAAACGATGTTCAGGTGGTATACCACACCAGTTAAATTGTATCACATAAAGAAAACAGCCACAGGTGTTTGTTTGGAGAGACTGTGGTGGTAGGGGAACCTACGAACATATGTTGTGGAGCTGCCCTAAAGTAACTTTCTTTTGGACTGAAGTCACAATGCTAATATCCCAAATACTCTCTAAACGTGTTGTACTGAACCCATGGACTTTTCTACTTGCTAAACCATTCGATGATTGGAATAGGGCAGAAAAGCAACTGTTTAATAAAATTAAACTTGCCGCTAGACAAGCTCTGGCCCAAACATGGCTAAAACCCTCCACACCTCCCATGAACATGGTGCTCCAAAAGCTCAAGGAGAACTATATCAATGACAAACTGAGTGCTCAAGTTCGGGGGTCCATGAAGACATTCTCTAAAGTTTGGGAGCCGTGGGAAAACTATATGGAAAACTAACAGTCACGGCCCTCGGCGCTATAACTGAGGCTATTTCATGCCCCACCGCCTCCTCCCCCTCCCAAAGACACCCCCGCCATCGCCAACCAGAGACCTCCTGATTCTTCACTTCTATCTGTCACGTATTCATCCACACATAAAAATGTGGTTAATGGCATTTACTGTCCTGACAGGAAGTTGTGCCGAGTGACATTACCATCCTGACAGGAAAAGTTGTGTCGAGTAGCAATCATGCACATGGAAACCTGGTAATTGCCTTTGGGGTCAAAGGCCGGTTACAGCCAATCAGATCGACAGGAGAGGTATTTAAACCCAATTCTCCTCTTGCTCATTGCCCTCTCCTGGTTTCATGCCTATGGTTATCCGAGAGTGCGTTCCTGATATTGATTTTCTGGTATTTGACTTTGACTTTGTTTTGACTTCCCTGATATCTGGTATCCTTGACTTTTGGCTTTCCCTCATCTTTGTGTCTGATTCTGTGTCCCTGACCTCTGCAAGTATTTTTTTTTTTTTTGTAAATATGTTTTTATTTCGGTTTATATTGTCGAGAATTAGTCACACTGAGACTCGCAGGTCTCCGTAAGCCTTTAGGGCACAATAACCAAAGTACAACATGTGCATAGCTTTTGTTATATCGGCCAACTGGGCGCGCAGGCCCACAATTGCGGTGGACTCGCAGGTCCCTTACAGCATGCTGTTCCTGTCCCTAAGCTGATGTGACGTTTGCATTCAGTTGCCCCGTTTGTTAAGTCACATTATGCGAACTTCAGTGTGGACTCTGCAAGTATTTTGACTCTTCTTGGAGATGTTAAATCCGGCCATTCTAAGGTCCGGTTATACGTTATCCTTAGTCCTAGGTGTGACACATTACTGCGTGCTGGATCAGTTTGTAATCCTGACACTATCTTTCTTTCTTCTCTTTCTCTTTGTCTTCCTTCTTTGCTGAAACACTTTTTTTTTTTTTTTGTTCTCCAAAAGTATAAAACACTCAGGATCCAAGACAGAGTATCACATCTAACCAATATGCTGCATTATTCTTTATATAAACCGGTTTATCACCAAGTAGAGAGAGAAGATTACCGATATTGCTATTTCTAAATATTCGGTTGACTTGTTACATATTTCCAAATGATATAACCCTGTATTCTGTAACCCTTTGTCCAGAAAAACCTGAAATGTTGTATATCTCCAAATGCCATAATCCTAACCTCATCTATATTTTGTACACTCCTCTCTGCTATACGACTTATTGCAGAAGTTTTTATGTAATATTTTTTTCTGTAGATCAATGTATGTGCCAAATTGTATACCGAACGTCTCCTGTTATTCTAAGAAAAATAAAGAATGTAAAAAAAAATTAAAAAATCACCGACTCCCCCTCTCTTTGCAGTAAAATGGGGATTTTGCTCACCTTTTCTACCACACCATACAGGTCTTCCCGTGGCTGGTTCCGCCTTCATGGCTGAGGAGATCAATCTTGATGATCTCATCCAATCCAATGCTTTTCCATAGGAAAGCATTGGGAGGCTATTGCGCATGTGTGGCAAAATGCTGCACTTCACCAATTAGCATCTCCTCATGGTGAGGCATTGAATTAATGCATCTCTATGGGGAACGTTCAGCACGTTTATGCAGAGCGTGAAGATGCTAAATGTAAGTGCTGCTCACAGTGCAGCACTGGACTTGGAAGCACTTCTAGTGGACATCTGAGTGACTGCTACTAGATGTGTTACTGGCCAGCACTGTAAACACTGCCTTTATTTTGAAAACGTGTTAACACTGTAGGATCAGGCTATAGACTCCAGAACCGCTACAGACCTACATGGATAGCCTCCACATAAAAGGGACAAAAAAATTATTAAACTACAATTTGTATTGCCATACACCCTTTACTTAGATGCACAGCATTTATTGTTTATAACGTGTTATTGTTTATAAATGTTACTACGGCAACACAGCTTGAGGCTCGGGGAAATAAATTGGACATCATAAATAATGCACAGATCCCACAGTGTTTTAGGTTTTGCAGCCACACATTGTGAATAATTTGTTAACAGGTTGTTGTTTTTCCTTGTCTATTAGGTGGGCGACTTTTTTGCTTTCTAACAATATGAACATAGATTATAACAATATTCATTTATTTTATATATACAAAAAATAGAAACTAAATAGATTATATAAATATTTCCCTAGTAAATATCTAGAAAAGCCATACATATTTTTTTTCTGAATAAGATGTATGTTTGTCGTGTGTGTGCCTATCTGTATGTGTCTTTGTATGTATGTTTTTCGTGTGTGTGTGCCTGTTTGTATGTGTCTGTCTTTCTGTATGTCTGTCTGTGTGTGTGTGTGTCTGTTCTCACCGGTTTCATGTCTTTTGTAAGTAAGTCAATTTACATTTGAATTCTGAGGCATTCTTTTATTTATTGTGCTTCTCCTCGAGTGAAGCATAGATCATACTGTTGGAACTTTTGAGGTTTTTTGTTAAACTATTTTTTATTTTTCTTGCTCATCTTTCTTAATTACTAAACCAATAGCAGCACAAAACCGTAGAGACACAATATAAGCATTAGCCCACAAAAGCACCTCCTCTTTCTTTGCAAGGAACATAAACAGAAAAAAGTCCATAGAAAAGTAAAAACAGATTACCAACAGAATTGAAACGATGAATGGAATAAATCTGAATCAATATGCAGAACAAGTGGAGCTGGAAGAAACAAGGCTATATTCAGTAAGGCCAAAAGACTGTGAAGTAGTGTCGATTAAGCTGAAAGAAAGGAAGTAAAAGGACACTAAATGTAAATTATAAATACGTGGTGTGTCTAGAAAAAGTCCAGTCATTGTTAATATAACAAACGGTTTGTGTGACATTGATGTAACCTGAAAGCCAAGGAGATCGGACTGGAATGCACATGCATGAACAATGACGACTGCACTGTACTAGTCAGTGCCGTTAAGCATGTGTACTGTGTGGAAGTTGCATTCAAAATTACTGAGCGAGTAGTGCAACAAATCTCCATCAATTTTTGTGTTAAACGTGAACATTCCTACACTGAAACTATTTGGATGATTCAGAAGACTATCGGGGACAATCCAGTGAGTACAGCACAAATAACTATGGCACAAACTCTTCAAAGATGGTCAAGAATCTGTTGAAATGTGTACAGGCTGCAATCAACTAAGATCAGCAACGGACTATGAGATTTAGAAGCTGATGGCAATTTCACCAAAGGATTGCAGAGTGTTTTAAACAGTGGAAGAGATGCTGAGAGAACTGTGTGATGTCCCAAGGTGCCTACTTTCAAGGTGACTGTATGAGGTTGAGATATCAATACAGTTTATTAAACCATAACTATATACAAACACAGAATATTAAATATTGCTAAGGCACGAAATAAAACAATTAACACATCAATGGTAGTTATCAAACCAAATAAGCAAAGCATAAATAATTACTCATATTGAAAATAACAACCCGTGTAGACAAACCTGCTAAAATATTTGCCTCCTGTCATTATAAAAATTAAGATAATAGGTACACTAAAGCTAGCATAATCTACAATTTTAACACATGGACCTGTTTTATCGCTCCATTAGAAGGATGGAAATGAGAAACACAGGTGTGCCTACAGGGGTGGGCCTGAAGACCTTTAACATAAAGGACTGAACTTTTTTATTGTAGTGATTAAAATTAGGTGTTTCTATAACTCTGAGGGGTTCCCCAAATTGAATTTGGGTCAAGTTCCTTTGAATACAATTCCTCAAGCCTTGTGTCTCTCTGTGCAGAGGGCAGTGTTCGCATTGCCAAAAAGGCAAAAGGATCTTTGGGCCAATTCCCTAATTCAGTTAGGGTCAAGAAATGTAGCCTCTGGCAACGACAGGAGCTTGAGGTTCCAGAGAGTACAGGCTTATATTTTAGATCTGTTCTACCCTTTTGGGGGAAATCAGTTTAATTTGCAAATGGCCTGGTTCTTTTTGTAATGGCACAGGATGAGCCAAAACCAGCTTGAGATCTTAGCAGAGACCCACCGAAAGGGCAGGCTATTTGAGCTCTTGTCTGTTCTCCGTATTCTCTTGCACCCTGTTTCTGCTCTCTTGAGGTTCCACAACAATTGACTTTCACATATGGTGACTTTCCATGCGGGTCTTCACCCAATTCCTCATCATCCTTGGAAACTGACTGGTCCACTGGCCATTCGTCAGCTTGCTGAAATCCGGTGGAGGGAACCATGAATGAGGCACAAATTAGTGTTAAATTTCCCCTTGGCAATCCTTGTACATGGCTGTAAGGAAGTAGGAAATGTGGTGCTCACCCACCATATAATCCAATGATCTTGTGCTGGGGTTTGCCCAGATAGTGTGATAGGCTGGGGTGTAGCCAATATAATGAGTGGGGATCAACATAAGGGATACCGGGATGTATAGCAATGTTGTATGTAAGTATAGAAAGGGGGTACACCTAGGAGATAGCTTTAAGGTGTGCCATGAGACAGATGTTACTGTTGATCTTCTGGGGCTCACCGGGTAGAATACCACCAAGTGGTATATATGGTATATGTGTATGTTGCATGTAAGTGGGATACAATGGTGCCAAGAAACCACGTGGGGGCTCACTCCAATGTGTAAATTGGAATTGTAGCCAGTGGCAGAACTACCGGAGTCCGAGGGGTCGCAGCTGCAACCAGACCCGACACTCCAGGGGGCCCGGATGCCCTGCGGACCCCTGCGCCGGCCATATAATGTGGCCCCGGCCCACGTGGTATGTAACGGATCACCTGGCACCCCGACTGGGTACCTCAGTTGAAGGTTGCTCCAAGCACTTCCTGAGGACTCCAAGCACTGCAGCAGACACCAAAACCACCGAACCGTAGGAGCATGTGAATGCTCTCAAGCATATGAATGTTGTATACAGCCGAATAGGAAAAACCATGCGAATAGGTTTACACTCCTAGCAGTCAAACTGGAACAGCATACAATAAATCCTCCCCCAATAATGAGACGACACTTCACTTTGAGGGTTAAGCAGGAACTGACTGTACTGGCACATACATCCTCTTTTATTCCCAATCCACAAACTTAGTACTGCCCACAGGGTTTTACAGAACAACCAATCAATCTGTATAATACACACAGACACTCCCACACAAAATCCTCCCCTCTGCCTGTGATACAATTACCTTACACAATGGGTAATCTAATTATCACAGACAGAGAAATACAGTTTCATAAAACACATCACAGGGACCCCAAAACATGCAATAACCCCATAAAAGTATATCCTTGGAACCGGGGGATCTGGGTGAACCACATATCCAAAATTCACCCAGATCCGTTCAGTACTTTGGAAGATACAGTTTAATGCAGATTCTGCAGAACCTATACAGGCTAAATGAAAAACAATCACTGTATAATGTGTCCCCTGCTGTATAGTCCAAAACCACTGCACGATGTCTCTGTGCACCAAATACTGGCGAGATGGCACCGTGTTGAAAAGTCCAAACCGTGTCTGTGAGTTAAAATGGCCACCATCCATTGTTCTCACCATGTGCTTCATCCATTGTTCTCACCATGTGCCTCTGATACAGGAAATGATGGCCACCCAGTAACTCCACAGTATGTCCCCAGATGGTTCTTAAAGGGCCAGCAGCAGCACAACACAAATCCATTATGCCCAAATCATGTCTTCAAAGGGCAATACATCCCAGGGGCCATAGTCACATGGCAGGAGGCTGGCAATCAGTCTTCTCCAATGCCCAGTGGCGAGGTCGGTTTCGCCACACGGTACAACCGCCGGGGCCACGTGTTAGGGCCACCCAATGTCAAAGTATTTCCAGACGCTGATGTCAGACGCTGGGAGGAAGTGATTGCCCAGTCATTTCCTCCAAGCGATCAGAGAGAGATGCACGGAAGGAGAACTCTGACTCCCATCAGCTGGAGCCAGCTACTGGATCCCATTTAAAGTCACCCTCCTGCACTTAAAAAGTAGGAAACAGGAGGGTGACTAAAACATTTAGCATGTGTGTGTGTCTGTGTATGTCTCTGTGTGTATGTGTGTCTGTATGTTTGTGTCTGTGTTTGTATGTACGTGGTGTGTGTATGTATGTGCGTGTCTGTATATGTCTCTGTGTCTGCATGTGTGTGTGTTTGTATGTGTGTGTCTGCGTGTGTATCTGTTTGCATTTGTGTCTATATGTGAGAAGTATGGGGGGGCCCAGTGCAATATTCGCACAGGGGCCCCGTTGTTTCTAGTTATGCCTCTGGCCAGTTTATATAACTTGAGGTACTCGGATTCACCCTAGATAATGCCTATGGAGGCTCACCCCAAGTGCAAAAATATAGCAATGTATAGATTGTTGTAATTAATGTAGTTGCTCTTATTTCCAATATATACATTTTTCTATGCCTTAGGCTCTCCTTGCTTCTCCTCTGCCCTGTGTGTGTGTGTGTATGTATGTATATATATATATATATATATATATATATATATATATATATATATATATATATATATATATACACCCTGTTCCAAATTATTATGCAAATGATATTTTTCTCATTTACTGAAATAATTGATGTAAATAAGTCAGTATAAGTCTCATGTTATCAACTATTAAGAGTACAATTCGAATTTTGTTGAACAAACCTCCTAATGATAATAGTATTTTTTTAAACATAAAAAACTTACAATGCACTGTTCCAAATTATTACGCACAGTAAGTTGCAAAACACTTTACAGCTTGTAAAGAACTGAAAATTGTCATTTGCTGTGTTTGCAGCATGTTTACTGAAATCAAAAGCTATTTTAAGCAAACTTATAACAAGATTTTAACTTTTTAAACATTTTAACAGGTCACATTACATTTTAACTTAGGACCCCTTATTTGATAGCAGCTTCACAAGTTTTGCATCCATTGAACTTGTGAGTTTTTGAACAGTTTCTGCTTGAATTTGTTTGCAAGATGTCAGAATAGCCTGCTGTTTGGATGTAAACTGCCTCCCACCCTCATAGATCTTTTGCTTGAGGATGCTCCAAAGGTTCTCAATAGGATTGAGGTCAGGGGAGGATGGATGCCACACCATGACTTTCTCTCCTTTTATCCCCACAGCAGCCATTGATGCAGAGGTATTCTTTGCAGTATGAGATGGTGCATTGTCATGCATGAAGATTATTTTATTACGGAAAGCATAGTTCTTCCTACTGTACCAGGGAAGAAAGTGGTCAGTCAGAAACTCCACATACTTTACAGAGGTCATCTTTACACCTTCGGGGACCCTAAAGGGGCTGACCAGCTCTCTTTCCATGATTCTGGCCCAAAACATGACTCCACCACCGCCTTGCTGACGTTGCAGCCTTGTTGGAACAGGGTGGCCGTCCACCAACCATCCACTACTCCATCCATCTGGACCATCCAGGGTTGCACGGCACTCATCAGTGAACAGGACTGTTTGAAAATTAGCCTTCATGTATTTTTCTGCCCAATGCAGCCGTTTCTGCTTGTGAGCATTGGTTAGTGGTGGCCGAATAGAAGGTTTATGCACAGTTGCAAGACTCTGGAGGACTCTACACCTTGATGTCCGTGGGACTCCAGAGGCACCAGCAGCTTCAAATATCTGTTTGCTGCTATGTAATGGTATTTTAGCAGCTGCTCTCTTGATCCGATGCATGGATCTGGCAGAAATCTTCCTCAATATGCCTTTATCTGCACGAACCCGTCTGTGCTCTGAATCAGCCACAAATCTCTTAATAGTGCGATGATCACGCTTAAGTTTTCGTGAAATATCTAATGTTTTCATACCTCATCCAAGGCATTGAACTATTTCACTCTTTACGGCAGCAGAGAGATCCTTTTTCTTTCCCATATTGCATGAAAATGGTGCTCTGCTTAATAATGTGGAACACCCTCCTTTAGTAGTTTTTCCTTAAATTGGGCTCACCTGGCAATCTAATTATCACAGGTGTCCGAGATTGTTTTCAGTGATCAAAAGAGCCCTGAGACACAATGCCATCCATGAGTTAAACTGAAAAACTAAATATTTAATCTTTGTGACACTTCAATAGAATTTGCATAATAATTTGGAACAGGGTGTGTGTGTGTGTGTGTGTGTGTGTGTGTGTGTGTGTGTGTATATATATATATATATATATATATATATATATATATATATATATATATATATATATATATATATATAGTGCAGGTACATACACTAACACATATACAGGTGACACACAGTGAGACACGTGCAGATGTATAGACACACAGATACAAACTCTGACATAGCTCTATGTGTAATAGAGATGGGGGTGGAGTTCTGCAAACAAAAGTGACGTAATTATACAAGCAAATGTGTACTGTTGATAAATTGTGGGCTGGTGGGGGAAGGCACTAGCAGTTTGCGGCAGTGTCTGTTTGAGCTGGGAGGAAGTGACCGGCTCTTCCTGCAGATTAAAAGGGGCCCGTTCAGGCAGTTAAAGTGCCACAGTGCATGACCAGGCATCTAGGGCACATGTCCAATGGGTGGTCCGGCACCGGTGGTAGAACTGCAATTACTGAAATTTTTTCACATAACCCTGGAGGAACTGGATTGTATCCCTAGGTGTACCACAGGTTGGGAACCGCTGTGATACCTAATCAGTCTCAAAACAAGTTAGTGCGCATATGTATAGCAACAAAAACACTGTTAGATAGATAACTTGTTCATAGCATATCTTAAAAGTTTGAAAAATAGTTGTTGGGGAAGTTAGTTCCATATGGGTGTGCACCGGTGCAAAACAAAATGGCAGCTGTGAAAATTGCGCATGTGTGCGATCCAAGATGGCTGTTGTGCATGAAAATCTACTAGGCCAAATGATCGGAGAGGGTTGCAGTGGAAGAAAAAGAGAAAAGTGACTGGAATAAAAGAAGTGTGAAAATCGGGTGGCAGCACAGATGGAAATCTAGAAGCAAAGGAAATATATAGGTAAAGGAGAATAAATGGGAAAGCCTTTTACAAGGATTTATAAAAGGAACATTAGTCATTTATATGCAAATTGCACAGTCTGTGATTATAATATCAATGCATGAAATGCTAGTGATTCCCTGACCTGTGCTGAAGTCTTGGAGCAACAAAGAGAAGGTGCTTTTCTGGGCTATGGCTTATTTTTTCCTCTCTACTGTTTTATGATTGGTTAATCTTCTGTTCACTTGTGCCGCAATACTGCTTTCGGTTCAGTAGTAAAGAAAGATAAGCAAAAAGAAAAGAGAGGGGTGGCACCTGACTGCGGGTGCATATGGCGGCTTCTTGTTAGAGCTCCGTACCACCAGACTACACTACAGCTATTAAAAGCAGCAATTGCTGATATCGTTAACCCGACCCGACCACCTGCAAACAAACCTCAGTATGGGAGGCAGGAGGAAATTAAAACACGGGACCTCCGTGGCGCAGATATTCCGCAGGCACGCCGAGAGAAAGCTGCCTAGGCCCGAGGACCCGCCGGAGTCAGAGATTGACTCAGAAGCCAGTGAGGTTAGCCACGATGCCTCACCCGTCACACTCAGGGATATAAAAGGGCTCCTGAGAGACATCAAAGCAAATATTGCCTTTGAGCTCACTAGATATCTGGCCCAATCAAGGAAGGCCTGGATGACTTAAAACGGCGCACTGTTGCAATGGAGGAAAAAATGGAGGACATCACCTCCACAACATCAGCACATGGCAGAGCCCTCCTGGACATCCATGACAGACTGAGATCACTGGAAGACGCGCAAGAAGACCTAGATAACAGGTCACGCTGCAATAATATTAGAATAAGGGGGATCCCCAAAACTGTCACCATGGACACGCTCCACATCACCCTGAGGGAAACCTTATGCAGCCTGTTACCAGAGGCCCCCCCAGCTGAACTTCTTCTGGACAGAGCACTTCGAGCATGAGACGTCATAGTGCGCCCTCACTACTTCCATGTGAAGGAGGCATTGATGAGAGCATCTAGGGACACCCCCTTACAAATTGAAGGCCACCAAGTCCAGTCTACCAGGACCTGGCTCCAAGCACTCTACGCAAAAAAAGGGAATTAAGACCCCTCATCCAACAGAGAATGCGGTATGACTGGGGGCACCCCCTCACACTAATGGTCTGCCTTGACAACTAAACGTTCACTCTACACAATGTGGTGGATGCCCCGGACTTTGCGGCTCAACTAGGCCTCCCAAACCTCTGCATGGAAGTACTTCAACTACCCCAAGGGTCGCAAGCAGCCCAACTCATGCCACCGAACCCAGCCAGAAACCGAAGACCCCAGAGCCCAAACAACCAATGCTCGCAATCTTCCAACTAAGGAGGTCTAAGGAGGTCCAAAAACCAGCACCCAACCCCAACCAAGATGAACACACCACCCATATCCAATTGCTTCCCACCATAACCAACACCCCAAAATACCCATCACTTGACGTAGAAGCAAACACGCAAGCTAACACACCATGTGTGCTACAAAAGAGAACGGGACATCTCACCACAGACATACACATGCAAACAACCTCACAACATCCTACACAACGCAGGGGAACATACAATCAAAAGTACACCGCTTCTAAACAGCCTTAACAATAAGTGGTCCTTGCAGAATGTATATGATAGTTTATAACTCCACAATAAGCCGACAAGTTAATGTATTATATTGGATGACTGAAAACCGTTTCTTAGCCAGTTAACTATGTTTATTCGGATAGCCCCAAAGGGGTGTGTGAATATCTCCCTCCCTCTCCCTATATAAATCCATTGCCCCCTCTCTCCCCCCACTGTTTATTTGTGTTTTTTTTTTTCTTTTTTACTTTTTCCTCCCCCTCTCTTCACCCGTCACCACCTACCCCCAATGCCACCCCTCACCACTTGCTCAGTGGTGACAACTCAAGAGGCAACCATACAAGCACTGAGGCACCTGACAAACCAGGCCCTCTCGAGCTTAAAATCGCAGACCCAACAAAACAGCCTGAGGAATCCCTCCACCTGATGCCCCACTCCTCAGATATTACAAACCTTACCACAGAGGAGCACTTACTACTGACAACACACCTCTAACCCCCACCCTTCCAATATCACGCACCCAGAGTTGATTGAAATCACCAAAGGAAACCTACATTCCGAGTTATGTTAATGTACTTCTTATAATGGTTTAAATTAGTGTATAGAAATGTTAAGCTTTAAACTGTGACAGATAACCTGTATGTAGAACTTACAAGTGTAACGCTATCTGTTGACCTTTATCTATGACCCTCTGCAACGCGCGGGAACTGATGGGGTCACTCGCATCCGGGCCTTCCCCTCCCTCAACACATACAAGGCAATTGCTTAAAATTCCGCATTCGTCTGGGGATGACTGTGACTGGGGACGATCACCACAGTCCATAACAACTTTCCCACCACTACCAACTTAGGGGAGCGGTCGGACGACGTCCCCACACTCTATTTGCACTTATAATAAGCACAGTAGCTCAATTATTTACCCCTCTCTACCACCCATCCAATCCCTACAACCTGCGGTCCTTCACCCAATCCACCCTCCTGGGACAAAGCCTAACCCCCTAACCTCCACCACCAAAGCCTTACAGCAAAAGCCTCACAACCCACGCTCCAGCCACCATGCCAATCCAGATGAAATGACTATGAATAAAAGTCTAAATTTCCCTAGAAAAAGACATGCGCTTCTACGATGGGCACATTGGCAACAAGCAGACATCCTGTTTGTACAGGAAACACACTTTAAATCCCGGAAAAACATTCCACTAACCAACCAACACTATAAATACAGCTACTTCACCAACTCACCAGACTCCAAGACCAAGGGAGTAGCAATCCTTCTCAAAACCCCTTAGCAGAAGTCACCCTTAGCAGAAGTCACAGCAACCGCAGACCCGCAGGGTAGGTACGTATCCATCACCGGAAAAATAGGCACCAATAGCTACATATTCTGCTCCCTTCATGTACCCACCTCTCCTGAACCTGAGTTTTAGCACTAGTACACGCCTGGTGATAGGAGACGACTGCAATGCAGTCTGCTCCCCGGAGCTGGACAGATTAACGCAAACGCAGGGACGACACGCTGTTTGCACACTTTCTTTCCTCCCAAAATATGCTAGACATCTGGAGAGCCCAACAACCCGCAACGAGAGATTACACCTTCTAATCTCATCCACACACGTCCTACTCCCGCATAGATCACTTCCTAATCTCTCCTAACATCCTATAACAAGTTACAAAAACTGACATCAGCACAATCACACGGTCGGACCACGCAGACATTAATTTAACACAATCTGACCTGCCCTTGGTCTTGGAGACTGAATCCCCTACTACTATATGATACCAACATAGTAGACACCCTTAACGAGGACCTCAAGACATACTTTGAGACAAACACCCCTACAGCAAAATCCCCAACCTCGTTGTGGGCATCCCACAAAGCCGTGATCCGGGGGAAACTAATCAGATTGGCCACAACCAAAAAAAGGTAACGTACCCAACAAATCTCAGATGCATTGATGGACCTACACTGGCTGAAGACTCTCCACAAGAGGAACCCACAACACTAACCACCTTGACTGCCGCCAGAGACCCTTCAGGATACCTCAAAAGCCCTAATGTGACTCAACCAAAAATACTACGAAAAAGGAAATAAGGCAGACTCCACGCTAGCCCAGTGCCTAAAACATTGCATAGAATCCAAATGGATCTCGCAGATCCGCACCACAAAAGGGCACCTTGGCAACTCCACAGAACAGATAGGGGAAGTGTTTCAAAGATACTTTGAGAACCTATACAACCACACCCCCTTCAACCCCACCAAGGCAACGTAGAACCAAGTCCTCACAGGAAACTTCACCAAAGACCTAAACCTCCGATCCCTTCCTGAAAGAGCCAAAGAGGCACTAGTGGCCGAGGCAACAGGGGAGGAAATGGCCAAAGCACCAGGTGCATTCAAACCCAAAAAGAGTACAGGACCAGATGGCTTTGTGGCCCTATAGTACAAGACCTTCAGTTCCTCACTACTTACCCAGTTCTGCACAGTATTCAACTCACTACTACAAACTCCCCACGTACATGACAACGGCAAACATATGCCTCCTACCAAAAACCAACAAGACACACGACGACCTGGGACACTACCGCCCAATATCACTACTAAACGTGGACCTCAAAATAATGACCAAAATCATGTCCAACAGACTCAATCCTTACCTTGAATCTCCCATCCATCCTGACCTGGTAGGATTCATACCCAACAGGCAAGCGACAGATAACACACTCAGGGCCATCAACATCATCTGATACACACAGACATATCCCATCAATGATTATTTCCCTAGATGCTGAGAAGGCATTTGATCGCCTTCTCTGGCCTTTCTTGATCTCTTATACACCTTGCATTCCCCCCCGAATTCATCTTCTTCATCGAAGCCACCTACCACCAACCCTAAGGTGCATTACTTCTACCCAACATAACGCCACCACGATTCATGATTCACGAACGGGACGAGTCAGGGATGCCAACTTTCCCCCCTGTTCTTTGCCTTATCCCTAGAGCCATTGCTGGAGGCCATGCGGTTGAATCCCGGGATTTACGGAGTCAACATCAGAGGACTACAGTACAAAGTCTCTGCATGTGCCACAAATCCCACAACATCTATAACGACGCTGCTGAAGGTGATAGAAAACTATTCCAAGATCTCAGGCTTCAAGCGTAATCTTACCAAGGCCAAACTACTCCCAGTCCACCTTCAGGCCGACAGATTGAGTGGACTCAGAACTACATTCCCCCTATGCGAACACCTAATACAATATCTGGGGATTCAACTCCCTAATGACCTAACAACCCTACATCAAGCTAACTACGACACCCTCTAACAAAACGCATACACCGATCTCAAAACCTGGGAGAAACTGGGAATCTCGTGGATGTTCATTGTCGCCTCTATAAAAATGAATCTTCTCCCTCGCTTTTTATACATTGTCCAGGCCATCCCTGTCCCGTTCCGCAAAGCAGATCTGATAGCTCTGCAAGCAGCAGTGAATGCTTTTGTCTGGAACGGTTCCAGACCCAGAATGCGCAGGGATACCTTGTATGTACCCAGGAGAACAAACTACCTTGTATGTACTTCTGGAACAAACTAAGAGACCGGTACGATCTCGCTTTATACCTGTCCCCCATGACTCCCATTCTTTGAAACAAGCTAATCCCACCCAGACTTATAGCCAAACACTTTGCCCAATTTGAGAAAAGGGACATATCAAGACTTGGAAACCTCTACCTCAACGAGCGCATCATCAAATATAAAGACATCCCGGACAGCTCATCATTAACCACCTTCGACTATTTCCGATATGTACAGCTTTGCAGCTTTCCAACCATGCCGATCATACACCAGGCATTAGTAGCGCCACTCACCACCTTCGAAAAAGAATGCAAAACCTGGAAGCAGCATGGGAAGCAGATCTAGGCCCCCCCAGACAAAGCATCCGACTGGTCAGAGATCTGGGAAGCCATCTCTCACAATCTACGTCACACATAAGGAGCAAGGATACAAAATGTTATTCCGGTGGTACCTGACTGGCGATCATGCACCGTTCCTCATCCAACCTATGTTGGAAAATGTGCAGCGAGGTGGGCACATTTTATCACTGCTCAAAACTGATGCCCACATGGTAAGCCATCACATCCCTCCCGTCCAGAATTCTCGGAAAACTATGCCCCATGGATCCATGGGCCTTACTGCTCTCCAGACCTGTAGAACCCTTCTAGCGCGCCGAAAACAAACTCCTAGCCAGAGTGTCTCTTGCCACACGTAGGACAATAGGAGAGGTGTGGTCAGCGACAGCCTACCTACATAGACCGTCATCGCCAAAAGAATACAAGACTCGGGGGGCGGAGCCTGACACAGACCGGAGCGGTCGCACATTGCCGGAGCTCCGGTACAATCCACTGAAATCTGCAGAAATCGGGGAAAACCCGCATCACATACAGACTCCCAACCGAGTACTGACCTCGGAGACACACAGACACGCTGATGCCGTTCCTCCTGACACCCGGCTCCAAAAATAAACGCCGCGGCAGCAAGGCCTACAGATCGGGAGGGCAACCTCAGGCCCTTTCGGGAACGCACTGGCCCTGGAACGTCCCAGACTTTGAGGACTGGTACCCCGATACACTGAGCGCAGGTGAGATGGGCCGCAAGACGCAAAAAACGCCCCAAAATACCGCAAAGCCCCAGCGCGATATAGGCCAAATGCTACAGGCCTCAAACGCCATGAAGGCCCAAACTCCTCGAGACACATCCCCACAACCTTCAGAGGAAGGAGACACACAGGACAATCCACACCCCAGCCCCCAACACCCGACACCCACAGGGACACCGGACACTAGCGCACCGGCCTCCAAAAATGACATACAGGCAATGCTAACAGGCCTACAGCAGAATCTCAGACAAATGTGGGAAGCAGATCTAGCCATACTCAAGCTAGACGTACACACGGTGTCAACGCGCACGCAAGCAATCGAAGAAGAGGTCAAGGGACTGAGGGAGAATTACCTAGCTCTAGGGGAGAAAGTGCGCAACTTGCACGCCTCACAACTGACAATGGCTAGGCAAGTTAATCTCTTGGATGACAGAGGGCGCCGCAAAAATATTAAAATTCGAGGGGTGTCGGAATCAATGCCACTGGACGAATTACCGCATTTCGCTAGACGCCTTGTGGCCACACTTTTACCAGCCAAACAGGCAAAAGCATTCCAATTCGACGGGATCTATCGTATAGCTAAATCCCCACAAGCACCCACCTCAGCTCCACGAGATGTAATCTTAAGATGCCGCTCAATGGCGGACAAATTGGGGCTAATGGCAGCAATACAAGGGCTGACCCCACTCGACTTCGAAACATGCAAAATCTCCTTCTTTCAGGACCTGAGCAGAGCCACACTACAATGGCGCAAGAGCATGCACCCAATCACCAAGCAACTCCAAACGGCTGGGATAACCTATAGGTGGGCGACCCCAGGAACTCTCTGGATCACTAAAGGCGACAAGCACTTCAAGGCCACCGAACCCACAGAAGGCCCAGCACTGATGACTGCCCTGGGACTACCGAACCCCACAGAAAACTTGGGGACACCACTAGACCCTCAGCCTGGAACTTCCGAAGCTGAAACAGCCGTGACTCCTGGAAGAGGCAGAGATGCCAAACCCAAGACCTGAGGGACATACTTAAGCCGACAGCCGACTAGGCTTCAGTTCGCACATTCAGTTCAAATGTTCTGTGTAGCTAACCCTGACTCTTAAACTATATATAGTTCTCTGTTTTTTCTCGTTCTGACAATTATTGCAGCACGACCGAGGCTCACTAGATCCAACCATTTATGCTCCGACGACACCTCCCCCCCCCCCCTCTCCCTGGGGTTATAGGGAACCGATATCGAGGGCGATATAATAAACCGGACTGGCATCAGGCACATCCACTAGGTTGATAACCATAGCCTGGAACCACACGGGTCCGACCTGATCCTGCCATATTACAGCGACCTATAATCGTCTGGACACACTAGCCATAGCTATGAACTGTTTTAGCGACTACACGCAGCCACCACTAGACTGAAGGGACACCCTACGACTCATAAACCCACATCCTCGGGACAAAGGGCGAGACGTTAGACACAATACCCAGATTTAGTCATTCCCACCCTGTTCCCGCAGCTCACGACCCTACAATACAAGGGGCGATATTGACAGATAGGTACCCTCTATCATCACGATTACCCGACTTACATCACTCGTTATAACATTGAGACCAATTGTATCTATAAAATGTTTGTGAAACGATCCTAGACATTTATTTACATGATATTCACTGTTTTGATGTGTAAAGACTATTGTGGCCTTACACATATGTTTGCCATTTTCACGGACGAAAAATAAAGATTAAAAAAAAAAAAAAAAGAATACAAGACTCAATAGATTTGGAGACCTTCCACAAAATCTGGGACCCGTTGCTAACAGGCGACACTTCCCTACCTTAGCAATAAACCCACTAGCATCTCAAGGCCAACAACCCTGAAATATCTACTTTATGCAAGGCCCCAAATACCACCCACTCCAACCCGCAATACAACGCAAATCCCCTACCCTAGCCCCTCACTCCCACTCCAACACCATCCCGGGATCATGGAAAATAAAGGACAGCCACGCTCCACGTTGACGCCGACAACTTCTCCTCTACCATTCCTACTAAAAATATTCATACTTCTACTCTCATAACCTGTAAAGACCCACTGAGATCCTCAATGCATGTTCTTACCCCTACTACACCTTTCTATCATACTCCCGGGCAAGACACACAGACTTTAAGGGCTAAAGACCTAGGGCCAAACCAAAGACCACCCAGACAGGACAAGGCATTGGCAACCAAATCCCCCAACCCAATAGCGAATCAACTGCGATCTAGACTCACGAACCCACCCACCCTTAGGTGGACCATGACAACTAGGGACCACATACTCATGACTGAAACCATAAGAAACCCTCAAGGAGGGGCAACCCGAGACAAGACAGAGGTCAAACCCACTCAACAGATCGCAAAACACTCTTGCCAACATGTCTTGTGAAATGTGCTTACCATAAATATGTGCAGGACACAAACCCTGTAACGCTATCTTGATCAAGTCTTGATCCTCTCATAGTCCGAAGCCAGTACATGAGCGTGCCCGCACTCAGAGCTTGTACTATACTGTACTGTAACAAACCTTTTGCTTCTCTCTGTTTCTCATAAGTGTATGTACTGACCTTTAATTCATAACAACATAAAATAAAGAATTTTGGAGAGGAAAAAAAGTACAATTAAGCATAGATGAGGCCTCCTGTCATGTGTTGAAATTGTGGTTGCTTCAGGCTTAGTGCACCTTTTGTCTTGTATTTAAAAGTACACTATAGGCACCAAGAGAACATTAGCTTAATGAAGCATTTTTGTATAGATCTTGCCCCTGCAGTCTCACTGACAAATTCTTTGGTTTTAAGGAGTTAAACCACTTTGTTTATACAGCCCTAGTCACACCTCCCTGCATATGACTTGCACAGCTTTCCTAAACACTTCCTGTAAAGCGAGATTGAATGTTTAAACATCCTTAAACAGTCTTTTTAATTTAGAATTTCTTATATCCTGCTCTAAGAGCCTCTTAGACAGGCTCCCATTGATGTCAAAATTATCTTCTGTCAATAAAAACAACTTGTACCTTGATAAGTAATTATATGAAACATACTGATGAAGGCAGTTCATGAACAAAAAACTTGAACAGTTTGAATCCCATTAAAGAGAGGATTTAACAGTTTACTTTATAAATGATTATTATTTATTTATTTTTAAACACAATAAAAGGACTTTGATGTCACATGGCACAACAGGTAAAGCTTCTCTCCTCCACCTGGGATCAAAAAGAGATCGTGATACAGGCTGTCATGCTCAGATATCTGCCTGGCCGATCTAGATAGCTCTTTGTTGTCATGGTTGATATGCACAAAGAAGGGAACTGTAACAAATAATATGGTTGTACATTGTGTGCTGAGTGTTTAAAAATCTGGTTCCTGTAAAATAAAGTTAGTTGCTGTTTGCATCAAGAAGAAGCTTGTTTGTCTCTTCCTTGAGGTCTCACAGATATGTTGCCTCTATAAAGTTGTAACTTATGGAGTATTGCCAGAGGACTAGATTTAGTGGAGAAGGTTAGGTAAAAGAAACCCATGGACAATAACATGCCTGAACTGCTACACCAGAGGCGCCAGTGCCGTATCATCACAATAGAATGTATATAAAATTATGAATGATGTTGAAATGTCTAGGATCTCCTGTAGCTTTGCATGGAGGAATTATTAAACCTGCATACGTGTTAATGTGCAGGCTTACTCATTTTGTCACTTCAGCTGCACTCTTGCAATACACCCTTTAAAGAGTTTTACGAATAACAAGATTATGCCTTTGCGTCTTTTCTACACAATGCGGCTATTATTTGAAATTTTTACGTTGGAGGCCATTTAGCCTAACATTAAAGGACCACTATAGTGCCAGGAAAACATATTTGTTTTCCTGGCACTATAGGGTCTCTAGGTCCCCCCACCCTTAGGGTCCCCCTCCGGCCAGGCTCTAGGGTGAGGAAGGGGTTAAACACATACCTTTTCTCCACCGCCGGGCTCCCTCGGCACTGGGGACTCTCCTCCTCCTTTGGTCGTCATCGGCTGAATGCGCATGCGCAGCAAGAGCCACGCGCGCATTCAGCCAGTCCATTGGAAGGTATTCTCAATGCTTTCCTATGGCCACTGGCGTCTTCTCACTGAAAATCACAGTGAGAAGCGCTTCTAGCGGCTGTCAATGAGACAGCCACTAAAGGCTGGATTAACCCATATTTAAACATAGCAGTTTCTCTGAAACAGCTATGTTTACAGCAGGCAGGGTTAATCCTAGATGGACCTGGTTCACAGACTACTACCAGCTGAAGTGGTCTGGGTGCCTATAGTGGTCCTTTAAGTGGGGAAATGGTAGGCATTGGCATCATAAGCATTGTAGTTCAACATTCTCTGGGGATCTAACATTTGTCCAGTCCCCAGAGTTAAACATTTAGTCTGCTAGATTAAATATTTTGATTGGTCATTGCCCTGGCGCTGACTGCTTTGTTCCACTTTGCCAAAATTGCTCATGCACTTCTCAGTCCTCAAGCTGAAAAGTCTCAACGAGAGTATATTATTTTGCACAGTGTCAGATCTAGTTATACACGTACATAATTCAATTATTCACCTATCCCTGCTTGATTTATATTTGCATAATCTAAACAGCATTTTTAATTTTAGGTTATTTGCATATTGTTTGAATGTCTTAAAACCCATTCTGCTTATGAGTTGCGAGTCCGGGCAATGGGAAGTCTGTAATATGTTCAGACACTATATAAATTGTGGGTAATGAGCTTGTCTCCCAAACTGATTTGCTGTGTATAGACATGCCACACATTGTGATTTCTATCTACTGAAGACAACAAACTGTTATGCAAACATTTTTCTTAAGACGTCTTGCAAGAGCAAAGCAACCAAAGAAAATGTTCTTGCCTGGGAACAGTTATTTTTGGATGACTATAGATCTTTGATGTGATATATTTTTATTCCATTGCTACTGGCAGGTCATTATTCACCAGATCTCTCTATCTATTTAAAGCTTGAGTAGATGAAATGCAGCAGGGGAAAAAAATGAACATTTAGTCATTTCCGCTTCCACAAAGCCTTCAGCAGACTTGTTCTCTGTTTTGCTTCATTTAAGGCTTTTAATATTTAATTTCTTTATTTGTATTTTTTGTTTATATCATTTAAGTCTATTTTTATTATGCCATAATTTTTTTTTTTTATTTCAACTCAGAACTTGGCATAGTTTTTTATTTTATTTATTTTTTTATTTTTTGCTATGTATCGGTCACCAGTTACATGCTATGAGACTGCAACTCTTAAAGGCATTTAAGGCAAGGATTTTTTTTTTTTTTTAAATCTCAATTTTGTTTTGCACCCTAACCACTATAGTGTGTTGTAGTGCTTGTAGTGCTTATAGTGGCCTGTTGCCCTCTCAATGTAAGTAGTGAAACTATTGCTAATGGCTTGACAACTTACCTGGGGTCCTGACTGGCACCAATCACCTCCTCCATTGAGATCCAGAAGGATACTGCTCGGAACTAGTCTGACGATAAAGTCAGGGCTTAGCTAAAGCGAGCTAAAGAAAGCTCTGAGCAGAAGCTTCCTGCTCTCAGTGGAGGAGTATGTGATGCTTGGCAGATCACGTTAGTTGGTTCTTGGAGTGTTCCTCTCACCTCCATTTTAAAATACTTCTTCCTTTTTGCGTGTTACTGTAGCTGGCATGTGACGTCATAGCCCAGTTTGTTTCTCCAATAACGCTTTACCAGACGCCTTTGCCTAATTTTGGGTTCCAGTGCAGCAGTTCGCAGAACTAATGAGCTATACAATATATTATTAGAAGGAATTGGTCAATTGATGTCTGAAGTGCCCCTTTAAAACAACCAATTGCTTATTCGGGTATAAACAGACCTATTTCTTTCTTACTAACAAAAACATAGTTTAATTTGAAATTTAAAAACAAGAAAATCAGGCTCAGTAAAATGTGCATGGTTTATATTGTACAGTTGTTAACCAGTCTTGGGGAAAAAAACATGCTCTAAAACCAGCAGTCAGTGCTTGAATAAGAGACAATATTTCCCAGAATGCATTTCCTGTGCAATCTCGCAGTATTCTGTGCATCTGAAATTATGATACTTAGGGACAATTTTATTTTTTATCATCTGAGCATTGTTAGTACTGTGAAGTTCAAGTCACTAAATTCACTACAGATGTTTATCGTGAAGCACCACTTATTGCTTTGGTATCTGCGTGTCAAAGTCGAGCCCTTATCTTTTATTTCAGCTTCCTGCTGTGTGCCTGCAACGTAGCAAAGCTTCATCAAATGAGAAATTCCTTTCTAATAATTGACAATTTTGTATGTAGTTTAAAATGGGGATGGGATTCTAATGGGCTGCAATAATCAATTTAATGACTATTCCCCTTAGAACCAGTCATATAATTTCCTAAGCTGTCTACATTTCCTTAACCCATTAGTTGATACAGTGACAATTCCCCTTTCTTTGATATCTTTCTTGCGTCTGTTTGCTTTTCTGTTGCAGTAATTTAATGCGATATTGAGGCAAAACACAAATCAACATTTTTTTTAAAGGAAAATAATTATGTTTAATCCATATGATCACTGAACAATTTAATCCTTTAACAAGAGAAAAAACTATCTGAGTTAGTTAAATAGTTTATAAAATACACAATTAGTCAGTATTTTACATATCCTAGTAGCAGATACCACCCTTATCACAAGTTATACTTTGATTAGCTTAAGGTTTTTAACCAATAATATTGAATTTAAATCCTGGTAACGACTAAACATGCAGATGAACGCAAAAAATTACAGCCTCATTGTTTACAATAAGATGCACATTTTTCTTTTATTTTGAATTTCCTCAAAGCCCAAACATTTTACACACGTAAATTTTTTGTAAAAAAATTGTATAATATAAAATTACAAAAAGCTCACTAGTATTGCACCAAATATATACCCTTTTCAAAACCCAAAATTAGAGGTTTAATTCTCCGGTTGGGTGAGCTGAGTGAGGTTATTTAATATTATTTTATTTATCCCTGTATTTAATACAAATATATATTTGTGAAGCGTCTTGCAGCTAAGTGAACCAATTTAAAGGAACACTATAGGGTCACTAAAGGTAGGAAAACGTACCTTATTTCCAGCGTGGCACTGGCCCCACGTCAGTCTGCCTCCTTGCTGACATCATCAGGATTTAATTATTTTGGCCAATTCAATGCTTTCCCGTAGGAAAAACATTGGGTTGGCTAAAATCTGCAAGGAGACAGGATGGGGCCATGGCCAAAATCCAGCTGAACCAATCAGCACTCCCTCATAGACATCCATTGAATCAATCAATTCCTAGAGCATGTAGAGCATGTAGACGCTGAATGGCAGTACTGCACACTGTGCAACACTGTACCAGGTTGCACCCCTAGTGGTCATCTGAGAAGTGGCCCCTGGAGTTGTCCCTAGGGGGCAATGCAAACACTGCCGTTTCTCTGAAAATCAGCAACCATAGAGAAACAGAGAAATTAAACAATCATTTGTTATGCATGAAATGTATCTGTTCTGAAAATTGGTGCAGGAAAATCGAGTAGTCACCTATTCAATGTCTGTTAGTTCCAGCGGTTTTAACGGTGTCTGCCAAACTTCAGTACTTTTAGACCACTTTTCTAAACAAGATATGTTTTATACATAACTCACATTGATTCTGTTTCTCCACTTAGCCTTCTCTGATCTCGACTATGATGTAATTTACTCCTCGATTAATATACATTGAAAAGAAAACGGTTCAACACTTGGGAGAACAAAATGTATATGTGATGTTCTGGGTTTTATTTAATTCTGTAAACTCCAGCAAAGTGACACTCTCCCTTTAATTTATTCATTCAGTCTTTCATAACTATATTGGGGTAAACGGATGGCATTTTTGAGCTGCATCCCCTATCTGAATCACTGCAAAATAAAAAATAATACCTAACTTAAAATACTGTATGCCTTTTTGTGGGTATGAGGCCCACAGACAGGAGAGGATACTTTATGACAATGCCGACATTTGTCGCCCCAGGGGCGCTCGGGTATTTATAGAGGATGGTATTGAGCCTTTTATCATATATGCACTGAAGGCATATGGTCTCAAACCAAGTGATTAATGACTGGATTATTTGAGTTATCTCTCGGTAGTTGCAGTATCTTTGAAATATAGAAATTGACACCTTTTGTATCCAGGAACAGACTCTCAATTTTTTTCCTTCCAGCTTAAAGGGACACTATAGTCACCTGAACAACTTTAGCTTAATGAAGCAGTTTTGGTGTATAGAACATACCCCTGCAGCCTTACTGCTCAATCCTCTGCCATTTAGGAGTTAAATCCCTTTGTTTATGAACCCTAGTCACACCTCCCTGCATGTGACTTGCACAGCCTTCCATAAACACTTCCTGTAAAGAAAGCCCTATTTAGGCTTCCTTTATTGCAAGTTCTGTTTAATTAAGATGTTCTTATCCCCCTGCTATGTTAATAGCTTGCTAGACCCTGCAAGAGCCTCCTGTATGTGATTAAAGTTCAATTTAGAGATTGAGATACAATTATTTAAGGTAAATTACATCTGTTTGAAAATAAAACCAGTTGTTGTTTTTTTTTCATGCAGGCTGTGTCAATCATAGCCAGGGGAGGTGTGGCTAGGGCTGCATAAACAGAAACAAAGTGATTTAACTCCTAAATGACAGTGAATTGAGCAGTGAAATTGCAGGGGAATGATCTATACACTAAAACTGCTTTATTTAGCAAAAGTAATTTAGGTGACTATAGTGTTCCTTAAATAAAGCCATTTTGGTGCATAGATAATGCCCCTATAGTGTCACTGTTCAATTCTCTGCCATTTATGGGCTAAATTACTTTGCTTATATAGCCCTAGCCACACCTGCCCTGACTGTGAGCCACACAGTCTCCATGAAATCATTTACACAATGTGTTTACTTTAGAAGTTCTTATCTCTTGCTCTTTAAAATGAACTTTAATCCCACACATAAAGCTGTTGCATGCTCTAATAGCCAACTAATAAAGTAGATGTTTTTCTACTTACAGTGGGACATCATCATCAGCCACTCCTGGTACCATAACAACTACAGCGCAATTGTAGTGGCCACAGTATAAATTTAGAAAGATTTGAAGGATGCAAAACATAAAGGAACACTTTTTTTTTTTTTTTTTGCTTCTTACTTGGTGTTCTCTGGGCACTGCTCCCTGTCTCCACTACTAATGCCAAAGACCTGGAAAATCCTGCTTAGGGCAATGCATGGCTTAAAGGTCAACTGTCATCAAATTTTTACTTCTAATTTTTTTTTTTTAAGTTTCTTTATTCACGATGTAGTTATTCTTTTTTTTTATTTTTTTTTAAATGTCACTTTATCTGGAGCCATGTTCGGTAAGTCTCTTCTGTTATCTGACCAACTGTTGCCCAGCATTTCTGCTGCATGAAACACTACAGTCTGACCCAACATGGCTTTTCAGCAAGATAAAGAATGGAATTGTTTTTCAAATAAACTAATATATGTCATTTAAAAAAAATAAAAAAATCCAAAGCTGTAACAAAACTTTAAAAGAAATAAGTGAAATTTTTTTGTCAAAAGTGGTAGGAACGTCCGGCTCTCCAGCATTAGTAATAGAAACTGGGAGTGGCGCCCGATAGACACCAGTTTAGAACAAAAATAGCTGTAGCAGTTAAGGTGAATGGAGTGTTCCTTTGCACAGGCTAAGTTATAAAGACACCATGGATAAACCTGCACATATTGTTAAGTCCTCTGTGTGAGATTCTTACTGTTTTAATGTGTATTGCATAATTTTTTTAAAATGTATTCATTCGGTTTAATTAAAGGACACAGGACACTATATGTGGGTGTACGGATGCCATTGGGACGTCAGAGCCACAGACATCATCGAACCCATGGACAAAAGCACAGAAAGAGGGATAGGATAAAGGGAGTTATCCAAGAAGAAGGTCATGATGAATCATCTGCTCATGGCAAGTATCCACCATGTAATATTTTATTTTTCATCAGTTTATCTAGATACCAGCATACATTCCAGTTTAAAATGAAATGACTTTCCTGAAACTAAATACAGTTCCATTCATAATATGTGTTGTATTTCTTCTTTACAAAGCTGCTGGAATTATTTGTTGTATACCCTATGATTTGATAATTGCTCAACAATTTTTTTATAAGAATAACATAGATTGTCTCTATAAAAACAGGTTTGTAATTTATTTAAAGAAAGACTATAGCTTTCAGAATGCAAACCTATTTCTAAAGCTATAGTGTTTAGCTAATTATTTAGGTATCAAGTTCCAGCTTGTGCATAAAAAAAAAAAAAATAAATCACCCATTGGCCTGGATGATCTCAGCCAGGTCAATGCTTACCATAATAAAGTATTGAGAGGCTACTGCTCATACACAGTAAATAGCCTTGCTGCTCCAATCAGTATCTCATCATAGGGATGCATTGATTTATTGCATCTCTAGGGGGAGTGCTCAGAGATTGCAGGACATAATACAAGAAGTCCCTCTTGTGGCTGTCTGAGTGACTGCCACTAGAGGTGGATTTAGACAGCAGTGTATACACTGTCCTTTCTGTGATTAGTGTCCTTCTAAGGTTGATAGTACATTAAAAATATATTATTTAGGCATTTTAAAGAACTTGCATAAAGTAGTTAGTGAGCAGTGGGGTTGCTTATAGAATATACAGCAGGATATCCAGAAGTAAACCACCAAAAGAAGAATATTTTTGGCCTTTGTTAAGAAAATAGCAGCGTGTTAAGATTTGCAGTATTTTAATGCTTGATTTAGTAATGTTACAAAACTCTTTTGATAGGAATTTTTTTACATGAGTGGAAAGTTTAATTTTCTAGCTAGAGTAAGATCTGGTATATTTAAATTTGATACGGAGACTTAAAGGAGCACTATAGTGCCAGGAAAACAAACTTGTTTTCATGGCACTGTAGGGTTATTAGGTCCCACCCTCAGGGCCCCCTCCCGCTGGGCTGAAGGGGTTAAACCCCCTTCAGCCACTTACCTTAATCCTGCATCAGGCTCCCTCGATGCAGGTGACCTCTCCTCCCATGCCGACGTCCGCTCCGAATGCGTGGCAAGAGCCGCGCCGCACATTCAAACCGCTCAGAGTTTTCCTATGGACGTCTAGCATGTCCTCAATGCGATTTTCGCATTGAGGATTGCGGAAGCGCCTCTAGTGGCTGTCTGGGAGACAGCCACTAGAGGCTGGATTAACCCTCAATGTAAACTTAGCAGTTTCTCTGAAACTGCTAAGTTTACAGCTGCAGGGTTAAAACTAGGGGGACCTGGCACCCAGACCACTTCACTGAAGTGGCTTGGGTGCCTATAGTGGTCCTTTAAAGCAGTGCTAGGCAACCTTTGTCACTCCAGATGTTGTGGGTTACATCTCCCATAATGCTCTTACAGCCATATTGCTGGCATAGTAACAGAGGAGATGTAGTCTACAAAATCTGAAGTGCCGAAGTTTGCCTTCCCCTGCCTTAAGGAACAGTTAAAGACAAAATACAAAAATTGCAATTTTATTTTATATTTTTCTACATTCTCAAACTTCTGAGATGTTGCTGCAACATTTTGATCCTACATATAGCCATCAAGCCATAATCCACACAATTTCTTATGAGGGGAATTATTTTAACCCCTTAACGGCGTTCTATGCCGTCCCACATTAAGTGGGCTTTAGAGCCGTTGCGGCGGCATAGAACGCCTTAACGGCTTTAAACCCTGGAGCGCCCGGGATACTTACTGTAACGGACCTTTTTGCCCAAAAGAGGTTAAAAACTGTTTAGGCGATATTCCCCTTTTTCAGCTGCACCGACAGCAACTGCACGCACCAATCTCCTGAACTGCAAACCCACGAATTCACCAACTCCCGAACTGCATACCAAGGGAATACTCTAAACTCCCGAACTGGAGACACACGAATAGCTGCTAGCAGATGAACAGGAAAAGCCCCCAAGCGGCTTACACTCCTGGCAATCAGTCTCTAACAGCATACAGTAAATCCTCCCCCAATAATGAGACGACACTTCACTTTGAGGGTTAAGCAGGAACTCTCTGTAATGGCCACACACTGGCTTTTATGCAAGTCCTCATGCAAGGGGACATCCCACAGGGTGGGACACAGTACAACCAATCGTTTACAGGAGAACCATAAAACACACCCACATTTACATCACAATCCCTCCTCTCTGTCCAGGAGATAATTGTGAAGTAATCCAATTATCTCCCAGGACAGAGGCAAGACTCCATTAACCACATGGCAGTAACAATACAATAAAAGACATAAATTTACATACAGTTACATTTATTCCATAAAACATAGACATTCTACATATCCCCAGATAGCTTAGATCTGAGTGCACATTACTACCGAATGGCGCTCAGATCACATAGATACAGTTCAATCACCATGAAGCCAAAGTCTTTCATACAGTCTTTCAGTATACGGCTGGGCTCCATGGCATAGCTATCTGGGGTAGCATAGCTTTAACAGTCCGCAGAAAGGCACAAATAAACCTTTCTGCCGGTAAAATAAAAGTTTAAAATGCAGGACCATAGTCTAAAGGGAGCAGGCGAGCAACCAGGCTTCTCCAGTGTACAGTGGAGAGGTTGGTTTCGCCACACTTCTCCCCTTTACCAATCAGACTAACAAGGTATGTGACCTCATGCCGGTCAGTGCCCTTGTTAGTCCAGCTGCCCACCCACAAAACACAATCAGTAATACAGCCCACCCACAAGAACTGGTTACTACACCTGGGTATAGGAGAACGTTGTCCATGTCCAGGGACCTCACCATGGCTGTGCGGGTGACTGGTAAGCGGACTGGGTGGGTTGTTGAGTGGGCAGAGACCAGCGGTACTCTGTCCTGATGCCAGCACTACCACGGAAGTAGTCTGGTTGGAGCCTGGTTGCTGGAGGGGGAGACCGACTGTCTCCCCTTTGGCTAAACAGCCCTGTCGCTGGTGGCCAGAACCGACCATCCCTACCCCCTGTACTGTAAGTGCAGAGACCACGGTCCCATCTGCACGGTTGTGGGGCTTCTCATCTCCCCTTGGTGGATTAGGCCGCCGCTGGGAAGTATTCTCCCCTCCTGGTAGAATACTCTGCCGCTGGGGAGCCGGACCGGCTGTCCGTACTCCCTGTAGCTTGGGCGCAGAGACCACGGTCCCATCTGCGCTGGTGGGGAGCTTAATGTCTCTCCTTGGTGGGCTACGTTGCCGCTGTCGAGAGGGGGTAGCAAGTTCATCTCCCTTACCCACTTTTTGTCACTGGGGAGAGGGAATGACAAGCTCCTCTCCCATACATACTTTCAGCCGCTGGGGAGAGGGGGTAACAAGCTCCTCTCCCTGACACTCTCTCTGCTGTTGGAGGGGGAGACCAACTGTCTCCCCTTTTAATATATTGTCCTGCTGCTGGGGCACGAGACCGACTGTCTCCGCTTCCTGCAGGACACACTGCCGCTGGGGAGGAAGGCCGGCACCTTCAGCTCCCTGGGACACACACTGCTGCTGGGGAGGAAGGACATCACCTTCATCTCCCTGTAACTCACTTTGCTGCTGGGGAGGAAGAACGACACCTTCATCTCCCTGTAACTCACTGAACTGCTGGGGAGGGGGACCAACTGTCTCCTCTCCTAAGGACACACACTGCCGCTGGGGAGGAAAGACGACACCTTCAGCTCCCTGGGACACACACTGCCGCTGGGGACTCTCCCAACCTGCCAACTTATGTGCCCGCCCTGCTCTGACCTGCAGGTACTCTTCTACATGTCTCCTCACAAGCTGCACGCATCTCTCCGGGGGGTTGGGTCCAAAGAAAGCCATCCGCGTGGTAAATTCTCTGTCATACTGCTCCTGAGTGTAGCTGGGTGCCATGCTTGCCCTGCTGCCCTCCATTTGTAAGTCCAGGGGATGGTGTTACCTTGTAGCTGTCCTTCTGGGCTGTGGGAATGATCCCGTCGCTTGCCACCAATTGTAACGGACCGTTTTGCCCAAAAGAGGTTAAAACAGTTTAGGCGATATTCCCCTTTTTCAGCTGCACTGACAGCTACTGCACGCACCAATCTCCTGAACTGCAAACCCACGAATTCACCAACTCCCGAACTGCAACAAAGGGAATACTCGAAACTCCCGAACTGCATACCAAGGGAATACTCGAAACTCCCGAACTGGAGACACACGAATAGCTGCTAGCAGACGAACAGGAAAAGCCCCCAAGCGGCTTACACTCCTGGCAATCAGTCTCTAACAGCATACAGTAAATCCTCCCCCAATAATGAGACGACACTTCACTTTGAGGGTTAAGCAGGAACTCTCTGTAATGGCCACACACTGGCTTTTATGCAAGTCCCCATGCAAGGGGACATCCCACAGGGTGGGACACAGTACAACCAATCGTTTACAGGAGAACCATAAAACACACCCACATTTACATCACAATCCCTCCTCTCTGTCCAGGAGATAATTGTGAAGTAATCCAATTATCTCCCAGGACAGAGGCAAGACTCCATTAACCACATGGCAGTAACAATACAATAAAAGACATAAAATTACATACAGTTACATTTATTCCATAAAACATAGACATTCTACATATCCCCAGATAGCTTAGATCTGAGTGCACATTACTACCGAATGGCGCTCAGATCACATAGATACAGTTCAATCACCATGGAGCCAAAGTCTTTCATACAGTCTTTCAGTATACGGCTGGGCTCCATGGCATAGCTATCTGGGGTAGCATGGATTTAACAGTCTGCAGAAAGGCACGAATAAACCTTTCTGCCGGTAAAATAAAAGTTTAAAATGCAGGACCATAGTCTAAAGGGAGCAGGCGAGCAACCAGGCTTCTCCAGTGTACAGTGGAGAGGTTGGTTTCGCCACACTTACCTACCCGGCGCGCTGCCTCGGGAGGACTGCCTCACAGACCAGGCAGTCCTACCACGGCAAAAGAAGCCCCCGGGGCCATGTGATCGCTCTCAGAGAGCGATCACATGGCCCCCTATAGCTGGCTGTGGATCTGCCAGCTGGTGGAAAAGTAAAAAAATTATTATTAAACTTGTTATAAATTAAATATATTTATAAATATATAATATATATTGTCTCTGCTATTTAGATTAGGAAATGCAGGCACCAAACAACAGTTTACGATCTTCTGGTCCTTTTGAAGCGTGTTACATGGCTGTATTTAATCTTTTATCAAATGGTTACGTTTTGTTTTTTTTAATCTTTAGCAAAGGGGTTTTGAAAATTCCCACAGATTTTCAAACTAGCAGCCTTCCACCACTGATGAATAATCAGATCTTAAAACTGCAGTTTCTCTAATGGAATATGTTAATTTGTTTGAAATAATGTTTTAAGCCCATTGATGCAAATGCATTTGTTTTATGGCCTGATCACTATACATATCCATTTCAAAGTAGCTTGATTTGTAATTTGTTTCCCTGTTGGTTGTTTGTTTCTTTTGTGTTTAGATACTCCTTCTCAGCGAGTACAGTTCATCCTTGGAACAGAGGAGGATGAAGAGCATGTGCCTCATGAACTCTTTACGGAGCTGGATGAGATCTGTGTTAAAGAGGGTGAGGATGCAGAGTGGAAAGAGACAGCAAGGTATTTGAAGCATTTTTTTCTGTTTTCATTTGAATGTATGATTTATATTTTTTTTTATATGTCTAAAGGTACACTATAATGTTAGGAATACAAAGCTGTATTCCTAACACTATAGTACGTGTGTGTCCCTCAGCAATCAAAGGGTTAAATATCCTTTTAAAACAGTTACCTCATTCCAGCGCTGATGTTCTTTGGCGCTGGTTTTGTCTCCATCTCATCTGATGTCAGTGTGAGTGGTTTATAAATGTAACCAGAAGCTCAAGGTAACATCATATTCTGCAGTACATTCTTCCCATATGTATTTTTTTATGCTACATGATATATTTTTTAGTTTAAGTGTTAAGATAGTGTAGGGCTTAATGTTTAGAGATAGTGTAGTATGGGGGTTAATTTTTATTGACAATCTAGCAGAGGGTTTCATGTTTTGAGATAGTGTAGGGGTCTTCAGGGAATGCGTAAGGATGCAAAGCATATTTTAATGTGTTTGTACAATGTAGTAAAAAAAAAATGCAATTATTACAAATCAGAAAACTAGAACAATCGGAACAGCCCTGGTTCCAGTGTTTGGTTGAGATCCATCCAATAATCATTATTTCAAAAGACTATTCATAAGCAATATTGCATTTTTTTCCCCACAAATGTATTTTGTAACTGGTTCTTTCAAATATTTTGCTCACAAAAGTGTGATATTTTAAATATGAGGATTTTTTGTTTTTTAAACTTGGACAACTATCTACATGGACTTTTTTAACACAAACAAGACATTGTTTAGTGGAATTGAGCCATCTTTGGGCAAGTTTATTTTATTTAACTTTTTTAAATTCTTTATTTTTTGTTTTTGTCTTTTTTGCATGTTGTGCTATTTTGGGACATTCTGGATATTTCCTTATATAAAGTGTATTATGTACAATTATGTTATGCTAGAATTGTCTTTTGTTCAGCCATTAAACCTTGGCATAATAATAGGGGAATATTTCCCTTTTGTTTAAGTTTTTTTTGTTTTTTAAATGTAATTGATGTCAAAAATATTTACCATTATTAAAATACCTTTCAATGTTTGGCTGTTACAAGTATAGAGCATTATATATACTCAATACAATTATATATCACACATATATATATATATATTCTACATTTCTATTATTTGGCTGTTAAGCACCGGGCTCTAACTCCCTATCCTGGAGTGCAAGAAATTGGAACTTTATAAATATATAATGTACTAAATATTGGATATTTTACAAATTGTGTAAAATAAATAAAATATTCAAAATAGTGTTATAGGTGCTCTGGTGCTGTCCAGGAGATAACTGCATACTTTTTCTTAGTCATTCTGTGAGATACTGAATCCATCTCACACAGGAGGCTGCTGGTCGGGTAAGTAGTGCTTTATGCCAGCACTAGCAGGCAGTAAACAGCTTCACAGCTCTAAGCAGGGAGATAAAGAGCATCTGCTCTCTTCCCTGAAAGTGGTAAGGTAAATACCACTACTGACCCTGAACATGAAAAACAATTATCTCTCTTATCAGAGAGTGTCAAAAGAAGCTGTGTAATTGATTGCCAGAGCTGATGTAGATATGGCTGCAGTAAAAGAGTAATTTAACAGCAGAGAATTATGTGTTACGATTGCAGAGGTATGATCTGTGCAACAAAACCACTTTGTTAAGCTGAAGGGATTTTGGTGCTTGGATTGTATCTTTTTATGTTTACAGTTTTGTGTTAGTGTAGTGTAAGTATTAAGGGGTTTCATTTATTTTAACAGTGTAATCAGAGTAGTGGGATTTACAATCCCAGGCAGCAGCTATTTGAGCTGCCATCATTAAAGGGACACTCTAAGCACCAAACCCACTGCATTTTAATATATGGGCTTTGGTCCAAAGATGCTTTTTTTTTTTTTTGCCATCAATGAAGGGGAATGTTTACCTGTCCGCCACTAGTGTTTTCTGGCAAAAGTAAACAGCCACCAGACATGCTTCCCCTTTGCACACTTCAGTTTGAGAAGAACTTTGCTTTTATCTTTATCCTGTACAGCATGATGATGTTCAACCCAGTTAATGTGTCTCATAGAGAAAGGCAAGATTGGTGGATTACAGCAACCGCTGCACATGCACTTTGTGAGTTCATATTGATGAGCTCACCAGAGGAGGATTGGGGATCAGTTACTGCGAGGATTATGTCCTAGAGCTTAAATTAATATTTGCGTTATATATATGTTTTTTTTCCAGGTGGCTAAAGTTTGAGGAAGATGTTGAAGATGGAGGAGACCGCTGGAGTAAACCGTATGTAGCTACACTATCGTTGCACAGCCTCTTTGAATTAAGAAGTTGCATCATCAACGGAACAGTGCAGCTCGATATGCGTGCGAACACCATAGAGGAAATAGCAGGTGCATATCATTTGCAGTTTCTTATTAAAAAAATAATTATCTGAAAAGATTCCACTTTGACAGCTGCTTTCGTGTTTTTTACTCAGCAGGAAAAGGTTTGTAACAAAACAGTTGCATCCAGGTTTTTGCAAATTTATATAAAATACTAATGTTTCAAGTAGGGAGTAGCACAGACAGTCTATGCCAGTGACGTCACAACTATGTGCACCAGATATCTATGGCATCATGTTCATGTAACTCAAGAGGTTATTGTCATGAGCACCCACACTAAATGTTAATGCTTTCTTATTGACACAAGCACTTACTGTCTTCTAGAAGTTAAAATGCCATGGTTTTTGCAGTTACCAGTTAGAAATAAAACCTGTGTGTCTTTCCCCCCCTCCCAGCCCCTTTGTGTCTCTCTCCTCCCCAGCCCCTTTGTGTCTCTCTCCTCCCCAGCCCCTTTGTGTCTCTCTCCTCCCCAGCCCCTTTGTGTCTCTCTCCTCCCCAGCTCCTTTGTGTCTCTCTCTCCCCCCAGCCCCCTTGTCCCTCTCCCAGCCCCTTGTTGTGTTCTCTCCCAGCCCTCTGTCCCAGCCCTGAAATTCTCTCCCCCCAGCCCCTCTGTGTCTCTCCCAGCCCCTCTGTGTGTGTGTGTGTGTGTGTGTCCCAGCCCCTCGTGTGTGTGGCCTCCCCAGCCCCTCTGTGTGTGTGTCTCTCCCCAGCCCCTCTGTGTGTGTGTCTCTCCCCAGCCCCTCTGTGTGTGTGTCTCTCCCCCAGCCACTCTGTCTCTCGACTAAAGATGACACTGTTATTATTTTGTTAAAAATTAAAAAAACAAATGAAAGTCATTAGCAAACTCTAAATTGACCCTGGCTTAAGAGACGGTTGCTTTGATGCTGTATAGTTATGGAAATAAACAAGAAAGCAACATTTGGAAACCAACATGATGGCCGATCTTGTGCCTGCCTCTCCTGATTAATTGAAAAATCTGTTTTAATAACTTTTAATTGGATGAGTGACCTACAAAAATTGAATTGTAGCAGTAGAGTTGCAATTAGCATCTACTGATGAAACAAATTGGCAGCTGGAGGAAGGTTTGTTTCTTTTTATGTCGCCGAATCCAAACATGATGCATCATTAACTCACCGCAATTATTCAAGAAAATGCAAGACTGCCCTGGAGGGCCCTATGGTTAGGTTCATGACATATTCTTCCTCAGGGGCATTTAAGGAGAAGACACAATTACCAGGGAATATCAAGTTATGTATTGTTTCATTATATGGTTTAATCAAATAGATTCACAGAAGAAAATTGCATTGCCAAACATTCTCTGATTACTACTATGCACTCAGACAGATATATAAGAATTCCTTTGTTCCAACTTTCTAACACCTTTTCCTCAATAAAAATAACATGCTGCATTCATTGTATTAATCTTTTTTTATAGAGTAGTTCAACAGCAAGTGCTGCCTTGTACACACGCATTTCTCAGTGAGATACAGGAGAGAAAGAGAGCCCATATTTATGCATAATTCATTGTTTTCTGGAAATGTTATATGTAGGCTGGGTAAAAAATGTAGTTCCTAGAAATAGAAATCAACACTAATGGATTGCACATTAAAAAGGCAAATTTAACTCCTTCCAGAAAGAGGTGGTTCAAGAGGCCTATGACAAGGAATTCCCATTTACACCCTGATACTCACCCTTTGTTTAACATTTCAACTCCCATGAACACATTGAAATGATCTGTAGCTTGTCATTTCATCTTAGTCGGTAGAGCCCTGATGCCAATTCATTGGAAATCCCAGTGCGTCTCTTCACTGGTGGGGTGGTTTAAGCGGTTGGATAGCTTCCCTAGAGTGGAGGAGTAGGAGGCATAGGGTAACTGCAACATGGACACACTGGCTTATTTTCAGACACTGAGTCTGCTGGATTTCAGCCCTGACTTCATGGATAAAGAATTTCTGTTGCGCACCTACACACCCTACATTTTACACCTTTTCATATACGCTCTTACCATCCCTGCTATCTCCCTGGCACTTTTTTAGTTTGTACCTGATCCTTCCTGGTCTCTTTCACCTTACTCAAACCCACCTCCCCCCATATTTATGTACCTATCACCTCCCTTGTCCCTCTACAGATTTTATTTTTCCTTCTTTCTACTTATTCCCATCTCTCACTGCCCTTCTTAATTCAGTTTTTGGTTATTGGCTAAAATGTAGGTAGTATGGCTCTCTTACAAGCTACTGGTTCATGTTTTACACAGACGCACTTGACAATGTTCTTAAGTCATTATGCGACATTTGCTCTGCTGGTCTGCGTATGATCATACCACTGCAAAATAGTGGTTTTCTCTTCTTCACCCAGTGTTATGTTTTTAATTATGTTTGTACTATGTGCAATAAATCTGAATTAAAAAAATAAATCCAGCAACATGGTGTTCCATCACTGGGTTAGCAGTTTAATTGGTGGCACACCACAAAAACAATTACATTTCATTCACATAGATATTCTTCAGGGTATTGTTCCCCATCCCTTGTTAGCAATATTAATATCCCTCCCATAATATAGCTTCATCACATATGCTCCAACACCTTATTATTTTGGCAATCCCATAATAGAGAAGCCTGGCAGGGGCTGTTTGACACCATTTCATCGGTATCCCTGAGTCCCCTGTAATACAGAGAGAAAGAACACATCCAATGACATAGTTTGTGACCACTTTATTGCTCCATATTTAGAATTAATTATATAAAACCGTGTTGGAGTTAATACAGAAGGTGAACAGTTTATAAAAATGTATGTAATACTCTGAATTCAATTAAATGTTTAGGGTCACCGTGTGATTCAAAGAACACAGGTTTTTGGCTTGGGCTTATAGGGAAACGCCAGACTCCTATAAGAACATAGAAACATTGAATGTGACGGCAGATAAGAACTTTTCTGTCCATCTAGTCTGCCCAATTTTCTAAATACTTTCATTAGTCCCTGGCCTTATCTTATAACTAGGATAGCCTTATGCCTATCCCACGCATGCTTAAACTCCTTCACTGTGTTAACCTCTACCACTTCAGCTGGAAGACTATTCCATGCATCCACTACCCTATCAGTAAAGTAATACTTCCTGATATTATTTTAAAACCTTTGCCCCTCTAATTTGACTGTCCTTCTTGAAATTTATAGAGCGCCGTCAAATTCCGCAGGGCTTTACAATGGGTGGACGAACAGACATGTAGTTGTAACCAGAAAAGTTGGACACACAGGAACAGAGGTTGAGGGCCCTGCTCAATGAGCTTACATGCTAGAGGGAGTGGGGTAAAATGACACAAAAAGGTAAGGATAGTATTAGACTAATGACAGTTTCAGAAGAGGAATCAGTCAGGAGCTATTAACAGTTTAATGGATACGCTTTTATGAAGAAGTGGGTTTTTAATGATTTTTTGAAGAAGTGGAGACTGGGTGAGCATCTAACGGAGGAGGGAAGCGAGTTCCACAGGAACGGTGCAGCCCTCGAGAAATCTTGAAGGTGAGCATCAGAGGTGGGAGTACGGACAGAAGATAGACGTAAGTCTTCAGCAGATCGTAAGGGCCTAGACGGGACATACTTGTGTATAAGGGAGGATAGATAGGTGGGAGCAGCATTATGTAGAGATTTGAAAGCAAGAACCAGAATTTTAAATAGAGCTCTATATTTTATAGGAAGCCAATGTAGGGATTGACAGAAGGGTGAGGCATGGGAGGTGCCGGCGGACAGGAAGATGAGCCTTGCCGCCGCATTCATTATGGACTGTAACAGCACTAGTTGGGAGCACGTAAGACTACTGAGAAGCGGATTACAGTAGTCAAGGCGAGAAAGGACAGTGGAATGGACCAACACCTTAGTCGCATCTGGCGTTAAGTAGGGGCGGATGCGCGCAATGTTTTTTAGATGGAAATGACCGGATTTGGCGATAGATTGAACATGGGGCTTGAAGGAGAGGTCGGAGTCAAAGAGAACATCTAGGCAGCGAGCCTGCGTGGTGGAGCTGATGGTAGCACCGTTGACTTGAAGTGAGATAGGCACAGGAGTAACAACACTTGAGGGAGGAAAGACCAGAATTTCAGTTTTGGTCAAGTTTAGTTTAAGGAAGTGGGCAGCCATCCAGTTAGAAACAGCAGAGAGGCAGTCAGAGACACTAGTCAAGAGGGATGGGGAGAGATCAAGAGAGGACAGGTACATTTGGGTGTCATCTGCATAGAAATGATATTGGAAGCCCAAGGAGCTAATGAGTTTACCAAGGGAGGCAGTATAGATGGAGAACAGTAGGGGACCAAGGACTGAACCTTGGGGGACACCAACAGAGAGGCGTTGGGGAGAAGAAGCAGAGCCAGAGAAAGAAACACTGAAAGAGCGCTGGGAGAGGTAGGAGGAGCACCAGGAGAGAGCAGTATCTTGTAGACCGATATTGCGGAGGATGAGAAGAAGCTGTTGATGATCAACAGTGTCAAAAGCCGCAGACAGGTCAAGGAGAATTAGGATAGAGTAGTGACCACGAGATTTTGCAGCGAGTAGATCATTGGATACTTTGGTCAGTGCCGTTTCCACAGAGTGCTTAGCGCGGAAACCAGACTGAAGTGGGTCTAGCAGAGAGTTGGACTCGAGGAAGTCTGTCAATCTCGCATACACAATTTTTTCAAGGATCTTGGATGCAAAAGGCAGTAGCGAGATAGGACGATAGTTGGATGGGGAGTTAGGGTCAAGATTGGGCTTCTTTAGAATTGGGGTTACAGTTGCATGTTTGAAGGGCAATGGAAATATACCAGAGGAGAGAGAGAAATTGAGAATTTTAGTGAGAGGTGGAGAAAGAGAAGAAGACAGAGTACGGATGAGATGCGATGGAATTGGATCTAGGGAGCAGGTGGTGGGGCGGGAGGACTGGAGCAGAGCAGAAACGTCTTCCAATATAGCGGGTGTGAATGAACGTAGAACAGCAGAGGAAGTGAAGTTAGGGGAAGAAGAAAGATGAGATATCTCTTCTCTGATTGTAGAGATCTTGTCAGTGAAGTGAGTTGCAAAGTCTGAGGCGGTCAAGTTAGTAGGTGGAGGAGGAACAGCAGGGCGAAGAAGAGAGTTAAATGTGTGATATAGTCGTTTGGGTTCGCGGGAGAGCGTGGTTATGAGGGTATTGAAGTAATTAACTTTTGCAGAGGAAAGAGCCAAGCTGTATGAGCTCAGCATAAATTTATAGTGGAGAAAGTCAGATGCTCAGTGAGACTTTCTCCAACAGCGTTCAGCAGTTCTGGAGCATTTTTGGAGGTATCAAGTGAGCTTGGTGTGCCAGGGTTGTTGTTGGGGGGGCCTGCAGCGTTTAAATATAGTCTCCTCCTTTACTGTGTTGATTCCGTTTATGTATTTAAATGTTTCTATTATATCCCCCCCATCTCGTCTTTCCTCCAAGCTATACATGTTAAGATGCTTTTAACCTTTCCTTGTACTTTTATGCTGCAATCCATGAACCTGTTGAGTAGCCCTTCTCTGAATGATCTCCAAAGTATCAATATCCTTCTGGAGATACAGTCTCCTGTGCTGCGTACAATACTCCAAGTGAGGTCTCACCAGTGTTCTGTATAATGGCATGAGCACTTCCCTCTTTCTACTGCTAATACTTCTCCCTACACAACCAAGCATTCTGCTAACATTTCCTGCTGCTCTATTACCTTGTCTGCCTACCTTTAAGTAATCAGAAATAATTACCCCTAAATCCCTTTGTTCAGATATTGAGGTTAGGACTCTATCAAATATTCTGTACTCTGCCCTTGGGTTTTTACGTCCAAGATGCATTGTCTTGCACTTATCCACATTAAATGTCAGCTGCCACAACTCTAGTCATTTTTATAGTTTACCTAAATCATTTGCCATTTGGCTTATCCCTCCTGGAACATCAACCCTGTTACATATCATAGTATCATCAGCAAAAAGACATACCTTACCATCAACACCTTCTGCAATATCACTAATAAAAATATAAAAGAGAATGGGTCCAATTACAGATCCCTGAGGTACCCCACTGGTGACAAGCCCAAGCTTCGAATATACTCTATTGACTTCAACCCTTTGTTGCCTGTCACTCAGCCACTGCCTTACCTTTTCATCAATATTGGAATCCAAACTTAAAGATTGCAGTTTATTGATAAGCCTCCATCAGGCCCCATTGACTTATTTTTCTTTACTTTTGACAGTTGAAATAGAACCTCTTCCTCTGTAAACTCGCATGTAACAAATTACTCATTTGTCCTTTTTCCTAACTGAGGAAATACTGAACAAAAATATTAATTGAGGCAGTCAGCTAGTCCTTTATCCTCTTCTATATACCTTCATTCTTTTGTTTTTAATCTAACTAATCATTGTTTTAGTTTCCTTTTATCATTTATGTATCTAAAAAAAAAAAAAAAAGTTTCCTTTTTTTTAACTGACTGTGCTATTTTCTCATCAATGTGTGATTTGGAAGCTCTTATAACTTGCTTAGCCTCTTTCTGCCTTATCCTATCGATCTGTCTATCTTTCTCACTCTGTTTTTTTTTTTAATATAATTACTAAATGCTAACTTTTTGGTTTTTTACTATTTTGGCCACATCGACAGAGTACCACAGGGGTTTCTTAATTTTTTTGCCTTTACTGACAAGCCTAGTACAATTTTCTGTTGCCTTCAGCAGCGCAACTTTTAAATAATCCCATTTCTCTTGGACTCTATTTAAACTACTCCAGTCTGATAATAACTTCTTTACACATATTCTAATTCTATTTTCTAAAGTCTAAAACGTCTGTTTTTGTGTGATGTTACTGTTCTTATATTAAACCCGACTGATCATCACCAGATCCTAAACTTTCACCTACAGCAATATCTGATACCAAATCTCCATTTGTTAACACTAGTATGGCCTCCTTACGAGTTGGCTCCTCAACGACTTGTTTTAGAGACAATCCTAGTAGGGAATTTAGAATATGTGTGCTCCTGGCACAAGCAGCTATTTTGGTTTTCCAGTTCACATTAGGAAGATTACAAGTCACCCAAGGTGATAACGTCCCCCTTCATTGCCATTTTAGCTATTTCCTCAACTAATAGATTATATAACTTCTATTTGTCCTGGGGGCCTATAAATCACACCTACACAAGTTACTGTGATATTACCAAATTCTACGTAACCCAAACAGACTCTGTTTGACTCACTAACATTTATTAGGCTAGATTTTATGCTATCCTTTACATACATATAGCACTTTTGATTGCTGAAATGCTTAATGTGTGAAGAGTGTGTCCTCTTGTTTCATTTTATAAATTAAACTTGTTATATCCCCTGGCTTTCAAGCAGACAAAAGGACCTGTTACTTCCTGGTTTGTGTAGCTGTCACGTATTCATCCGCTTACAGAAATGTGGTTAATGACATTTACTGTCCACACAGGAAAAGTTGTGCCGAGCAACAACCAAATCCACAGATGGGTTAATGCTGAGCAGCAATTATGCAAATGTGATCTGATAACTGCCTTTGGGGTCAAAGGCCGGTTACAGCCTATGAGACCTAGAGGAGGGGTATTTAGGCCCAGTTCTCATCCTGCTCGGTGCCCTGTCGTGGTTTCCCTTGTGGTTGTCCGAGAGCGCGTTATTGATTCTGGTTATTTTACTTTGGCATTGTTTTTGACTTCCCTGTTTTCTGGCATCCCTGACTCCTGGCTTTTCCTTATCGTTGTGTCTCTTTGTTTCCCTTGACCTCGGCTATTCCTGACTATTCTTTGGTACGTTACTCCGGCCATTCTAAGGTCCGCCAAATACGTTACCTATCAGTCCTCTGTGTTACACAATTCTACGTGCTGGATCATTCTGTAATCCTGACAGTAGCTCAGTGTATCTATATAAACTAAAGAGGTAGACATTCCTCAGAGAACCTGCCTTGCAAAGATATCTCTTGTTAAAGGATCACTATTGTGTCAGGAAAACAAACTCATTTTCCTGACACGATATAGTCCTTAGGTTTCCCTTTGGGCTGAAGGGGTTAAAACCCCTTCAGCAGCTTACCTTAATCCAGCGCTGTGCTCCCTCGGCGCTGGTGACCTCTCCTCCTTCTCCAACGTCAGCTCCCGAGTGGAACCGAATGCGCATGCGCGGCATTAAAACCGCCCATAGGAAACATTTCTCAGTGCTTTCCTATGGACGTTCTGTGTGCTCATTGCGATTTTTCGCATTGAGCGTCGGGGAAGGGCCTCTAGTGGCTGTCAAGAAGACAGCCATTAGAGGCTGGATTAACCCTGCAATGTAAACCTAGCAGTTTCTCTGAAACTGCTATGTTTACATCCGAAGGGTTAAAACCTTGATACACGTAAAAGAGACAGTCTGAAGCATAAAGAATGTAAAGTGAATTTAAAATTTTAGTCATCAATAGCTAGATTATTAAAAAAAAACAAAAACTATTTTTTCAGTTGGTCTATTTTGACTCTGAAATTTTTAATTTGCTTCTAATTCCTGATAATTCATACATCTTTGCATAATTCATAAATTGTTTAAGAATTGCTGGTAAAGTTTTTCTTTCCAAGAAAATGTTTAATATGTTTTGCCAGTAATGTTCTTAGGACAATAATATGCAAACCCATATTTAACTTGTTCTCCACTGTAACAGTTAATTTACATCGGAAGCAGTGGCGACTAGTAACGTTTTAAGATAGTGGGGAGCCAGATTCTTCCCACAGAATTTGACTCTGCCTTTGAATTCTGTAGCCACCGTCTTTTGACCTGTGGCATCTGTCTGCTTAACCTCATTTACTCAAACCCTAGCGGTAGTCCCCGTTCAATGCAGTTAAAAGTAAAATACACAGAGCCAGACACAATACCTTTTCAGTGACTTGAAGTGGTAATGGTGCCTGGAGTCTGAAAGTGCAGTGTCTTGATATGAAATGCTGCACATACAGAGTTTAACCCCTCTGCCAACCAAGGTGTAACCGTTTCTGGCAGCTTCATTGGGGCATCATTAGCCATCCCAGATTAATTGTTCCAGGTGGCTAATGTTAATTATAATTATGTGCAAATTAGACGTCTGATATCGGCAAATACAGCATGCTAACAGACTTCCAATCGTGGCAGAGCCCCTGCCCACTTTCCTGACATCTCTCCTGAAGACTGAGCTGTAAGAGAGGGGACAGACCACAAATGCAAGGGTTGCTGTAACCAAAAGCAGTTTTTATGTTTTAAGAATGCAAATTGCACTTTGATTATTTACGATAGATTGGATGTTAATGGTAAGTTTTGCTATATAAAAAATACTTGCAAAATGTTCAAGATGTTCATGTTCAAAAGTCACATGTTCAAGAGCTCTTGAAAGTCTAACATTGGCAAATTCTTTAACTACATATTTTATGTTCATATTTTGTGTATTGTTCCTATATTCCTAATACTTTACAGACATGATATTGGATCAACATGATTCTGCAAATGAGCTAGGAGATAACATGCGTGTGAAAGTGAAGGAAGCTCTTTTGAAGAAACACCACCATCAAATTGAGAAGAAGCGCAATAATCTGATCCCAATGGTGCGTTCCTTTGCTGAAGTTGGGAAGAAGCAATCAGAGCCCCATTTACTGGACAAAAACAGTAAGTACTGATAAAGACAATGTAATATCAAGTTTAAAAATAACCGCTTGTGTAAAAACATTATAGTTGGTACTAAATAACCAAGCTTATTTTGATTAAGTGGGATTTTAATCTGTCATTTTATAAATATCATTTGCTGAACGAGAGTTAGACTTGTGATCAGATGTTGCTATAGCTTTGATAGGTACGCGGTAAACATGGACCTGTTTAAAGTTGTCTATTTTGAGTGATATAGACTATAGCTAAAATAAAAAGGAAAAGCAACTATGCTTAGATTACTGGAAATTCTAAATTAAACAGACAGTGCAATAAAGGGAGTTTAAACATTAAAAGAGGCAGGGCCATCTTTAACATAGTTACTCCTAGGGGGTCCCAAAGCAACTGCCCAGTAGCCCCACTGCTCGGAAAAAAAATATTTTAGCTACCCCGTGGGCCCTCGGTGCGGCTGCACCGGGGCCCGCACTTCAAGAGGGCACATTGGGTGGCCAATGCACTAAGGGCCACTGGTGGGTATGTTTCAGCAGGAGCCCGGTCGGGCACTGTTGTCCTTTAACACCACGACCCACGGCCCATAGCTTATCGGCAGCTAGGAGGAAATGAGAATACTGGAGCCGTGCGGGAGGGGGAAGGAGGCAGAGAGGAGGGGGCCAGGCTGATCGAGAGCCAGCTCCTACTCCCAACCAACCCATCCAGCACCACTGGACTCCAGAGAAGCCACCCTCCAGCAAAAGGTAGGAGACTGGAGGGTGGCTATAAAAGTGTTACGTTTGCATGTGTGTGTCACTATGCCTGTCAGTGTGTGTGTGTGTCTGTGTGTGTGTGTCTGTGTGTGTGTGTCAGTATGTTTGTCTATGTGTGTGTCAGTATGTCTGTATGATTGTCTGTGTTACTATGGCTGTCAGTGTGTGTGGGTGTCACTGTGTTACTATGGCTGTTAGTGGGTGTCACAGTGTGTATGTGTGTGTCAGCATGTTTGTCAGTGAGCATATGTGTCAGTATGTCCTTCTGTTTGTGTCAGTATGTCTGTCACAGTCTCTGTCAGTATGTCTGTCACAGTGTCTGTGTATTTGTATATAGTCAGTGTGTGTATATCTGCATGTGTATACATCTGTGGATCTGCATGTCTTTCTATGCGTGTATGTTTAACATAGTGTGTGTGGTAGTATATGTGTATATGTGCATGCATCTCGGCACTCAAATGCCAGAACTGCACACAAATACACCCCTGCATTCACTGCTTAGTGCTAAATACAACCCTGCAAGTATGGGACAATGGTAGAGCCCGTTGTTGGAGTTTTTTTAGGGGGGCCCAAAAAAATTCTTGCACCAGGGCCATCTCTACTTTACTTCTGCCCCTGTGTTGTTGTGGAGGGTGTGAATGCATGCCAGGGAATGGGAGGGGATAGGGGGGAGGAGGGACAGGATCCAGGGGGCCCAAGAAAATGCTTGCCCAGGGTCAAATCAATATTAAAGACAGCCCCGAGAAGAGGGAGTGTTTAGAAAGGCTGTGTAAGTCACATGCAGGGAAGTGTGACTAGGACTGCATAAACAAAGTGATTTGTATTCTAAATAGTAGAGAATTGAGCAGTGAGACTGAAGGGGCATGATATATACACTAAACTGTATTTATTAAAGGACCACTATAGTGCCAGGAAAACAAACTCGTATTCCTGGCACTATAGTATTAATAGGTCCCCCTCTCCCGCCAAGATGAAGGGGGAGGAAGGGGTTAAACACTCACCTTTTTCCAGCGCTGGGGACTCACCTCCTCCTTTGGACGTCATCGGCTGGCTGCGCGCGCATTCAGTCAGTCCATAGGAAAGCATTCTCAATGCTTTCCTATGGACGCTGGTGTCTTCTCACTGTGAAAATCACAGTGAGAAGCGCGGAAGCGCCTCTAGCGGCTGTCAGTGCGACAGCCACTAGAGGCTGGATTAACCCTAATGTAAACATAGCAGTTTCTCTGAAACTGCTATGTTTACAGCAGGCAGGGTTAACCCTAGGTGGACCTGGCACCCAGACCACTTCATTAAGCTGAAGTGGTCTGGGTGCCTATAGTGGTCCTTTAAGCGAACAAAATGTGGTGCCTATAGTATGCCTTTCATTTCTTTTGGCTTTTTGGGGGTCCTGGCACACTTGATATATTTTGATACATAGTTTGAATGGCAACAATGTTTGCTTTTTGTTTTGTTTTTCAAACTACTGAAATCCCAGTTTTTATGTTTCTTGACTGTTTCTCATTATGCAATTGCAACATGATTTTGCATTTCCTACCTATGGTGCTTGTTGGCTGCAAAGAAATAAAAAATAACTGTGAAGAAGCTAATATACCCAAACTGCCCTCATGACAGCCACAGGCTCATAAACAATTTAATACAATGTGGTGCAAACAGCTAAACAATACATTCTGTTCTTTCATTTTCAAGTTAAAAATTAACATTTCCAGCCTGCTTTGACAGTTGATGTAAAATATAAACACCTATATAGAAAATAAATCCTTGACATAATGTTTGCAAAGTAAGATATTGCCTGTACCAGATCACCTTGACAACAAGGATAATCCACTGTGTTTAAATACGTTTCAAAATATGATCTCCACCTTGTGGTAGAAATTGAGAGTACAGTCTTTGAATGATACACATACACCTGTTATATTTGTTCTCAGTCTGTCCAAGGTAGAAAGGAACAAACAAACTGTATGTTTAGGAAGCAAGGCCGGATTCAGAGCCCATTGGGCCTGGTGCTGACAATTACGATGAGCCTAATTAGAGAATCTTATCGATAGGAAACACTTAAATAGTTATACATCCCAAGTGTCATTTATCTGGTGTAGGTGATGCAAGAGGGAAACCTCACAGGATACAGGTATAAGAAAACGCATACCCTATGCTAATCTCTCGCTTTTATCTCTGAAGCACATCCGTACCCTCTAACAGCAGCATCTGGTAAAGCAGAACATTGATGGGCAGTGTAAAATATTAGACTCATGTAACCGGCACAGCCCAAAGTGGCAGACATGTCTAGAAAGGTGGTGGGTATATCTGAAGAATTGAAATGTCAGCCTGACATGAATGCATGTCAGGCTGCTTGGCAATCATGCAGGCTGGCCAATTAAGGGGTTACTATGCAGACAGTGCTCTGAGCTTGGCGCAAATGTGTTTAATGATGCGCTCGCTCTATACTTTCTGGGGACTGCCCCACAGCATTCACTTTTTCACTCCTCTCCTTACCTTCTTACTAGCATGCAGTAGCTCCTGGAATGCAGTCTGGGACAGAGGGATGGTGTATGTAATTAGTGTAGAAGAAAGGGGACATATGCATGTCAAAGTGTTAGAGAGACTACAGCAAAACCGTGTGCAAAGTCAGCTTTACCTCAACTAATTTCAATGCCAGAAAATCCTCATAAATTTGTTCCCCTATATCCCTCTTACGTTTCTATACTTAATTCCCTTTGCACAAAGCAACAGCATGTGAAGAGTACTAAAAAATTTTTTTTTACATTATCTCAATTGGCCTATTGAATGGGCATAGGCCTGTATCTGCAGCTCCATCATTCCCTATGCTAATCCAACCATGGCATGAAGGAATGTTCTAGGACCCTGTGGAAAACAAGAAGTTTCACTGTGATAGTTTTGCAACAATCTGCTCTTCTCAATCCTATCACTTCTGAAAATGTTTAACCTTTATGTTCTGTTTGAGCTGAAGGATGGAAATTAAACACTGAGTAGCTCCAACAGCAAGAAAATGTTATACATGTTCAGAAGTGACAGGAGCAGACAGAGCTGATAGCTGCAAAGCTGCGGCCGGTGGGTCAGTGGGCCTGTGATGTGATAACTGGCTCTGCCTCAAAAAGGTGGATATGTCCAGGAAGGGGGTGTGTTCACCCCTTTACAGCTAGGTCTGCCTGGCATGAATACACATCAGGCTGCCAACCTATTAAGGCAAGCCCACTGAATGCAGATATTGCATGGAGCACTGTTTCACCACTCGCTGCAGGGTCCTGGCGCCCTTTACATAGCACACCTAATGATGCGCTTACACTATGCTTGTTAGAGACAGACCCCAAAAGCGGGACACCAGGGAACTGTCGTGATGGCAGGACAGGCTCCTAAATTCAGGACTGTACCACAAAAATCAAGACAGTTGGGAGTCACATAGCTCTTCAGCAGGGTTCAATGCAGGTTAGTAAGCCTGGCCACCGTCTTTAGGGGCAGGTGAGTCCTTTAAAAGGCGGGCTTGTCCATTTGCTAGGCAGGTCCACCCACTGCACAGTGCTCTATGCAACTTTCTCTCTTCCAGACCAGTGTTGGGTTTGCTCTAACATTGAAAGTGCTTGCAAGTGCTGTTATTGGTCTGCATGAACCTGCAGCAGCAGGCAAGATTGGTTGAGCAGATTATGCTACTGTAAATGTGCCTTGTTTGATTTACTGTATATCTTGTCCCACCCTTGTACAGTGCTCCAGGTTATGTTGATGCCATGTAAATTGTATACATATAGTAGTGAAAGCCATTTGCTCTCTTGTTTTTCCCCAGGTCTCTCTGTTTCTCCACAGCCTACCCTTGCTACTCTAGATGTGAAGAATGGAGCAAATCATGAGAATAGTAGCGCTGTGGATCTAAGCAAGGTGAAGGTTTTCATCAATTCTGTTTAAAATCCACAATAGTAGGAATTTGGACTGTGTTGGCAAGTGTAGCAATCAATCTGGCCAAATTATATTTCACTTAATTCAAGATCCAGTGCATCCCAAAGCCTTGAGGAATACTATATCTATTAAATATATCACAAAAGCATTCCTGGATTATAATGTCTGCCCTGTTTGTCACTCAAATATTAACTAATTGCAGTTACACCAAACAATAAGCATGTAAAATAAATTAAACGTGGATTGTAACTTTTGTATATTTTTCCAAGGAATGTTAATTCTCAAATATTTTTACACAATTATTATGTACAGTAATATACAAGCTTCCTTTAGTTTGTATTGTAATTCATCAAAGCTTTGAATTAGCTCCACATTGTTTAAAGCAGACTCCTGTAGTGGTTGATAGGACCTGCAAAGACAAACCCCACCAATAGTTTACAATCAAACAAATCTGGTACATGCATAGCATTTACCTCTGATCTATAAAGATTTAGCAAATATCTTGTTAGTGGTTGTGTGCTCAGATAGGAGATTAGCCAGGATAATCTCTAATTATCAGGTATGCTTTTTGAGAGAGGTCAGTGTGTTGAAAATGTTTAGTTTTTGAATGGATGGACATATATCATTTTTCTCAAACAGCTATAATTGCCTGTTATCCTGGTGTAAAGTGGGAGAAATGTAGGATGATGCTTATTGCAAAATAATGAAAGACCTGTAAAATTTCTTTGAATATGGTATTGCTCCTCAGAAATAATATAAGTTAACAAAATATTTATTTATTATGCATATACTTTAAAATATGTACGTTTATACCAGTGTTGTACAGTTTTTGGAAGCCAATAAGGCCCCAGTGTATTCTTCCTGTTAAAAAAATACAATTAGTATTCTTTCTGTTAATACATACAATTATGTTATCCAACTGCACTTTTCTGTATCCCATTCGCATAGACATGTATACAACACTTCCAATACCTATTTATATTTATTAGTAATTGTTTTTGCTTTTGTACCTGCTAGCATAGAAGTTATTTTTATTTTTGGTATACCCGTGACAAGTTAAGTGCCAGTTAACAATTAATTCTTCCTTCCCTTGTTAATACCACACATGTGGAACACTGCTATTGTCAAATACAAAGCCATACTGTTTAGATGGCAAAAGTCTAAAGCCCCAAAGAAATCAACTTGTACAAATGATGCCTTAGTGTAATTGTTTGGGGTACATAATTTACGTTATTATATTTTTCTAAATCTTGCTACACTTCTCATTTGAATGGCAATATACTAAATGCATACTATTGCTTCTGATCCTCTTTCTGTTTTATAAGGTGGATCTTCATTTCATGAAAAAAATTCCTACTGGTGCGGAGGCATCTAATGTTCTTGTTGGCGAACTTGATTTCTTGGAACGTCCCATAGTGGCATTTGTGCGTCTGTCTCCAGCAGTTCTTCTTACCGGACTCACAGAAGTCCCTATTCCCACAAGGTTAGATAGTTTAATTTCAATCCAAAAAAAAAACACCTCTTTCCTGTATGTTTCTTAAAGGACCACTATAAGCACCCAGACACTTCAGCTCAATGAAGTGGTCTGGGTGCCAGGTCCCCCTAGTTTTAACCCTGCAGCTGAAAACATAGCAGTTTCAGAGAAACTGCTATGCTTACATTGAGGCTTAATCCAGCCTCTAGTGGCTGTCTACCTGACCTTTGAATGCATGCGCATTCTACCTGTCTACCTGAATGCATGCACATTCGGCGCTGACGTCGGCAGAGGGAAGAGAGGTCACCAGTGCCGTGGAAGCCCGGCGCTGGTTTAAGGTAAGTGGCTGAGGGGCCTTTAACCCCTTCAGCCCAGCGGGAGGGGGGAACCTAATAACCCTATAGTGCCAGGAAAAAGAGTTTGTTTTCCTGATCCTGTAGTGCTCCTTAATGTTTAGTTCTAGAAAAAAAATCTAGGTAGCTATTACTAGGGTTTCCTAAAGACCAATTCATCAGGTTTGTTTTTTTTTTCCATTCTTTATTTTTCTCAGAACAGGGATAATACAGACATTGTACATCTTGAGAACTAAGCATCATAGTTCACATCTGAAGCTGCTCAGAGGGGGGGAGGATTTTTGGAGGGATCGAGTGGGATATAGTACTTTATGATCGCAGTATCATACCTTGTTTCGTAAGTCCTGGTTTGTTTATGTATGGGGTGTCAGGTACCCCTCGTCGGGTCCTTTAAATGGTTTGATCTGGTCTGGGGTCTGCTGAGAGATGGATCTTTGGCAGTGGTATAGCGATCTTGTCATTGAGCTATGAGCAGGTTTACCCCGTTGGGTAGGGCCTATGACCTATGAGGCGTGGTAACTATATCTTGGTTCTGAGTTTTTAACTTAGAGAGGTAAAGTAGTCAGAGAAGAGAGGAATCTCGGTCTAGTAGAGAGTGAGAAGAATAGAGGGGCTGTGAGGGGGATGGGGGCAGGGTGGGTCAGGGTTTGTTTTTTAACATCTGTGATAATGATACCAAAGCCGATATTTAGGAGTTATTATTATTATTATTATAAATTGCTTTTATTTGTCAATCAGATTCCTATTTATTTTGTTGGGACCAGTTGGAAAAGCCCAGCAATATCATGAAATTGGCAGATCAATGGCAACTATAATGACAGATGAGGTATGTAAAATAAAAAATTCAGAATCTGTTTTTCTCTCCGTTTCTGTTTATATAGTACACAAATAACAAGCTTTTCTTCTCTACTCCTTTTCAGTTTTTCTGTTGCGCCCATTGTATGTTTATAGCACTATTCTGAAATGTTTACTGGTATAAAGTCTGTATGACTAGTATACAAGGAAGTATTCATTTAATTTAGAGATCTCCTCTAAATCTAAAATCCCATTTGAAAATAATAAGTACGGTTAACACCTGTATTTATTTTTCCACTGAAAATAATAAAAATCTTAAAAATAAATCACAATAAAGGAAAACACAGATGTTAGTGGTGTGCTACTCTAAACACAGGTCAGCAAAATGAGCCTGACCTTTTTTTTAGTGAGCATCCTAGATAAGTGGTGCCCGAAAGGTAGATTCCCCGATGTTGTACAACTACAACTCCCATGGTGCATGCCTAGAATGACAAAGCATCATTGAAGCTGTAGTTTTAAAATATCCGAGGATCTACCTTTTGGGCACCCCTGCCCTAGATGGTCTAACACGTTCCTATCTGTTTACACTTATTTGTATACATTAATTTTGCTAGTTGGCTGGTGAGAGTAGTTATTTGTAATTAGATTGTGCAATATACCAAATGTTACAACCTCAATTATTTGTAGATTTTTCATGATGTTGCATATAAAGCAAAAGACAGGGGAGACTTACTAGCTGGGATCGATGAGTTTCTGGATCAAGTGACTGTGCTTCCTCCAGGAGAATGGGATCCATCCATTAGAATTGAACCTCCAAAGAATGTCCCTTCTCAGGTATGTCCGGCACGTACTAATTATTTCATTGAAAGAATCAAAATACATTTAGCAGGCATGTCTCCTTCATTTACATTGCAAACACCTTTTACAGTAATGGGAAATATAGCAATATTTTATAAAATAAAAAAAACCTTGTAAAATCCCTGTCTTTATGAAATGCAGATATCATCTTAAATCTCAAACTTGTCCATTCTTATGTTATGTATTAATATAGGATAGGCATGGAACTGTCTTGGTAAACATGTTTAGAAGATAAATGTTATTTTAAAGGTTGGGGAAGTTTAAAATGTTATTGGCCTCAACATAATTCACTTAATGTAGTACTTATATATAAATTAAAAGCTTAAATGTGATTTAGTGTGTTTTTTGTTTTTTTTTAACTTTGTGGAAACATAGAATGTGACGGCAGATAAGAACCATTTGGCCCATCTAGTCTTCCCAATTTTTTTACTATTTTCATTAGTCCCTGGCCTTATTTTATAGTTAGGATAGCCTCATGCCTATCCCACGCATGCTTAAACTCCTTTACTGTGTTAACCTCTACCACTTCAGCTGGAAGGCTATTCCATGCATCACTACCCTCTCAGTAAATTAATACTTCCTGATATTATTTTTAAACCTTTGCCCCACTAATTTAAGACTGTCCTCTTGTTGTGGTAGTTTTTCTTCTTTTAAATATAGTCTCCTCCTTTACTGTGTTGATTCCCTTTATGTATTTAAATGTTTCTATCATATCCCCCTGTCTCTTCTTTCCTCCAAGTTATACATGTTAAGTTCCTTTAACCTTTCCTTGTAAGTTTTATCCTGCAATCTATGAACCAGTTTAGTAGCCCTTCTCTGAACTCTCTCTAAGGTACCAATATCCTTCTGGAGATACGGTCTCCAGTACTGCGCACAATACTCCAAGTGAGGTCTCAACAGTGTTCTGTGCAATGGCACGAGCACTTCCCTCTTTCTACTGCTAATACCTCTCCCTATACAACCAAGCATTCTGCTAGCATTTCCTGCTGCTCTATTACATTGTCTGCCTACCTTTAAGTCATCAGAAATAATCACCCCTAAATCCCTTTCCTCAGATGTTGAGGTTAGGACTCGATCAAATATTCTGTACTCTGCCCATGGGTTTTTACGTCCAAGATGCATTATCTTGCACTTATTCATGTTAGTTGCCACAACTCTAACAATTTTTCTAGTTTACCTAAGTCATTTGCCATTTGGCTTACCCCTCCTGGAACATCAAACCTGTTACATATCTTAGTATCATCAGCAAAAAGACATCCCTTACCATCAAGACCTTCTGTGTAGGGTTGTATGGTCACCTGTAAAACCTGTATTAAACCTGGCATGCACTTGTGTCAGGCTGTGTTGCTTCCTATAAGAAAGATGCCCCTTGGGTGTCTTATCGCTGACATCCAATGTTAGATAGTATCTGAAATAAATGGAGCACATAACTAATCTAATTAAGGGGAAAGAAAGCTGAAATAAAATATATATTGAACTACAAGTCACAAAACTGCTGAATTATTTTTATGTTTATCATACTGGACGTTTGCGATGTGTGTCATATCTGGAGTTTGACACAAATGACATTCTGGAAGTCCTCTGTAAGTGCTACTGCTACCATTTATTAGAATACTCTGTTATATATTAACAACCTACCCAATGGGTTGGAAAAAGAATGCACTTGTGTAAAACCCTACCTTTTTGTGTTTGTTTGTTTTTTGGGGGGGAGGGGGGGGTAGGGGAGATTCACTTGCATTTTAGTAGTATTAAAAAAATTATAATACAAAGCTCCACAAAAATCAAACTCTCAATGTGCCTGTGCAGGAATAAATAACAGATTTTGCATAAACAAACAACTTATGGCGATGTTTTGTCAAATTAACTAATAAGTAGCTTGTTAAGTGTTTTAGAATTAAAATTATTTAATATTGTGACAATGTGCTAAGGCAGGGATAGGCAACCTTCGGCACTCCAGATGTTGTGGACTACATCCCCCATAATGCTCTTATACCCATAATGCTGACAAAGCATCATGGGAGTTGTAGTCCAAAACATCTAGAGTACCAAAGGTTGCCTATGCCTGTGCTAAGGCGTAGGTGTGGCAATATTTGTTAAAATGTTTGCATGATGACAGATGCATTTATTTTTTTTTAAATAAACTATAAAAAACATTTAGGACCACTTTTTAGCGATGTCACATTTCCAGCAATTTTCAAAGCCATGGATGTTTTGTTCTAGGAAAAAAAATAAAATAATTTTTTACATTTTCAGAAATATGAGGAGGTGACTATTCCTACAATCAGAAAGTAATTGTGTTGAACATAAAATACAGTGTGTATATGCTTGAAATAAGAGTACAACTAAATTAACTTTGTAAAACTTTATTATTTTTTTTTAAAGCATTAACAACTATTTTGCCCATACATGAGAGCTGTCGAGCCCTCCCCCTCAAGGAAAGAATCAACATAACAAAACTAAGAACATTATTTTGTCTCCTCCTGCTAATTTATAGCACTAAACTGAGAAAAGGCACTAATTTCCATGAAAGAGACTCTTTCCAGCTTAGTGAAGTTATCTAGTGGTGTTTAGGAGGTCCCGCTTATTCCTGGTTCGTTAAAGTGCCTTTTTCATAAGTTCTTTCGTCCTGAGTTGAAAGCATTCAAATATTTGAGTTCTATTCCAGGATTTGCTTGTCTCCTGGGAACAGACATTGCAATGACCATAGAATTTACATAAAATCTTGTCCGTTTTTCCTAAGTCTTAGTTATATAATTTTTAGAATTAATAATGGAGGTTTAAATATTTTAACACCATGTCGTAAGCATATAATTTATAAATATAAAAGTACATATTTTAATACTCTGTTTTGGAAAAAAGTTTCCACCCCCCATGTTTTTGTTTTAGATTTTCTTCAAGGCCTTCCTTTCTGCGCTTATTGTCTTCCTCTTGAAAGAGGAAGAGGAGACAAGTTAAGAGGACAGCTATATGTTTCCCAGAATCCCACATTTCCTAAATCTGTATTGGAATTCAAGTGATTGATATGCTACTGGCAGCATAGTTACTCATATGCCCAATATTGTACTCTCAATTGTATAATTCATTCCTTACATATTTGTTATTCAATTTCACTATTATAGGAGAAGAGAAAGATGCCTGGGGTCCCTAATGGAAATGTATGCCATGTGGACCCGGAGCCAGAACCTGAACAGAGTGGACCAGAGTTGCAACGTACAGGAAAGTGAGTTCATATTTTTCTTGATTTACATGTGATACTAAGGTAAATTGAACTCACTGCTGCCTAATCGCACATTACCTACTTGTAGCAAATGGCTAAATGAAACATTTATGTAGGACGTGAGGTGCCATAGGAAGACCATTACATGTGCTGCTTCAAGCATGTAATTTAAATATTAAAGAATTCCCCCGAACATAGACAAGTTCACTATGGCATGAAATCCTGCAAATCTATGTTCGGGGGAAACTTTCCCAAACATAGATTAATTTACTCGCTAGTAGACTACCACAAATCTATGTTTGAGGAAAATTCGCCAAACATAGATTAGTTCACTCGCGAATGGAATCTTACGTATCTATATTCAGGGAAACTTTCCCAAACACAGATAAACTTACTTGCGAATGGAATCTTGCGTATCTATGTAAGGGGTAACTTCTGAACATAGATTAGCAAATGAGTAGGGCTTATTTTCCCAATAGGGCTTATATTAGGAACATCCTCTGAAAATAGGCTATGGCTTATTTTGGGGGGAGGTCTTATTTTCAGGGATACACGGTAGTTCTGATGTGTTCAGTGGTTTGTCATATATAGCCCTCTTATCCAGAGTGCTTAAAGAACCACTATAGGCACCCAGACCACTTAAGCTTAATGAAATGGTCTGGGTCCCAGGTCCAGCTAGGTTTAACCCTTTTTGCTGTAAACATAGCAGTTTCAGAGAAACTGCTATGTTTACCTATGGGTTAATCCCTGCGCTTCTCACTGTGATTTTCACAGTGAGAAGATGCCAGCGGGAATTGGGAATGCTTTCCTATGGACTGGCTGCGCGCGCGGCTTTTGCCGCGCATGCGCATTCAGCCACGGACGTCAGAAGAGGGAGGAAAAAAGGTATGGGATTAACCCGTTCCTCCCCCTTCAGCGCCACGGGAGTGGGACCCTAAGGGTGGGTGCACCCTCAGGGCACTATAGTGCCAGGAAAACGAGTTTGTTTTCCTGGCACTATAGTGGTCCTTTAACAAGATATAGCAATAACTCCTAGATTGTGTTTCAGACAGCAGAGTATATAATTAGAGATAACTGGACAAAAAAAACGAGTAGACATTTGGTGCAATACAAATAAAAATGAAAAGAAATACACAGATTGAATGTATGTGTGTAAGCCAGTAAAATATATGCCATATTGAAAGGCAGCCCTTCTGATTTTATACTGACATATTAATGTTAGGAGAGGATATGCTTGTGCTTGCATCACTGTGTGTAAAGCAGTCCTCAGTATTTAAGATAAGTATGAGAATTTCCTGTAGCTGCAGCGATACCAAGTACAGAGTCTGTAGCGCTTGCAGATCTAGATGACTGTCAGCCTGCCCTGGTAATAACCATAACTGCTTATAATTTCTTTCAGGATGTTTGGAGGTCTGATCGTAGACATTAAGAGGAAAGCTCCTTTCTACTTGAGTGACTACAAGGATGCCCTCAGTTTGCAGTGTGTGGCCTCGTTCCTGTTCCTGTACTGTGCCTGCATGTCCCCCGTCATCACATTTGGAGGTTTACTTGGGGAAGCAACTGAGGGTCGCATAGTAAGCCGTTATGTTATTGATTTTTGTAACATTTCTAAGTAGGTAAAAATCATTTTTGCCATATAACATGGTTTACAAACGTATTATGATTTTCCATAATCGGATTTTTAGATAGATCCAGTGTTACATTTATTGCATCAATGCCATTATTCTCGCTTGCTGTAGGTGAGTCAGTGTAGCTAGTGTGATGCCAGATGCTATCCCTTGCCGACTTTAATGTCAATAATGAACACTAGTTACAATGCATGTGTCTAGTGCACGTTATATTGTAAACCACACATTTCTAGCATCTGGATAAGGCCTATGTCAAGCTTATTTCAATATAGCTCCAGCATCCTTATACATACGGTACTTTATTTGTTGAGGTATTGTTTTTAGTTATGTTCCAGTTATTTGTTCTATGCCTCTTTGATACGTTTTGTTTTGTTTTGTTTGTATTCAGCTTGGTCACTTCCAAAGATCCGTTATTTTTTTTACTTTTTTCCATTTCATTATTGCCCATTGTAGTCACCAAGACATACGTTTCTATGATGCTATGCTTCATGGTTTAATGAAGATTATTTAAACTTTTATACAAGTGGCTTTCTTTTTGTTTTCCTCTTTTGCTTTTCTTTATTTCTTACCATTTTTTATCTTTGGTATCAGCTTTTCTTGGCAGTTTTTTTTTATACTCCATCTAAAGTTGTTGAAAGAAACTTTAACCACATATGCTTTGATATCCTACATAATATAAAAACCGTTATAGGAATCTGTAACTTGCATTACATGCTGCCACCCAAGAGGCAGCCCCAAACCTAGCAAAGCAATATGTTTTTTGGTTTTTTTTTTTTTGCAAATGTTGGACCATTTGTTGTTGGTCTAATGTTTTATAATTAACACAGCACTAAGTGCTGTTTTAAGTCATGGATCAACATGTTTCTCCATCAGAATTTCTTTTTTTCAGATTTTTTTTTTTTTAGCACATAAAGCCGATTGACGTTTTATATTCACATTTACAGCAATCCCCACACCCCCTAAAACAGTCTGTAGAAGTAAATACTTGGCAAATACATACATTTTTACATTTACTTAGTAAAATTATGTCTTCTTACAATGTTTTGAATATTTGTAACTTTTCCTACAGAGTGCAATTGAATCCCTACTTGGTGCTTCTATGACTGGAATAGCCTATTCGTTATTTGCTGGACAACCCCTTACTATATTGGGAAGTACAGGACCTGTGCTGGTGTTTGAAAAGATTTTGTTCAAATTTTGCAAGTAAGGGATCCACACTAATGAAGGACATATACAGTTCACTTTAATGGATCGTTTATCATATGCCATTGCATTTCTGAATTTGCTATTTTTGAATTTTGATCTTTCTGTAGACTAATTTCCTCAGATGTCCAAGAGTGATTGAAACATGATTGTAGTGTGTTTATTGAAAATGATCAATACCACTTATATAGCACCAATTCATTCTGCAGATAATTTAAAAATAATGAGCCAAACTGTTACACATTTTGACAGGAATGATTAAAATATTTAAACAAAGAAGTAAAAAGTGTTTTGATCCTTGCAAATTGACTGATTTAGACTGTGCATAGTAAAATAAAGAAGGAGGGCCAAATTGTGTTTTAGAATCCCAGATGCTATGCACATAATGACATCATCCATGCAATTATTTCCCATGTTGATTGGAACACCGAACTAAAAATATCATGTATTATAAAAGACACGTGGTGGCAATGTGTGTATTATGGGAATATAATTCCATCTCTGGAATCTGGAGACACTCAGATTTCAGTCTCATGGTTATTGTGATGTATCTAGGCAGCATTATTTTTCCATAATGCATTATTCAATGTTATGTATCCTTTCTATATTACATGATTTGCATGTTATTTTAGCAGGTGTATCATATTTTAGAGTCCTCTATTGCACAGATAGTTACATTGCAATTATTCTAAGTAATAAACATGTAGTAATGAATCATAAATAATCTCTGTTCAGTATAGGACATGCATGTTACATGCCTGAATGGTACATGCCATTATTTTGATGATAGCTTAAAAATGGCTGTCCCCCCAGGACTACAACTCCCACTAATCTCTGGTAGCTATTCATGATAACAACACATGTCAAAGTCTTCCCCATACACTACTGGAGAACACTACTCCAAACATTTTCCCCTACAGAACACAAACCCTGAACATTAATCCCTACTTTACACTAAACCCTATTTTATTACATTTACAAAATATCATTAAATATAAAAAATACACAACCGCAGAGGCGTACCTAGAGCATTTGGCACCCGGGGCGGATCCACCCCCCCGCCCCCAAACAAAAACCTGTAAAAAATGTTAAAGGTTTTCTTTCTTTCTTTTTTACAATTTGTAAACTTTGCAAAACCGCTGTCAAACCCTCCTACAAAACCCTTGTCCTGCCCCGCCCCTCCTACAAAACCTCTGTCCTGCCCCTTTGACAAATCCTGTACTGCCCCGTCTACAAAACCCCCACAACCACCTTCCACAAATCCCCTGCTTATCCCCCCTTAGTCACTCCTGTCCCAATACAAAACCCCCACCCCCTTCTACAAAATCCCTGCAGCCACACACACACATTTACAGGCAGACAGTCACACACTCAGTTACAGGCAGACAGTCACACGCACACGGACACACATGCAGTCACAGACAGTCATATATACATTGACGCACACAGTCACAGACAGTCACACAGTCACAGGCAGACAGTCACACATACACTTTTCCTCCGTGTGGCCAGTTTATCAGCTGTTTGCTTGTAAACTGAGCTGTACTGGCCGCACGGCACCCTAACTACCATGGGGCACTATGCGGCCACAGCTCACACAGCCCCTCCAGCCAGGGCCGGTGCAAGGATTTTTGCCGCCCTAGGCAAAAGTAAAGTAAAGGCCCCCCCATGTGACATCACAATGCCCCACTCATATGATCTGCCATGTTAACTAACGCCAGTGCTGCAGTGCCGCTGTGTTTACATTAAAAGGCCTGCAGGGACAGGCTATAGACACCAGAACCACTACATTAAGCTGAAGTGGTTCTGGGGACTATAGTGTTTCTTTAATGTGAGGTAAATTAGAGCTTAGTTCCACGAATAATATACTAGATTGCCTACTTACAACCAGATGAGGATGATGATGATGATGGGCTCTAGCTGCAGTCTGGCTCCACTGGTCTGGTGTAGAACAGGCTCTCTGGAGGCGGTTTGTAACTGTGGTCACAAAAATCAATGTTCTGGGAGAACGAGAAGCAGCTCCATTTTTTGGGGGCCCTTTACACAGCTCAAGGCCTGGGTCCCAGGGTCCACCTTCATGCTGCAAGGTGTGTTTCTGTGTATGTACAGGATGCAGTGTGTGTGTCTGTAAGGGATGCATTGAGTGTGTGTAATGAATGCATTGTGTGTTTCTGTGTGTGTAAGGGATGCAATGTGTGTAATGGTTGCATTGCTTGTGTATGTGTGTGTAATGCATTGTGTGTTTTTCTGTGTGCAAGTGGTGCATTGTGTGTGATGAATGACAATCTCTTCCCCCCTTCAATTTCCTTCTCTCCCCTCAATTTCCTTCCCTCCCAATTTCTTTCTTTCCCCCCTCCCAATTTCTTTCTTTTCCAATTTCTTCCCCCTCCCAATTTCTTTCTTTATCCCCCTCCCAATTTCTTTCTTTATCCCCCCTCCCAATTTCTTTCTTTATCCCCCTCCCAATTTCTTTCTTTATCCCCCCCCCTCCCAATTTCTTTCTTTATAAGCCCCAATCTTTCTTTATCCCCCTCCCAATTTCTTTCTTTATCCCCCCTCCCAATTTCTTTCTTTATCCCCTCCCAATTTCCATCTCCCTCCCCCCTCCTTCCAATTTCTTTATCCCCCCTACCACTGTTGTAGCATGGCCGAGCCCTCTATGGTCCGCGGGTACAGGGAGCTTTTGTTTCCTGTACCCGGCCGGACTAAAGTGTGCACTTCCTGTTAGTCCGGCTGGGTACAGGAGACAGATGCTCCCTGTACCCGCGGACCATATAGAGCTCGGCCACGCTACAGTGAGGAAGTGACAGGAGGGAGCGCTGAACGCTTCCCTCCTGTCAGCCCCTCTCCTCATGGTGCGCCCTCATGGATGCACCAGACCGGGCAAAGCTGCAGCCACCTGAGGCTCTCTACAGAGCGCTCGGGCGGCTGCAGCATGAGGGTCATGGCACCCCCCACCCTGGTGGCACCCGGGGCGGACTGCCCCCCCTTAGTACGCCACTGCACAACCGTGAAATCAGGGCCAGATTGGCCCAGTGGGCCTGGTGCTGACAATTATGATGGGCCTATTTACAGAATCTTATCGACCAAAAACACTAAAACAATCATACCTCCCAAGCATCATGTATCTGATGGAGATGGTGTTGGAAGGAAACTCAAAGGATGCAGCTATACGAAAACACATACTCTATACTAA
>OW240912.1:348584062-348691207 GCA_933207985.1 Pelobates cultripes
TGGTGCCTGTTACTGTGAGATATTGATGTATTTTACAAATCTCATTCCATTAGTTACTATTATAATTATTGTACAATACACCCGTTAAGGTTCTGCCCTAAGTATATACTTTATATTTTCCTCCTAATGAATGCCATCATCTTGGTCATTTTTTTCTTTCAAGAAGACTTTTTATATTTTGCTCCTCACCTTCTATTTCACTATATTATCCATCTGCTTCAACTTACGCCCACAATTCTTGACTGTTCTTTCTCGCTATGAAAACATGTAGCCAGGTCAGAGAATTGACATTTTCATATTCATTAATATTTTTCTGCTTTTCAGCTTCTTCCCAGAACATTTGGTTGGAAAGCACCTACCATTGTTTGTAGCTACAGTACACAATTTACAAATGCATGTATATTTCATGTACATACTTCCTATAATGCTCTTTCTGTTATGATGAAAAAGGTTTTGCAAACCATTGGTTTTCTTGCCTATAAATTTGTCTTTACTTATGTTTACTATATTTTCCCTTCATGTAGATCACTGTTAATTTACTCAATTTTTTCCAATGTCTTATAGAGACAATGAACTATCCTACCTCTCGCTGAGAGCATGTATTGGACTGTGGACTGCATTCCTTTGCATTGTTCTGGTGGCAACTGATGCCAGTTCACTAGTCTGTTATATAACACGTTTTACAGAAGAAGCATTTGCCTCACTGATTTGCATCATTTTTATCTATGAAGCCATAGAGAAGCTGATACATTTGGGAGAGACCTATCCTGTACATATGGGCATTCAACTGGACCGGCTTACTCTTTACTAGTGAGTGTTTGCTAATATCACTATGGTGTGTAAAACGGATGATGAGATATGTAGTATGTGAAACTGATAAGACCCTCCACAGACAGAGCCAATTCTCTGCAAGGCGATTAACACTTCTATACGGCGGTAGCTCCACCCACTGTCTAAGAAAGTCAGGTCTTTGTCCTATATTTTTAGTTAGAAATATATGAAAAGCGAAAAGGTGAATACGACATGACAGTGCCGTTTTAACACGGACTGTTGAACCCTGCTGCCACTAAATGTAAAGGGTCACGAGTTCCTTTTCATAAATGTGAAGAAGTATTGGCAAACCAAAGCAATTTCAAATATTTGTTAGTTATGGGTTTTGACTTGTGTGACTTATATTCCTATTAGAAGCAGGTAATGACCACTACAAGAGGAGACTGGAGGAAAAATAACTCCCCGTTTTGACATTATGGATTCTGTTTTAATATTTTTGCATAAGCTTTTCAAATGTTAATATTTTTGGACAGACTTTTAAAATCTTTTATTTTTTCCAAAATATTAAAATATCCAAACATCTAATAAAAAGAAAATATTGAAATATTTTTTTTCAAAATATGACATCATTATTTAAAGTTTATCCCAAAATATTAAATCATTTGAAATGCTTATCCAACAATACATTAAATCGAGGCCTATATTTTTTAGACTTTTTGTTCTAAATGTGTTTCCAGACAAGTAGAATTCATATCCTGGTCAGTGGCAACAAAATGCACAGGAGGTTTAAAGCTAATGACAACCATAGGCACCAAAGTACCTCCTTCCGGAGTCATAAAAGTAAAATGATGCATGCCTCACAGATTTTGTGTTTGAGACAAAGTATGTATATATATATTTTTAAGGGCCAGATTTACATGGTAAACTATGCACCGTTATTGGTTCTTAACACATTACAAGTCGGGGAGATTTATCAAAGTGTTCTGTGGTACAAAGTATTAAAAGCAGAGCAATCACCATGGAAACCAGATAGACCACCAGGCATATTCCATTGGTGTTTCGTCCACTTTTAGATTTTTACACCACTTTTTAGAACAGAACACTTTGCTCATTTTTGCCATGGTGTCTTGACAGCAGTGGTCTGAAGTCTAGAGATTTATAGCCACTTACTTTTTTCTCTTAGCTGTAAATGTGCTCCTCCAGAAGTACCATCCAACAAAACCTTACTTTACTGGAAAGAAAACAACATTACTACATCTGATTTTGAATGGGCCAACTTCTCTGTTAGCGTAAGTAAATCAATTTTATTATATGACTGCTATTACTTGAAGGCGTGTTCTTAGCTTTAGATTTTTTATGTGTGATTTCTCTCGGTAGATAGGTACCTAAAGGGTCTCTTCATCACTATGAAAATCTTTCATAAGAATGTCAACTTTTCTACAGATTTTCATTTCAGTAGTCTTTGGCAACCAATGGGTTGTCTTTTTGATGAAAACATCAATTATTTTATGTAAGGGGACTGGATGGTTTCTCTTCTACATATCCTGAAACCGGGGCTACTTGATACACATGCATGCAATGGCTCTTATTAATTGGGAATATTAAATCCGCTATACCACCCTCTAGTAAATGCTTCATCTCCCGAGGCGTTTAGAAGGATATACAAAGGGTAAATGATCTTGGATAGAATGTGACATTTTTTATCGGATACGTCTAATGTGTTATTAGTTGCGACTGAATCGTTGTACAGATTAAATGAGTCATTTTGTAACAGCAGATCTGTCTATATACAAAGGTGTTTAGAAAGCTTGCAGATGTAACCACACAAACAAATAAATAAATTAGAGCCCAATATGTTTAGAACTGAAGGCTATTAATCATATCTTGAGCTTTTTTTTTTTTTAAGCAATGTAGGATGATGCATGGAGAATTTGTGGGAACGGCGTGTGGACATCATGGGCCATATACACCAGATGTGCTTTTTTGGTCCTGCATCCTATTTTTCACCACTTTTGCATTGTCTGGGACCCTGAAAACATTTAAAACAAGTCGCTATTTTCCCACAAAGGCAAGTATAATTATTCAGCACAGCATCATATATTATTGATTATGATGGTTCTTTAAACAGAATTACATATATTTATTGATTATGATGGTTCTTTAAACAGACTTTAATAATAAAAAAAAGTACATAGTTACATAGGCTGAAAAGAGGCATACGTCCATCAAGTTCAGACTTTTTCACATTAGTTATTGCAGTTGAAGCAAAAGAAGGCAAAAACCTATTACATATTATCTCAGTTCATGGTTACATTTTTTTTCAGCACATGCTTACAGTAGCAGTTTTGGCTGAAATATGTTTAGATAAATTAATGGTATGTTTAAATAGAAAGGTTTTCGGTTTTGGTGCTCGAAGCATGAAAAAGCAGACATCCTTGCCTCTTCACATTACTGATATTAAATGATCTGGAGAAAAAGCCTGGGTTACATACTCTTGCTGAAGGCTAAGATTATAAGGCTAAGACTGCCCGTAGGAAGGCTGTGAGAAGGTCAGATGTGAGGAGGATATTTTAAATAGGACCAGTTGAGTCTGTCAAATGCCTTTTTGTCATCTAAGGCAATGAAGAGGCTCGGTGTCAGTTGGCGGTTGACAATTTCTAAGAGGCCAAAGGCTCTCCTGGTGTTATCTGACACTTGACGCCAAGGGAAAAAAACTGCTTGCTCAGGAGAGACCAATATTGGTAAATGTTGGCTTACGTGGGATGCTAGGATTTTTTCATATAAGTTAATGTCTGTGTTGAGGAGGGAGATAAGGCGAAAGTTAGGAGGTTTTCCAAACTTTGGTTACTATATGCGCATGTAGTATTTCAGGTTGGATTTGGCCCAAATTTGAAATCCTATTAAATAATGTAGCCAGATGAGGTGCCAGCAATTTCGAGTATAACCCGTAAATTTGATAAGGGGTTTGCTCAAAATGTTTGTATAGATGCTTGTTCTTCGATTAAAGCTGTAGCACTTGTTGCACACACTTGTGGTTGCGCTTCCCTCCTTTTGTCTAAATTTTGTTTGCATATATTACAGTAGGATAGCAGCACCTGTACCTTGTATTTTAGTGCGTATTTGGAGTACTGTGGTAACTCTGGCCTCTATATTTAGTTTGGTAAAAATACTCAAGGGGGGTATGGGTTAGCATCTAGATTAAATATAGATGATTATACCATATTGTAGCTAAAGCCTAGTATCAATGTTCATACAAAGCATCTGGAAACAGAAAGCAAATGTGGCTATCACAATCATGTAGGAATACTGAAGAACTACATTATTAGTTCTCATAGGATGTGTTCTCTTTTATAGTGCCACAGTAAGGATAACAAAGGTTGTTTTGTTGTGAAAGTGGTGTGAGGGGGTGGGGAGTGCTGGGTTTGTTTTTGTGTCTGCCACATGTCTTTTTTATATTAAAAAACTTTTAGTTAGCGCTAATCGTTATAATCTACGTCCAAAGTCTGTGTGGTTAGACAAATAGAACAGCAAAGAATCATTTGGTGTCTCAATCCAACTATGCACCAGTGATCAAGGTCTGGACATGCCTCTCCCTTCTTTGCAACTTCTACTTTTTTCATAACAATCAGCCTGAGCTGAATTGCTGACATAACTCTGCACCACAGCTTATTGATGTCTTCTCATTATCTTTCCCTCCTTTCCTCTTAGCATGACTATGAAATGCTATACAGAGAACAAGAGGGCAGTGACTGGCTGTTAGGCCGAGTCAAGTCAACTAAACTCACAGTGACCTGTAATTGGCTGAGCTACACTGCTTACTTTCCAGTCAGGAAATGTTTTGGCTAAGGAAGTTATTCTAGAGCATGGGTGGGGAACCTTCAGCCCTCCAGATGTTTTGGATTACATCTCCCTTGATGCTTTTCCAGCATTATGGCTGTAAGAGCATTATGGGAGATGTAGTCCAAAACATCTGGAGGGCCAAAGGTTCCCTACCGGTGTTCTCGAGAAACAGCAAAACATCTCCCCCCAAAACTAAAGAGATTTTAAAAAGGGATAAAACCAGAACATTCATATTGTCAATTTCATTTAAGCGGTGTTGATTCCCAGATTGTTGCTTTAAAGCAATTAGTTTCTGATTGTGCAAAATCACCACAACTGTAGTCCCGTACCCCAAAAGTATTATATTATCTTATTTTGGTAATATCAGTTATTGGTTTGTGCATGCCAAACATTTTAAGTAAATTTTATGAGTTCTCTTATAATTTTCAGCTGTTTGATTTTGGGCCCACAAAAATGTTACTTTATAAAAAATAAAATAAAATAAAAAAACTGAATGGATCTACCTGGCAAGCTAACTTGGAACTCTTGAACTGTCTGGAAAGTATATCTGTTTGTGTTTTAGTTGTGTATCTCTGTATCTTAGACCATGTACGTTATTATGTAAGGTGCTCCAAGAGTTCTGATGGCAAGAGGTTTTTGGGACATTCATGGCACTCCAGCTGAAAGCAGTGGAAGTTGACCAAGATTTTCTGACGTTATTAGCCTTCCTTAGCAGTGTTTTGCATCAAACAATGTAAATTCTGAGTTGTCAATCCTGTTTGTTTTTGATTATCTCCTTTATCATTAGTAACCACTAAAATGCATTAACCTCTAAACTTATTTTGGATCTCATTCTTAGATACGCTCAATGGTTAGCGACTTCGCTGTATTTATCACCATCTTATCAATGGTAATCCTGGACTACTTAATTGGTGTACCATCCCCAAAGCTTCAGGTTCCAAATGAATTTAAGGTAACGCTACTTAATTATTTATGTTTATGTAATTGATTACCTACCTATTGCCAGTCAATGATGTTTCTCATAGAACTTGGCTTTTTACTTTTTATTATCTCTAAAGAAGGAATTGCATTGATTTGATCTAAACTGGAAAGTAAATGCCTGTGTGCTTTTCATTAAGAAGGGGGGGAAAAACTCTTGACACAATTTTTTTAAAGTTTATTCTCTAAATAATTTTCCTAATGCATTTTGGATATATTTATTAAAGCCAACCAGGGATGACAGAGGGTGGATTGTAAATCCCATCGGACCAAATCCCTGGTGGACAGTGTTTCCTACGGTCATTCCTGCTCTGCTATGCACCATTCTGATATTCATGGACCAGCAAATCACTGCTGTGATCATCAACCGGAAGGAACACAAGCTGAAGGTAAATTTTAGAAACTGGTGGGTGGAAGACCTTAGAGACCAGAACCAGGTTTCTGTATGTAATGGAAGAGGCAAGTGCAAGATTACAATAAAGTGTGGGGAAACAAGCCAATTAGCTCATATAAAATACTTATTCTGATGGTATGTGGGAGCCTTAAACAGTGCTGTCTGTCAAATGAGTGGAAATCGGTTGGTGAGGTATGATTATGCCAGGTCAATGACTTAACACAATAGAGGATGTACGAGTTCATATACAGCTTGTGCATGTCCGCTTTTGCTAATAATCATTTCTATTCACTTACAGAAAGGTTGTGGATACCATTTGGACCTGCTCATGGTTGGGGTGATGTTGGGAATCTGTTCCATAATGGGCCTTCCATGGTTCGTGGCCGCCACTGTGCTCTCTATTACCCACGTTAACAGCCTTAAACTCGAATCCGAATGTTCAGCCCCTGGAGAGCAACCCAAGTTTCTTGGCATTAGGGAACAGAGAGTTACCGGGCTGATGATCTTTGTCCTCATGGGATGCTCCGTGTTCATGACCACAGTGCTTAAGGTATGGAACAGTAGCTTTAATGATAGTTTCTGGGGGGGAAAAACTGTTACTTCAAAACTACTTTTTAATATAATATCTCTTTTATCCGGTTTTGAAAGAAATTTTTTTTTATTTTTTTAAATGAATTATATGTAACAAAATGAGAAACTTCCACCCCTACCTTTTAGTATATGACAGGATCCTCCAGCCATATACATACAGCTTGGGTCAGACAGTGTTTGAACCGAGTTCTGACAAAATGGCAACTTTTTACATTAAAGGGCTAAAACTACAGGATAACAGCACCCAGAGTGACTTTAATGGTCTTTAAAATAAATCATGGTGTCACACATATAACTAACACCCTTTACTTGGCTCTGCTTGCAGTTTATCCCGATGCCAGTTCTCTATGGCGTGTTTCTTTATATGGGCGTTTCTTCATTAAGAGGAATACAGGTACGTTCTTATCTTTGTTCTCTCCATAAGTAACAGATGTGTTCCGTCATTCGTTTATGACTCACATTTTAGTGACTCGGTAACTTATTTGGAGTAATTAGCATTTATCTGGAAGCAGTCTATCAAGTAGCTTTTCTGTTCTTTAAAACTACTTCTAGTTAAGAAACTGCAGTAGTAGTTAAAGCATTTAAACGATTTTGAAAGTGTTTTTTTTTTTTTACATGATTATGTTTGTGTTTTTTGGGTGGGGAGGTTCAACACACAGATACTCGGCTGTCTATATAAAAACTATTGTTCCTCCAAAATAGTGATTTGTATTGTCTTTGTGCAGAGGAGCAAATATATTTAATCTGATGAGTTAAATAACTTACAAGTGAAAAGTAGAAGTGAAATAATACAATATTCCTTATATTATTCCTTATATTAGTAATGCTATTTAGTGTTTGAGTCATAGGAATTCCTTTTATTTGTGTAATATGTTTGCATCGATTTAAAAATGTTTTTAAAAATGTCACATTTGTTGCAGTTCTTCGATCGTCTTCTTCTGTTTGCAATGCCTCCAAAACACCAGCCGGATTTTATCTACCTACGACATGTTCCTTTGCGTAAAGTCCATCTCTTCACCATTATCCAGCTTACCTGTCTGGTCTTACTTTGGGTCATTAAAGCTTCTCGTGCTGCTATTGTTTTCCCTATGATGGTAAAATATTAATTTCTTAAACATGTCTTAATCTGCAAGGGTTAGTGCATTCATAGCATACTTGGTTTATTCGCCGATATTTATGCCAAACCTGAAACTGGAGGGAGAAAAATGTAATAAGTGCTAGGTGAATGTGATGGCCACCAAAAGATTTCCCATAAATTACCATATACACTATTTATTCACATTTTTAAACAAATTTGAACATTCCATATATATAGAACTTTGTTACATAATGTATGCTATCCCTCTAGTTTTAGTTCTCCCCACTGCATCCTCAACTTATCGATTTGTGTCAATTCCTCCACAACTTTCTTATTGTGTCCCATTTCCTTATCTACAATATGTGGGGATAATATTGAGGACATAAATATTGTACTAAAAGATTAAATCAATTGTTGCTTATGCAAGGTTTTTCTAATTAATTGTCTTCAGCCTTTGGTAATAGACATATATTTAAAGAAATTGTTTGAAATGATTCTGTTCTGTTTTTGCCATGACAGGTCCTTGCTCTTGTGTTTGTTCGCAAAGTGATGGATTTCTGTTTTTCTAACCGGGAGTTGAGCTGGTTGGATGATCTGATGCCAGAAAGCAAAAAGAAGATACTTGAAGATGCCAAAAATAAAGCCAAGGAATTGGAGGTAATAATCAACGGCCGGAATATCTAGGGCAGTCTTGAACACAAGACACATCCCTGTGTGTTAAATTTTATATCCTAATCTATTATTATATGGATTTTGTAAAAGGATACCGCTGTGGAATTAGTTGGCGCTATATATATATATATATATATACACCAATGATAATAAAACCGGACAAAGAGGTCAGACAAGAGCCTCTTACCTCCACTAACTCACTCTCCTTTTGTCTTGATTCTGTGTTACTGTAGCTTGGCTGCACCTTAACAGAGTCTTTACATTACACTGTTTTGGCCACATGTTTGTGAACTTTCTTATACAAACCTGCCAGCAAACCTTAGTCCTGCATGACTTCTAACTGTTGAGACACTAGTTACATTATATTGGAGGAGATGTGTGAGTCAGTATATGATTGTATATTAATTTGATGATAGACCTACACCTCTGCTTAGTTGCCCTAAAAACTGAAGCCTTTGCAGATAATATTCTAGTATTCATTAATTACCCAGTAACAATGCCACATATTTTTGGTGTTTTGTATACTTTTAAAGCTGCAACTGACTAGATAATAAACTGAGCAATATGCTGTTAATATTCCTTCCTCGCTTCAGTCTTTATCTCAGGACTTTTATAGGCAGGGTGAGCCTTTACAAACGGTGTACATGTCCTACAAGTCTTCCTGCTCTTATAATGCTAGCCGAAACAAATGCCACTTATGCAAATCTCTTAGGCAGGGCCATGCAACCAAACTCAGCCTGACTAAAGTTTACGCTAAAACATCTAGGAAAGGTAATATGCCTGTGACTATACAATATAATCGATTGATAAATCACATGCAGAAAGGTGAGCCTAGGGCTGCATAAACAAAGTGATCTAACTTCGAAATAGGAGAGATTTGATCAGTGAGGATGCCAGGGGCATTATCTATACATAAAAACTGCTTAATTTAATCGTTATGTTAAAGTTGTTTTGGTCACTATAGTGTTCCTTTTTTTAAAAATTCCCTTATTGAAACTTAGACAATCTACATTCATTTCACATACTGAGCTTCTGTGGAGTGAAAACAGAGTGAATAGATTTACTATATTATGTGCTGATCCATGTAAAATATATTCACGACTTGTAATATGTAAAAAAAAAAAATATATATATTTTATTTGATTTAGCAAAATTCAGAGAAAATATTTTATTCCCAATAAGATTTGAACACAGGCCACAATCACAGAAGACAGATACCATAAAGGGACACTATAGGCACCCAGACCACTTTAGCTAATTGAAGTGGTCTGGGTGCAGTGCCCATGTCAGTATAACACTGCAATATTAATTATTACGGTTATTGTGAAACTGTAATAATTACATTGCAGGGTTAACTCCACCTCTAGTGGCTGTCTACCAGACAGCCACTAGAGGGACTTCCAGATCGTTAGGCGACTTTTGGTCACCTACAAGAGAGTGAAAGTGCATCTGTCAGGACCAGCGATGATGGGGCTGTTAAAAAACATAGTAATTCGAAAGAAGGCTTGAGAAAGATTTTTATGGCAGAATCTGATGCTTCAAATTTCTTCAAGAAACGTGGCAAGAGATCAACTAAATCCCAGGATGAAATAAACGCTGAGAACCGACAAAGACTATCAGCTGATGAGCGTAGAAGGGAATACTATGAAGAACAAAGAAATGAATTTGAGAATGGCACTATAGGGAGCTATAGTTCTAGGAATACAATTTTGTATTCCTAGCCTATAATTTGCCTTTAAAGGGAATCTCCAGGCAGAAAGGCTGGTAACCGGATCTTGCAATATTATCACCTTATGTGAAGACCCTTATTACACGATCCAAGTAACATGCAGAGTTATAAAGAAAACTTATAAGGGCATATGAAATTTATAAAAAATTTGGAAGCATGAAAATATGAGTCTATAAGGTACAGGTTTAGTGGCCGTAGCTGGGGACTCTATAATGGTCCGATCCGGGCCGTTCATGGCGCAGCAACAATGTGGTTCCAGTGCGCCAGGTTTCCTTCTGTCCTCCCCAGACAGGCACTGTCCACCGACTGGGCTCGCCGTGGCCCCATGGGCACTCAGGGCCAGAGTCCGACCACAGAACCCCCACACCTAGGGTCTGAGCGCCTTCTCAGGAGTGTAGGCCCCCGTCTCTCCCGGTGCCGGCCACACACTTGGGGGCGATGCGTGTTCCTCATGGCCACCGGTCCGCCAGAAGGCCCGCATCCCCCTGATCCACAGGACTCGCAGCACCAGGGACTGGACTCCCCGGTGGGCAGGTAGTCGGGGATTACATTCAGTTGCCGTCGTCATCCGTGGCCACATGTGCCGCACTTGCCAGCCCTTCCGGAGCTGTCCATAGTCTACTTCATGACGTTCTTTCATCGTAATGAGCCCGTATTTAAAATGGTCCTCACAGCTCTTTTACCGGCGGGCTCCTTTTCGGCAGCCTTTGCCAGTTCAGAAGGGCAGTCTGGGCCCAGCGCGGGGAGCTCCCGTCTCGGCGTGTCGCCTCCATGAGGCCGGATAACCCAACCGGGCGGGGGGGAGCGGGGCCATGCCACGAGCCAACAGCTTCCGTTGCCAGAGTAAGTTGCTTTTGTTTTTCTTTAGGATCGCCATGTATTCTGGCTGACCCATGGTCACCCGGGACTGGTTTTGCGGTCCTGGGTAGGCCTTGAAAGTCCTTTACAGTGCTCACTGCCTGCTTTTCGGGTCTAATTGGTATCTTTGTAAAGCTGATGTCATCCTCCTCATTATTTCAGCGGGCAATCTGGTCTTTGGGCCTTCTGTGGTTGTTTCAGATCCAGATTAATTTGTTTGGGCCGGGAGCCCTGTTAGTCTGCTGCCATGCGGCTCGGCGGCCCTGCCCCTATTTTATGTTTTGCAACTATTTATCCAATTGCTGTTTAAATATCTGTATAGACTGATAAAACCACCTCTTCAGGCAATGAATTCCACATCCTTATTGAAGAATTTGTTTGTGTTCTTCCTGTAGGAGGCTGAGAAGATGTTGCAAGTAGGAGAGGAGAAAGGTGTCCAGATGCCCATGGAAACCAGAAAATTGCTAAGCAGCCCTGGAAGAAATAATAATACAAGGTAGTAAACTAATGGTATAAGCAAAAACTGTGCAAATAATTGTCAGTAATATGGAGTTGAAAAAAGTTTGTGTGAGTGGGTGTACATGCGTGTTCATTCATATATATACACAGACCATTGTCTGTCCTGAAGAAAGTCTCAAGATATTTTTGCTGTATTTTATCTAGAGCAGTGGTTCCCAACCTATAGTACGCGTACCCCCAGGGATACAATTCAGTGCCCCAAGGGGTACACGGAAAAATCCCGGTAATGGCGGCGGTGCAATGTGGGGACAGCAAAGGGAACGGGTCCATCGGGTGGCCCATGCACTCAGGGCCACCTGACGGATATGTGCTATGAGGGGCCCGGTCGTGTGCTGCAGCGCTTTAATAGCGCGACCGGGCCCCTTCTAACCTGACCGGAGTGCTGGGAGGAAGTGAGAGCTAGATACACACTTCCTCCCAGCTGTTTCCACGGGAGGCGACTGCAGAGAGGATCGGACCGGGACCTTAACTCTCAACAGCCTCAGCCACAGAAGCCACCCAAAAGGTGTGTGTTTTGGGTGTCAGTTTGTATGTAGTGTGTGTGTCAGTGTATCTGTGTATGTGTGTGTGTCTGTGTGTGTGTGTGTGTCAGTGTATCTGCATGTATCAATGTGCGTATCTGTATATCTGTATGTCTGCATTTTGTGTCAATGTAAGTATCTGCATGTCTGTGTGTCAGTGTGTATATTTATGTCTGTATCTGTCAGTGTGTATCTGTATGTTTGTGTGTCAGTGTGTGTCAGTCTAGGTAACTGTATGTCTGTGTGTATGTTATTGTGTATCTTTGTGTGTGTATCTGTGTATGTATATCTGTTTGTGAATCTGTGTGTTTATCAGTGTGCGTGTATGTATGTCAGTGTGCGTATTTGTATGTCTGTGTATATGTGTTTGTGTGTGTCAGTGTGTATCTGTGTGTGTCAGTGTTTGCATCTGTGCATCTGTGTGTATCTGTGTTTGCATCAATGTGCATACCTGTATATCTGTGCATGTGTGTGCCAATGTGCGTATCTGTATGTCTGCCTGTATGTGCCAGTGTGTATCTGTATGTCTGTATCTGTCAATGTGCGTATCTGTATGTCAGTGTGTGTGTCAGTCTGTATCTGTATGTCTGTGTGTATATTAGTGTGTATCTGTATGTGTGTGTTAGTGTGTATTTGTATGTCTGTATATTGTGAGTGTGTGTCAGTGTCTGCATCTGTATTTGTTTATCAGTGTGCATATCTGTATGTTTGTGCATCTGTATTTGTTTGTCAGTGTGCATATCTGTATGTGTATCTGTATTTATGTTTGTCCGTGTGCATATCTGTATGTTTGTGTATCTGTGTGTTTATCAGTGTGTATATTTGTATGTCTGTGTATCTCTGTGTGGGTCAGTAACTGTGTGTGAGTGTATGTCTGTGTATCTGTGTGTGTTTCAGTATGTGTGTCTGTATCTGTGAGGGCGGCCCTTTCAAAGGTCCCAGTGGGGCCATGGCTCCAGGTGGCACTTTGACAGGGGCCATATTTTGCCTGGAAAGCCCAGCCTTCCCCGATCAGCTCGTCCGCCAGAGAGGGCTGGGAGGCCGCTCAAAATAAAAAGAAAAATCTTAGGAGTCTGGAGAGGGAGGCTGATCTGAGGCTGGCCAGGTCCTCGGGGTTATAAAGTGTTTCCTACCGAAGTTCCGGCACTCTGAGATTACTAGCTGTGCGTGCCGGAACTTCAGTGGGAACTTTACTTACATCAATTTGCTGCAGGGCTGTTGCTGTGGGCTGGCCCCCGGGAGCATCAGAATTCCCCTTTGTGTCTGGCTATGTGTGCTGTAACGGCCACATAGCTAGCACAGGCTTTGGGACATGCAGGAGACGGACTTAGCCAGCAACGGTGTAGACAAGAGGAGCAGAACTGCAAGGAGTCAATTCAGACTCCACTTCAGCTAGGATCCACCACACCACGGAAACTGAAAGGGTAATTAATTGTTAGTTTCAACGCACACCAGTGTTAATTTTGGCAGTAAATTTCAATTTAGTTTTAGTCATAGTCTTTTGACACACTACAACCCCAGCACACAGACACACTACATCCCCAGCACACAGACACACTACATCCCCAGCACATAGTGTGCTGGACATAGGAATTCCAATCCCAGCTAACACAGACACACTACATCCCCAGCACACACAAACACACTACATCCCCAGCACACACAGACACACTACATCCCCAGCACACACAGACACACTACATCCCCAGCACACACAGACACACTACATCCCCAGCACACACAGACACACTACATCCCTAGCACATACACAAACACACTACATCCATAGCGCACACACACTACATCCATAGCGCACACACACTACATCCCTAATGCACACAAAGACACACTACATCACTAATGCACACAAAGACTAACTACATCCCTAGTGCACACAAAGACACACTACATCCCTAGTGCACACAAAGACACACTACATCCCCAGCAGACACAGACATGCTACATCCCCAGCACATACACAAACACACTGCATCCCTAGCGCACACAAAGACACACTACATCCCCAGCACACAAAGACACACTACATCCCCAGCACATAGTGTGCTGGACATAGGAATTCTATTCCCAGCACATACAGACACACTACATCCCCAACACACACAGACACACTACATCCCCAACACACACAGACACACTACATCCTATTTATCTACATGTGTATCTGTATGTGTGTCAATGATTGTATCTGTGTGTCTATGTATCTGTATGTGTGGCAGTGTGTGTGTGTCTGTACATCTGTGTGTGCGTCAATGTTTATATCTGTATGTGTATCTGCGTATCTGTATCTCTCTGTATTTGTATGTATATGTGTGGCAGTGTTTGTATCTGTGTATCTGCATACGTGGCAGTGTGTTTATCAGCATGTCTGTTCAACTGTATGTATTGTAGTGTTGCCATCTGTTTGCATGTGTGGCAGTGTTTGTACCTGTGTGTCTTTACATTTGTATATGTGTTTAGTGTGTGTATAAGTATGTCCTTGCAACTATATGTATGTCAATGTGTGTATCTGCATGTATGTCAGTATGTGCATCCGTGTGTCTATGCAACTGTATGTGTGTCAGTGTTTGCATCTGTGTATCTGCATATGTGAAAGTTTTTTTGCCTGTCTGTACATCATATGTCAGTCTGTGTGTCTGTATCTATGTGTGTCAGTGTTTTCTCTGTGGGTATGTGCATGTGTGTCATTGTGTCTGTGCAACTGTATGTGTCTCTTCATTTGCATGTGTATCTCAGTTCTTGTATCTGTGTCTATGTATCTGCATGTGTCAATGTGTGTATCTGTATCATGTATCTGTGAGTGTGTCATTGTTTGTATGTATGTCAGTGTTTCTGTCTGTATCTGTATGTGTGTCAGAATTTGGATCTGTGTATCCACATGAGTGTATCTGCACTGTGAGGAGCCTGGAACAGACAAAAGTGGGACATGGGACAGAAAAATGCATATACATTTGAAATAACAGCAACTATAATATTTACAAATATCTCGCTAATATGAGGTTACTATTTATAGAAATGGGCTGCCAAGGGGTACTCAATAGAAAAAGGTTTGGGAACCACTGATCTAGAGGTCAATATCTGGCACCCAGGCATAAAAAAATAAACATTGTTAACTTCTGTTTTTAGTGTTTTTACTAGTGTTTTTTTTTTTTTTGGGGGTGGGGAGGGGGGTTTATAGTGTTTGGGGAGTAACCTGCAAGAGCAAGTTAAATAAGACTTGGACACTTGATGGAACAAAATGCATTGGGCATATTTTACAAGGATTTCCTTTTTAAATGTTTTTTTTTTTTTTTCTGCACAAATTATTTCTGCAAATAAAATGATAAATTTGAACTTTGTCCACCAAAGATTTGCATTAGCTTAATTTCTTAAATTATCTGCTTAATACTGCACCTTTTTCTTTTATGTTTTAGAGGAAAAAAATTGTAACCACATACACACAGATTCAACTATTTCTTAAATCTAAAATATTGCACAACATAATAATACAAAAACAAAATCTGCCCTATACACCACTCCTTTGAAAGATTGTCTCTGTTTACAAATGATGTAGGTTCAGTTATGTAGTGTCCTTTTTTACACACAGCTGTTGTTTCTCTTTTAGATGTGATCCATCGGAGATAAATATATCTGATGAAATGCCCAAAACGACAGTGTGGAAAGCACTTAGTATGAACACTGAGAGCTCAAAGGCAAAGGAACGAAGGTGAATGTGACTGCATTTTTACCAATGTATTACAGAGACAGAAAATAAAGTGGGGTTTTTTTTGTTTTAATTTTTTTAATTTTTTTCTTTTTATTGGATATTTTACAGTAAATCCTTTTGTTTTTAACCCCTTAAGCACCAAACTTCTGGAATAAAAGGGAATCATGACATGTCACACATGTCGTGTGTCCTTAAGGGGTTAAAGGAATTGGAAAATATGAAAATGAGTGTGAAATAAATTGGGGCAGGGTCATTTCCTAAAATCATAAACAGGGGTCACACAGGGTGGTAATGTTGGACATGGGGGTGCTATTTTAATTGCAAATGTAATGTCCTATGGAAATATTGAAGGACACATATACTATATTTACACAGACACATCATATACAAACACAAAGATTACATAGTAAGATAGTAATCAATATTAAAAGAAGACTCAAATCCATCAATTTCTGCAGTTGATCTGAAAAAGTAAAATAAACAGTTTGAAGCCATTTCCAATTGTACTACAAACAGGGGGTCAAAAATCCTATTTAAAGGAATACAATAGGGTCAGAAATACAATGTGTATTCCTGACTCTATAGTGTTGAAAATACTATTTAGGTGACCGGCCCCAACCCCACTTAAAATGCTCTAACACTAACCTTTATTCCAGCGCGGGTCAGTCAGTGCTGGCTCCGTCCCTGCTCCGCCTCCTTGCCTGAGATCATAAGAATTGATGATTTCAACCAATCCAGTCATTTTCTATGGTAATCAATGCATCTCTATGAGGAATGGTCAGTGTCTCCAGGCAAATCATGGAGACACAAAACATAGGTGCTGCACAGTGCGCAGCACTAACCCAGGAAGCACCTCTAGTGACTGTCTGATTTACTCACACTGGAGGTGTCCCTAGGCAACAATGCAAATACTGTATTTTCTCTGAAAAGGCAGTGTTTACAGCAGAAAGTCAGCAGGGACATACCATACTCACCATAACAACTGCATTAAGCTGTAATTGTTCTGGGGATTATAGTGTCCCTTTGAGCCTGTAATCCAATCCAGGATCTCCTTAGATCAACATGTTACCACCTTTACTAATTATTGTATCATGTAATATACTGCTTTTCCAAAAACAAATAACCACTTAATGCAAATAATTCCTTGTACTTTTGTTCTTACTGTGAAAAAACATTCCTCGGCTGTAGGCAAAATTTCCTTTATTCAAGTCCTCACAGAAAAGTGAAGTGTGTATGCAAATATGGCTGAGCTGCTGAACAATAAAACTTTTAATTATATATTCTATTATAGACTGGAAATCAGGGAGACCAGCAAATGTGGGCTACGATGGCTAAGACTGGCTAGTGAGATGAAAGGATCAGGTGATTTATACTGACTTTTGCACCTGCTGATTCTCATTACAACAGGCTGCCAAGACAGCACCAGGATGATTGACCAGTGATTGTAATCATAATGGTGACAACTGAGTGGTTAGTGATTGTGTTAGGTGACTGCCCGCATTGCGAGTATTGATGCAGTGATAGTGACAAAGGTTGTCATTCCAACTCATACAATGCTATCGCTGCTACTCCCACTTGGTGGAGCAAAATTAGTCCCTAGGCAGCCGATAAACTGTAAAAAGACTTGTGTTAATCTCTACAAATAAAAACAGGTAAATTACATTTAAACAATACAACAAAAATTAAAAAGTCTGTGGGTTGCCTCCCGAGATGCATTTCACCATGCATACTATGGCTTCTTAAGTCGGTATGATCCAAACTCGCTGCTGTTTTTAAAGTCCCTGTTATCATCAAAATACTTGTAGGTGTAACACCTACTAAATTCAGGTATGTATGTGTACTATGCAATAACATCTGTCTATATATATATATATATACATAAACACTTGTCTTATCTATTACCTTAAGAAAGGAATATCAAGATCTTTCTTAAATATACATAGTTATGTTTTCTTGTTTGTTTGCTTTCCTTAACATGGTCATTATCCATCTAAAGATCTCTTCTTGTTCTGCAGCTTTTTCAAATAGGTGTCTTGGCTGATGAAGGACAGCGTGAATTAACAGATGACTCAGGGAAGCGCCAAGACCCCAAAATGTGGCATTCAACTTTACAGAACAGTCCCTCATACTTTCCTCAGAAGAAGGGTTCACGTTAAAGCCATCAGATTTTTTTTTTAATTATATGAAAATATATAATTTTTGTTTTTATTTTTAGTGTGTGCTTTAACAAGCTGCAACTTTGTCAATGTACCATTGACAAGCAGTGAGGGAGTCTCCAACATATCGGTTTCAAACTTGATCAGCAATCAAGTTAATATAACGTCCGTTTGTGAATGATTTGCGGAGTTGCAGAATGTTCCCTATTTGTTGTATACGTTTAAAATTCGTAAGCAGCATTGAGCAGTTGTAGTTTCAGCTGCCTCACTAAAGAAAAGGGAGTGGTTCCAGTGCTTGATGTGCTTCTTAACAGAAGCATAATCCTGTGTAGATCACTTTACTGTAGTTTGGGTTTTGTAAATCGTAAATAGCATTTATATGTTAACGTCTTTGTTGATGACCGGAAGTACCGGAAAAGTCATGTTAAAACACTAAAAGCAATGCATTACAAACTAATTTTGGCATTACTCTGGTGTATTCCCAACCACTGTAGTGCTTTTTACAAAAACGAAGTACACAGTGACCCCCAATTAACATTAGTGTAGATTGCTCTTAAATTTAGTGTAAAAGATGCAGCAGACCTTCGTAATTTCTAAAGGTACCATAATGACTATTTGTGTTTACACTGCAGAACTAGTAATTTTATTTTTAAAGAATGCCTTTTTTGTTCTTATTCACTGTTCATTTTTTACCACTATTTTAATTTATTGTTCCATTTCATGCTCTGCACTTTCCCAGAGGAGTTGGGCTTTAATTTATGTAGATATAGATATATATTTCTTGAGCTATATGGCAATAACAGTAGATAAGAAACATGTCGCTTTCTTACGCACACCGCTAAGTTTACCCCTTCTGCCTCTTTTATTTGTCCTAATATTTTAATGTGTTTCTTGAGATCATTTGTAGACCTACAACATGTGGATCCTGTTAATACAACTCTTACCAGCATCACCGATGGTAGAATTAAACAGTAATGGATGTGTAAAATGGCTTTGAATACTAATTGATAATTTGTTGAAAGTTTGTGTTATAATCTGTGGCACACACTTTTGTAATTACTTAGCCTTTGTTAAAGTTGTAAAGTATATACTGGATGGATTACTGCTTTCAAAGCAAATTAGCATCCTCCCATTAATGTGGTGAATGTGTTAACCACTCAAATAGTCAACAAAAATGTATTAATTGGTAAGTGTAAACCATTATTTGTTTCACGTTATTATTCCTGGTTTTTAATTTTTTTATATAAGTCATATGAACTTTATTCTGTAAACTGTGAGTTGTGGTGAGTTAGCAACTTTAATTTAATTAGACCAAATTCACCCAATTAAAATAGAGCTCAAGCGTAACTGAGCAAGAGATATTTTCACTATTTTGATCCCAGACTTTGAATCAGTTGTTAACTCTGCAGTCAAGTTTAGTGAATAAACCCCTAGCCCCCACAAGCACCTAGATATCCTTCAGTATTGAAGAGGATCAATATAATGTCATGGTGCATGTAAACTATTTGTTCAAGTTTTGCAAATGGTTTCTGAAAAAAAATTCAGTAAGAAAAAAGATCCACATTTGTGTCCTGCTTCAGGCCATTATCTGTGTGTATGTATGACCAATATAGTACAGTTATAGATTTATACACCCAGAGTAAAAAAGAAAGTACTTTCCTCAATCACTATACAATTTTTTTTCAAGAATCTGAATATCACATAAAACCAAATTCAGTGCCAATGTGGCCATACTACCTATTAGTTGCACATTTAAATAATTCCACAGTATTTGTTTCAAATAGGTTTCTTTTAATTCCAAGACAAATTCTTGTAGACCGTGAGAACTCAAGTATTGGCAATATGAGTGTTACTTATAGGTTAGAATCAAAACTTGCTAAATGTCATTAACTGTATATTTGTTTTTATCGTTTTTCATAAGTCTTCATTTATAAAATGGAATTTGTTGTTTTCTGATTAGCACATTCCCCTTCCATCTTCATTTCTCTGTAGCACTTGTTTTCATTTTATATTGTATTCATTCCTTTTGCACCAAAATTTGCTACAAGTATAGCAGATTGAAAATCAATATATGTAGACAGTACCGTTATGATGTTTACTTTTCAAATCTGTATGGTTTCATTTTAGTTAACTGAAAAAAACAATGAGATGAAAAGCTCCGAATGTTTTCTTGTCATTACATATTTAATTTTCTGATCGTTACACCATAATATTTTTTTTCTATCTTCAAAATCTATTCTTAATCATATAATTTAACTTAATAGTATAATTTGCTGCTATCCACCACTGAATACTTAGTTGTCTACCAGTATTTCAGTATTTAAAGAGAATTAATTAGTTGCAATTTTTTTATAGTTTAAAAGTCTAGAGGGTTTATATTGCTGAATTTAAATGTGCTATTCGTATCGTCTGTTTCCAGAAATACGTTGGTTCTAAGCATATATTAAACATCACACTTTCTTTGGATGTATTTATTTTTGAAGGAACACTACAGCACTCTGTAGTAGTTATGGTGCCAGGCACCCTCCCTCAATGGAAGCAGTCAAACCATTTTCTTACCTGGCGTGTGCTCACGGCCTCTCTGCTTTCCAGAACACAACTCTGCACCTCCAGGCTTAGCCAGGGAAGAGAGTCCGGGTAAGAAATCAAACCGTTAGCAGATAATTTGACTATTTCCATATTGGGGAGGGTGCAAGAGCATTTCTGGCACCATAACTACTATGCACTAGTTAGTTATTAGGGAGCTTGAAGTGTTCCTGTAAATGTACTTAATACTGAGTTAATCTCTAACTATAGCAATAAACACTGAAATAAAAAGTTACCTTTTGGGACAGTTAAAGGGACACTCCAGATCCCAAAAGCACTTGCTAATAAGCTTTGTGTGTGAGGAGTGTATCCTCCTCCCTTTTTTTTTATTTTTTTTTTTTTTTAAATTTATTTATATATATATATATATATATATTTTTTTTTTTTTTTAAAGTGTAGATTTCAATAGAAATTGACACTTTTCTAAATTAATCTGGTTACGCCCGCTTGGCTTTTTTTAAGCAGACAACAGGTCCTGTTACTTAGTGGTTTGGTTAGTTTATTTGCACTGAACTCAAGAGACAGCAATTGCCCAGAACACCCGCCTTGCAAAAAGTCCACATTGAACTGCATTGGGAAGACTGCGATTGAACAGTCCCTTAAAATCTGGGCGGGGTTAAAAGAGGAGGGCTTGTAAAGTCAGCAGACAACAGATCTGCAGGTTTTGCAAGCTGTCTTAGCTGTAACTCCAATGAACAAAATGCATAATTAAATGCATGGATGTTTTTATTTGGCGCATTTCTACTAAACACTGATTTTTATTAATTTTGTATTTGGGCAGTGGAATGTCCCTTTAAGTAATAAACAATGTAAATACATTTTATTTATCGGCAAATAATTTATGTAATATAACTTTATTAAAAGTGACAGTCCTGTTGTATTTCTTGTCCTTAGCACTAGGATAAAACTAAACCAGATTATTTTTAATACATACAAAATCATACAAATATTTTAATAGAAAATTTATTCTTCCACACCTCTGGTTTAGAATCTTTTTCCTTTTTTATCACTGTCAGTGGATAAACATTGCTTTCTGGAGGTTTTTATTTTGAAGTTGATATAATTTTGCATCACGTAGTGCACATCTCCATGACAGCAATATGCCTTGAAATTAAAATTTGCTCTTACATACATCAATAAAACCTAAAACTGTATTATTGCCCTTTAAAATTAGCAATTTTTTTTTTTTTTTTTATATAAAAACTTTCCTGTCCCTTTCAAATATGTTTCACACATGTAATCAAGGTAGGAAGAGAACAGAAACTGTCAAATTGGATATGTTGCATTCCAGAAGTCCAATAAACACAAATCATTTGAGACAGGTACTTAAGACAGGTACGTGATTTTCATCTTTTTGTTAACCCCTTCAGGAAAATTGTTCTAGATAAAACTGAATCAACTCCAGAATATTTTTTTTAATATTTAATAATTTTGATGTCACTTCAGTATTATTTATTTTTTGGGCTGGCATTGGACTGCATCTTGGCTAAAATGGTACAGATGCAGTTCTCTGGGTTTTATAGCATTTGTAAATCCCACCAAATAATATTTTCTATAGCTCAATTTCCTACTGAATCCCTAGAACAGAAGCCTCCAAATACAATCTAGAACAATCGCTCTATTTTACAAAGTCAAAAATTAATCAACATGTTGGTCATCAATTTCCTGTCTGCGTGTAAACCCTCACATCACTACTTGCAATATTCTCATGTTATATGTTTGCTAATTATATTCTGTTTATAGAGCGATCCCAAGGCATTGTTGCTGGGTTTTCCATTTGCTAATTCTGGTTTGTCATTTTATTTTAACATACTACCTATTTCATAGTGTTTTTTTTTTTTTTTAAATATTAAAATTTTAAATAAATAACAGATTTTGCCAACTATCCATAGAGATAGCAATGCATATTATGGGGCCATTTGCAGCCGTGGCTCACATTGTATTGACAATACCGTTGAAAATGAAAAGGCTTAGCAAAGCATTTCTGCATTTTATGGACATCCAAAGGCTGACATTTTGCAACTAGTTTGTATATAAGGCACGGATTGCTTCCATGTCAGACTGTGCATTTTTATGTGGAACAATATGTTCTTCAATATGAAAACCTTTAATGAGAATTGTTTTTTTTACACGGGACACCAATCACCGTATTAAGATGGCCATTCTTGTACCAAAGCAGCATTTAAGCATGATCAACATGAATAGTCTAAAGTCGACCTTGATCTGACTTTATACACTTTCACTTGGGTCAGTGTTTGCTATAGGAAGCCTCAGTACATGTCCAATATACATTTAATACTGTGAATTGTTGCCACAAATTCCTCCTAAGTGCTGCTTCAGAACTTGCATCAAATTACTAAGCATCCAATTAGAATTTATTGCCTGCACATGTTCCTACTTGAAACTCTCTAGAAAGTGAGAATGCACTAGTATTTAATGCAAGCTGCAGCATGCACTCCCAAGTCTCAAGCTGACACTCACGTAAGCTCTGAATTTAAATGGAAAGTTAGCGTGGAATTGTGACATTCGGAGTTGGAATTTAAGAACAACATTAACGGTGAAATATAAGAAATAATTCAGGATATGGGAGATACTTTGACATTCCCCCTCAGAAAGAGGAAATGCACTCTGTGCTCCCTTTTCTTATCAGCTAAGCTATATTTTAATGGAATTATTTTTTTCTCCACAAACTTTTTTTATTTATATAATTATTTAATTACCAATTTTTATTTTTTTTACACCACCAGTTTGAGCTGGGCTCTAATATGCTTATTGCCCATTTTTGAGAACTACCAAAGCCACGTTTGACTACAAAATATAAAAACGAAAAAATGATACACATTTCAAGGCAGGTCTTTGTTCCCGTGACCCACCAGAATACTTATTCAGTTGAACAGGTTGGTGGCCACTTTCCAAGGAAGGAATAAAATTAGGTGCTGGCACAATTAACTTTTCTTCCTTAAACAGTATACGTTGAAATAGAGATAGATTATTTTGTTTTAGAAATACTGAAATATATTTATTTTGTTTTAATGAATGTAGAATATGTGTTGTGAGTGAAATAAAATTGTTGTGCTATTTCCTCCTTTCATCTATGAACAGTTTGTTCTGAAGAAGATCATTTACGTGTTTTCTTTTTCACCCTATATTCTAAGCACTGTGTCCTCCAACAGTTGAGCAACCTAGTTATAGAACAAATTTTAAAGACTAGTCTTCCCAAATGTCTATGGCCTACAGCTGGAGTGTTTACCAACTCATCTGAATGACTCTACTCTGTTCTCCATTATTACCCAAATAAAATGTTTCTTTTCTATGTTATAAGCAGGTTTTTTTTGTTTGTTTGTTTTTTTAATTAAGCTTAGAGTAAATTAGCAATGGTTGCACGTTAATATTAAAATGTTAAATTGAAAAGCAATTATTTCTTCCAAAAAATAATGCTAACTTGGTTGCTCTTCTGTGTGTCTGTCAGTCTTAGCAAGTGATTGTAAATTTGTGTTTCACTGTCCAAATTTTGTCTGTCTTGGGTGTATCTGTTGTTTCTTGATCAATGAGGAAAAAACTGTGTAATGTAACATTTGTTGGTGTAATGTAAAGAGACAAAATCATTATGGGAATATTACATCTAGTTTTCAATGTCAAATGCCAGGGAGAATACATTTATAGCGTCACGTGGGCAGGCCAAATAATCCTGGTCACCTGGCTGTTTTCGAGCACTGGAAATAAAATACTGAAACAACTTTAGATAATGAAGTAATGATCTCTGTGGCTGTTTTTAAAATTAATTCAAGGGACAGGCTGCAGTTTACCCCATTCATTAAAATACATTAAACATAACAAGTGGCTCACCTGTGAATCTCCCTTGTTTGCAAAACTTACTGTGGCCTTTTAAGCCTGGTCAAACCATTATTTTAGATGGAGGTGCTGTCTGTGCTATCCAATAAATTTCCACCCTACATGGGTATATATGTACCCTGCGTGGTAAGCATCTGTGAGTAGTTTCATGCATATTTTTTAATGACTGAAACTATTTGACGCTGCATATAAGTAAGGGACATATGTGCACATCGGTTTTTTTTTAAAATCACTGCAGTTATAATGAATCTGGAACCGGTCTCTATTTGCACCTTAACCTTTGCAAGAAGCATTAAATAAGCCAGGACTTTTTGGGGTAGGCTGGAAGGTTCTTGATTAAAAAAAAAAATAATAATAATCCTGATTTGCAGCTATAAATGGTGAAAGCAGTCTGGTTTTCTACACAACTTGAACGTATTAATCGGTTCATGTGTTTTCTTTCAATCCCAGTTGCTTTTAAAACCTATAAACTAAACAGTGTTTGCCTTTAAAGTTAATAGATACAACTAACATCCTTATTCCTTGTTATCCAATTTCCTTTTGCAGATGTTGGTATAAATGTAAACATACTGGCCAGTCAAAATCTACATTGGTCTCCTTTACAACTTAATATTGCAATTTCAACAAAATGGGGTATTTCTCAAACCATTGACATGGATTGCCCCAAACTCCTAAGATATTAAGTGAAATTCAGGAAGGGAATTAATTGGTGTGTTCATTTTGCGTTTGTCTCTTAACACTACTCAGCCACACTGTGTAATTTTTTGGGCGGGTTAGGGGGGGCTACATATTATGAAATTACTGACTATGTTTAATAAACAGAGAAACTTGCAGCTGTTTTGTGATTATTGCCATTATATTTAATTTCTCTCTCATTAACATGAACACCAAAGTGCACTATTGGGTTGATGGTGTTCTAAAAAAAAAATGTTTAAATTGGAAGGAAAAATACTTTTATGTTGAGGTGAAATACGTCTTTATGGCATTTATGTAGACCAAGGCACTTTTTCTTTTTTTTGTATAAAACCGACAAGCATTTCTAGCCAAAAATGTTTTTATTGTATTAAAGACACAAAGGCTCATATAATGCTGCACCCTTTCTTTAATTCCCTCCACAGCAAAGCAAGAAAATATTAACATATTTGGAAAAACAATGGAAAATGAAAAAAATAACATCCTGTACATACATCATATGACTAACGGGCTGTACATTATATGCCTAACAACATCCAATGAAATACAGGCACAATCCTTTATAAGGCAGGACCTATCTCTCCACTTCCTCTGTCTTTGCTGTTCCCTCAGCTAAGAATACCTTTAGTTACGGTCATGTGGTGGCTGGTGGCTCTGGTTATCCCCCTCCCCGAACGTTGTTTGTGGGCGGGATCCCCTGAGTTCTTACTGGACCTCTTTTGATTCCATATATTAATACTGACTGTTTGCGTTACTTAACCTTTGCTGATATTTTGTTGTGGGACTCTAATTTGTGTAAATTTGTGGGTGTTCCTTTCCCTCCTATCCCTTGCTGTGGCCTCCTTCTTACCAGGCACCCACCGTGCCACTCATTTCACTTTTCCCGGCTAGCCTCAACCTTCTTAACACCTGGGAATCCGGCCGCCCGGTTTGCAGCCAACCCCTTTGGCAGCCATCTTTTCGCATCCATCTTTTTGGTTCCGCTGGCAGCGGCCATCTTTTTGGAGTCCCTGCAGGTTATGGCGGCTATTTTGTTTTGCACGCTTTGTGCGGGAGCTGCCCTTACACGTCCCCTCTGAAGTGCTGCCCGGGTGCCATTTCCCTAGCTTATTTTGGTACCCAGACGGCTCCTTACTCCTCTGCTCAATAGTAAGTTGCTTCTTACCCTAATTTTCACTCCAAAGCTCCTGTCATTTTCCCCAGTGGGTCTGTGAGTTACTTAACTGTGCTGTCTCCCTCTTTGGACCTACTAGCCTGCCCCTAACTGCATCAGGGTTCTTGATCAGAATATGCTCTTTGTGTTTCCTTGTGCAAGTACTTAATTGCAGTTTAATAATTAAATGCAAAACTCAAACATGCCTTCACCTAAGATGGATCAGGAGGCTATTGGGACTCCAGCAAGGATCTCCCCATCCTCCTCAAGCGAGGAAGTCAGATTGTTGGGCTATTCTGGACTCCTCTATGTCCAAGTCCATGACCAAGGCTTTGGTCTCTGCAATGGGCTTTATGTCCAATTCCCTTTCCACCCCTATCTCCCAAGCGTTCCCTGCGACCGATCCACCCGCTGCCGCCACTGCTTCAAACGTGACAGGTTGGAAGGCCCTGTCAAAATTCAAACACGTTGTGATGGTTAGTATTACACCTGTCTCAGATGGCGAGCAACTAACACAACCGCGCAAAAGAGCCACTATCCGGGCAAAAGCGGCTAGGAAATGGAAAACGGCTAAGGCCCAGACTGCTGAGTCTGAGCTCAGCAATTCAGAGGAGAAGTTAAGCGAGTCCTATCTGGACCTATATGGGGGATCGGATATTGACTCTGAGAATGCATGGGATGATATCCCAGCCCCTTCTACAGAACTTCTACTTTGGCACCTGCACCACGTCCCACACCAGATGTAGATGGCAAAGTTCTGGACCCACATGGTGAATCCCTGTTCGATCCAGACGAACTCTGACACCCTCGTTCAGCCGAATGGTCCCCGGCTGACCGCATGGCACAGTATCTAACATTATGAGTCCGCAAGCCCCTGGAAAAAGTTACACGTAATAAAAGTCCTATGGTGCACCACAAAATTGTCCAGTTCCTAGGGAAAACCGTGTGGAAACCAAAAATGGGGCCAGACTACTCCCTTCGCAATTGCCAGGATAAATTCCTTGACATCCTGGGTCCAGCCGCTAAAATCTTTGTGGCAGTTGAGGAAGCATTGTATAACAACCTGCAACTGGATTTGCTAACTGTAAGGGGATGGATGCAGAGGGGCTATTATGCCTTATTGGCAATGCAAATATGGCACTTGCTACGGAACGCCATAAATCCATTCTTTTGAAGATTGAGCCAAAATTAATCAATCTGGCCATAAACTAACTAAAGGCACAAACTCGAGGATTCCTCTTCAGAGATTCCTTTGTAAAAGATCTGGGGCCATATGTGCAGACCTTTACTGCGCTGGATAAGGTGGAATCAATTATACGCAGGGTCTTCAACCCTAAGGTTTTTTGCCAGAAGAGCAAGGAGCCGTCTGTCTGGCAGCCCCCTGAGAGGTTTGTCCCGTTCGACCCGAGGTTCCTATCCAGGTAGATCATCCATACCGGAGTATAAGCCCAACCAATCATTCTTCCTGCATCGGAGCAGGCCATGGTCCGCCTGAGGACTGCGGGGGAACGCCTTCTGGACAACGCCCTTATGGTAAGCTTGCTCAATCTCCCTACTTACCTATGGTCTGTAGGGGGACGACTCACACTCTTTTCCCATGTATGGGCTCTAATAACTGTACACATGGGTCCTCCAAGCTGTACGGGGCGCCTCTCCAATTGTTCCCCCCCAAAGAGATTGTTTGTTTTTCCCCGCAGAATGCAGACCTGGTCTCCTAGGAAATTCAGGAACTGGCCTGCAAAAGGGCTATCCAAGAAATCCTGTTACCAACACCGATCTTTGTTAGCAATCTGTTTTTAGTTTCCAAGAAAGGTGGCGGCATGTGCCCCGTCATCAACTTGAAACCTCTCAATACGTTTGTCAGGTACCACAACTTCAAAAATGGAGGGGATGCATTGTCTATGCAATCTGCTTCAGCCATCAGATTGGATGGCCAGATTGGACCTAAAAGACACATACCTCACAGTGCCAATAGCTGTGAACGACCTCCACTTTCTGCAATTCATTTGGGAAGGAAAGAAATGGAGGTTCACATGCCTCCCATTCGGACTCTCTTCAGCCCTGTGGTGCTTTACCAAAATTATGAAGCCAGTGGTCACCTTTCTGAGGAGCCAAGGCGTACGTCTCATCATCTACGTCAACGACATCCTCCTAATGTCGTCCTCCCAAAGAACACTGCATCTTCACCTGACCTGGACCATGAACCTCCTTCAAAATCTGGGATTTCTAATCAACGAGGAGAAATCATTTCTCTCACCCACGCAACACATAGAATTTGTGGTGTTGTGGATAGATTTGAACACACAGACCCTTCAACTACCCATGTCCAAAATAAAGTCTATCAAGAAGGAAATCTCCCGATTACTTTGCATCCCGCAGATCTCCCTCAAACAACTGGCTCATATGGTCGGCCTTCTAGTGGCATCTATCCAGGCAATTTTTCCAGGACCGCTCCACTACAGGGCATCCTACCTCCGAACAAGTGCCTCTTACAAGATGTTGTGCTCTTGGATGTGGAGGCCAAAGAGGAACTCAAATGGAGGCTCTGCCACATGAAGGCATGGAACCGGCGCGCCATCTTCTGCACACCTCCAGATGTGATTGTAGAATCCGACACGAGTCTACATGGTTGGGGTGCATGTTGAAGGTGGTCCAAGGAAGAAAAAGACTACCACATCAATTGTCTGGAACCTCTGGCTGACTCATTTGCAGTCCGATGCTTCTCTCCAAAAGAACTCTCAATGTTCTATCCACTTAAGGATGGACAATGTATCGGCGGTCAGGTACATCATTTGCCTAGGTGGCACATGCTCCAGGATTTTAGAGAACATGGCATGTGATTTTTGGCATCATTGCCTACATCTTGGTATCTCGGTAACAGCGGAATATATTCCCAGCCTCTCCAACATGACAGCCGATTGGAACTCGTGTCACCTCAGCGACTCTATTTCCGGACGGGAAGCCTCAACCGTTGGCCCTCCAGGGTCTGTTACGACTCCTGGTTTGGAAAATTTCTGGGGACCTTGGAAAATCAAGGGAGTTTTGCAGATGTCTTTTCAACTTCTTGCGAATGCATGGGCACCCGGAACACAACATGCTTATCGATCTGCTTGGAATGCGTGTTCGGGTTGGTGCTTGGACAAACATCTGGATTCCGTTTCAGCATCTGTAACCACGGTTCTCCAATTTTTGACCTACCTTTTTGATTCTTGTAAAGCATATCATAGTTACATAGTTACATAGCTGAAAAGAGACTTGCGTCCATCAAGTTCAGCCTACCTCACATTTGTTTTTTGCTGTTGATCCAAAAGAAGGCAAAAAAACCCAGTTTGAAGCACAATTTTGCAACAAGCTAGGAAAAAAATTCCTTCTTGACCCCAGAATGGCAGTCAGATTTATCCTTGGATCAAGCAGTTATTACCCTACATTGAAAGATTATATCCTTGAATATTCTGTTCTTGCAAGTATGCATCTAGTAGCCGTTTGAACATCTGTATGGACTCTGATAAAACCACTTCTTCAGGCAGAGAATTCCACATCCTGATTGTTCTTACAGTAAAAAAACCTTTCCTTTGCCTTAGACGAAATCTTCTTTCTTCCAGTCTAAACGCATGGCCTCGTGTCCTATGTAAAGTTCGGTTTGTGAATAGATTTCCACACAGTGGTTTGTACTGGCCCCGAATATATTTGTATAATGTTATCATATCCCCTCTCAGGCGACGTTTTTCTAAACTAAATAGGTTTAAATTTGTTAACCTTTCTTCATAGCCGATATGTTCCATTCCTTTTATTAGTTTTGTAGCCCGCCTCTGCACTTTTTCTAGTGCCATAATATCCTTCTTTAGAACAGGTGCCCAAAATTGCACAGCATATTCAATATGGGTCTTACCAGTGATTTATAAAGAGGCAAAATGATATTCTTGTCCCGAGAATGAATGCCCTTTTTCATGCATGACAATACCTTACTGACCTTGGCCACTGCTGATTGACATTGCACTTTGTTGTCTATAACAATTCCCAAGTCCTTTTGATGTGTTGTTATCCCTAATTCGCTTCCATTAAGGGTATACGTTGCTTGTGTATTCTTTACGCCGAAGTGCATAACTTTGCATTTTTCAACATTAAATTTCATCTGCCATTTGAGTGCCCAGTCCCCAGTCTATCTAAATCCCTCTGCAGCAAAGTAATATCTTGCTCACATTGTATTGTTTTACAAAGTTTGGTGTCATCTGCAAACACTGAAACATGACTTTCAATTCGGTCTTCAAGATCATTTATAAACATGTTAAATAGAAGGGGTCCCAGAACAGACCATGCTGATTTTTGCTGATAACCATATCGTACCATTAACCTATATCGGTCGGCTATCTCAGCGGGCCACAAGGCTATTGAGGGTACCGCTGTTGGATGACATCCATATATATGTGACTCCTCTGTGGCATCCGTCTCTCTAGACCCCCCAAACCTCGTCATTATACATTGTGGGATGTTAATATTGTTTCTCTTTTCTTGAGAATTGGCATAATGAAAGACTGTTACTTAAACAACTGCCTGCAAAGTTGGTGGTTCTTTTCTGCTTAATCTCATGTAAAAGGGTTTTAGATGTGAGAGCGTTGGATATCGACGCCCGCTCATTCACTCCTGAAGGTGTCCTTTTCAATATTTCTTGTAGGACGAAGACATCTTCGCGTTCTACTGCCTACCCGTAATTTCCTGTGAGACCGAACCTATTCCCTGTTGGATATTTACAGGAATATGAAGCAAGAACCACTGCGCTTCGCCACCCAGATATGCATCAATTATTTATTTATTTTCTCAAACCACATTTACCAGTGCCATCCCCCACTTTAGCCTGCTGGGTAAAGTGTATGATGTCATTAGCGGGTGTTGATGTTTCCATGTTTTCTCCGCACTCAGTTTGGGGTGCTATGGCCTCTAAAGCCTCATCTGTAGGTTGTAGATTGGAAGACATCCTTAAAGCAGCGGACTGGTCTTTGGAATCTTCAGGGATTTCTATTTTAAACACATCAGCCATTTTTCAGAACAAGTTATTGACCAGCTTTGAACACGCATGTGTCTAATAAAATACCCAGATTTTATTAATATCATGACGTAAAGTCATGATTTTATTAAAGACACGGAGGCGAGTATTATCCCTCCTTCCCCCCCTCCCCCCCGCCCTCCCTTTGGACAACCTCTACTGGGCTATGGTAAGTTAATTGTTTATTTCCATGGCTATGATCTGTTTCATTAAGGGTAAGGGACTTACGTTTGACGCGTAGTGCATAGATTCTACTGTTAATGTTGTTTACTAACCTATTTTGATTACAGATTTCATATAGTTACCTATTGGTTAGTACACTTGTGATGCTGATTGCGCATACTTTGTACTCCCAGTTATTACCATATTGTTTCTTTTCTTTTAGCTTAGCTTGCTTCACGGACAACTTGCCTGAAAGTTCAAGACTGGGATGTATGGTTCTGCAGTTTGTTGATGTTTGTCCTTCTATTTGGATTATATTGTTACACCAAGTTTGAATTTATTTAGTTTCGGTATCAACATAAAGAGGAAGTGGAGAGAGAGGTCCTGCCTTATATAGGATTGTGCCTGTATTTCATTGGATGATATGTTCGGCATAGGATGTATGTACAGGATGTTATTTTTTTTCATTTTCCATTGTTTTTTTTTTCAAATATGTCAATGTTTTCTTGCTTTGCTGCTGAGGAAAATTAAGAATGCAGCATAATACTTGCCTCCATGTCTTTAATAAAATCATGACTTTACGTCATCATATCAGTAAAATCTGGGTATTTTTGTTTTTGTTTTTCTATTTTTTTATTTTACATGAATTATTCTACTGTCTCACCTACGTACCTAATCACACATTAAATTATGTCTAATAAATATAATGTAAAAAGTAATACTAGATAAATATATATGTTTAACTTTGACGCGAGGAGATTTACTAAAGCGTCTCTATTAGAAAAAGGTTGCTAAAGTATTAAATTGGAGCTGTCACTATGGCAACCCGTGAAATCAGCAGGATTTGTTGCTATGGGGAATTTATTTTCGGTTTAATATTTTATAATTCTCTGTTACTCATGAAAAAGGCAGGCAGAGCCCTAGTACCATTAAAAACATATTTGATACATGCAGACTCTTCAAAGTTAGTCCGGCTAGCTCAATAATATGGTAATTTACCACTTGCTAATGGAGGCAAAAAGGGATGCAGGTGGCAGGCCCGGACTGGCCATCGGGCACACCGGGCAAATGCCCGGTGGGCGGCGGTGGCCGTGGGGCCAAGGCCGGCAGGGGAGGTCCCAGGACCTCCCCTGCCGGTCTATGCAGAGCTGGCACTCTCCTAGCGCCGTCCCTGCTGTTTGCCACGACGGGCCGGTGGGGAGATCAAAGCTCTCCCTCACCGGCCCAAATGCGGAGACAGCCAGGAGAGGAGGTCCCGGCTGAGCTCTAACTTGCAGCTCCGCCGGGTTCCTCTCGCGAGATCCGGCGCGTTGCCATGGCCTCACAGGGAACACTGCCTCCCAGTCCCAGCGTGCCGGTCCAGCCCTCCCAGGCTAAAGGTAAGAAGGGAGGGGGGGACATAATGCATGTTTTTTGTTTATTTACCCCCCCCTAAACACACACACAATAACATTTATACAGCACTCTCACACCCATCACCCACATCACTCTCACACAGCACTCTCACACACAGCACTCTCTCCCACAGCACTCTCACACCCATCACTCACACACGGCATTCTCACACCCATCACTCACACACGGCACTCTCACACACACCGCACCCCTCACACACACACATACTGCACCCCTCACATACACACAGAACCCCCCCAACACACTGCACCACACACATACACAATACTTCCAAATATATATATACACACACTCACTACACTCTTAACATACACACTCTGGATCCCCTATACACACACTAGATTCCTTGTAAGCAAACACATACTACACCCCTAAACACACACTACATCACCTATACACACACACACACTATAGCCTGTATGCACACACGCTATATCCCCAATACACACATCTCTACAGCCCATAGCCACATATGCATTACATTACACCACAAACACAACACGACTAAAACCAACCTTATTACACAATACCACACCACGACCAGCTCACTCTACACACACGCAATACCACAAGCAGGCTTCAAACACATGCACAATACTCTTTCCTGGCCCTTTTGTCTCCTGGTTTATAGAGACACCAGAGACAAGTTGCAAGGAAACACAGCACAAGCATGTTATTAAATTTGCTTGCACTGTGCAGAACAAATACAGGACTTTTTTCTCATGCTAGAGCTCTTTAGAAGAGCTCTGCGCATGGTCTGCCCTGGAAGAGCATTGAACCAACATGCTCACTTTGAGAGGAGGCGTGTTTGTCATTGGTGATGACAAAATACACCTCCTCTGCCCCACCCCCTTTTTAGTGGGCCGCTGTGTTAAAAAAATGCCCAGGCCGAATTTTTCTCCCAGTCCGGCCCTGGCAGGTGGTGTTGAAAATTGGTATATGAGTGTGTGCTTGTTATTGAAGTGAGCAGACCGAAAATAAATTAAACGAGAATACTTCAAGTAATTGCAAACCAGGCTGATGCAATACGTGCCAATTGAATACTCTGCATTACTACTGTTAGTCCAATAAAAGCAGGACATGTTTAAGTGAGTGGAATTATGACAGACAGTTGGAAAATGAAGGAATTCATGACTACCAAAGAATGGGTTGTTTGCAACTGCAATAACGTGTTAATACTCGAGGTGACAAAAAAAGGGGTTCTTTAGAAAACACTCTCCTAAAATTGAGGGACTAAACCCTTGTATTGGAGTGGTTGAATTCCATTTGGGGAGAACAAAATGTCCATAAACCTAAAATATACAACAGTTGCAAATAAAATAGAAAGCAAACACCTGTATATCCCTCCAGTACTCGCTACAGACCTGATGATACTTGCCCATGGGATTAATATCAAACCAATCTTTAGTGTGAAAACAGAACAAAGTAAGAACCACAAATGTAGTGAATCTTATGTATGCATATTTAAAATGGATGGATCTTTTTCTTCCTGTTGGTATGTAAAACTTTTATAGGGTTTTAAAACTGGACTGAACAAAGCCAGAAGATATAATCATAATCGAAATTCATGGTTTGACCTTATATGACCTATGAAATTCATGGTTTGACCTTGAATTGTTAGATTGAGAACATAACATAAACATCTGACCAGCTGTACTTTACATTTTGAGTCCTTGCAATGAGCTAAAAAAAATTATAAATAATATAACTACATCTAAAAATCAAAACCAAATATTTTGTCCCTAAGCCACTCTTGTGTAGTCTTGCCTCTGTACTTCCAGCATGAGAAAAAAAGTCCCTTTGGCTGATGTCCTGAGTGTTCTGAATCAGGATTTCATTTAGAGTATCTCTTTATTTTGCTGCATTTACTTCTCTCAACCCAGACACGTCTCTCTGTCCCTGCCACTGAAAACCACCATGCCTCACCATGGGGTTGGTATTACCTAGGTCATGAGCAGTGTCTAATTTTCCTACAGATGCTTTGATTTGAGGCCAAGCAGTTTAATCGTTGTTTCATCAGATCAGAGTCTCTTGTTTCTCACAGTCTGAGAATCCTTTCGGTGCTTTCATGGGTATTGCAATGGCTCCCTCTGGCCAGTCTGTCGTAAAGGCCAGATCAATGGTCCTTTAGCATGTTTCTCACATCTCCGCAGCTCAACCAGAGTTACCATTATATTCTTACCAAGGCCCTTCTCCCCCAGTTGTTTAGCTTGGCCGGTCTGCCACCTCTAGCAAAAGTCCTGGTTGTTCCACACTACTTCTATTTAAGAATTATGGAGGCCACTGTGGAACCTTTAATGCAACCTAAATTTCTTTGTAACCTTTCCCAGATCTATGTCTTGACACGACCCTTTCTCTGAGCTGTGCTGGCACGTCCTTTGACCTCATGGCTTGTTTTATTGCTCTGATATGCTTTTACAGTTGTGAGACATTATATAGACTAGAAACATAGAATGTGACGGCAGATAAGAACCATTCGGCCCATCTAGTCTGCCCAATTTTCTAAATACTTTCATTAGTCCCTAGTCTTATCTTATAGTTAGGATAGCCTTATGCCTATCCCACGCATGCTTAAACTCCTTTACTGTGTTAACCTCTACCACTTCAGCTGGAAGGCTATTCCATGCATCCACTACCCTCTCAGTAAAGTAATACTTCCTGATATTATTTTTAAACCTTTGTCCCTCTAATTTAAGACTATGTCCTCTTGTTGTGGTAGTTTTTCTTCTTTTAAATATAGTCTCCTCCTTTACTGTGTTGATTCCCTTTATATATTTAAATGTTTCTATCATATCCCCCCTGTCTCGTCTTTCCTCCAAGCTATACATGTTAAGATCCTTTAACCTTTCCTGGTAAGTTTTATCCCGCAATCCATGAACCAGTTTAGTAGCCCTTCTCTGAACCCTCTCTAAGGTATCAATATCCTTCTGAAGATACGGTCTCCAGTACTGTGTACAATACTCCAAGTGAGGTCTCACCAGTGTTCTGTACAATGGCATGAGCACTTCCCTCTTTCTACTGCTAATACCTCTCCCTATACAACCAAGCATTCTGCTAGCATTTCCTGCTGCTCTATTACATTGTCTGCCTACCTTTAAGTCATCAGAAATAATCACCCCTAAATCCCTTTCCTCATATGTTGAGGTTAGGACTCTATCAAATATTCTGTACTCTGCCCTTGGGTTTTTACGTCCAAGATGCATTATCTTGCACTTATCCACATTAAATGTCAGTTGCCACAATTCTGACCATTTTTCTAGTTTACCTAAATCATTTGCCATTTGGCTTATCCCTCCTGGAACATCAACCCTGTTACATATCTTAGTATCATCAGCAAAAAGACATACCTTACCATCAAGACCTTCTGCAATATCACTAATAAAAATATTAAAGAGAATGGGTCCAAGTACAGATCCCTGAGGTACCCCACTGGTGACAAGTCCAAGCTTCGAATATATTCCATTAACTACAACCCTCTGTTGCCTGTCACTCAGCCACTGCCTTACCCATTCAACAATATTGGAATCCAAACTTAAAGATTGCAGTTTATTGATAAACCTTCTATGTGCAACAGTGTCAAAAGCCTTACTGAAATCTAGGTAAGCAATGTCTACTGCACCACCCTGATCTATAATTTTAGTTACCCAATCAAAAAAATCAATAAGATTAGTTTGGCATGATCTCCCTGAAGTAAACCATGTTGTCTCTGATCTTGAAATCCATGTGTTTTAGATGTTCATCAATCCTATCCTTTAACATGGTTTCCATCACTTTCCCCACTACTGAAGTAAGGCTTACTGGCCTATAGTTGCCCGACTCCTCCCTATTACCTTTCTTGTAAATGGGCACAACATTCGCTAACTTCCAATCTTCTGGGACTACTCCTGTTAACAATGATTGGTTAAATAAATCTGTTAATGGTTTTGCTAGTACACCACTAAGCTCTTTTAATAGCTTTGGGTGTATTCCATCAGGTCCCATTGACTTATTTGTCTTTACTTTTGACAGTTGAAATAGAACCTCTTCCTCTGTAAACTCACGTGTAATAAATGACTCATTTATCCTTTTTCTCAACTGAGGTCCCTTTCCTTCATTTTCTTCTGTAAATACAGAACAAAAATATTCATTGAGGCAGTCAATGCTATTTTCTCTTCTGTGTGTGATTTGGAAGCTCTTATAACTTGCTTAGCCTCTTTCTGCCTAATCTTATAGATCATTTTGTCTTCCTCACTCTGGGTTTTTTTATAATTCCTAAATGCTAACTTTTTGTTTTTAACTATTTTGGCCACATCTGCGGAGTACCACAGTGGTTTCTTGAATTTTTTGCTTTTACTGACAAGCCTAATGCAATTTTCTGTTGCCTTCAATAGTGCAACTTTTAAATAATCCCATTTCTCTTGGACTCCATTTAAATTGCTCCAGTCTGATAATGACTCCTCTACCCATATTCTAATTTTAGAAAAGTCTGTTTTTCTAAAGTCTAAAACTTTTGTTTTTGTGTGGTGTGACTCAGTCACTGTTCTTATATTAAACCACACTGACTGATGATCACTGGATCCTAAACTTTCACCTACAGTAACATCTGATACCAAATCTCCATTTGTTAACACTAAATCTAGTATGGCCTCTTTACGAGTTGGCTCCTCAACAACTTGTTTTAGAGACAATCCCAGTAGGGAGTTTAGAATATGTGTGCTCCTGGAACAAGTAGCTAATTTTTTTTTCCAATTTACATCAGGAAGATTAAAGTCACCCATGATGATAACTTCCCCCCTTCACTAGTGTGTGCGCCTTTCCAAATCAAGTCTAATCAATTGAATTTGCCACAAGTGGACTCCAATCAAAGTGTAAAAACACATCAAATTTGATCATAATTTTCAAGTGTCATTAAAAAGGATCTGAATACTTATGCCAATGCAGGATATCAGGATTTGTTTTTTGTTTGTTTGGGTTTTTTTTTGTTTGTTTGGTTTTTTTTCAAAAATCTGTTTTTTCGCTTTGTCATTGGGGGATATTGAGTGTAGATTGAAATGAAAAAGTTTTAAATATTTTAAAAAGTGTAGCTTTAAGGCTGCAAAAAAAAAAAAAATTTTATACATCTATCTCCTAACACTATCAGTTATATTCATTACTGTTAACCCAAATGCAGTCCAGTATTACACAAAAGATAGTTATCTCAACAGTTTAATTTTAGTATTGGGAATGCATAGAGCCATACCGAGAGGGTGGCAGGTGCTAGGGCACGTCAGTGTATAGTCCCATGTAGTGAATGACTGCACCACAAGAGCATCTCCCCACTGCCCCTCATTGGTTCAAGGTAAGCAAAAAGGAGGAGGGGGGATAAACTTTATTATTCATTTTTTTTTTTACATGACCAACACTACTGCTCCCCCCAAACTGCAACAATTATTTCCCTCTCCACACCACAGCTCATTTTCCACTATACTACACCTACTCACCACATCTCCTTCATACCCTTACACTACAGCTTCTATCCCCCAACCACCTCTACTGTGCAGTTCACACCCTATGTATCTACATTACAGCCCCTATCCCTCACCATCTCAAACAAGCACTATAGCCCCTATCCCAACTCTATAAGCAGTATACCTACAAATACTCAATACTACAAGTAGGCTACACACCACCACAGACAGCATGGCCCTACATCCAGGGGAAGAACCACCGCCAGTGCAGCTAGGCTTTAGCAGTACAATCCCTGCCTTGGGACATGGGTGCTTCTCTTAGCGGATATACGTCCTCAATGGCATATGTATTATGATTAAAACGTCCCATATGGCTCCAATAAGACAGCATGAAGTGGTATAATCCCCACTCCAGGATAATACTCAGCTACATGTTTTTAGCGTTATGCAACATATAACACAAAACACAGTGTGTGCATATGTTTTTCACTATATGTATGTTTGTGTGTCGATGTTTATCTGTGTAAGTATTTAAAAGGCAACACTACATACAAACACACCACTGCATTCCAATGGAAACAGTACCCCTACAGGTACACATACATACTCCATACAAAACGCGCACACACACATATTGCATTCAAACACACAAACTGCTCTCAAATACTATCATGCAAGGATTGTAGATTCCATTCCCGGACTGGCCATCGGGCACACCGGGCAAATGCCTCGTGGGCCGCGATGGCCATGGGCTGAGGCCGGCCAGGGAGATCACAGGATCTCCCCTGCCGGTCCATGCAGGGCCTGCGCTATCAGAGTGCCAGCCCTGCTGCATTCCATGACGGGCCGGTGGGGAGACTTAAAGATCTCCCTCACTGGCCTACTATCTCTAACAAGTGGCCGCTGGGTGGGGAGGGAGAGAAGACCCAGTGGAGCTCTATCTTGCAGCTCAGCCGGGTTCCTCTCGCGAGATCCTGAGAGTTGCCATGGCAAGGCCCCCGATCTACCGAGCATGAACTCGAGCCTCGCAGGCTAGAGTTCACTCACCACTAGAACCACCAGGGATGGCAGCACGGTCCGCCCCGGCCAGGCTCAAGGTAAGAAAGGAGGAGGGGATATAATGCCTGTTTTTTTTTTTTTTTTCAACATACAATCCCTCCTAACATATAGACACAAACATCACCCTCACACACATTACTCTCTTACACACACTGCCCCCTCACACATGCACACTGCACCACTCACACACAATACTTCCCTATATATATATATATATATATATATATATATATATATATACATACATACTACAGAACCACACACTGCAACCCTAAACACATTACATTCCAGACAGACACTAAATCCCTTACCCAACTCTGGATCATCTACACACACTAGATCCCTATATACAATCTGAATCCGCTATATACACACACTCACTAGATCTCCTATACACATTGTGAGTCCTTGAAACACACACTAGACCCTTATACACACATACACACTACATTCCTGACATACACACTCTGGATCCCCTATACATACACACACTAGATTCCTTGTAAGCAAACACATAATACATTCCCTAAACACACACTCTACAACCCCTACAAACACTACATCACTTATACACATACTATAGCCCGTATGCACACACTCTCTACAGCCCCTAGCCACACATGCTTTACATCACACCACAATACGACTAAAACTGACCTTATTACACAATACCACACCACATCAGCTCACTCTACACACACACAATCCCACAAGCAGGCTCCAAACACATGCACAATACTCTTTCCTGGCCCTTTTGTCTCCTGGTATCCCATTTATAGAGACAAGTTGCAAGGAAACACAGCACAAGCATATTATTAAATTTGCTTGCATTGTGTAGAACAAATACAGGGCCTTTTTTTCATGCTAGAGCTCTTCAGCAAAGCTTTGCGCATGGTCTGCCCTGGAAGAGCATTGAACCAACATGCTTACTTTGAGAGGGGGCATGCTAGTTATTAGTGATGACAAAACACACCCTCTCTGCCCTGCCCCGTTCTTAGTGGGCTGCTGTGGTTTAAAAAAAAAAATGCCTGGGCTGAAACTTTTTCCCAGTCCGGTCCTGGTAGATTCCCCGCCTGTCATGGCAATGTGGGCATTGTATGACAGATGGGGTTCTACCTTTTGGTACCCTGGCCCTATAGTGGGGCCCCAAAAAAAAAATTCTTGCACCAGGACCCTCTTTATATTAGTTCCACCACTCCCCACATATGCACCACCACATATACAAGACACTCTCCAATTTATGGGGCCACCAGAGGCAAAAGACAAGCAAGCATGACCTGTTTTTATGCCACAGGATTGTTAAGGGAGACACCCCCAGGTTTGAATAGGCCCTGGAAGGGTCTGTCTGCCTGTCCCCAAGCTGATTATGGTCAGTGCTGAGCTTTGCCAGCTGTCCATGCAGGGCCCGCCAATCACGCTGTAATTATGAAAACTGCCAGTAGATGGTGGTCACGGACCACTCTCTACTGTTTTTACAAGAACAAACATCTTCTGATATAAAATTAATATTAGCAGGTGGTTTCCTTAGGGTTATATTTAGGGATAAGGGTGGAGTTAGGTTTATGGTAAGGTAAGGGTTAATTCTCGGATTGGGTTAATGTTGTTTTAGGGTTAGGGAGGGTGTAGGGTTAAGGGTAAGGTTAGGGAAGGTATATGCTTAGAGTAAGCGTAGGGTAAGGGATATGGTTTGTGCAGGGTTGGGGTGGTTGGTATAGAGTTAGTGTTAAATACCAAAAATGGATTTAGATCCTAAACATATTGGGCATTTACAATTTGTAACCCATTCCCCCATGGCTTGTTTTATTGCTCTGATATGCTTTTACAGTTGTGAGACATTATATAGACTAGAAACATAGAAACATAGAATGTGACGGCAGATAAGAACCATTCGGCCCATCTAGTCTGCCCAATTTTCTAAATACTTTCATTAGTCCCTAGTCTTATCTTATAGTTAGGATAGCCTTATGCCTATCCCACGCATGCTTAAACTCCTTTACTGTGTTAACCTCTACCACTTCAGCTGGAAGGCTATTCCATGCATCCACTACCCTCTCAGTAAAGTAATACTTCCTGATATTATTTTTAAACCTTTGTCCCTCTAATTTAAGACTATGTCCTCTTGTTGTGGTAGTTTTTCTTCTTTTAAAATATAGTCTCCTCCTTTACTGTGTTGATTCCCTTTATATATTTAAATGTTTCTATCATATCCCCCCTGTCTCGTCTTTCCTCCAAGCTATACATGTTAAGATCCTTTAACCTTTCCTGGTAAGTTTTATCCCGCAATCCATGAACCAGTTTAGTAGCCCTTCTCTGAACCCTCTCTAAGGTATCAATATCCTTCTGAAGATACGGTCTCCAGTACTGTGTACAATACTCCAAGTGAGGTCTCACCAGTGTTCTGTACAATGGCATGAGCACTTCCCTCTTTCTACTGCTAATACCTCTCCCTATACAACCAAGCATTCTGCTAGCATTTCCTGCTGCTCTATTACATTGTCTGCCTACCTTTAAGTCATCAGAAATAATCACCCCTAAATCCCTTTCCTCATATGTTGAGGTTAGGACTCTATCAAATATTCTGTACTCTGCCCTTGGGTTTTTACGTCCAAGATGCATTATCTTGCACTTATCCACATTAAATGTCAGTTGCCACAATTCTGACCATTTTTCTAGTTTACCTAAATCATTTGTCATTTGGCTTATCCCTCCTGGAACATCAACCCTGTTACATATCTTAGTATCATCAGCAAAAAGACATACCTTACCATCAAGACCTTCTGCAATATCACTAATAAAAATATTAAAGATTGTTATAATTCAGTTACATGCAAAATACAGGGAAGGTCATCACTGTATTTAATGTTCCATTGATGACGCTATTCTGGTGATGGATATGTACCAACAAACATTTGATAAAATAAAATTAATAATTTTATTATGTTTATTTAAAACCAACTAAAAGCATCATATACTGCATAAGTTACTTTTATATTGGCTCAAATAGAATGTATTCTTTTTCAGGCCACAGAGATTTAGTCCACATAGTAATATAGGTCAGGATATGCCATTAAGGATTTTTTTTCCCCCCCATTTAGAGTTCTAGTAAGATAAACCGGAAATGTCTTCAAGTAGCAATCTGTCCAGCTGCTGTTAGCTGTATCTGGAAAACAGAATTAAATGTGTAAGTATGTCCTCCTCCAGTCTGAACTACTATAAATATCACTGGCTATATCATTAATCTGTGTCATTGTAGACTTAACATTTCCAGATAAAGGTAGGCAACATTATGGTGGTATCCATTGCTAAAAATACATAAAATTAAAAGTACATCATTGCTTCATCTAATGTATTTTGTCCTATGATTAAAGGGACACTCCAGACCACATGTTAAGTACTTAAAGGGACACTATAGCTCAATGCAGTGGTTCTGGTGTCCATAGCATGTCCCGGTATACTTTTCAATGTAAACACTGCCTTTTCAGAGAAACAGTTTTTACATTGCTGCAAAGTAACACCTCCAGTGCTGTTCATTAGAAATGCTTACTAGTTTATTGCCGCACTGTGTGCAGAATGCCCTCCATAGAGATGCACTGGTTCAATGCATCTCGGAGGAGAAACTGATTGGCGCTGTGTGTTGCCACGCATGCACAATAGCCTCCCAATGCTTTCCTATGGAAAAGCATTGGATTGGCTGAGTTCATCAAAATTGATCTCAGCTATGGAGTTGGGGCCAGCCTCAGCTACACCGGCAAGGTGATGGAGAATCTCTATGTTTAAACACAGAGATGGGGCCTCTCACCTAAATATATATTCCAGCACTATAGTGTTAGGAATACATGTACATATTTCTAACACTAGATAGTTCCTCTAACCCCTTAAGGACACATGACATGTGACATGTCATGATTCCCTTTTAATCCAGAAGTTTGGTCCTTAAGGGGTTAAGCATGCTACAGAGCTTTGGGGAAGAGTGCAGATTTCAATATGAATTGGCAATATTACAAGTATTAATATAGCTCCAACATATTCCTCAGAGTTGTACAATAGATCTGCCAAGACAATTAATTCTAACTAAGCACGTTTGACATACGAGAGCAGTTGGTATAGTGGCCCCTGCACAAAAAAGCTTACAATCTAAAATAATTTTTAAATTAACCTTGTTACACCCCTCTGGCTGTCAATAAGACAACTGGTCTTGTTACTTCCTGGTTGCTTAGTTCAGTGGAGCGAAGAGACAGGAAATTGCTTAGAGCACCTGCCTTGCAAAGACTTCTCATTGAGCTGCATTAGGAAGTTGTGTGTTATTAGACAACCCCTTCTTAGGTGGTGAAGAACGAGAGGGTTTGCAAAGGCTGCAGACAAGACTGCAGCTTTTAAAATCCCCATTATTTTTTTTTGCAAATGTATACGTAAGAAAAAGTTGGGACTACTTTCCTTATATATAACCAGTAGGTTGGCATAAGCTATGGAGTTTGACTAAAGCTCCACTCTGACAATTTTGTCATTGACTGTGTGTGTGTAAATATATATATATTCACTTCGGTCTAGCCCCGTGTCACCTCCTGAAGTGATGCATCACTGATCATTAACTGACTCTCGCAAGAGTCTCTCCAGAGTTAAAACGGAGGTCAGTGAAAGCCACCGGTGTAAGTACAACACATTGGATGTCCAGGTGCTTCCATCAGTCCTTGACCGTAAAAACCTCATAGAGGTGAGTTAAACTGGTCCCAGGGGCTGAAGCTAGATATCCCTCGGCTGTGTGACGATTGGTCAGTAAGTGATAATGCTGCTTTATTGAGAATTTGTCATCGAATATTCATGCACCCTGCTGACAACACTTACCTGAGAAATGAAAGTTCTGCTAGGTTATTTGCAATCTTTAAACCACTGTCAAGGTGTCTTTTGCTGTAAGTGTGAAAAAATAGAGCTGTGTTTAACAGCTGTTATAAGAAAACATTCACATGATAAATTTGAGACATAAGTAAAAAAAAAAAAGTGCCTTTTCCCTTGTTTATTATTGGTCTATGCTTATTATTTAATCATCATCCATAATTTTGTCACAGCAAACGGACACTGATTTTAAAATTCATTTTTAAGCTAAAACTATAGAAAGCAAGATAAAATAAGGAACATTTTAAGGAAAAAATGCACTGAATGAAAGAAAAATAACTTTTTGTTGCTCACCTGAAGCGTTTCTTGTCCATAAGCCATTGTATAAAGTCCTTTGCTTTCATTTTGTCCAGGTACCTTGTTAAATCACTGGAGAAGGTTCCTTCGGAATGTCGTTTAATATTTGATATAAAGCTCTGAGATTGGTATTCTTGCCACCTGTAGGTAGGAAATGCTCACGTGTCATTACAAAAGAGGAATTCTGTATTTGCAAATTGTAATGAAACCAGAAACCTCTTGGATGTGGTAAACCTGCTCATAAATCTACCCCATATTGCCACAGCAGCAAATTTACACCAATCGGACAGGCTACTACAGGTATGTCCAGTGCTGCCTTTAAGTTAGGGCTCCCTACAACAAAGTGTCAATTTGACTCCATTGTGGTATTTAATATCACCCACGATGGAGCATGTGATTTGAAAACATGGCGTCTTGAAAACAAAACGATTTACTGTGCTTTATTCCATAGCAGTTGGATTCACAGAGATTGTCTCTTCTCTGCACAGATGCAGGCAGGAACGGAATGGGGTGCGAGTCTGTTTGTGGGATTGCATGTGTGTGAAGATGCTGCGCGCAAGGTTGTATGACTGTGAATGAGGCTGTGTAGTGTATGTGTATGGAAAGGGCTGTTAATGGTGTAGTGTGTGTACAGTCGTGTGTCTGTGTGGGGGAGATAGGTATGAATCATGTGGGAATAGGATCTGCAGTGTTTGGGAGATAACTGCTGTAGAATGGGGAGGCAAAATTGTCATTAGTATGTTTAGGATAGGGGCTGCAGTGTGTTGGAGCATTAGTGTTGTGAAGTATAGAGGAGATGGGGGCTGTAGTATAAGGGGAGTAGGTGCTGCATTTTGTGTGTGTGTGATGTGTGTAGGGGCTATAATAGGGGTAGGGCTGTTGTAGTATATTGGAGAGAGGTGATATAGTATTTGGGAAGGATTGGTGCTACAATGTCTGGGTGGCAAGTATTTAAAAAAAAAAAAAACACTTAAATAATAAAAACTATTTAAACTTTCATTCCGTCTCCTCTGCACTCTGATGGTCAGTCGGCAATTGAAATGATGCAGACTACTCCTTTCTGCCAGAGTTTTGCCGCATTCTAATACAGTAACTGGCAGAGAACTTGGTCTGTGCACACGCAGATGGTGCTCACCCTGGATCACGATTTCCCTTACTGTTCATTGACTAGAAACAACACCATCACTTTTTCCCTATGGGATTTAGTCCTTGATTTAATTTTTTAACCGAGGCTCTTAAATTATCCCAATCTGTTAGAAAAAAAACTTTCCAAATTATGTGTTTGCCTAAATTCCCATAGATTTTTAATGGCGACTTCGGTAGGGAAATCATTTTATATAATTCTTTATTTTATTGTGCATGAACAATACAGATAGACAGGCAATGCCACAACAGCTATTGCATGCATTTAGGGCAACAATGATGAACATTTGTTTGGCATATCTAAACAGCACACATTTTATGTTTTGTTGTAAGATCGTCAAGAGTAAACACAACATGTCAGTTATACAATAAGGCAGATGAAAGGCTATTCAGGTGAGCATACTGACGTTATAAGAGTTATTATTATGATAGTTATAGAGCGCCGTCAAATTCTGCAGCGCTTTACAATGGGTGGATGAACAGACATGTAGTTGTAACCAGACAAGTTGGACACACAGGAACAGAGGGGTTGAGGGTCTTGCTCAATGAGCTTACATGCTAGAAGGAGTGGGGTAAAGTGAAACAAAAAGGTAAGGATAGTATTAGACTAGTGACAGTTGCAGAAGAGGAATCAGTCAGGAGCTATTAACAGTTTAATTGATACGCTTTTATGAAGAAGTGGGTTCTCAATGACTTTTTTTAAGGAGTGGAGACTGGGTGAGCATCTAACGGAGGAGGGAAGCGAGTTCCACAGGAACGGTGCAGCCCTTGAGAAATCTTGAAGGCAAGCATCAAAGGTGGGAGTACGGACAGAAGATAGACGTAAGTCTTCAGCAGATCGTAAGGACCTAGACGGGACATACTTGTGTATAAGGGAGGATAGATAGGTGGGAGCAGCATTATGTAGAGATTTGAAAGCAAGAACCAGAATTTTAAATTGAGCTCTATATTTTATAGGAAGCCAATGCAGGGACTGACAGAAGGGTGAGGCATGGGAAGTGCGGGCGGACAGGAAGATGAGCCTCGCTGCCGCATTCATTATGGAAGTTGGAAGCACGTAAGACCACTGAGAAGCAGATTACAGTAGTCAAGGCGAGAAAGGACAGTGGAATGGACCAACACCTTAGTCGCATCTGGCGTTAAGTAGGGGCGAATGCGCGCAATGTTTTTGAGATGGAAATGACAGGATTTGGCGATAGATTGAACATGAGGCTTGAAGGAGAGGTCAGAGTCAAAGAGAACACCTAGGCAGCGAGCCTGCGTGGTGGAGCTGATGGTAGCACCATTGACTTGGAGGGAGACAGACACAGGAGTAACAACACTTGAGGGAGGAAAGACCAGAATTTCAGTTTTGGTCAAGTTTAGTTTAAGGAAGTGGGCAGCCATCCAGTTAAAAACAGCAGAGAGGCAGTCAGAGACACTAGTCAAGAGGGACTAGGAGAGGACACGTAGATTTTCGTGTCATCTGCATAGAGATGATATTGGAAGCCAAAGGAGCTAATGAGTTTACAAAGGGAGGCAGTATAGATGGAGAACAGTAGGGGACCAATGACTGAACCTTGGGGGACACTAACAGAGAGGAGTTGGGGAGAAGAAGCAGAGCCAGAGAAAGAAACACTGAAAGAGTGTTGGGAGTTAAAGGATCACAAGTTTATTTAAGATTTGTCTGTCATATGTGAGTTAATAATAAAAAACAAAAACAAAAAAAACAGCGAGAAAGCATGGTTAAACGTACGGTAAACGGTCTGGGTACTTGCTTTCAGAGGGTACATTATGTGTATTTAGAAGCCTGCCGAAAGCCATCCTGTACCCATTATATCCAACGTTTTCTATCAATTAAAGTAAGAGTGAGAGGTACCTTTCACAGGGTAATATAGACAGGTTAGGCAAGGCTGGGTATAGCTTAATCACTGCAGGTAGATTTAATTGCTCAGAGTATTTAATGAGACTGGTCGCTGAGTTTAGCGCTTATATGAAGCAGTGTCTACTGAGGTTGATCCGAGGACACTACTTGTATGGCAAAATAAACTTTTAGAGACAACAGGCTCTAAGAAATGAGACATTAAAGAAAACAAGATGAATTAACCAGGTTAACTTGAAACAGATTTCTGCGGGGTGTTCATATTCTATAAATGTGTGTAGCCTCTACAGTCGATCTTGGGCAATGAAGGACCCTGGAATACAAGCGGCCAGGGGAGCTAGTACCTCTGTATATCCCCCCCACCCTTGACCTGGCTGCTATTCCCTGATGCTCGTGCTGGCTATTGGAGTCCTGTCAGTAATGAATGTCCCACTTGGGTACACTGTAGCGCAGCAGGGAGAGGGATACCTCCATCTCCTGGCTTGCGAGAGGGCGTGCAGCCCTGGACCGCCTTCTCTGGAACCTCTGATCAAGTCCATGGGTCTCTTGTTGAGCCGAAACTTGGTGGTATGTTTGAGTGTGGATAGCTTATTCATGCTTGTGAAGGTGGCAGTCTGTGGACGCAGCCGCGTGGGTCTGTGCTCGTGATGTAGCTTCTTTCTGTGTGGTGTGCCTCATGCCCGAGGTCGTGAGGAGAGTGCCTTCCAGAGTGTGTGCCTCAGCCTGCCGTTCTTCCAGTTTCGTCCAGAAGGCTGCAAATATGGCATCCAGCCACGTTAGAATGTCGGGCCAATGTGCCTTGTCTTGTGGCTCAGGGGCGTTTGCCGCCATTTTGGGTTTGGTAAGTGCCGCTTGGGTATGCTTCCCCTGAGGCTGTTGTGATCTCTTAAGGACGGGGATAACCCCCGCCGGTCCACAGGGGGGGAACAAGGGCCCATTCATGGGTTGTTTGCCTTTGGAGGCAGCCGGGGAGCAGCAGTCTCCCCAGTGCCGTGCAAGCTTGTAGGCCGCAGATATCACTCTGGTGATTCTTGCGGGGGTGGCCTCGTATTTGGTGTCAGCGTGAGCCTCGCTAGTTCACCTCTCGATTGGTGACCCATTTGGGTCGTTTGGTAGCCATCAGTGGCCTGTATGCTGATTGAGACAAACTAAATTGAGGCCTTGGTGAGGGGAAAATTATCCAATGAAAATAATATAAACACATGTGATAAATCCAATGACATTGCAATGACAATCTTAGGATAGGGAATGGTCATCTAAAATATCCACTTCCTGGGCAATTCCAGGACAAAGAATTGAAAAGAAAAGAAATGTGTGAATAATATCACTGGGGGACTCACGTTATCCCACCTTTCCTTCAGTCTATCTATTAAAAGAACAGTATAGTGAAAGGAATGCAAACATGTATTCCTGTCACTATAGCTGTCAGAACACTATTTAAGTGGCGGCTCCCCCTTACCCACCTTAGAAAGGGTGAAAAGTCACCTTTATTCCAGCACGAGTGGGTTTGTCATGGCTGGCTCTGCATGGGAGAGCATCGGGAAGCTATTTTGCATGCGCAGCAAAGCCACACTGTGACAATCAGCATCTACTCTTAGAGATGTATTGAATCAATGCATCTCTCTGTGGAGCGTTTAGCGCCTTCATGCAGAGCGTGGAGACGCTGAACACCAGTGTACAGCACTGACCCAGGAAGCTCCTCTAGTGGCTGTTTGAGTGACTGAAAAGGCAGTGTTTACATTAAAATGCCTGCAGGAACCTATTATATACAACATGAAGCTGTTGTTGTTTTGGTGACCATAGTGTCCCTTTAATGACCGATGTGAAAATAATATCCATGTTAGCTGTGACTGGTTGATTTCATGGCACATTTTACATCATACATTTATTTGATCAGGCCTTCAAGACTGGGGTATACGCAAGGCCAGACTGGCCCACCGGGATACCGGGAAATTTCCCGGTGAGTTGCGGCACTTCGGGCCGGACACACAGCCTTAATCCTCAGGGTAGCACCCTTTAAAGAATTTTCCAATTGGACTCTGACTGCCTATGTCAGTCCGAGGGAATTAAGGAGGGAGGTGCTTGGGGGTCAGTGAGATTTTCTGTAGGGAGCATGTGTGTGTCGGTAAGCTTATCTGTAGGGAGCATGTGTGAGTCAGTACTTAAGCATATCTGTAGGGAGCATGTGTGTGCCTTATCTGTAGAAAGCTATTCTGTAGGGAGTATGTGTGTGTGTCAATAACCGTGTCTGTAGTGAGTTTATGTGGGTCAGTGAGCTTGTCTGTAGTGAGCATGTGTGGGTCAGTGAGCTTGTCTGTAGTGAGCATGTAGGTGTCAGTGAGCTTTTCTGAAGCTTTTGAGAATGTGTTTGTCAGTGAGCCTGTCTATAGTGTGCATGTGTTTGTCAGTGAGATTTTCTGTAGGGAGCATGTGTGTGTCAGTGAGCTTGACTGTAGTGAGTTTGTGTCAGTGAGCTTGTCTGTAGTGAACATGTGTGTGTCAGTGAGCTTGTCTGTAGTGAACATGTGTGTGTCAGTGAGCTTTTCTGTAGAGAACATGTGTGTGTGCCAGTGAGCTTTTCTGTCAGGAGCATGTGTGTGCCAGTGAACCTCTCTATAAAAAGCATGTACTTTATTAACTTGTCTGTGGTGAGGATGTGTGTGTCAGTGAGCTTTTCTGTAGAGAACATGTGAGTGTGTCAGTGAGCTTTTCTGTAGAGAACATGTGTCTGTGTCAGTGAGCTTTTCTGCAAGGAGCATGTGTGTGTCAGTGAGCTTTTCTGTAAAAAGCATGTATTTTATTGTCTGTAGGGAGCATGTGTGTGTCTGTAAGCTTGTCTGTAGTGAGCATGTGTGTGAACTTATCTGTAAGTGAGCTGCTGTGTCCGTCAGCTTGTCTGTAGTGAGCAAGTGTGTGTGTGACAGATTGTTTGTAGTGAGCATGTGTGTGTGTTCAGTGAGCTTGTCTGCGTAACAGTAAGGTAGTCTGTAGTAAGCTTCTGTTTGTATACCACTTAGTTTGTCTGTAGTAAACTTCTGTGTTCATGCACGGGAGTTTGTCTATATTCAGGGGCGGGCTGGGTTGGAGGGAAGGGAGGTAATTGCCTCCCAGGCCACCCTAAATCATGCAAAAATGGCTGCTTTCTCCAGGGCCACCATCAGGGCATGACAACCATAACGGTTGTCATGGGCCCAGCGGTCCTGTGGGGCCCAGACTGCTCTGGTCTGGGCCCCACATGCATATATATATATAGTGAGGATTGCTGCCATGGCAACCCATGGCAATACTCTGTCGACCGCGGCGCTCGCGAGACTTAGAACAGAGCAGCTGTGAAGTGAGGATGAACCGTGCTGGGCCCCCCTGCGGTGTACAGATAGCCAGCATGTCACCAGACCACTAGGGAATGTGACCTCCCTCTCCCTGGCCACAGGTAAGATGCAGGGAGGGGGGAATGAAATAAAATGTATAACAATTAATGGGAAAAAAATGTATTACAATAAATGGGGGGAAATTTATAACAGTTATGCAACCCCCCCACTACATTTTACACACACACTTTGCATTAACTAAACACACGCTACATCCTTTCACACACCATTAACTAAACACATGTTACATTCTTACACACACACACACATATTCTGCAGTCACCAAACCACACATCATCCTTACACAAACACACACTTTGTGTAAGAATGTAGTGTGTGTAGTGACTGCCGAGTGTGTGTTTGTGTACAGCTATTTTATGTCAAACAGGCTAAATTGATGGCCCTAGATGGGTGTTACAGGTTCCTACCACCGCCGGCGGGCACAACAGGTGTGAACTGGGACATTAAAATCCGCTTCCAAAACGGCCCTGACAAACAAGAGTTTATGACCACCATTTGCAGTAAGTCACCTTACAGCTTTAAAAGTCACCAGCTAACATTCTTCCTGGATTTGTCTAGAACGAACCTGGACTGGCGCAGGTCCATGAGACCTTTAACCTTGAAACTCATAAAGCATAATATAACATATAAGTGGGGAGCCTCAAGAAGTCTCCTGATTCCCTACAACTACAGGACATTGAAGGTCATGGAGGTCTCTGAAATTTCGGATAAGCTACATAAGATCGGGCTGCCTGCCGAAGTAAAGGGACCAGCCGCACGGAGGGGAAGTCCGGCAAACGCAGCGGTCCCCTGAACTGTCCACCAGCTTTTATTTTGTTTTGCTTAGTTTGATTTTCTCATGTTCTCTTTCTGGATTCACACTAACCTCCACATATATAACTATACACACTAATATGCTACCCCTCTTAATCGTTCCCCGCCCACCCCCACCCACACACCTATCTGATCCTGGAACACTCTTCACACCAACACTGTGGGTGATCACCTCTAACTTTGCTACAGTGACATGTATACACATCAAATTCTTGAACGGCAAGAGGAGTATAGTCCACGATACTCCTTTTCACATAACACTAACCTACAATACATCCTGTAGGGGGAGTGAGGTTAGAACCAACTGTTTACAGATATCTTAAGCTTTATCATAAAAACTGTACAGTGATCTCAATACCATTCCTCTGTTAACCTTTGTTGATATTATTATGCTTGCATTTGCAATTGTGGCTTAGTAACCTGCTTTGCTACCTTTTGCACAACAAAAAGTAAAAAAATTTAAAATAAAAAAAACACACTTATAATTAAATTACACACATATATATGATATATAATAACTATATGTTGTATATGCATATTATTATAAAATATTAAAATAAAATGTAAAAATTAGTTTAAAAATTATATATCATTTTATTCTAACTGTATTTTGATATTAATATATATGTATTTATATCAAAATACACTTAGAATGAAATTATATATATATGTGTATATATAAATAAAAATAAAACAAAATATATATATCCATATACATAATTACATAAATAATTTCATAGATATACACATAGACTTCAAATATATAAATATGTGTATATATATATATATTTAAATTCTACGTGTATATTTCTGTAATATTTTCACGGAATTTTATTGATTGCAATTTGAGGGACCTGCCTGACAACCCAGGCCGAAAGTCCTGGGAATTTAATTTGCTAGCACTGTATTTAACCCTGTAACTTTCCATGACACCCTAAAACCTGTACATGGGGGGGAGGGCGGTACTGTTTTACTCGGGAGACTTATCTGAACACAAATATTAGTGTTTCAAAACCATAAAACATATTGTGAAGTTTTTTGCATTTTTCACACTCAAACGCCACTTTCACTGATGATATTGTTGTGATACGTTTTACTGTTTTGAAACACTAATATTTTAGTTCAGCAAAGTCTCCCGAGTATACCAGTACCCCCCCATGTACTTGTTTTATAGTGTTTTTGAAAGTTACAGGGTCAAATGTAAGGTTGGGTTTTCCATTCCGTTTTTCACTTTGAAATTTGCCAGATTGGTTATGTTGCCTTTGAGAGCGTATAATGAGAATTACCCCCATGATGGCAGGAATGAGAACTACCTCCATGATGGCATACCATTTTTTTTCACAAACACTGGCCAAAGTTAGCATTCATAATGTTTTTTTGCATTTTTACCACACAAATAATAAGTGCTAACTTTGGCCAGTATTTGGGACTAAGTGGCTACTAAAAAAAAGACTGGACATACCCCATTTTGTATTCCCTGGGTTGTCTACTTTAAAAAAAAAAATGCAATGTCACTAATAATAAATTTTAAAAATATATATTTTGAAATAGCAATGTCCTACTTGTACTTATAGCCCTATAACTTGCAAAAAATAGCTGAGAACATGTTAACATTGGGTATTTCTAAACTCAGGACAAAATTTAGAAATAGGTGTTTTTTGCGGTTGTAGATGCGTCACAGATTTTGGGGGTCAAAGTTAGAAAAAGTGGGTTGTGTTTTTTTCAGCATATTTTATAAAGATTTTTATAGTAAATTATATGATATGATGAAAATAATTATATCTTTAGAAAGACCATTTAATGGCGAGAAAAATGGTATATAATATGTGTGGGTACAGTTAATGAGTAAGAGGAAAATTACAGCTAAACACAAACACCGCAGAAATGTAAAAAGAGCCCTTAATGGTAAGAAAATTGAAAAATGGCCTGGTTACTAAGGGGTTAACATTGTGGTTCATGTCAAATCTTTACAGTAGGGGGAGACATGACAGCCTGTAAAATGGATGTTTAAGTAAGAAAATAGAAAAGATGTGTGAATAATGCATCAACTTTATACTATCTATACTATGCTGTAGCCAAAAGGGTATATTCACTAAACGCATAATTGTAGTGAATTGAAAACAGATTAGCAAAAACGGTTTTAAAATATCCAAGATATGACCTGTATATGAAATAAAGAAATTATCAGTTCTTTATGTTAAATATAGCAATTTGCATTTCACTTCACTACAATGTGTTCACTAAATAAATAGTTTTGTCCTAAACATCACCTTCTCAATCAACAGCTACAGATTTAACATTCCACCAAAAATGAATGTATCATAAAACAAATAAAACCATAAAATAAACTTGGCAGCTTGGAAGTTGGACCTTGGGTCAGTGATGTTGCCAATGATTTTAAAATATGATAGAGTTGTAAATGTATTTTGCAGTTTACTGAATTCATACCTGGTTTCATCTGAAGAATCCCTTATCAATATTTGCACTGTGACGGGCGCCATCATCAGGATAATAGCTGCAGCAATATTAATCAGTTGTGTCTTTTTCATCTGTTATGCTGGGGGAGGAGGTTACACAAATCAATAAATGTTTTTTTCAACATATTACGGTTAGCAGAGTGTATAAGTGAGCATGTGAGGACAGAGGAAGCCATAATTTCAGCATTAACTGCTATAATGTTTTAAAAATGTATATATTTTACTCTTCTTTTACATTGTATGCACCTTGCTTGGTAACCTAAAGAGTATTGTATATTCTATTTATCATGGTAGAATAGATCACATTTCTGGTTGGCCCTGCTGAAGTTGCTGGCCTATAATTTTTAATTATTCTCTGGCCATCTACTGCATTTAAAGGATTCTGGGAGGTACAGGCTTAACATTTCAAAGTTTTGAGATCTGTTCCTTTAAAAAGCATCACACTAAGCATCATAGCAACATTGAAGCGCTTATGGTGCAAAGTCATTGTCTCCCAGCACAGTGTGACTTAAAACTGACTCTCTAAACCTGTCCTTTTGCTGTCCAACTTCCATTCAACTTGGGCACACAGCTTGCATGGAGGGACATGGTGAACTTGGAGGGACATTATTCCTTTCTCTGTTACTGCAGAATGTTTGAGGCACATACATGCATGGTTGGTGGCTCAGGAGATCACTACACACATCTCAGATTCCAAAACACTGGACCAGGCTGTGAATAGTCTAACACAACCAATGTGTGGTTGTTATCAATTTATCCAGCATTTCTGTTCACCATGTAAGCTACGCTACATATCCCGTAAACTCAAGCTAAACAGAAATGAATAAGGAAAACAAATCTATAGCTTGGAATGACAGACTTCTGATGGCCCCTCAGAGTTCATACCCACACTTGGTTTTCAAGGATCAAAGCAGGAATATTGCTTTGGTTGCTGGCGTATACTGATAGGAGTTTGAATTCTAGCTTGATTGAAACATGCTCAGTATTATTTCTGAATGCCAGGAGATCTAATATAAAAATAACATATTTACTCAACACAATGTGCAATGTGGATAATTGGCTTAATTCTAATTGGAGATGTAATAGACAATGACAAACAGGATATCATTTATCACTCAGATATGAGTCATCAACCATTCTTCATCTCCGAAGAGAAATCTGACCTGAATGTTCCTTTCATTTTGCAGGAACAGTGCAATCCTTTATATTTCATCCTAGACATTGAGTATAATGGACTAGTGTCCCAATTGTGGGCTGCTCCCTCTAACATCTTGTTCTGGTTAGACGTGAGAAAAGCCTGCCGGAGGTATATGGGCATTTGGCAAAACCAGAGTACTACAGGCCAAAGCCTCCAAAAGCATCACTTTTAAAGTCTCTGCTGAGTGTAGCTTCAAGTGGTTAAAACTACAACGGAAGGAGAACCTGCGAAACATGCATTTCTTGCCACTGCAGGATGTTAACACATGTGTAAAGCAGCAAAAGTGAGATTTAGGGAACTCATAATGCTTAATATATCATCTAATAAAGTACGTCTGAATATACAAACATATGCACTCATTGGGTCCTAGATACTGCGTCTGAGTTCCTGGGTATAATAATCTTTCCGTTTCTTTTCTTTTGCATTCTTTACACTTTCACCTTAACTTCTACTTTTTTGTAACTCTACTTTCCCCACCTCCCTCTAGCCTTCCTGCCCCTTCCTGTATTTTTACCCATTCTATATTTCCACTTCTCCTCTAATCCTGGATGACAGGTGGTTACATATAGCATCTCGTACTCAGGGATCCCCATTTTTCATAGGATGGTTTACAGATGGCAATTGCCTTTCTTCTTTATGTATTGTCTTCCCCCTTCCCATAGACATTTGTTCCCTTTATTTGTATTCTACACATTTTACTGAAAAGTATTACAGTTGGTACATTTTATGATTTACTATACAACATTGGTACATTTTAGCATTGTTTTCAGGTTCCCCAGTGATAAAAAAACACTCAGTGGAATCATTGCAGTATATATAACCATTGTCTCTAGGTCAAACTGAGGTGCAGGACCTCTTTGGTGTGCAAAAACATGGGAAGATTCTACGGGAAATGCAAAACCCACTGTCCAACATTTTATCTTGTAATCTAACTCGTATTAATTCATTCCCATAAATCTACAAAGCTATCTGTCACATACATGGAATTTGGCATTTAGTTTAATGGTATCGCAGCATAACTAGAATTAGTCTGTTACTATCATTTAGAAATATATGTTTTAATCTAATAATATATGTTAAAATGAAAGCAAGACAGAAACATTTTACATTTTATTATTATTTTTCCATGGAAGAAGGAAAACATAGTTAGTCACTCTACCAAAACAACTTTGCTTATTGCTGCAGTTTTGGTGCCTAGCTTATGCTATACGACAGCATCACTGCTGAATTCTCTGCCATTAACAAGTTAACTCACTTTGTTTATGTAGCCCTTGTCACACATCCCCTGGCATAGGTATGGCTAGGACTACATAGGACATTTTATTATTTTTCCATGGAAGATGAAAAAGTAGTTAAATTGACACTTTAATTACCCAAAGTGAACTCCTAAATTTGCAGAGAACTGAGCAGTGAGATGATCTTCATTAAACTAAAGTTGTTTTGGTGCTTAGTTTTCCTTTAAGGGATTTTATTGTTCCTAGAAAGATTATTTCATGTAGCCAACATGCTTTTTGTTCTCATTTGTCTTTAGTGTTTTCTTGTCACTGCTACATTTATCATACACATTTACAGTATTTACACTAATGATTTTTTTATAGCTTAGATTTAATTATTTTCTCTATCTGTAATAAATCTACAGCAAAGTTTACAACAACTATCAATATGTTTATATAGTGAGCTTATGTCGATTAACACATGTTGGAAAATGTTAAATTATATATCTCAACATGCTTACCTGCATATGAATATACATAATGTATTATTATGTATATGTTATACACTTGTAGTTGTGTTTGTCAGTTTATGTGTTACTATTGAATTATTTTTGTTTTGAAAAGTAAAGTATGTATTTATATCTTACAGATTGTATACATGGTGATGAATTTAAAACTTACTTTAGACTAAAATTTTAACCCCTTACGGACACGTGACATATGACATGTCATGATTCCCTTTTATTCCAGAAGTTTGGTCCTTAAGGGGTTAAATACACACATACTTTTGGAAAAGATATAATAAACCCAATACTGAAGATGCCTGGTAAATGTATCATTCCATTATAGAATGTTGACTTACCCTTCTGCAGAAGAGGTTCTTCCTTTACCGGTCTTCACTGCTCTTGGTGAAGCTGCTCACCGCGCATTTCGCTTTTAAGCATTTACCGGATGTACAAGATGACAGGTAGGTCAGAGGTGTCTTCTGTATTCGTTTTCTATGCCATTATGATTCAAGTTCCATTTTATCTTTTCCAAGTCATTAATAATAACCTTTGAAATGTGTTTTTTTTTTTCCTGTGGTCCTATGCATTTTTTTTTTTAACAAACAGTGGATATCCTAATCATGTTAACGATCTACTTCTGACAATAGAAATGCACACTGTAATCCCCGGATCTTGTCACATTGCATTGTAGACATGACATTGACAGTAGGGTCGGATTGAGAGGTGGAAGGTCTGTGATATGCAAGCCAATTGGGTAGACATTTCAAACTACGTGGCTGAGACCGTTATTAACTCGTGTTACTATAAATATAATTTGTCACACATAGAAGATATTAAATACCCTTTTTATAATGAGTTCTTTCTCATTTCCGAAATTTTTTAGAGGCTATTATTTTCTTTAAGGGGCATAAAGTATTCAGCACTTCATCTAACTCTAATTAGTATTCACTGTGCAAACTATGAAAATATATATTAATTAGAGGCTTGATTGCTGACATAATTGGTTACATCTTCCAACAGGGCAATTCTCAGATGAAATATTTAACCAAATGTTTGATATACCTGGACAGAACCATGGCACAAACAGGATACATTAAAGGGGTGCTCTAAGCACCATAACCACTTAAATACATGGCAGTGATTATGGTGCAAGAATGCCCCTCATATCATTGTCCAGTTATGTGTCAAACCGTTTTTGTGAATACATGAGTAAGATACACCAGCTTGGATGGCATGCATTGGATGACAGTGTTTCCTGTTGCTCTAAGCTCATGAATGTAATTCAGATATGGGCAGAGCTGGTATTGCTAATGTGGACATGTAACTTCTGTAACAGCGATATGCCAAGTGGGGGGCTAGGCTGCACTCAGGGCTGCAATGTATTTAGATTTCAAGAATTTCCATCTCCTCAGCCAGTTCCTTTATGTATTATGTATTTGCGTCTATGCTATCACAAACGTCGCAGAGCCAGATCATCGCCAGGCCTTCTCACTGGCGCTTTGCAAGAGCTTGATTTATTGTTTGGATGATGGTGTAATGGAGAGATCAGACATTCTTCGATATTAAATTTATCTGATTATAAGGTTTAAAAACGCTCTGTAAGATTAGACTTCAGTTGCAGCAAATTTGAATGGAACATCATGTTATTAAATAGCAAAGAGTGTTTATTATTTTATGTCCCTCTTGCAGGGGGTTAATAATTCTGAATTATATTTTCTCATGAGGCTCTACACTGTTATGTTTAGTGGCTATCTTCTGTGAATAGAGTTGAGCTTTTGAAAGCGGAATAATAACTGTATTAATGAACTGAACACATGCATAGGGTTTTATTAAACTAGCCCTACTTTATTTTGCCTTGATTCTATTCATAGCTCATAGCAGTAATCACAGTAGGCAAGTTCTGAATTCAGTATATTTTACTGCAGGACATTGTTTCCATCCATGGAGATTGAGCGTTCAGGAAAGTCGAACAGACAAGCAGGGAAGAGATTGTTAGTGTGAATAGTCAATTTAAATAAATCTACAAATGGGTGCTTTTCTTTAACCCTTTCACTTTACTTCTATAAAGCATCAATTTACTTAAAATGTTAATAGAAGGTGCATGCTATTTCCTTTTACGCAAATATTGCAATTATTGCAACTTAGAAGAACCTAAACTATATTTTTTTTATAATAGTAATAATTAGTAGCAGTAGTAGTTGTAAAAGCAATTTCATTCATTGTCAGTAGGTGAAAATGAACAAAATGTAAACAAAAAAGGACACAGTCCATATGTGAACAATATCTAACAGAATCTAAAATACATTTTCTCTTTTTTTAATTCAAATTATAACAACTAACACTCATGAGTCACTAGAAGTTTTAGCAAACTCTGAGCCAACACTAAGAATGTATTTAATACACTGACAAGTGATCAACATGTAGAAATAAATTAAAGGGACACTATAGTCACCAGAACAACTAGAACAGAGTGGTTTTGAGCGTTCATTTACATTTTTTCCCTAGTAAGATCTACAGCCACAATGCAGAATACCGCCTACAATATACATTGGGGTTTAAATGAGTATTACTTGGAACAAGTAACTTTAGGGTGTAAATAAATAGATAAAACAAATGACCCAGCATGGATATTTTATGAATCTTGGTAGCAATGTCACGAGTAACAGGTAGATCATTTAAATCAGGAATGGCAGGGTGTCCACTAACTACAGAAATGACAGGTATGTGTGTTTTAGAATTCAGGTAGGTTATGGTTGAGTGCCTTGTTAAGCAAGGTATCTTCACACAGCAAAAGGAAGCGGCTTCTCACATGCAATGACTATCCTAACAATATTGAGAACTATAATAATAGAAAAATAAAAGGTCAAAAGAAACATTTTTGTCCATCCCTCGGTTGATCTGTTTAGCAGGTATATCCATGGGTCCATAACCAAGGGTTTGTTGAACATCTGTTTCAACAAGTCCTCTACTGACTTCCAAAAGCTGTGTATCTTCGGGCATTCCCACCACATATGGATGTACGTGCCTCTTAATCCGCAGCCCCTCCAGCAATCGTCTGTGTCTATAGAATGCATTTTATGTAATTTCACGGGAGTAGTATACCATCTGAGCATGGTTTTCTATGCCTGCTCCTGTAATGTGACACATATGGAAGTGTTTTTGTTTGCTTCCCATATCTCCTGCCACTCAATTCCTTCCAGTTCCTCCCCTAGGTCTGCCTCCCATTGATCCGTGTATGTCAATCTACCCTATTCTTTATTTTTAGTGCTAAGATGGGCATATAGAAGCGTGATCATACCTTTGGGGGCAGCTCCGTCCATACATAATCTCTCATAAAAAGATAGCTTTCCTTGGGCTGCTGATCTGATATGGGGTCTTCTAGCGAAGTCTCGTATCTGGTCATATCTGAAAAAATCTGCGGGGGTTAATGGTTACTTTGTTGGATTTCTTCGAATTGTATGACTTCCCCGTTTCGATATAGTTGGTGGATACATTGTAGCCCGGTTCTTTCTATGTTTCTAAAGTCTCTAGGGGCCATTCCGGGTTGGAACTCTCTGTTTCTGAGTATTGGAGCCAGGGGGGAGGGGGACGATGCAAGCCCATATTTGACATTATTTGCATCCCATAAACGGAGCGAATTGAGAATGGCCGGGCATGTCGCCCTTATCATAGGTCTATATTCCCTCGGGACCCACATCGTGAACTGGGGGACGTCTAGTCCCACCATCATGGATTCGATTTCCACCCCCCTTCTTTCCCCCGGTGGGGAGTGCCACATGGCCACCTGAGTCAGTTGGGCCCCAAGGTAGTAGTAGAATAGGTTCGGTAGTCCTAAACCCCCTCTGTCCTTACGTCTATACAGGACTTGTCTGGCTATTCTGTGTCTCTTATTCTGCCAAATAAAATCCCCTATCGCTCTTTGTAGCGGTACCAGTTGTATTTTTGTAACGCATATAGGTAACTTGTTTCCAGATGAGATCGATTTTCCTCGAACAATTGCCTACCTTGAATGAACCCGACTTGATCCGCGTGAATGAGTGAGTTCAGTAGTGGGTTCAATCTATCTGCTTGTATTCTCGCTAAAATCTTTGTCATGATTTATTAACGATATGGGCCTGTAGTTTTCTGGTTGGAGCAGATCCTTGTCTGGTTTGGGCACTAATACAATAGTGGCAAGGGCCATCTCAGGGCCTAGGTGTCCTCCTTGCCTCAGGTGGTTGAAGAGTGTCACCAGTTGGAGTGTGAGCTCATCTCTGAAGGTCTTGTAGTACGTCCCACCGAATCCATCCGGCCCTGGTGCTTTGTTATCCTTCAAACTTGATATGGCTCTGTCAATCTCGTCTTAACTGATTTCTGCCGCTAGGTTACTCGCTGCCTCTCCAGTCAATTTGGTTATACCTAAGCCGTCTAAATAATCTAAAATATGCTCCTCCTCTTGTCCATCTCAGGAGTTCCCATCTGTTGTGTGGTTGCATAGTCGTTCGTAGAATTCTTCAAAGACCGTCGCAATGTCTGTTGGTTTTGATTTTGTTATGCCGTAAGGATGTTTTATGGCTGTGATGTGAGACCGGTCTTGCCTGGGCCGTAGCGTCCTGGCCAGGAGCGTGTCCATTTTATTGGCCTTGTCGAAATACGTCCGTTTCGACCATGCCATGGACCTAGCTGTGTCGTCCAGAAGAAAAGTACAAATGTTCCTTCTAACTGCTTCTAGTAGCCCGTATGTCCCATCGTCCCAACAGTTGGATGCCAAGGCCGCGGAACAGTTGGTAAGGGTCTCCTCCTGGTGACAGAATGTGCGCCCGGTCACCCCGGAACACCATCAACTTGAAGGGGAATCCCCACGCATATTTTAGGCCGGCTCCCCTCAGAGCTTCTGTTATGGGTCGCCAGTCCCTCCTCCGTTGCAGTGTGGAGGGTGCCAAGTCTTGGTAGAGGGAGATTACAGCTCCAGCGTGCCGAATAGGCCCCTCGCGACTCTTTTTCATCAGTACTTCCTTAGTTCTATAGTGTAGGAAGCGGACTATAACATCTCTTGGAGTATTTGTGTAATTTCTTTGGGTTCTCAGGGCCCTGTGCGCCCTCTCCATGTGTCAATGTTGCTCCGGTATGTTCGGGAGCAGTGGATTTAGGATGATGAGTACAAGCCCCTGAAGGTCTTCATCGTTGCCTTCGGGAAGCCTCTCAGGCGGAGGTTATTCCTCCGAGACCGGTTCGCCATATCCTCAAGGGCGAGGTCTGTTTCCATGAGGTGTGCTGTTATGCGGTTCACCCGCTCAATCACGGCATTATGGGCCTGTGTCGTTTCCTCCATGCGGTCTTCTAGTTTCGCAGTGCGGTCTCCCAGAGCCCCTATCTCTGCCTGGAGAACAGCAGTTGATTTTGCAATCTCCCCTGCGAGGAAGGCTCTGACTTCTGCTAATTTTGCCAGCACAGTGTCTTGATCACTAGGGGAGGCTTCTCTGTCGGCACGAGGTGATGTCTGCGGGGACGTTCCTGCGCCATCTTGGTGTCCCGGTCGGCACTGCTTTTGTGCCGTAAGTAAGTCGAGGACAGTGCCGCCGGAGTCATTGCCCCTCTTCATCTGTTTCTTGGGGAGTCTCTTCTCCATGTTATGAGTCTCTGTGGGGGGTATTTCTTCCTGAAAAGGTCGCTTTTGTTGGCTTTTTGGCACGTTTGTCACGGCGCTCTAGTAAAACACATCTAGTCTCATCGACGGTCAGACCACGCCCCCCCCCCCCTTTTAAATTACACTTTTGTTCCCCCAAAGTTATACATAAGGAAAAGTAAGGACTATGTTTCCTTACTTATAACCTTCAGGTTCAGGTTTAGTCAAGTTCCAAAGCCTTTGTCAGCGTTGTCATTGGGTGTATTTAGCTATATTTATGCCATCTCCTGTGTTGCATCACTTCCCTGAAACAGCGTGTCACTGATACTTAGTGTTGACTCTTGCCAAGGTCAGCGGAAGCAGTCAAATCCCCCTGCAATGAATGTGAGTTCCAACTCACACTCAGGGAAAGCAGAAGATATGGTTTTCCAGTAGGGGAATCCAGGAGCTTAAGGAAAAGATTTCTCGGCAGGGATCAATATAGTGACAAAGATGCTTTAAAGTGATGTGCAGCGGACTTGCACTTGACAATTAGCATTGCATCCAGCCAAGTGGGGCTTTCAAAAGGGACCTGAGAAATACTATACCCTTATATGGAGTTGCGGGCATGTTTGATAACCGGTTCACACTACTCTTTTAGGAGATAATCTCCTTCCCCATTCAGCATATTCTTTGCTTGTAATTCTTTATTTTGTTATTCATATCCATTCAATGTCAGCATAGACATGTTTCTGCTATTCATGCAGTATGCCAATGTAGTAAGGAAGGATACATAACAGTGAAACATATATTATGGCACAATAATTCCATTAGACATCATAATAAATCTCAAGTCCAAATGTCTCCAAATTACCAAAATATCTTTATTTTACCCTAAGCTTAAATATTACATATCAATTTAGACTATTTTATTTCTTTTTTTAGGGTATTGTTGGGCTTAGGGACAGGCTAGCTTACTTTCTAATCCTATATGTGATACAGAGACTGAATACAGATGATTGTTGTGTAAAGGTGCATAAACACCCCGAATTTTGTTCTTAAAGGGACACTATAGTCATCTGAACAACTTTAGCTTAATGAAGCAGTTTTGTTGTATAGAACATGCCCCTGCAGCCTCACTGCTCAATCCTCTGCCATTTAGGAGTTAAATCCCTTTGTTTATGAACCCTAGTCACACATCCCTGCATGTGACTTGCACAGCCTTCCATAAACACTTCCTGTAAAGAGAGCCCTATTTAGGCTTTCTTTATTGCAAGTTCTGTTTAATAGCCTGCTAGACCATGCAAGAGCCTCCTGTATGTGATTAAAGTTCAATTTAGAGATTGTGATACAATTATTTAAGGTAAATTACAAACCATTTTTTTTTCATGCAGGCTCTGTCAGTCTTAGCCAGGGGAGGTGTGGCTAGGGCTGCATAAACAGAAACAAAGTGATTTAACTCCTAAATGACAGTGAATTGAGCAGTGAAATTGCAGGGGAATGATCTATACACTAAAACTGCTTTATTTAGCTAAATTAAGGTGACTATAGTGTTCTTTTAATGGTCTGCCTATTCTTTATTTACATTTGCACTACATATAAACAAAGAAACATAGAAACATAGAATGTGACAGCAGATAAGAACCATTAGGCCCATCTAGTCTACAGAGTTTTCTAAATACTTTCATTAGTCCCTGGCCTTATCTTATAGTTAGGATAGCCTTATGCCTATCCCACGCATGCTTAAACTCCTTTACTGTGTTAACCTCTACCAGTGGCGTCTCTAGGATTCATTTTTAGGGGGGCACATGGTGGGCCAGGGACAAAAGTACATTTAACCCCACCCTCACTGCAGTTTGACCCCGCCCCTGCCGCATGTTAAGCCCGCCCCTGACACAATGTGTTTTTTTTTTGTTTGTTTTTTTTATCCCTGGTGGAGAATTCATTATTTTCCAACAAGGATTATTAAAAAACAAACATTTCCCTTGATACAGTCCATATACACACACACACACACAGACTGCTGAGTCCATACACACACAGACTGCTGACCATGCACACACACACACGAACACAGACTGCTGAGTCCATACACACACACACACACACACACTCAGACTGCTGAGTCCATACAAACATAGACTGCTGAATACACACACACAGATTGCTGAGTCCATACACACACTGCTGAGTTCATACACACACAGACTGCTGAGTCCATACAAACATAGACTGCTGAATACACACACACACACACACACAGATTGCTGAGTCCATACACATACATACAGACTGCTGAGTCCATACACACACACATACAGACTGCTGAGTCCGTACACACACACACACAGACTGCTGAGTCCATACAAACACAGACACACAGATTGCTGAGTCCATACACATACATACAGACTGCTGAGTCCACACACACACAGAGAATGCTGAGTCCACACACACACACAGACTGCTGAGTCCACACACACAGACCGACTGCTGAGTCCATACACAAACACTGCTGAGTCCACACACACACACTGCTGAGTTCATACACACAGTGCTGAGTTCATACACACATACAGACTGCTGAATCCATACACACATACAGACTGCTGAATCCATACACACACGGTGCTAAGTCCAAACACACATACAGACTGCTGAGTCCATACACACACACTGCTGAGTCCAATTCCACACACAGTGCTGAGTCCATACACACATACAGACTGCTGAGTCCATACACACACACTGCTGAGTTCATACACAAACACTGCTGAGTCCACACACACAGACTGCTGAGTCCATACAAACAGACACACAGATTGCTGAGTCCATACACATACATACAGACTGCTGAGTCCACACACACAGACTGCTGAGTCCACACACACACACAGACTGCTGAGTCCATACACACAGACCGACTGCTGAGTCCATACACACACTGCTGAGTCCACACACACACTGCCGAGTCCACACACACACTGCCGAGTCCATACACACACTGCTGAGTCCATACACACACACTGCTGAGTTCATACACACAGTGCTGAGTTCATACACACATACAGACTGCTGAATCCATACACACATACAGACTGCTGAATCCATACACACACGGTGCTAAGTCCAAACACACATACAGACTGCTGAGTCCATACACACACACCGCTGAGTCCAATTCCACACACAGTGCTGAGTCCATACACACATACAGACTGCTGAGTCCATACACACAGACTGCTGAGTCCATACACACACTGCTGAGTTCATACACAAACACTGCTGAGTCCATACACACATATAGACTGCTGAGTCCATACACACACAGAGCTGAGTCCATACACACACTGCTGAGTTCATACACACATAAAGACTGCTGAGTCCATACACACACACACACCGTGCTGAATCCACACACACACACACACACAGTGCTGAGTCCATACATACACACAGACTGCTGAATCCATACACACATACAGACTGCTGAGTCCATACACACACACACTGCTGAGTCCATACACACATACACACAGTGCTGAGTCCATACACACACACAGACTGCTGAATCCATACACACATACAGACTGCTGAGTCCATACACACACACACTGCTGAGTCCATACACACATACAGTGCTGAGTCCATACACACATACAGACTGCTGAGTCCATACATACAGACTGCTGAGTCCATACACACACACTGCTGAGTCCATACACACATACAGTGCTGAGTCCATACACACATACAGACTGCTTAGTCCATACACACACTGCTGAGTTCATACATACAGACTGCTGAGTCCATACACACAGACAGACTGCTGAGTCCATACACACACAGAGCTGAGTCCATAAACACAGAGCTGAGTCCATACACACACACTGCTGAGTTCATACACACATAAAGACTGCTGAGTCCATACACACATACAGACTGCTGAATCCATACACATAGACTGCTGAGTCCATACACACACACGGTGCTGAGTCCATACACACATACAGACTGCTGAGTCCATACACACACACTGCTGAGTCCATACACACACACCAAGCTGAGTCCATACACACATACAGACCAGTTGAGTCCATACACACATACAGACTGCTGAGTCCATACACACACAGAGCTGAGTCCATACACACACTGCTGAGTTCATACACACATAAAGACTGCTAAGTCCATACATACACAGTGCTGAGTCCATACACACATACAGACTGCTGAATCCATACACACATACAGACTGCTGAGTCCATACACACACACGGTGCTGAGTCCATACACTCACTTCTGAGTCCATACACACACACAGTGCTGAGTCCATACACACACACAGACTGCTGAGTCCATACACACACAGAGCTGAGTCCATATACACACAGAGCTGAGTCCATACACACAGACTGCTGAGTCCATACACACACAGAGCTGAGTCCATACACACAGACTGCTGAGTCCATACACACACACGGTGCTGAGTCCGTACACACATACAGACTGTTGAGTCCATACACACACACTGCTGAGTCCATACACACACACTGCTGAGTCCATACACAAACACCAAGCTGAGTCCATACACACACACTGCTGAGAGTTCATACACACACACTGCTGAGTTCATACACACAAACACTGCTGAGTCCATACACACACACCCGTTGAGTTCATACACACATAAAAGACTGTTGTCCACACACACAGTGCTGAGTCCATACACACATACAGATCAGCTGAATCCATACACACATACAGACCAAGCTGAGTCCATACACACACACACCGCAAGGAGTCCATACACACATGGTGCTGAGTCCATACACACAGACTGCTGAGTACATACACACACACACAGACTGCTGAGTCCCTACACACACACACAGAGACTGCTGAGTTCATACACACACAGACTGCTGAGACCATACATACACACACAAACACACAGACTGCTGAGTTCATACACACAAATACAGACTGCTGACTTCATACACACACCAAGCTGAGTTAATACACACATACAGACCAAGCTGAGTTCACACACACACACCGCTGAGTCCATACACACAGACAGACTGGAGTCCATACACACACACTGCTGAGTTCATACACACACACACTGCTTAGTTCATACACAAACACTGTTGAGTCCATAAACACAGACAGACTGCTGAGTCTATACACACACAGAGCTGAGTCCATACACACACAGAGCTGAGTCCATACACACACAGAGCTGAGTCCATACACACACAGAGCTGAGTCCATACACACACAGAGCTGAGTCCATACACAGACAGACTGCTGAGTCCATACACACACAGAGCTGAGTCCATACACACACTGCTGAGTTCATACACACATAAAGACTGCTAAGTCCATACACACACAGTGCTGAGTCCATACACACATACAGACTGCTGAATCCATACACACATACAGACTGCTGAGTCCATACACACACACACCGTGCTGAGTCCATACACACATGGTGCTGAGTCCATACACACACTGCTGAGTCCATACACACACACAGTGCTGAGTCCATACACACACACAGACTGCTGAATCCATACACACATACAGACTGCTGAATCCATACACACACACACTGCTGAGTCCATACACACATACAGACTGCTTAGTCCATAAACACACTGCTGAGTTAATACACACATACAGACTGCTGAGTTCACACACACACACTGCTGAGTCCATACACACAGACAGACTGAGTCCATACACACACACTGCTGAGTTCATACACACACACACTGCTTAGTTCATACACAAACACTGTTGAGTCCATAAACACAGACAGACTGCTGAGTCTATACACACACAGAGCTGAGTCCATACACACACAGAGCTGAGTCCATACACACACAGAGCTGAGTCCATACACACAGAGCTGAGTCCATACACACACACAGCTGAGTTCATACACACATAAAGACTGCTGAGTCCATACACACATACAGACTGCTGAATCCATACACATAGACTGCTGAGTCCATACACACACACGGTGCTGAGTCCATACACACATACAGACTGCTGAGTCCATACACACACACTGCTGAGTCCATACACACACAGACTGCTGAGTCCATACACACACAGAGCTGAGTCCATACACATAGACTGCTGAGTCCATACACACACACGGTGCTGAGTCCATACACACATACAGACTGCTGAGTCCATACACACACACGGTGCTGAGTCCATACACACATACAGACTGCTGAGTCCATACACACACACTGCTGAGTCCATACACACACAGACTGCTGAGTCCATACACACACAGAGCTGAGTCCATACACACACTGCTGAGTTCATACACACATAAAGACTGCTAAGTCCATACATACACAGTGCTGAGTCCATACACACATACAGACTGCTGAATCCATACACACATACAGACTGCTGAGTCCATACACACACACGGTGCTGAGTCCATACACACACACCTGAGTCCATACACACACACAGTGCTGAGTCCATACACACACACAGACTGCTGAATCCATACACACATACATACTGCTGAATCCATACACACATACAGACTGCTGAGTCCATACACACACACACTGCCGAGTCCATACACACATACAGACTGCTGAGTCCATACACACACACACACTGCTGAGTCCATACACACATACAGACTGCTTAGTCCATACACACATACAGACTGCTGAGTCCATACACACATACAGACTGCTTAGTCCATACACACATACAGACTGCTGAATCCATACACACATACAGACTGCTGAGTCCATAGACACACACTGCTGAGTCCACACACACACACACTGCTTAGTTCATACACAAACACTGTTGAGTCCATAAACACAGACAGACTGCTGAGTCTATACACACACAGAGCTGAGTCCAGACACACAGACTGCTGAATCCATACACACATACAGACTGCTGAGTCCATACACACACTGCTGAGTTAATACACACATACAGACTGCTTAGTCCATACACACACTGCTAAGTTCATACACACATACAGACTGCTGAGTCCATACACACACTGCTGAGTTCATACACACATACAGACTGCTGAGTCCATATACACACACTGCTGAGTCCACACACACACACTGCTTAGTTCATACACAAACACTGCTGAGTTCATACACACAGACAGACTGCTGAGTCCATACACACACAGAGCTGAGTCCAGACACACAGACAGACTGCTGAGTCCATACACACACACTGCTGAGTTCATACACACATAAAGACTGCTGAGTCCATACACACATACAGACTGCTGAATCCATACACATAGACTGCTGAGTCCATACACACATACAGACTGCTGAGTCCATACACACACTGCTGAGTCCATACACACAGACTGCTGAGTCCATACACACACACTGCTGAGTTCATACACACACACTGCTGAGTCCATACACACACAGAGCTGAGTCCATACACACACACTGCTGAGTTCATACACACATAAAGACTGCTGAGTCCATACACACACAGTGCTGAGTTCATACACACATACAGACTGCTGAATCCATACACACACACAGGGCTAAGTCCAAACACACATACAGACTGCTGAGTCCATACACACACACTGCTGAGTCCAATTCCACACACACTGCTGAGTCCAATTCCACACACAGACTGCTGAATCCATACACACACACAGACTGCTGAATCCATACACACATACAGACTGCTGAATCCATACACACATACAGACTGCTGAATCCATACACACACACACGGTGCTGAGTCCATACACACACACAGACTGCTGAATCCATACACACATACAGGAATTCAAGTGAATCCATACATACTACTAAAAGAGTCCACACACACGGTGTTGAGTCCATATCACATCGCTGAGTCCATATTGACACACACGGTGTTGAGTCCATGCTACACAATACTTCCAAAAGTTGAGTCCATACACACACACGTGCTGAGTCCATACACACACGGTGTTGAGTCCATACACACACACGGTGCTGAGTCCATGCCACACACACAAAGCGAGTCCATACACACAGACTCAAGTTGAATCCATACACACATACAGACTGCTGAATCCATACACAATAATAATGTGCTGAGTCCATAAACACATACAGTGCTGAGTGCATACACACATACAGTGCTGAGTGCATACACACATACAGTGCTGAGTGCATACACACATACAGACTGCTGAGTCCATACACACACAGTGCTGAGTTCATACACACAACCAGCTGAGTTCATACACATACAGACTGCTGAGTTCATACACATACAGACTGCTGAGTCCATACACACATACACACTGCTGAGTCCATACACACACACAGCTAAGTTCATACACAGACTGCTGAGCCCATACACACATACACACACACAAGCTTCCTCACTAGCAGACAGACACACACACACACACCTGAGCATATCAAGCCTACCTGTTGCTGGGCGTCAGGCAGCCATATTCAGCAGGGGCGGGGCTTATGTGCGGGAGGCGGGGCTTTGTTTGGGGGCGGGGCCTTACCGGGGAGCCTGTCAGTGCTCCCTCTGGCCACAGACAGCTCCCAGCACTGTTCCAGCTGAGCTCCTCTGCCCTGCATGTAAGAACATGTTGCTGGCATTTGGGGGGCCCAATGGGGGGCACAACATGATGTGGGGGGGCCATGGCCCCCTCTGGCCCCCCCTAGTGACGCCACTGACCTCTACCACTTCAGCTGGAAGGCTATTCCATGCATCCACTACCCTCTCAGTAAAGTAATATTTCCTGATATTATTTTTAAACCTATATCCTCTTGTTGTGGTAGTTTTTCTTATTTTAAATATAGTCTAATCCTTTACTATTTTGATTCTCTTTATGTATTTAAATGTTTCTATCATATCCCCCCTGTCACTAGTGTGTGGGTTTATCTTGTAAGGATTAGGCTGTTCAGTGAATGCTTATGTATTTCTTTCCCAAACCTTTTGCCTGTGGGCTGATTTAATAAAACTGAAATCCCCCAAAAATGTAAAACCTGGGATGGGGCAAGATTTGGCCCCTTTTTCTTTTCATTTTACAAAAAAATATTGGAGGATAAAACATTTTGGATGTTACACAATATCCATCTTGGGGTAGTTTACAAAAGGTCTAAAATATTAGCTTTGATTAAGCAAAATACCTTTTTTCACCTTCAGTAGGTGTGACGACAAACTAAAATTTAGAAATTAGCATTACTATTTAAAAATGCTTCCAAAATTTTAAAAATATGAAATATGAGCACTTGTCAGGATTGGCCTAACCCTGACATACAATCCTAGTTAGATCCAAGGAAGGTATGTGGGTATGCGTAGCGGTCCATAGAGTGGCCGGGCTAGCACTGAGACATTATTAAGAATGTCTGCAAGCAGACATATATAAATTGCCAACATATTCTAGAATGCACATAGCTTCTAGAAAAGAGAGATATTAAAATCGAAAAGAGGGACCGAGGGATTTGGGCCCAAAACCAGGCTGTCCTTCTTAAACCGGGACACTTGGGAACTATGCACAAGCTTTTCAGAAGAGCAGCACATACAATATACTCCAAGCAGTATATAGAATTTAAACGGTAATGCATTAGTTGATCAAGGCAGTTTTCTTTGGTATAGTTTTTGATCAATTGATTTCACTCCTACATAAAGCTGCCACATTGTCATAGTCGTGTGGAGTATGTATGTAGCATTGACAGATAAACAGGCAAAGTGAATGGAGCAGTCACTTCCTCCCAGCGTCTGATGTCATCACAGGGGGCCCTGTTGCGCACCGCTGACCGGGCCCCCTGAAAATCCATACCCATTGAGTGGCCCTAACAGCATGGGCCACCCGATGGACACCGTGAATAGCGGCTTGCCGCAAAACATGACGGCAGGCACCCGGTTGCAGGGGTCCGCAGGGCGGCCAGGCCCCCTGGAGTAACGGGCCCAGTCACAGCTGCGACCCCTATATGTACACCATTGGTTAGCATTCACTTTTCCTATTAGATTGTTTTCATAGAATTTTTAAACAAATAGAAAACTAAAGTCTAAGAAGGATGACAATTGTTAGTGATGTCATTTTAGAAAACAGTGTCTTTATTTATCTTATTCTGTGTCCAGGCCATTGTGCAATAAAGGCTAAGCCAATTAGCAAGATTGAAATGTATTGCTGGACTCATTATAACAACGTTTGTGAAAGACTGCTATTGTGATTATATGAATAAATGTCATACAGAGTCATTACGCTAACCTATCTTTTAATAGGCTTATATTATATGCGCTCAGGAGCTCTATTTTTCCATTTAAGACCTCAAGGGGAATTATAACAGCAATTCCCCAAATATGCTTAATGTCAGTAGTCAGACATGCAAAACTGTCACACTTTCTAATCATTCTACTTGCTGTGATTGTACTTAAAGGGACAGTAAACACCATGTTTCCATATAACTAGAGATGTATATCTCACAGATTGTGTCTCTAGATCATTATCCATATAGCATCATGAAGTTACCGAATTTTCCCTATGTTTTCATTCATGATTGAACGCCAGCCAGTAGTGTCTAGACTTATGCATTTGGCTTTTGTCGAATTGCAATTAGGCCAATCTCCAAAGTGCCATGAGGACATGTAACCGAGCAAATAACTAGTGTGATGGACGAGCATGTTCATTTGCGTCAGTATTCGGAGTTTTTCCCATGGGGCCATAGAAAGGGATGACTGATGAGGAAAAAAGATGATTAAAGGCAGGGGACAGCCATTAAGTGCTGATTTTATACACAGATCAAGTGAGAAGGGATGAACAGAGGAAAACAAGGAGGAGGAGTAAAATATATTTTATATATTTGAATATGCAGTACATTGATTGGCCAATTTTGCACCCTTTTTTGTTTGTCTGAATTGTTTTCCTCATACCCATACTGTTAAATGAACGCATGTCAGAGTTCTTGAACTAAATTTTATTTCCAGACAAAATGGTTCTATTGAACTGTGCACCAATCTAGTAGTATTGTGAAACTCAAAACGTTGTTTTTTTTCGACTTGTATAGTTCAAAACCATATATAAGATTAATACGGTCACAGAGTTCACAAAGTGCATGTATACAGAACATAGCGATTGAACTGACAAATTAAAGAGTGACTTGTTACACAAAATGATGAACAGTCGACTAAAGACCTAGTTTTAGACAAAAAAATCACTTCACAGTTTAGTAGACAAAGGCAGTAGGGCATAATCTCCATTAAATCTCAATTGGCATCACCCTTGATAAGAACATCAGGTACCACTATGGGTATTCACAGTATTCCATGTTTGCTGGTACCACGTATGCAGTATTTAGATGTTACATATTCCCCTATTTTTTCCCTGCTATTGTTTTGTCAGTAAAATCTTTCCACCCCTTTATTTGTTTCCCAAGTTGCCTTCTCTGTCTGCAGTTGGTTTTCATTTCCTTGCAATCAATAAGATGGCTACAGCCAAAATTTTGAATATTATTTTCAAAACTGGCAATAGCAAGTTTTCAGGAAAAATTAAAATATGGTAAATTTTTATAGACCGTTTCAATGAGAGCCATATGGCTGTCGAGATTAGATCTGCTACTTCCCTCCAGAAAGACTTTATCAGTTGGCAAGAATATCAAACATGGAGCATAGTACCCACCTCTGTGTGGCATGTCCAACAGCGATTATTCATCAGACAATTTTGCTGGTACTATATACCATCTGTAAAGGACTTTTTCAAATACTTTCTGTGTAGCACATGCCGTTAGTCATTTATTGGAATTACAAGCCCGTGACCAATTGGCAGAGTCGATGGTATAACCTAACTCTTTATGCCAGGCTTGAACAAACCCCATTCAGAAAAGGGCAACTGTCGGTTTGCGTAGGCATAACATAGAGGGAGCATTTTTGTCAGTGGTATGATCTGTAGATATATTTTAGACCATGGTCTACTTTGCTAACTTATAAGTTTTATTTTATGTGGGCTAGAAGAGCTTTAAGTTGGAGATACGAGAACAATGGGGCAGATGGTAAGTTATAAACCTTTTGTAATTCTGGGGACTTCATCATGTTCATTTGATGGAACAATTGGTGAACGTGTGTTACTCCACACTGCTCCCAAGCTTTATGATTAAAATTTGAAATATTTTCTGTGTTGCAAAAACAAAGGGAAATAAACACACAATTTATGGCATGATTGATCCTAAATGGACTATAATAGTTGGGTCATGGGAAGCAAAGGGGTGGGAACATATTTAATGTTAATTGGACAAACATTTAATGTTTGGGCATTGCGCTGATACAGACTCTGTTTGGACCCATTGAGGGGAGTAGGCTACTGAATGTGCAAATATTACATTAGAAAGTTGAGATGACCGAAAATAGGCTTTAACCTCCCGCAAGCCTAGGCAATGCTCCACCACTGTCAAGACATTTGCGGTAATTCCAGGTTTTTTATTGTTGCAAATACATTTAGAGAAAAGAGTGCACTTACTTCAGGAACCCCAAGGTGATAGATATCTGTAACATCCAAAAGTAATAATTTGGGTAGCAGTATCATATTAATTGCTGCCATTCTCCATATCAACGACAGTAATTCGCCTGCCCACTCCTTTATTATTTGCATCATATCTTTATAAAGTTTATAATAGTTTTGCTTGAACATTTTATTACATTTTTTGTTAGTCTAATTCCCTGTCCTCCAATCAAAATTAAATTAAGAATGAAGCTTAGACAGTACCAAACCATAATACCTGGGTCTTGTATATAAAGATATATTCAATGTATAGCATGAATGTAAGCTGTATTCCTTCAGCTTGCTTGCAGACTGGGCAGGGAAATCAGAGGCTGTGTCTGTGTAAGGAGAACATCAACTGCAAATCAGTTTTATTTGTATTCTCTTTTACATATGAATATTGAGTATTGAGGTCTGATCTAATTGCTACTTCTAATGGTTCTAATGTCTTGTACCTTATTAAACATATTTGCTAATAAAGTCTTGGCTTCTTTTACATCCAATACAAAAAATACATCTGGCCCTTGAAGCCGTGCCACGAGGAAGGAGTTGTGTGCGTGAAGTCACTTCTTCTATTGTGGTGTGTTCTGCTAGTTTTTCTTTTTGGTTATAACAGAATGTGGATAAATCTAGTCCCACCAATATATGCAATAATGCCATCTTTAGACTGGTGTGAGAGATTGGGATCTGACTTCAGGTTATACAGTGTGGAGTAATATTCAGCAAACTCGTTGCATATGTTGTGGGGGGTCATGACATTCTACCCTTTATTGGGAATTTAAACCCCTCTCATTATGGGAGTAAACCTGTTATAATGCTATTCAATTGGTGTCCACTTAGCTGAATGTTGGGTAGCTTTGGCTTATCATAGAGGATCAGTAAAGCATGCACTATTTGGTGTATGACCTGACCAGTCGCACAGCATGAGAGTAGCCTGTGCTTATCCGGGTCCTTGACATGTTTTTCTTTCTTAGTGGCTAGAATATGGGGGAGTTCTGGCATATTGACATATCTTGGTATGTTGAACATAGACATATTCTGATCATATGTAGGTAGAGAAGTCCAATTATAGGGTAAGGGGTGAATGTGATTAGCCAGAAAAGAGGGAGAATTTAAAACCAGTAACAGGGAAAGAAACTGAAAGTGACCCATTGGTGGGGTAATGCATCAATACTGATACTCTGGGAGGTGAGAGGCAGTGTGTTTAGATCTAAACTGCCACTGCTGCAGCTCTGTCTATCCATAAATGTAGATTGTGTATCAATAATTGTAATAAAGCATAAAAGGCCCAAACAGCAAAACACCATGTATATAGCTAGTGTGATATCAGAAGATTATGTCATGGTGCAGACCCTTCTAAGTCAGAACATCAACAATTAACTTGTAGGTATAAAATAAGTTTACACATTGAGTGAGTCTTTAACTATACTCTTAACATAAAATGCACACAATCGCCCATATAGTAAATAAGTGCCCATGCGAAATAACCTTTTCTTCTTTGTTTTTGTCTTTTTTGTTTTGTTTGTTTGTTTTGGTTTTTATCCAGTGTTTCCCTAATATAACATAACTGTGGTTCTTTACATCATGTATTCCCATTGTGTTTAAGGCACTAAGGACAGCACTTCTAGACCTCCAGTATATTTCCAAACATTATAACTAGATTCTGGTGGAAAATCAAGGATGTGTGCAGGAGCGTTTAAACCAAGTCATTAGATTAGGTAATAACCTTCCCTAATTGTTAGCATAGAAACATCATAATGAGCAAACATAAAATAATGTGTGATTAAACGAGCTGGCATTCGTATATAAAACTTTGGCAATATCACTTAACGATGCTGCTTTCTAGGTATGGAGCCGCTTCCATGCGAGTTGTAAACTTGGGCTCCTCGCTCTTATCCTCAGGTGCTAATTAGTCAGGATCCCTCTGCAGGGAAAGGGATAGGCACCTGTTCGCCATTTCTTGATACCAGACGTTTTGCCAAGGAGCCCCAGCGATATGGGCCTTGATTGTTTAGGAGTGTCTCTGTGGTCTCCTTGAAGGATGCAGGGTTTCTGCCGACAAGTCAGTGAATACCGTGCTCTCCTTGCAAGTGTCCGATAAGTCCCTTTTTGCCCTTATACACTTGAGCAGCATTTCTTTGAAATAAGTAATGAAGGTGAGCCAATATATCTCTGGGCACAGAGCTTGACAAATGTTACAGTTTGGCAACCTTATGCAACCGGTCCACCATCAGCATGTTGGTGCCAAGGCTCGGAATAGGCAATGCAGGTATGCTGTCAGTGCAGCGGGCAACACATCCTCAGAAATGCCTTGTAATCTTCTGTTATTTCTTCGGGATCTATATTCAAGATCCATGATCTTCACCTCATCTCTAGAAAAAAAGCAAATATGTGAGAATTGTATAGGCACTCATAATTGTAATTTAAGATAAATATCAGCAGCTTTAGCACTATATGGGTACTCCTATTATTCCCCACGAATTGAACAGCAAACCACACACAGTGATTATTTTAGGGGGTTGGGTGTTATTCCTCTCCCTTACATGAAATACAACCATGTAAACTAATAATGAGAAAAAAGTATATACAAAAACCAGTAGCAGCTTACCCTTAGATTAATACAGCATGGGCTGTCGTATACACATGAAAAGGGACAGAAAACACCCCATATAATAGTGAAATATCGGTAGGGTGAGTATCACAACAATATGAACCAGACTGCAGTCACAGATCTATATGCAAACCATTTACTAGAAAGCACAACAATACGAACAAGACTGCAGTCACAGATCTATATATTCAATAATGAGGTTAAATGAATCTTAACCACTGTTCGATGGATATCAAGATAAAGTAATTACCTGAATACACTGATTTAACACAAAGTGAAAATGATCTTCGTTTAACATGAACAAGAGTTGAGTATGCAGATGCAGAATTATTGAAACAGTGCAAAATACCAGAGATAAGCATGTCATAGAGACTCTAAGTTAAAGTGTAATTACAATAAGAGTTTGAGCCTAAATGAGTAAATAATCCTAAAGATCAGAAATGTGCAATTTCCTTATAGGGATTATTAGTCCTGATTTTCAGGCACTGTCCCGCTGTCCCAACTTTGCTCCATAGTATCCTGCTTTTGAGGACACCAGGAACTGTCCCCAAAAAGTGTAGCACAAGCGCATTATTAGACTCCCTGAAGCAGTGCTCCCTGCATGGACTGCCCTCAATGGCAGCCTGACACCAGGCTGACCTGCATGTGATTCAGGCAGACCCACCCCTTTGGGCAGAGCTTTTGGCACAACTGAGTCATTGGCCCTCCCCTTTTACCCCCTTCCCACCGGTGTCTCGGTTCATGGGCTGCTAATGAGGATATAGATTATAAAGTGTGGGTTATAAAGTATTTTAAAACTACATTGAGATGGTCAGAAGAGCGTAAATGAAATCACAAGTCAGGATTGCCATGTAACTGTTCTTATGGTATGCTAAAGAAAAGGTTATTTATAGGAAAGATGATTTAAGTGCTCACTTGCCTTTATATTTATTAATGATTCTTCCTTGTGCAATATCTGCAGCCATTATCTGCTGCTCTGCCCATGATGGCTTCTGTTTGCCCTTCTATTGATTGATTAACTTACTGATGAATTGTGGGTGTATTTGATTGGCAGCTGAAAAAGAACCTTGCTCAAGTCCCACCCATGTCAAATTTTTAATGTGGGCCCTTCAAAATGTTGAGTTATTACAGTGTTGTCATAATAGACTTACAAGAGTATTATAGCTAGGTTTCCACTGGTAAAGGTTATGAGTCAACTCCAGTGTCCACATATATGACTAGGAGCAGTGGTGGATGTTGGGAGGTGCACAGCCAAATCATATTATGACTAACACGATTTACCCTTTATGCTTTTTAAATAAGTCCTAGTCACAGTTCCCCTTCCCTCATTGAGAGCCCCATAGACTCTCCTGATTATCCCCCATTCTCCAGTATTCATATTCTAACAGTAACTTGCTAATTAACCCTCTTTCCTAAGTTCACAACCCCACTGTCCATTGAAAATTAACTCGTTTATTATCCAATATAGATCCTAACATTCCCCTCCTATTGAAACCCTTCATTCTAAAAAATAGATGGCCACACCACCATTTTATCCTCTACCTTCTAAAATAGAATACATAATTTCCCTGCAATTTATCTCTCTTTCTCCCAATTCACATCCCTGCTTCGTGCTATCCATACATAAACAAATCAAACTATGTTTCTATCCAGGTTGGGGTACACCTTCATTCCAAATGATGTGGCTTGTAACTCCCATCATTCTCCGCTTACTGAACTCTGGGTCAAAGCATCTCCACCGTTCCATGTACCCTTATAATGCTCAGTGATGTGTGACATCTGTCATTGTCTGGATTCTGATTACAGACCAGTGTCAGATAAACATTATCTTTATTAAAAAGTTGTGTATTATAAAAAAACCTTCTGTAGTTAATGATTGTTTCTGTTTAGATATTTTTGTCTAGTTATTGATATCGGCCACAAATATAGGTGGATTTTTAGCTGTAGAGGTTTTTACAAATTACTAAAGTAACAAATAACTAGGTTAAAGAAGACATTGTACGAGTAACATTAATCCCTAGTGTTAAAAAAAAAAAAAAGTTTAAAACCTAATGTAACATACAAACCAGGTTACCTCAAAGAGAGAGAGTGAAATCAAATTTTAAAACTTGGGAAAAAAGAGAGAGAGAGACATTGCATTATTTAGCAAAGCGAGGCTTGTTGGAAATTGAAAGTGAATTTTATGTTTTAGTCCAAAATAGACGTCAGCTGATCTTAAAATATACGTTTCTTGGAGATATTTTTCAAAGTCTGCCTATTGTGGCCAAAAATGTTTAATTCCATTTTAAGTTCACTTTGAAATCCTGACAAGTCACTCTTTGGTTAAGAAACAAGTTTGTGTCTAATATAGAATCAACCCACCTAGAATACACTTGGATGTGAATAAATGCATCATGTTGATATAATCGTAGCTGATTCTTATTGTCTACATTATTCTTCATTGGATTTGGTGTATATATTGATAAACCCACTCACTCTACGCCTGAAAAAAAATGATCTACATATTATCCATCCTACCATACACCACAACAACATTATTTTATTATTATAGCCATTTATATAGCGCCAACAGATTCCGTAGCGCTTTACAATATTATTAGAGGGGGGATTTAACTATAAATAGGACAATTACAAGAAAACTTAAAGCATTGATAGGTTGAAGAGCACCCTGCTCAAACGAGTTTCCAGTCTATAGGAGGTGGGGTGTAAAACACAATAGGACCGGAAATAGCAATCAAAATAGGTGCAGTGAAGGAGAGCTGGAGGAGAGAGCAAGAGACAGATATGTGAGGTACAGGTTACTCTAAGAGACCATAGGCTTACCTAAAGAAATGGGTTTTAAGGCACTTCTTAAGTGATTGAAGAGTAGGGGAGAGTCTGATGGCGATAAGCAGGCTATTCCATAGGAAGGGAGCGGCCCGCGAGAAGTCCTGCAAGCGTGAGTTGGCCGTACGGGTGCGAGCAGTGGACAGAAGGTGGTCACGGGCATGGTCATGGTACCAGTATTCCATACAGCATAAAATGGGCAAACATATCACACATATTACCAGTTGGCCACATGGCATCCAGATGGTAAGACACACAAATACCAATAGATGTAATGCTTGAAAATTTAAGATTTTGCTATTTTCACATGAATTATGACAATGATCATTTTCAGGCAATTTCCTGTTAACATTTGACCACTAGATGGCAGAGATGTAATAGTTTTCTCTCACACAGAAACCTCTTTAGGCTGTTTACTAATTCATTGAATAGTTGCACTACCCTACATCACACATTACAAATTTTAAAATATTGTATATTATTAATTAAAACTCGAACATAGTACATATCTACTGCAAGATAGGAGACTGATGGGTTGCTTATGGTCAGAGAAAGGAATATAATTCTCGAAAAACATTCCTAGTCCATCAAATGAATTTTTTTTAAATATATTTGTAAGCGTTTATTTAACATAATTATATTATTGCATTTGTTTTGTAAATTTCTTTTTAGTAAACAAATTTTCATTTTACAAAACACTTAGAGGAAACAGATGGGACTCACAGGTCCTCAATATTCAGAATTCACCATATGTAACAGCTGAGATACGCAGATCTCTATTGGAGAATAAGGTACTAGAAACATGCAGGTCTCGGTAATGTATGGTATTGCAAAGTATACTCTTAGAGTGTGCCCCTATGTAGAGTTGGCATGTGAAAGCTAAGGCATGGGCAATACAAAGATATATGGCCCAGGATAGCTGTTGGGACCCCTTGTCTTCACTCATTAATAGGCACCCAGACCACTTCATCTTATTGAAGTGGTCTGGGTGCAGTCTCCCTGTCCTCCTAACCCTGCAGTGTAGAACAAGGTAGATTTAGAGAAACGGAAATGTTTACATTGCAGGGTTAACATTGCCTCTAGTGGCTGTCTTCCAGGAGGGAGAGGTGGGGGGATGACAACGACACTATGGTGTTAGGAATACACTGTTGTATTCCTAATACTACATTGTTCCTTTAAATAATGAAAACATTGGAAGGTGGAAACACAAATATATATGTAAAACTATAGAAATTGATGTAGGTATCTTTGAAGGTATTTTGTTCATTGGTAGAAATGATACAGATGATATATTTTCACCTGTAATGGCAATGTTTACTGTAATATAAAAAAGCATAGCTAGCAAAAATATTTCCACACAACCGAGATTAATGATGTCAGAATACTAATTTTATTTTTATTTTTAACATAGAATGTGACGGCAGATAGAACCATCTAGTCTGCCCAATTTTCTAAATACTTTCATTAGTCCCTGGCCTTATCTTATAGTTAGGATAGCCTTATGCCTATCCCACGCATGCTTAAACTCCTTTACTGTGTTAACCTCTACCACTTCAGCTGGAAGGCTATTCCATGCATCCACTACCCTCTCAGTAAAGTAATACTTCCTGATATTATTTTTAAACCTTTGTCCCTCTAATTTAAGACTATGTCCTCTTGTTGTGGTAGTTTTTCTTCTTTTAAATATAGTCTCCTCCTTTACTGTGTTGATTCCCTTTATGTATTTAAATGTTTCTATCATATCCCCCCTGTCTCGTCTTTCCTCCAAGCTATACATGTTAAGATCCTTTAACCTTTCCTGGTAAGTTTTATCCTGCAATCCATGAACCAGTTTAGTAGCCCTTCTCTGAACTCTCTCTAAGGTATCAATATCCTTCTGAAGATATGATCTCCAGTTCTGCGTACAATACTCCAAGTGAGGTCTCACCAGTGTTCTGTATAATGGCATGAGCACTTCCCTCTTTCTACTGCTAATACCTCTCCCTATACAACCAAGCATTCTGCTAGAATTTCCTGCTGCTCTTTTACATTGTCTGCCTACCTTTACGTCATCAGTTAACATTGGACTAAAAGGTATCTTTAACATCTAATTTATTGGGAGATATGAGGTCATTTAGAATGTGTCAGGAAGTGAATTAAACCTCTAATCTGTATTCAATAGATTATTTCTATGAATAAAGACTACTATATATTAGAACAATACTGAAATGTATTTATTTAGTCGCAATACAGCAAAAAGAAGGTAGAGGGCAGTATCTTATAGCATTGTAAGATAGAGACAAGTTAGTTATATGTAACTCATTTTCTTTGTTGTCATTTTTTAAATTTATATTTAAAAAGCAATGGTTAATTTTTTTTGAACAGTTCAGTCAAATAACAACAGAACCAATAGGGAGAGCTGTAAATATATTCCATCGAAAAAATATATGCAAGAATATATATATTGAACGTGAAAGGAAAAAAACAATATTCAGAATTGCCAATGATGAAATTAATATTAACACCACTATAACCATTTATCTCCAGGGTTTACACTTGGCTTAAATCTGATCTCTTTTTTTTTTTTTTTTTTACTAAATGCCCTCAAATTAGTTTGTTGTTGCTACATAGGGATGTGCATGTATGAAAAAAATCATTTTGTTTAATTTTATCCAAAATTTGCACAAATCAAATTTCAACCGAAAATGTAGTTAATTTCTGAAATTCAGATGCCCGTAATTCCATATGGGAAAGTTACGAAGTAGTATCAATTTAGGATATTTTCTGCTAAACTGCTGAAAGATCAAAAGTAAGAAAAGCCCTTCGATAATAGATAATTACCTCTTTTGGTATCCATAATTATGGCAATCACACATAAGCTGTTATCTATTCATATGCTGAAATTGCAAAATTAAGAAAAGCCTTTCGACAATGTGCTTTCCCATTGTACAGCGCTATGGAATTTTGCTGGCGCCATATAAATAATAATAAAGTGAATGGATTCAAAATAATTAGTTGTGATTAATTTTGATTCTGTTCATTTTCATTTTGTTTCAGTTTCCATGGATTTGGAAATATTGACACTTGCTGAATTTCGATGAAATTCAATTTGGAATTAAACAAATTCCATATGTCTATTGCTACATGTCCCTATTATGTATCTGTTATTTTAATAAGAGAGTGCCAGTGTGTGTCAATGTGTGTATATCTGACACACAGATACACACTTACACTGGCAGATAGTGGCACACAGATACACACACTGACACAGATACACACACCTTGACACACAGTGTGTATCTGTGTGTGTGTGTGTGTATGTATCTGTGTGTCGAGGTGTATATGTGCCAGTGTGTCAAGGTGTGTATATCTGTGTTTATATCCGCCAGTGTGTGTATCTGTGTGTGTGTGTGTGTGCGTTTATGGATCTGACACACAGATACACACATACACTGGCAGATAGTGGCACACAGATACACCTTGACACACAGTGTGTATCTGTGTGTGTGTGTGTATGTATCTGTGTGTCGAAGTGTGTATGTGCCGGTGTGTCACAACGTGTATATCTGTGTATATATATATCTGCCAGTGTGTGTATCTGTATGTATGTGTCTGACACACAGATACACACCCACACTGGCACATAGTGGCACACAGATACACACAGACACACACACTCAGATACACACAGTGAAACATACACACACTTGCACCCACAGATACACACTGGCACATACCCACACTGACACACTCAGATACACACACACTGCCATACACACACACATGCACATACAAACACACACACACACTTAGATACACACACTTAGATACACACAGTGACACATACATAAACCTTGACACACAGATACACACACTGGCACACTCACACATACATCCTCTTTGACAGACACACATACATTCTCACTGACAAACACACATACTCTTTGACAGACACACATACAAACACATATACACACTCACTGACAAGAACACATTCACTCTCAATGACAAACACACATATACTCTTTGATGGGGGGACACACACATACAAACTCCCTAACAGACACACATAAAAAAAATATTTTTTTTTTTACATTTTACTCCACCAGTCCCCCTACTTTTAGGAGTGCTGTGATCCAGTGGGGCTGCTGGGGGGTTGCTGAGCGGCTGCCATGCAGTCCGAGGGTCTGGCCTAAGAATTGGCAGGTCAGCTTGCCATAAATGCACAACAAACACCCAAAGTCTCAGTGGAAAAATATGTTGAAGGCTTGACTAGATATCTGCCATGAATGCACGTTGGTCTGCCTGCCAATCATGCAGGTCAGCCCAATAAGTGTGAACCATGTAGAGAGGGCTGGTTCAGCATTTTCAGGAGGGCCTAGTGCCCTGAGCATATCGTGAGTGGTTCTGCTTGCACATTTCAGTGCTGACCCCCAAAAGCAGAACACAAGGGAACAGAGTTTGGATGAGGAGAAAAAAACATATGCTTAGAGAATCAGGAACAAATAAAAGACAGATGCAAAGCAGTTTGTTTTATTTGATATGCTCATCTTCAGGAATTCTTGAATTGATGGGATAGAAGATGACGTGGGACAAGCTGAAGGTGCCATGTGAACAGTCGTTCGGGATATTGGTACCTTGCCTTCGTCAAGAACTGATTAATTCCATCCTTGGAACTAATCGCTGATCCATCAGTTGCCATGCCTTAAAAAATGAAGTGGTCATAACAATACAAGATGTTACCAATGAGAATTGTGTTCATGCTAGCATTTGTTGGCATGGCAAAGTAGTTTTTAGGTCCAATGTCAGATACTGCTATGGGTACATTAGTATGCAGATGTTAGAATCATAATATTCTCCTGTGGAAAATAGGCTTGTTTGATAATGCTTAGTCCATCGATTTCCTTTGAAAAAAGAGGGAGGGAATTGTTGCTTTGAAGATGGCGCTGTAGTGGATATATATTTTTTCTTTATATAAGTATTGTATATTCCTCTGGGAACCTTTGTTTATTTTGTAAGGTAGATTCAATGTTCTAAGATTGGCCTCAATATATTATTTTGCGTAAGTTTTCAAATTATTCAAATCTGTTAGAAAAACCTTTCAAATAATTTACCTACAAACGTCAGCATTAAAGTCTATAGAAATTTTTGTAGATAAATCATGTAAAATGTTTTTCTAACAGGTTGTGATCATTTGAAAAGCTTATCCAAAAATATTAAATCAAGGTCATTGTTACTAACTAATCATTATGGTCCATGATTGTTACGAACAGTCATAGACTATAATGATTTAGTTAGTAATAATAACGGACTATAGTGTTAGTAAGCCTATGGCTTGAAGAAGATCCGAGGCTTCCTGAACGTAAGTGGCACCAATAACTTCACAGCACCATAAGGATTTATTTCAGATTAAGTTGTCATGGTGCCCAGACGTTCCCTTTTAAGCATTTGTGTCAGCGATCCATGTCCAGATTTTAGTTGTGCACAGCTTCTGGTCAAGCAGTAACCTGGAGCACATTTGGATATTGTTAAATACTGTGAGCAATGTCTAGATTTTGCAGTCCAATGGCCCCGTACAGCACTGGATGGTTTTCCCTATTTGGGGACCTTCGGACTTCAGTGAATAACCCTGTTAGTATTTTATATTTGCCCCTAAGTATTTTAATATACTACATTAAAACTCTCTAATGTCTCTTGTTTTTAAATTCATTACTTGTATTATTATTTTATTGCATTTTAATATGTAGGAAGGGCCTGTGTATAAATAGTTTACTTGATACAAAGAAAGTTATCTTTTTATATATTTCTCTCCATCTTTCTGTTAACTGTTTCACTTTTAACTTTCTCAACCACACTATCAAGAATTTATAAAATCAGTTGTAAAATTACCTCAGTTCTGTATATGTCTAAGGGTCTTCCCGTTGCAACAGAGAATATAGTGTTGTTACAAAAAAAAACAATATATAGTGGGTAGTTGCCCTTAGTTTGGTGACTATATTGTGATGTCTTCCAATTATCTACTGTAGATCTAGTGAAATTGTATAGATCCTCAATTTTTGGTCTTGGACAAGGGATTAAGAACCATTGTGTTAAATAGGTAGACCTACGTCTACCTATAGACCTGCTCAGAACACTGTGAGGACAGAGCATGTTGACATCACGGCATTGCGGGTCTCCGTATTCCTTCTCTTGCTGCCCCTTACACCACTGAATGGACTCTCTGCCTCCCTCTCTGCCCGGCAGCGTGGCGGCAACTGGACCGCACTGCTAGTGGTCCGTGGGTTGGACACCCATGCTTTATCTCCTTAATTGAGGTTGCACAAAGACATCAAATCACTACGCAAGTATGTGCGTTGGACGCAAATTTAAACTCTGAATACCTGTATGCACACTGAGGAAATAGATTTTCCCCACAAATTCCTCAAGACCATTGCAGTCCTATACTCAATAATATAAAATGTATAACTCTGGCTTCCTCTTACAAACCCTGCCTTTTCACAAATGGCCGATGCCCTCTTTCTCCATTAATATTCATCTTGGCTCTAGAACCATTAATTTACAAGATTAAAAATATAGATCTAATATCTGGTCTAAATACTGCCTCCATGGAAAACAAACTAGCCCTCTTTACAGATGATATTTTACTAATCATTACTAGCCCAGAGACATAATTTCCAGAGTTAATGAAATTCTAGTCTGAATATGTTTAGGTGTCATTCTAGAAAAACAAACTTGGCAAAAAACAAAAGTTAACCATATATTTAGTCAATTATCAGGAATGGTATGGTCAGGTAATATGATCATAATGTACATAAAGGAAAATCCCAATGTAGATTTTAATACCCAATGGTGAAAAAAAAGACCTACTGTTGATGGACCAGGGAAATATTGCAGAGTACAGATATCCTTTTTTTAGAGAGAACTGTATTTGGATGGTTGGCGATGCAGGAGTTTGGTGTGCATATAGAGCATGATCCCCTGTCTTTTGATTAAGTTAAACATAAATAGAGCTAGGAAAAAGGGATTGAAGTTGGCGATAACATATTATCAGCTAGCCAGAATAAATTAAAATTTCCCTTTAAAATAAATCACTTCCCAACTCACAGAGATCAAAGAAAAAATGAATGAATTTTTGATTGAAGACACTAGTAAGAAGTTATTAATTATGAAAGAAAAATATTACTATAATGGAAATAAAGCTGACAAATGAATGACCAATAGAATAAGAGGCAATAAAGTGAACAAATTAATTACTAAGATACTTCATGGGGAGGAAATCTGTCTTGTACATAATACATTTTATGAAGAACTGTACAATATACCCTAGGGCCCGGATAATGAGATGATAAACAAATTTTTGACCTCTATTACTTTTCTTAAAATAATTGAACAGCAGCTGACAAATTTAAATCTTCCTTTTGCATGGCAAGAAGTCGAACTTGCAATTAAGAATCTCAAATTAGGCAAATTCCCTGGCCTAGATGGGTTCAGTAATACATTGTATAAGATCCTAAAAAATTATTTAGTATATAGAAAAGGGTGCGGGGAGACAGTGCCTGTAGAATTGTTCTAAAATCCGGTGATATATGAAATAAGCAGGAAAACTTAATAAAGTGCAATATATTATGAATCCTGGTGGAATATTAAAAACAGAAATGCACTTACAATTTTCTGGAGCTTATATTCAGCTCCAGATTGATGCGCATGGACAGGACAATACCCGTCTGTGGATATAATAGTAGATCCTGGTTCTTCTTAATAGGTGTTGGTCCCAGGCTTTGGATTGTTGTCCCACTGGTGGGCGGTCAGATGTCCTCAGTATAAGGGGGGAAGATAAAAACAGACTATAGTGCTGACTGTATGTGATGAACAGAATAGAAAGAGAGGATAAAACCCATCGTGGGCATGTCTATAGAGGATTCTCTACATTTACTACATTCCCCATAATGCAGCCGATGACGTCACGGTCCGAGCCAATCACATGGACGGGTCCATGGATGCCATTTTGGTTTTCTGAATATAGGGGTTCTCTGAGTTTATAATGCTTGTTTTAAGGGGTGATACATTCCATCCACCCTCCCTCCCCTCTTGAGGTCTCAGATCTTTATTTTATCTTTTGAAGCCAGTTCTTTCAATTTAAACTGGCGGTGGCCATCTTTATATTCCTATTATGGAGATGGCGGTGGCCATCTTGGTCCCCCCCCTTTTCTTAAAGCCACCCCGCAAAATAGAAAATCACTACCTTCATTTTTTTATAATAATTAATACATTTTATTTGAATGTCATTCATGGTTTTATGTAACATTTCTTATCCAGTCTGTTGTTTTTATTGGTTTATATTTCATTTTAAAATATGTTTTAATTAAGTCCTGGTCACATGACCAATCAATACCACCTGTTTTTAGCTATTTAAACAATATAGGTCTCACAAACTGTAATCACTTTGAAAAAGCCTGTCAGAGGTGAAACGCGTTAGTGTTATTTATCCTTTTATGTTTTATATACTTTGTATTATCTCCAAATAAAGTTATTTGCTTTATACTACCTTGGAGATTTCAGACCTATCTTTGAAAATATTTTTTATCCTGAAGATTCTCACAGGAACATCCTTGGTGGGGATTATACCACCTAAGCCTTGTAGGATTGAGCAATACCTGGATTTGCTGTCTGCTTGTGAGTATATTTTATCCTCTCTTTTTATTCTGCTCATCACATACAGTTAGCACTATAGTCTGTTTTTATCTTCCCACTTATACTGAGGACATCTAACTTCCCACCAGCGGGACAACAATCCAAAGCCTGGGACCAACATCTATTAAGAAGCACCAGGATCTACTATTATATCCACAGACGGGGATTGTTCCGTCCATGCACATCAATCTGGAGCTGAAGATAAGCTCCAGAAAATTGTAAGTGCATTTCTGTTTTTAATATTCCACCAGGATTCATAATATACTGCACTATATTAAGTTTTTCTGCTTATTTCATATATCACCGGATTTGAGAACAATTCTACAGGCGCTGTCTCCCCGCACCCTTTTCTGCATACTAACTACACCACCAGAAAGAAGAGACTCTGGTTAGGGAAGACCAAGCTGCCACATATACGAAGTACGGGCGCCAAAATTCCATCCCCTCAATATTCCTAAAAAAATATTTGGCTAATTAGTTAAAATCTTTAACAAGTTTGTAAATCAAAATTGGATTCCTGCAGAAATTCTGAGATAACATCATCGCAATACCGAAAAAATAAGATTCCCCTTACATTACAAATCACAGACCAATCTCTTTGTTAAGTGGAGATATAAAGATATATACTTCAATTCTTGCATCTATGCAGACTTATTTCAGATGATAAAAAATAATAAGACGGGTTTTGTACCAGGAAATCTTCATAAAACAACATTAGGAAATTGATATTCTAGATCTGTCCCAGTTAAATAAAATGTCTTTGTTAATCTTAAATCTGGATGTGGAAAAAGCATTTGTTAGTGTTGGTTGAAGATTTATAGTAAGGACATTGGGATGTTTTATCTTTGGCGAATGGATCTTACAGGATGTGATGGTGTTATATTCTTTACCCACAGCAAGAACAACTGGTAATGGCATCTACTGGGAATGGTTTAAAATTTTCAAAGGCACCAAGCAGGGGTGTCCTCTGTCCCCTCTATTGTATATAATCCCAATAGTGCCTTTGGGAGTTAAAATGATATTGAGAGTACTATTGAGGGTATCAGAGGGTATCCAGAGTAAATAGAATATCCTTTAAAGTCTATATGCAGACAACATACTTGTCACCCTTGGGAGCCACTCTTTATCATTAAAATGATGGACACAATAGATGAATTTAGTAATGCTTCTAACTATAAACTTAACATGAACAAAATAACTACTTTAGCATTTGCTATGGATAATGCTGATTTTTGCGGATGGATAGCTATATAGTACACTTGGATATAACAATACCTGCAGACAAAAAAAAATAAAGTCAAGTCAAACTTTCTGCCTTTATTAAAGAAAATCAGTCTTATTTGTTAAAACATGTTATTCCCTTGGTTTAGAGAAAATAAGCACAATGACACTGGCCTAATAGTATTACTCTGATTTTTGGACATTTTTTAAGAGGTCGTGGAATGGGAAAAGACTAATATAGATTGTGCAAATTTAAGTGTTATTTCTGCAGAAGTGCAATGTTTGCATCTGAACATATGGAAAAACAAGGGTATTAGAAAAAATCAATGGAGGGAGACTTAGTTAAATATTTCCACCACCTAAAGTTTTATAATTAAACATCTGAGAAATAATCATAGACCTTTAATTGTTAAATTAGAATCTTTATTATCTTCCGAAATGCCACAAACTCCTTTGAGTCAATATATGGATCTTATTAATCTGAAAACGGATCCCAAAGAAATTTCTCAATTAAAATATGGAGTGCCGATACGAAATATCAGATTAAACGTTCAGATTGGTCCGCTTCTCTGATTAAAGTTAAAAAAAATCTGTAAACTGTCTAAATCTGAAACATGTTATATATTAATTAATAGATGATATTAGGTGCCAAATGTTAGAGATGTGTAAATGAAAGGTACTTATCTTCATATTTGGTGGTCAAGCGAAAAGATTATTACTACCTGGCAGATAGTACAAAATAAAATATTTATTTAACAGATATAAATTTGAATTTTACTCCAGTTGAATTCTTGTTGCTCATGAATTGACCAAATATTTCATGGGAATTAAAACAGATTATAACTCATCTTAATTAGCACATTGTTACTTATAGTTAGAAATTGGAAATTTACTAATGAGGTTCATTGGTCACAAATAGCAAATCAAGTAATAGATCAATGGAAAGTAAAAAAATGCAAACTGAGCCTTATAAGATTAGATTCCAGGAAATTGATAAATTGGTTCTCATGGTTAAATAAAAGAATTGTTAAGACCTAAGATTTTTCTTCCTTGGAAGTTATTAATACAAAATAACTGTCTATGATCTTCTGGCCTTACGCCTCATAGTTTCTATAATTTTCCCCTAGTATGTGTTGTTGCCAATATGTGTATGTACTGTTTTTGTATTTACTCTTGTGTGATCTTTAGTGTATGTCTCTGTATGTATTTAAATTTTAAATGAAAAAAAAAAAATCCCTTTCCTTCATTTTCTTCCTATGTCAGTTCTTCTCTTCTTTCTCCGCCTTCACTTACATACATAATTTGTTTCTCAGGTTGCTAATGCACTACTTTTTTTCCTTTTTCTTTTTCTTTTAGATGGATTAATAACACAGTGAGCATATCAATATTTCCACCATGAAAATTAGAAATGTATTTGTTCATTTGGTAGGCAAATTGTAAGAATGCTTATATTTATACATTACACTTTATTACACAGTGTATCATAATTTGTTTGTTCGATTGACCAATAAAAATGATACATCTGAAAAAAATATATAATCATAATAATAATTGAAATGTAATAATAAGGGGTTCATGCTCTTGGACCAGTCGGTTTTATTCCCTTTATTGTTACACCACTGTTTGTGTCATTTTACTGAGCATTACAATTCAGCATAAATATATCTAGTCATGATTAATCATGACTAATCAAGTGATTCACCGAAATCTAAATAGAAACATATTCTATCACTCCAATATAAATGTGAGACATTGTAATCCTACTGCTGTCAAATGAGAGGCATTGATCGAATTTCCTGGCTGTCTGCAGAAATGTTAAATAAATAAAAATAAATAAATGGCTACGTAAACCCAGTGCTATTCCTACCTGCCAGGCCAGCTGCTTTGTCTGACGGATCACTAACTTCCTTTAGTGCTGTTTGTTCAAGTATGAAGCAGTCATTGTTTCTGCTGAATTAAAAGAGTGCTTAAATCGGGCACAGTAAGGCAAAGGGATTATGGCTTGCGGCACGCTGGAGGCTTTCATTGAGCCATGCTTTGAGTTGGTTTAATAATTGCTTTGATGTTAGATGTTGATGTTAATACAGTTTACTGGAATGACTGGATTACTTGTAAAACATGTTATTGATTGGAGACCATTCTGCTTTGTATTTTTGTATAAATGTAATCCCTATGAGCGATATATGCGATAATTCAGATGAGATATGCATTTTGATGATTCATGATAAAAAAAAAAAAAAGAGTATGGTTGCAAGTTGAAAATCAAATTGGAAAATTTCGACAAAAATATATAAGCAATAACTGTTGCCAAACTTATTTATTATTAATTTATAAAATATTTTACCAGGAAAGATACATTGAGATTTCTCTCGTTTTCAAGTATGTCCTGGGTCCACAAAACATTGCATTGATACAATAGGGTACAATAAAATACGAAAACAATATTAATACACATTATGAAATAGATAATCAACCATGACAGGTGCATTCTGTTTTGAGGCATGTAGAGAGGGATCTCTTAAAGGACTTTAGGCTTAGGGAAGATTTTAAAGTGTGCGGGATGTCGTTCCATAATTACGGTGCTCTGTAGGAAAAGGAGGATCAGGCCACTTTCTTTTTGTATTGAGGTAGACTAAATAAAGTGCTGGTACTGGATCGGAGGTTATAGGAGGTGGGAACAGCCGGGGAGAGCATTCTGCTCAGGTAGGGCAGGAGCTTCCCAGATAAGCTCTTAAACACAAGGCTGGAAAGATGAAGGGTGCGTCTGGATTCCGGCGACAGCCAGTTTAGTTCTTTTAGCATATCACAATGGTGGGTCCTGTAATTACATTGTAGCGCAAATTGGCAGAACGAGTTATACAATGTATTGAGTTTATTAATGTGGGATTGCGGTGCAGGTGCATATACTACATCCCCATAATCAATGATTGGCATCAGCATTTGCTCTACAATCTTTTCTTTCACTGTAGAGCTTAGGCAGGATTTGTTTCTGTACAGGGCACCTAGCTTTGGATAAAGTTTAGATGCAAGTTTTTCTATGTGGAGGCCAAAAGATAGATTGGGGTCTAACAACATACCCAAGTATTTGAAAGAGTGGACTGCGGTCAGTGTGCTTTTTAAATTCATTTTGATGGATAGGTGGGAATTGTGTAATTTGTGTAATTTAGGCACTGTTCCAAAGATCATTGTGACAGTTTTGTCAGTGTTTAGGAAGAGTTTGTTTTTTGCGATCCACTTTTCTACCTCTGTGAACTGCTGCGGTAGATCGGATTTGCTCGCACAGATCACTGTCATCTGGGTACATGTGTACATTTGAGGATTTTGCAGATCATTTATAAATAGTGATGTCCCGAACGTTTCGCCGCGAACAGTTCGCCGCGGACTCATCATTGAGTAAACTTTGACCCTGTACCTCACAGTCAGCAGACACATTCTAGCCAATCAGCAGCAGATCCTCCCTCCCAGACCCTCCCACCTCCTGGACAGCTCACTAAGAATGCAGCTTCACATTGAATGTAAAATTGATGCTGTCCAGGAGGTGGGAGGGTCAGGGAGGGAGGGTCTGCTGCTGATTGGCTGGAATGTGTCTGCTGACTGTGAGGTACAGGGTCAAAGTTTACTCAATGATGAGTCCGTGGCGAACCGTTCGCGAACCATTCGGCGAACCTTTCGGGACATCACTATTTATAAATAATATATATAGTAGGGGGCCGAGAATGGAACCTTGGGGAACACCACTCGTGAATAGGAGAGAGAGGGAGTCGCTGTCAGAAATGGACACATATTGCGAGCGATCCGACACATACGATCGAAACCAGATTAGCGGACAATCACCAATACCTGAGTTTTTTAGTTTGTGCAATAGAATGTCGTGGTCTACCATGTCAAAGGCCTTTGCAAAATCAAGGAAAATAGCTCCAGTTAGGTCTCCTTGTTTCATGCCAGTTTGGATGTCATTGCAAACTTTTAAGAGGGCAGCTGTAGTGGAGTGAATCGGGCAAAAGCCCTATTGGTCAGGGGTCAGATAGTTAGTTAGATTGTTGGTAATACTCACATAGTTGCGTATGGACACATTTTTCTAAGATTTTTGACAATACTGGGAGCAATGATTTTAGGCGATAGTTCGAAATTTTATGGATAGGCACTACTCTGCAGTCTTCCAAAGTTTGGCTATGTATCCAGACACCAAGGATTGAGCTATTTTTTTCAAAAAATTGCCAATTCATTTTTTTTCTACAATGCAGTTTGATATACTATCCCCACGATTAGAAAGTACTAATTAGATATACAGCAAATTTTAATATAAAAAGAGTGTTTGTCATGCAAGTCTAAAGCATCTTTTATATTACAGGTTTGTTTTTTTCTATAGCATTCAAATGGTTAATCCAGAAATTGTAGAAGTTTAAAATGGGAATAGAAGAATTTAGACCAAAGTGGCTGAGCGGGAAACCTAGTGGAATTAGAGATTTTGTTAAATTTGGTTGTCAAATTGTCAAATGTAGCTGTCTCTAGTGGGCCCATGCTGCACGGAGGCTATTTTTGTGGTTTTATTTGTTATTTTTAGCCCTCACCAGAGCATTGATTAGGCAGGGTTTAATGCTAGCAAACAATTTTTGCACATTTAGCTAAGGCAGTGTGATGGGCAATAAATGGTCGAATCTGCACTGTCAATGACTTGGGTTTGGTTCACTTAGATCAGAAACCTGGCAATGTTATAAAAAGCAGTGTCGTAAAATAGCGGTAAACAACAAAGAGAGTCGAGAGTATTATGTACTGGGAATATGCTGTAGTGGCAATTATTTGCATATTTACATGGCATTCTGGGAGAGTTGTCTTGTAGGGTGATGTACTAAGAAATGTGCAAGCAATCCTGTAGAATAATGCTGGACTTGGCTTGAGAGGAAAGGACAAACAAAAGTGGTTGGGGAGTGAAGAGACCAAGTTAATTGTAAAAATCCCAATATAAGGATTGACAGCAAGGAGAGTTGTAAGAAGGTCAATAGGTATCCAAACACATTACAATAGAGCAGAATATAGTCTCTGAAAAGTTATATGAGCTGTGTGTACAATGTTTTTGTTTGACTAGATATGTGTTTTTCTGAATAAATCAGACTTATTAAATAGTACAGTTTCTTATGCACCCTTCATAGTTAAGGAAATTATATTTAATTACAGCACTGTTAACCTGCAATAGAATCCCAGTCCATTAACAATAAAATAGACGGCAGTAGCTAATTAGTCATAGCCTGAGAAAAGCCTATGTGGTGTTAACAGTAATGCTCACGCTGGTTTGCATCAGCATAATTAACAAGTATTATTAAGGATTAAAAACTATGTAAGTTTGCTAAGCATCTGTTATTTTAGATGACTATTCTGCTTACCATGTTCTCATTTAGGACCATCTAGGTTTGTCAGCAATAGCTATATTTTGGTCCATTGACTATATGATCTAATTACGCTATAGTTCTAATTTACCTATTTTGGTGTCCTTTTCCTCCTCCTCCTCCTCCTCCTCCCCCAGTGAGGGTTAGGCCCTGGGGAGATAGCGCAGCTAAGCGGACAAGGGCACATGCAGGAGTGTGGGGTAGATGCATGGGATTGGTTGGGAAAGAGTGTGTGGGTGGGATTATGTTCTGTGTAAGTTAGTGTGGGGGAGGTCTTACCTCAGTGCCACTTGGGATTCGGGCCAGCAAACAGCTTCCCTCCCGCCCGCCCTATTAGTATATTTAGTCACAGCTAGCCGGGGGTATGTCCTTGCCAAATGAGTTTGAGGGGTTACGTTTAAGTATATGGAATGAGATGAACAAGTTTTTAAGGTCTCAACCTCCCCTGCTTCAAATGGTTAACATTAGGTTGCCTGAGGTATCGTGCCCATCGAGCGTGGATAAGGTCGGCTGATGGCGGGCATTGGAAAGATATGATTTTTATGATGAGGGGGGAGGTGAGAGGAAGTGATGATTAGGAACCACTGTATGTTTATTGGCAAGGACGGTTGGGTCACTGTATAACACTATGTGTGGAGTTATATATGTATATATGTTAATTTATGCTTATTTATGTCTAACGTTTTTGGTTACAGAAAAAGAAGAGATTTAATAAATAAAGTTATGGATGTGTTATGCAGTAACTTAGTTTGTGATAAATGCTGTGGCCTGTTTCATCCATACTAAGTGGTCTGTCGTTATTGGGGGGTTGAATGGGGTTAGTTTTTGTTCTAGGCTGCATCGTGATTCCCCACTACGTACATACATGAAAATTAAGTATTACTAACATTTCAGCTCTGGCAGTGTCAGTCTCCATGATGCCACACCTCTTCTTTGGCTGAGATCATCAATGTTGATGAGCTAAGCCAATTCAGTGGTCGCTATGAGAACATCCAATTGAATAGCTGAGTTATCTTGGCTATTGGCGCGGAAGTTCCTCTAGTGGCTGTCATCCACTAAAAAGGTTAATGATCCCATGAAGACATTGCAGTATCTACTAAATTTTAATGTTTTCAGTTACATGGTGTAGCGGTACTTAACTTATCCAGGGGCCGGCTGCGGTCCTCTCTTCGAGCCGTGCGCGGTCCTGCTGCTGCACGAGCCGCTCGCGGCTCATCCGACGGCTTCAATAGGAAGGCGGGCAGTGACCGCGAGAAGCGGTCACGTGTCCCGCCTGAAACTAAGAGCGTGCCGCGAGTCGCGGGCGCGCTCTTAAAGAGACAGTGGGAGCCTAAATTGTTAAAAGGGCTCCCATTGGCCCCTGTCATGCCACACTCCCCATACACTTACCTTTTGGGGGTGTGGATATGACAGGAGCCAATCACATTAGTTTAGAAGCTATTTAAACTTACCTCTCCCTTTACTCCCTGCCCTATCGTGGTTTCTGTTTCAGTTCCCTTTAGCGTTTGTTTTGTTCAGTTGTGTTTTCTTCGTATTGACTTTGGCTTTGTTTTCCACGACTCGTTTTTCTGCTTTATCCTTATCTGTTCTGGTTGCTTCGGCTTGCTTTTGTTTACTGTGGCCCTTAGACCCGGCTAGTCTAGCGTTCACGCTGTCTCTCTATTACCCCTTGACTTTTTTGGATGTCGTTCCACCACAGGCTCACTGTCACTCTCTCATCGTCTAGTCCGGCCCATTCTAAGGTCCGGTAGGCGTATCTATAATGTTGTCTTCTGTTTAGCTGAATCCTGCGTGTTGGGGTATATTCTCCGTTACACATGGTTTATGTTTCTAATTTCCTTACTGCTAGCATTACAGGTACAGTGGGATAGTACCACTGATTTAAGTAAGCTTTCCATTTTAAAATTGGTGGAGTAAGCAAAGTCATTATGTGCAGGAATTGTGCACTTTAAATAGTAGAATACTTATGCAATTTTAGTGAATTGGGCTGGCTGCTTAACACATCATTTAGTATCTTTTGGTCACATTTAAAGCTGTAAATGTATTTAACATTTTATTTAAATAAGGCTTTAATAACTTCAGTTTAAAAGTTATCAGAGATCCTGTATATTTACAATTTTATTTTGCCCTGATGTATCTTACATATATATTATTTTTAATCATTTTATAAATATTTATTTTTCAGAGCATTTAGAGAAGCAAAGGATGTATAACCACCTGTTGCCCTTTTTTCTAGGAGGGTAATATAATATCAACTCTGTTTAGGAAAAAAATAAGCTAGTTAGCATATATTATATAAAATATATGGTGCAGTGTACTACATTGTACTGCACTGAATGTATTTAACCCCTTAAGGACGGAGCCAAATGTACACGTTGTGAACAAAACAAAATGTAAACAAAACCTGGCATTTGCGCTACATGTCTGTCCAACCGTAATTCACCTCTTTCATAGTAAATGCACCCACCCTTATTATATATCATTTTATTCAGGGAAACAGGGCTTTCATTTAATATCAAATATTTAGCTATGAAACATAATTTAATATGAAAAAAATGGGATAAAATACGATTTTATTGGATTTTTTTAGTTCTACATGACAATTAAACGGTCAGTGTCATAATACTGTTTGCTTTTACTGCAATAAAATACACATATTTGTATTCAGCAAAGTCTCACGTGTAAAACAGTACCCCCTATGTACAGATTTTATGGCGTTTTGGGAAGTTACAGGGTCAAATATAGCATGTTACATTTGAAATTGAAATTCGCCAGATTGGTTACGTTGCCTTTGAGACTGTATAGTAGCCGGGAATGAAATTTACACCCATAATGGCATACCATTTGCAATAGTAGACAACCCAAGGTATTGCAAATGGGGTATGTCCAGTCTTTTTTAGTAACCATTTGGTCACGAAACACAGGCTAAAGTTAGCGTTAGTATTTGTTTGTGTGTGAAATACAAAAAGCGCCAATTTGGCCAGTGTTTGTGACTAAAATTGGCTGCTAAAAGACTGGACGCTCCCTATTTCCTGCAGCAGGTTCTATACAAAATAACAACAACCATCGCAAGGCCAATTTTCATTCTTGAGACATAAGTCTCAAAGGCAATGTAATCCTAGCGAATATCTCAACCAATTTTTTTTTTTTTTTGTCAAAATTTTTTTTTTTTTTATTTTTCAGTCTTCACTTAATGGGATACAAAAGGAAGAGGTAGATACCTGTACAGTTATGCACCACAATGCTTGCGTTACAGTTTACTTAAATTCTCTCTCAGTCTCATTTTGTCATATAGTCTAAATTAGTGTCGAGAAACTTGTGTTACTGATTTACCTCAGATGTCCCTTCCCTCTTTAGCAATACATATGGGGGATAACTGTAAACAACTAACAAGGGAGGAGGGGGGGGGGAGAGAGGGGTGTGGGGAGGGTGGGGTCGGTCTGCTACATGCAATTTTTATAGGCGAATCAAGTGGCCAGTGCGCCTGTCAAGCGGGTATACCCATGTTCTGCCGCCATATGTCCCATTTTTCCCATGCCGTAGTCCGCATTTTATTGCAGGGTCTCATCTTTCTTGTTTCAGCTTCATATTTTTTAGTGGTGTCTATGTCCCTTAGGTATTGTTGGATGTCTGGTGGGTCTGTTTTTAGCCATGCCCTCCCTATTGCCGCCAGGGCCACAATAATTAGATGATAAGTTAGGTATAGGTCTGCTTTTTGGAGGTCTTGTGGTATCACCAGCAGCAAATACGTTTCTGGTGTATGTGGTAGTATTTTACCTGTGAGTGATGTAATTATGGTTGAGACCTTTCCCCAAAAGGTCTGAAGCCTGGGGCAGGACCACCACATGTGGATCATGGACTCCAACTCAGACTGACATCTCCAACATGACTGAGGTCGGTTCCTATCTATCTTGTGAAGTTTAGCCGGAACTAGATACATCCTATATAACACTTTCCTACTGATTTCAATGTGTGTGGTGCTCAATGTGAGAGTTTTGTGTGCTAAAAATATTTTTGACCATAGATTTTCTGGTAAAGTTCTGCTTATGTCTTTCTCCCATGCTTTTTTAAAAGCAGGTTCTGGGGATTGCTCATATTTTGTGATCAATCGATATAGAGTCGATAGCATTTTGGAAGGGGGTCTAGAGGTTGTGCATAGTTGTTCCATCTCTGTCAGCAACGTGCTATGATTCTGAGTTTTATTCAACCCATCATGTTTCCCTACCCAGGATTTTAGTTGCAGGTATGAAAAGTAAGCCTTCCCTGGGAGATTGAATTGTTGGGTAAGGGATGGGAAATCCGCCAAGCGATCGCCGGTCGTGATTTGCGATAAGTATATGACCCCATGTTTGTTCCACACTTTATAATCAAAGCCGGGGATAAGGGCTTTGTAGGCTTGAAGTGTCAGGGCTGGAGACACATACGAATCTAAGCTGCCTTTCCCAAGGAGCTCATCCCAGATTTGGAGAGTCGCTGCCATTGTCGGACTAATGTTAGTGCGTTTGGGTCTATACTCGTTGGGTAGCCAAGCCAGCGTTGGCATTGTAAGCCCCGCCGCCTGAGAAGATTCTATTCGACTCCATGATGGTGGAATGGTATAGTGAAACGTGTTAATTAGTGTGCTTATCATGGCTGCCCTATAGTATCTTGCTACATTTGGCATCCCCATCCCGCCTTCCTTGAAGGATCTATACATGACCTCAGCGGCTACCCTGGGTCGCTTCCCCCCCCAGACAAAGTGGTTTATACAGCGTTGCGACTCTTTAAAAAATTGTTTTGGCAGTTTTATCTGGAGAGTCCGAAAAAGATATTGCAGTCTGGGCAATACCAGCATTTTAACAGCCGCTAATCTACCCATCCATGAAACATATTTCTTACTCCAGCTTTGCAATTGTTGTTGGATTGAATTGAGTAGTTTTATGTAATTTGCTTTATATAGTTGGTGTATTTGGTGTGTGAGATCTATGCCTAGAAAGGTTAAGTGGTTTTGTTTCCAGTCGTATGCATATGTGGCTTGTAGGCGCTTAAATTGCGTTTGGTTTATGTTTAGGCCCATGGCTTGTGTCTTAGTGGCGTTGAGTTTGTAGAATGAGCAATTGCTAAATTTTGCTAATATACGTTGGAGCATTGGAAGGGATGTCTCCGGCTTGGAGAGGGTGAGCATGACATCGTCAGCGAAGAGGGTGATTTTATGCGTTCTCTCGCCTATCTGTATCCCCTGGACGAGATGTGAATTTCTGATGTGTTGGGCCAGTGGTTCTAACGCTAATATGTAAAGTAGGGGGGATAACGGGCAGCCTTGCCTAGATCCGTTGGAAATACGCAATGTTTTGGATGTAAAGCCCCCATTAGAGATTCGTGCTTCTGGATAACTATAGAGCGCGGATATTATGGTAATAAACTCCCTAGGGAATGCATACCGGCTAAGCGCTGTTTTCAGGTAGCCCCAGTGTAGCCTGTCAAACGCTTTCTCTGCGTCCAGTGACAGTACCACACTGGGTTCCCCCGCTTTCTGTATTGAGTGGAAAATATTGATCAATTTCCTAGTTCCATCTGAGCATTGTCTGCCACGAACAAATCCCACTTGGTCATCTTTTATTAGTTTTGGCAGAAGGGCTCCAAGCCTATTAGCATAAATCTTTGCAAGGATTTTCAAATCCGTATTGAGCAGCGATATAGGGCGCAGGTTTTGACATTTGTTCGGTGGTTTCCCCGGTTTTGGCAAGGATGTAATATGTGCAAGCAGCATTTCCCGAGGTATGTCACCTGTAGTTAGTATGTGGTTGTATAGCTTCTCTAAACGGGGGGATAGCAGGCTGGAGAAGGTTTTGTAATATAGGTTTGTGAACCCATCAGGGCCTGGGGATTTTCCCTTGGGAAGCTTTTTAATCGTAGCTACAATTTCTTGTTGAGTGACAGGTCCTGTTAGCAGGGATTGGTCTGCTTGCGTAAGTTGTGGCAGTTGGGCACTCTCTAGGAATTCATTTATCTCTGTCTGTTGTGGTTGATGTGTTTGCCTGTCGTCTCGCAAGTTATATAGCTCTGTGTAATAGTCTGCCAGCATATCGTTAATCGTTTGGGGGTTATACATTTTATGACCCTTTTCATTTATGAGATATGGAATCTTGGCATTTTGTCTTTTCTGTCTGAACACCTTAGCTAGGGTCTTCCCTGCTCGATTCCCTTGGGTATAGGTAGTTAACTTTAGTTTATGCGCTATTGAAGCTGTAACCTTCAAGTTTATATCACTGAGCTGTCCCCTTATGTCATCAATTTGTTGTTGTGTAGCAGGATGTGGGGTTTGGGTCTGTGCGGCCGTTTCATCTCTCAGGGATTTCAGTAAAGAAATGTATGTTTGTTTTGACTGTTTGTTTAGGTAGGAAGCTTGGCTGATCAGGAGGCCTCTGATGACCGCCTTATGCGTTTGCCACAATGTTGCCGCTGATATGTCAGGGGTTTCGTTTATAGTTAAGAAGGAAGTTAATTCTTCCATGAGTTTGCCTTTCACGGCTGGGTTAAAAAGGAGATGGTCTCCAAGACGCCATGGTGTCTGTCCCCGTGTTGTAAAGGTGTCGGTTAATGTTAGTAGTACCGGAGCATGGTCAGACCATACTATATTTCCGATGTCGCTGTGCCGAGCCCTCTGCATTAGGTCCCCAGATATAAATATATAATCTATTCTGGTGTATGTCTTATGCACTGGGGAGTAAAACGTGTATTCCCGGTCGGTCGGGTGGTGCAGTCGCCAGGCATCGTATAAGTTGTGTTCAGAAAGAAGTTTCATGAGAGGTGCTTCTTGTTTTCCCAGGAGTTTAAACCTGGGCAGTGTTTCCTGTAGGGTAGTGTCTAGGCTAGCCTGTAGTGTGTGATTCAAATCTCCACATACGATTGTGGGGGTCTGATAGATTACTGGGAGTTTGGACAGTACTTTTTGCAAGTATGCTCTTTGGTTTTCGTTTGGGCTATATATTCCCACCAAATTATAAAGCTCATTGTTGAGCTTGCACTGTAATATGAGGTATCTGCCTTGTGCATCTTTTTTGATGTGCAAGAGCTCGAACGATATTGAGGCATGGATAAGAAACGAAACCCCCCTCGATTTTGAAGTATAGGTCAAATGATACTGTGTGGGGTAGTCTCTAGCTGCAAAGTTGGGAACCCTATTGTGGACAAAGTGTGTCTCCTGTATGCATAGGATATCAGAGTGTAGTTGTTTTGCCTCTTCTAGCAGAAGTCTCCGTTTGTGCGGGGTGTTCAGCCCCCATGCATTAATAGAGTATAATTTCATACTTGGGTAGGATTGTATTAGTGTCTGCTCTTAGGTTCCGCCCGGTGTCTATATTGGCTTCGAAGTAGGCGTGTAAGCCCTCCCTATTGACTGTTCTAAGGTTTTGATGGTTAGATCTATATGGTTCTGTGCAGGAGCACAATGTTGGTGTTTTAAAAGTAGTTTGGTATGTTCCCTGATGGTGTGTGACCGACGTGGGGATTGTCAAAGTCGCGGGAAGGAAATTGGGATGGGGTAAAGAACTATGTACAAGCCGTCTCGAGGAGACTATATGTGGGTGTCCCACATCTGGGGGAGAACCGGAAGTAGTGTCTTCCATTTACGTGGCATGGGGCACCTTCTTGTTGCGCTTGCGGCTCGTGGACTATGCCCCACGTAGCTGATGGTTTAACAATAAGGGGCTAGATTATATTTATCAGGTGCATTGGTCCAGGCCTTGTCCTAGGTCCCGACCTATCTGTTATTTCGCCTTTTGGGGCCTACTAGCCCTGCCGGCTCAACCTGTCCCTGCCTATGTTACAACCCTAGTGCAGTAGTTATACTGTGTGTCCGCTAATGTGGGAGTCCTCAAGTGTAGTGCTTTGTTAGTAACTGGTTGAAATTATTAAAAGAATTACAAACATTATAAACCGTAATCCAATACCAACATTATAAACCATAATCCGATACCAATACCAGCGGCCCCTCCCGGCCTCAACCGCCCCCCCCCCCCAATTGTCCCCCAGTGTACCCAGCCCGCCATGTGTTGTTTTTTTTTTTTCTCTCTTTCCTTAGATTCCCATCGCTACCTGTGCCACCATGAGGGGGCCACCCGGGGCAAGTCATGCATACCCTCCAGTTCTCGGATAAAAGTCCCGTCCAGCCTGCTCGCGGGCCAAAGGCCCCTTTCGTTCTCGTCGGCTGATCATCTCCTGTGAGTGCATGAGTCAATACAACGCCAGAGGCAATGAGGGAAAATTTACTCCTGGGGTCAGCGAACCTCGCTCTCGATCCGGGCCAGGGCCCCCTGCATTGCTCCCCTGCTCTGCTCGCGCCTCGTCACAGGAATGGCGGGAGACCCGGGTCCAGGCCACGGTTCTGAACTGGGAAGCTCCATCCACGCGCCACTCGAAGGCCTCAAGAGCGGAGCCGCCCAGGAGGAGGAGAGGGGCCGGCAAATCACCCCCCAGGAGGGCCGCCACCGTCGTCAAGTAGGTTTCGTGTGCCTGTGTCCATTGCTTGCCAGATTCGTACTGGCCTTAATGTTGCTCGCGTACAGTGTTCCAATCTGGATTCAGCGTTTTTGCTGGCGGTATGGATGGTTGTACCTTTTCAATTTGGAGATCCCACGCTCGTAGGTGTTGCAGCCCTTCTTCCGGGGTGCGCATAAGGGTAGTAATCCCGTCTTTGGTAGTTATCAATTTAGTGGGGTATCCCCATTTATATCGGATGCCATGTTTTCTCAGGGTGGCAGTTACTTGCTGGAAGTCTTTTCTCTGTCTCAATGTTGCTGTGGATAAATCTGCAAAGATCTTGATGTTAGAGTAGTCTGCTGGTGGTTTAGATCGTAGCCTGCTGCCACGGAGGATATGTTCTTTGACATGAAAATAATGTGCTCGGAGCACCACATCCCTAGGCGTTGTTTGTGGAAGGTGACGTGGTTTAGGGATACGATGGACTCGGTCCACCAACAGCATGTCCGCCGGTATTTCAGGGGCGTATGCGTTCAGGAGGCTCCGTACATAAGCGGGTAAATCCGCGTTAGTGACAGTCTCTGGAACTCCTCGCAGTCTTAAATTATTGCGGCAAGATCGATCTTCGAGGTCCACTAATTTCCCCTCCAAGGCTTCAATTCTGGCCGCCATGCTCTCCACGTTTGTGGTGAAGTCATCATATTTGTCCTCCATGTGTGACGTCCGTCTCCCTAAGTCTTGAACGTTGAGATTAGCTTATTAGAGAGAGCCTCTAAAGCCAGTGTGAGGTCTGTTTTTGTGATTTGATTGGAGTCCTTCGACATCGCTAGATTGCTTTTTGCCGCGCTGCCGTCCGATTCCGAACTCCTATCTGGGGTTTTGGCCTGCGCCGCCATGGTCGCGGAGCTCTGTTTTTGGCTGAAAACTGCCATTTTATCCTGTTTTGCTGAAGCCTTCTTGCTTCTGTGCTGAGACATAACTGCACCGTTAGGTCGGATGGGTTATAGATGGTCGGGATTGCTTGAGATTCGGTGCCACTTCGCCGGAGCAAGGGTTCACGCGCCCATCTTGCTCCTTGGCTAGCCACGCTCCCAATCTGGCGAATTTTAATGTGAAAAAAATGAAACGCTAGCCTTATATTTGACGCTGTAAGTTTTGAAAACACCATAAAACCTGTACATGAGGGGTACTGTTGTACTCGGGAGACTTCGCTGAACACAAATATTTGTGTTTCAAAACAGTAAAAAGTATCACAGCAATAATATTGTCCGTGTAATACTGTTTGTGCGTGAAAAATGCAAAAAACTTCACTTTTACTGGCGATATCATCGTTGTAATACATTTTACTGTTTTGAAACACTAATATTTGTGTTCAGCGAAGTCTCCCCGAGTAGAACAGTACCCCCCATGTACAGGTTTTATGGTGTCTTGGAAAGTTATAGGGTTAAATATAGTGCTAGCAAATTAAATTTCCTTTACTTCGGGTATATTGTCAGGGCAGGTCCTTAAGCACTGTACTAATTAAGATACCTAATTATGTAAAAGCATATATAAATATATATGTAGAATTAATATATGTATATATATACGCATGTGTATATATATGTATATATCTATATAATTTTTTAAAAATATTTTTATTTATATATAGGTATATATATAGTGATATATACGTATATATTTATGTATATAGATATATATATTATTTCGTTCTACGTGTATTTTGATATATATATATATATATTAATTTTACAAAACAGTTAGAACGAAATAACACACATCTATATATTTTTAATTATTTATTTTTAATTATTTTTTTAATTTTATTTTTTAACGTATTTACATTTTTATTTTTTTTATATTATATATAAATATATATATAACAATAATTATATATATATTTAATCAGTATCAGTTTACGTGTAATTTGATATTAATATATATATATATATAATTATATATATATTAATAGTAAAATACACCTAGACGGTGTATGTGTGTGTATGTATATGTGTATATATATACTTAGATCATATATATATAATATATATATATGATCTAAGTATATATAATAATTTTTTTTTACACCATTAACTTATTTTATTTTTATTTTCAGCCAGCAGGGGGACCACCTGTCATTACAGGCAGCCCCCCTGCCGGCAATACAGAAGCCAGCTATACCCGGCCATGTGATTGTGGGGTCCTCGCTAGGACCCCACTCTCACATGGCCGGGGGGCTTCAACGAGGACGGATGTGCCGCGGGGGTCTCCCAGGGAGTCCCCCCAACCGCGATTGCCGGCGTGGGACCGCCGGCGACCGGGTAAGTTAACAAAAACCGGAGGGCGTACAATTACGCCCGGCGGCGTTTAGAGCCGCCTATTAGAGGGCGTAATTGTACGTCCTCCGGTTTTAAGGGGTTAACTGTCAGTTTGTTTTCCTCTGAGGAGGAGTTGTTTTGCTGCATGAGTGCTGTCGCTTTTGTGTGCTCATTAAACAGACCTGCTTGACCCTTTCTTGAAGCCTTGGCTCAAGCTTGGGGGATGGGATAAGTCTGCAGTGCTGATGGTGTCGGTTGGAGTGTTTGGAGTCCTCGGCAAGCACTAGGAGCATCGATTGGCGGAGGTACTCGGTCGGAGTGCCAGCAGGTCCATCACACCATGCATTATAAGTATCGCTAAAGACTGAGTTAGTATTGCAGGAAAAGCGGATCACATGTATCTGTATTTTTATATCCTAACAAACTATACAAGAATGTCTTCACATAGTGCACTGTTACATTCTCCCAGGATAAAAGGGATAAAAGTGGTCCCCAGGGAGGGGAGGGAGGGGCAGGAATACAA
>OW240912.1:348691307-348749388 GCA_933207985.1 Pelobates cultripes
AAGGTCATTGTTACTAACTAATCATTATGGTCCATGATTGTTACGAACAGTCATAGACTATAATGATTTAGTTAGTAATAATAACGGACTATAGTGTTAGTAAGCCTATGGCTTGAAGAAGATCCGAGGCTTCCTGAACGTAAGTGGCACCAATAACTTCACAGCACCATAAGGATTTATTTCAGATTAAGTTGTCATGGTGCCCAGACGTTCCCTTTTAAGCATTTGTGTCAGCGATCCATGTCCAGATTTTAGTTGTGCACAGCTTCTGGTCAAGCAGTAACCTGGAGCACATTTGGATATTGTTAAATACTGTGAGCAATGTCTAGATTTTGCAGTCCAATGGCCCCGTACAGCACTGGATGGTTTTCCCTATTTGGGGACCTTCGGACTTCAGTGAATAACCCTGTTAGTATTTTATATTTGCCCCTAAGTATTTTAATATACTACATTAAAACTCTCTAATGTCTCTTGTTTTTAAATTCATTACTTGTATTATTATTTTATTGCATTTTAATATGTAGGAAGGGCCTGTGTATAAATAGTTTACTTGATACAAAGAAAGTTATCTTTTTATATATTTCTCTCCATCTTTCTGTTAACTGTTTCACTTTTAACTTTCTCAACCACACTATCAAGAATTTATAAAATCAGTTGTAAAATTACCTCAGTTCTGTATATGTCTAAGGGTCTTCCCGTTGCAACAGAGAATATAGTGTTGTTACAAAAAAAAACAATATATAGTGGGTAGTTGCCCTTAGTTTGGTGACTATATTGTGATGTCTTCCAATTATCTACTGTAGATCTAGTGAAATTGTATAGATCCTCAATTTTTGGTCTTGGACAAGGGATTAAGAACCATTGTGTTAAATAGGTAGACCTACGTCTACCTATAGACCTGCTCAGAACACTGTGAGGACAGAGCATGTTGACATCACGGCATTGCGGGTCTCCGTATTCCTTCTCTTGCTGCCCCTTACACCACTGAATGGACTCTCTGCCTCCCTCTCTGCCCGGCAGCGTGGCGGCAACTGGACCGCACTGCTAGTGGTCCGTGGGTTGGACACCCATGCTTTATCTCCTTAATTGAGGTTGCACAAAGACATCAAATCACTACGCAAGTATGTGCGTTGGACGCAAATTTAAACTCTGAATACCTGTATGCACACTGAGGAAATAGATTTTCCCCACAAATTCCTCAAGACCATTGCAGTCCTATACTCAATAATATAAAATGTATAACTCTGGCTTCCTCTTACAAACCCTGCCTTTTCACAAATGGCCGATGCCCTCTTTCTCCATTAATATTCATCTTGGCTCTAGAACCATTAATTTACAAGATTAAAAATATAGATCTAATATCTGGTCTAAATACTGCCTCCATGGAAAACAAACTAGCCCTCTTTACAGATGATATTTTACTAATCATTACTAGCCCAGAGACATAATTTCCAGAGTTAATGAAATTCTAGTCTGAATATGTTTAGGTGTCATTCTAGAAAAACAAACTTGGCAAAAAACAAAAGTTAACCATATATTTAGTCAATTATCAGGAATGGTATGGTCAGGTAATATGATCATAATGTACATAAAGGAAAATCCCAATGTAGATTTTAATACCCAATGGTGAAAAAAAAGACCTACTGTTGATGGACCAGGGAAATATTGCAGAGTACAGATATCCTTTTTTTAGAGAGAACTGTATTTGGATGGTTGGCGATGCAGGAGTTTGGTGTGCATATAGAGCATGATCCCCTGTCTTTTGATTAAGTTAAACATAAATAGAGCTAGGAAAAAGGGATTGAAGTTGGCGATAACATATTATCAGCTAGCCAGAATAAATTAAAATTTCCCTTTAAAATAAATCACTTCCCAACTCACAGAGATCAAAGAAAAAATGAATGAATTTTTGATTGAAGACACTAGTAAGAAGTTATTAATTATGAAAGAAAAATATTACTATAATGGAAATAAAGCTGACAAATGAATGACCAATAGAATAAGAGGCAATAAAGTGAACAAATTAATTACTAAGATACTTCATGGGGAGGAAATCTGTCTTGTACATAATACATTTTATGAAGAACTGTACAATATACCCTAGGGCCCGGATAATGAGATGATAAACAAATTTTTGACCTCTATTACTTTTCTTAAAATAATTGAACAGCAGCTGACAAATTTAAATCTTCCTTTTGCATGGCAAGAAGTCGAACTTGCAATTAAGAATCTCAAATTAGGCAAATTCCCTGGCCTAGATGGGTTCAGTAATACATTGTATAAGATCCTAAAAAATTATTTAGTATATAGAAAAGGGTGCGGGGAGACAGTGCCTGTAGAATTGTTCTAAAATCCGGTGATATATGAAATAAGCAGGAAAACTTAATAAAGTGCAATATATTATGAATCCTGGTGGAATATTAAAAACAGAAATGCACTTACAATTTTCTGGAGCTTATATTCAGCTCCAGATTGATGCGCATGGACAGGACAATACCCGTCTGTGGATATAATAGTAGATCCTGGTTCTTCTTAATAGGTGTTGGTCCCAGGCTTTGGATTGTTGTCCCACTGGTGGGCGGTCAGATGTCCTCAGTATAAGGGGGGAAGATAAAAACAGACTATAGTGCTGACTGTATGTGATGAACAGAATAGAAAGAGAGGATAAAACCCATCGTGGGCATGTCTATAGAGGATTCTCTACATTTACTACATTCCCCATAATGCAGCCGATGACGTCACGGTCCGAGCCAATCACATGGACGGGTCCATGGATGCCATTTTGGTTTTCTGAATATAGGGGTTCTCTGAGTTTATAATGCTTGTTTTAAGGGGTGATACATTCCATCCACCCTCCCTCCCCTCTTGAGGTCTCAGATCTTTATTTTATCTTTTGAAGCCAGTTCTTTCAATTTAAACTGGCGGTGGCCATCTTTATATTCCTATTATGGAGATGGCGGTGGCCATCTTGGTCCCCCCCCTTTTCTTAAAGCCACCCCGCAAAATAGAAAATCACTACCTTCATTTTTTTATAATAATTAATACATTTTATTTGAATGTCATTCATGGTTTTATGTAACATTTCTTATCCAGTCTGTTGTTTTTATTGGTTTATATTTCATTTTAAAATATGTTTTAATTAAGTCCTGGTCACATGACCAATCAATACCACCTGTTTTTAGCTATTTAAACAATATAGGTCTCACAAACTGTAATCACTTTGAAAAAGCCTGTCAGAGGTGAAACGCGTTAGTGTTATTTATCCTTTTATGTTTTATATACTTTGTATTATCTCCAAATAAAGTTATTTGCTTTATACTACCTTGGAGATTTCAGACCTATCTTTGAAAATATTTTTTATCCTGAAGATTCTCACAGGAACATCCTTGGTGGGGATTATACCACCTAAGCCTTGTAGGATTGAGCAATACCTGGATTTGCTGTCTGCTTGTGAGTATATTTTATCCTCTCTTTTTATTCTGCTCATCACATACAGTTAGCACTATAGTCTGTTTTTATCTTCCCACTTATACTGAGGACATCTAACTTCCCACCAGCGGGACAACAATCCAAAGCCTGGGACCAACATCTATTAAGAAGCACCAGGATCTACTATTATATCCACAGACGGGGATTGTTCCGTCCATGCACATCAATCTGGAGCTGAAGATAAGCTCCAGAAAATTGTAAGTGCATTTCTGTTTTTAATATTCCACCAGGATTCATAATATACTGCACTATATTAAGTTTTTCTGCTTATTTCATATATCACCGGATTTGAGAACAATTCTACAGGCGCTGTCTCCCCGCACCCTTTTCTGCATACTAACTACACCACCAGAAAGAAGAGACTCTGGTTAGGGAAGACCAAGCTGCCACATATACGAAGTACGGGCGCCAAAATTCCATCCCCTCAATATTCCTAAAAAAATATTTGGCTAATTAGTTAAAATCTTTAACAAGTTTGTAAATCAAAATTGGATTCCTGCAGAAATTCTGAGATAACATCATCGCAATACCGAAAAAATAAGATTCCCCTTACATTACAAATCACAGACCAATCTCTTTGTTAAGTGGAGATATAAAGATATATACTTCAATTCTTGCATCTATGCAGACTTATTTCAGATGATAAAAAATAATAAGACGGGTTTTGTACCAGGAAATCTTCATAAAACAACATTAGGAAATTGATATTCTAGATCTGTCCCAGTTAAATAAAATGTCTTTGTTAATCTTAAATCTGGATGTGGAAAAAGCATTTGTTAGTGTTGGTTGAAGATTTATAGTAAGGACATTGGGATGTTTTATCTTTGGCGAATGGATCTTACAGGATGTGATGGTGTTATATTCTTTACCCACAGCAAGAACAACTGGTAATGGCATCTACTGGGAATGGTTTAAAATTTTCAAAGGCACCAAGCAGGGGTGTCCTCTGTCCCCTCTATTGTATATAATCCCAATAGTGCCTTTGGGAGTTAAAATGATATTGAGAGTACTATTGAGGGTATCAGAGGGTATCCAGAGTAAATAGAATATCCTTTAAAGTCTATATGCAGACAACATACTTGTCACCCTTGGGAGCCACTCTTTATCATTAAAATGATGGACACAATAGATGAATTTAGTAATGCTTCTAACTATAAACTTAACATGAACAAAATAACTACTTTAGCATTTGCTATGGATAATGCTGATTTTTGCGGATGGATAGCTATATAGTACACTTGGATATAACAATACCTGCAGACAAAAAAAAATAAAGTCAAGTCAAACTTTCTGCCTTTATTAAAGAAAATCAGTCTTATTTGTTAAAACATGTTATTCCCTTGGTTTAGAGAAAATAAGCACAATGACACTGGCCTAATAGTATTACTCTGATTTTTGGACATTTTTTAAGAGGTCGTGGAATGGGAAAAGACTAATATAGATTGTGCAAATTTAAGTGTTATTTCTGCAGAAGTGCAATGTTTGCATCTGAACATATGGAAAAACAAGGGTATTAGAAAAAATCAATGGAGGGAGACTTAGTTAAATATTTCCACCACCTAAAGTTTTATAATTAAACATCTGAGAAATAATCATAGACCTTTAATTGTTAAATTAGAATCTTTATTATCTTCCGAAATGCCACAAACTCCTTTGAGTCAATATATGGATCTTATTAATCTGAAAACGGATCCCAAAGAAATTTCTCAATTAAAATATGGAGTGCCGATACGAAATATCAGATTAAACGTTCAGATTGGTCCGCTTCTCTGATTAAAGTTAAAAAAAATCTGTAAACTGTCTAAATCTGAAACATGTTATATATTAATTAATAGATGATATTAGGTGCCAAATGTTAGAGATGTGTAAATGAAAGGTACTTATCTTCATATTTGGTGGTCAAGCGAAAAGATTATTACTACCTGGCAGATAGTACAAAATAAAATATTTATTTAACAGATATAAATTTGAATTTTACTCCAGTTGAATTCTTGTTGCTCATGAATTGACCAAATATTTCATGGGAATTAAAACAGATTATAACTCATCTTAATTAGCACATTGTTACTTATAGTTAGAAATTGGAAATTTACTAATGAGGTTCATTGGTCACAAATAGCAAATCAAGTAATAGATCAATGGAAAGTAAAAAAATGCAAACTGAGCCTTATAAGATTAGATTCCAGGAAATTGATAAATTGGTTCTCATGGTTAAATAAAAGAATTGTTAAGACCTAAGATTTTTCTTCCTTGGAAGTTATTAATACAAAATAACTGTCTATGATCTTCTGGCCTTACGCCTCATAGTTTCTATAATTTTCCCCTAGTATGTGTTGTTGCCAATATGTGTATGTACTGTTTTTGTATTTACTCTTGTGTGATCTTTAGTGTATGTCTCTGTATGTATTTAAATTTTAAATGAAAAAAAAAAAATCCCTTTCCTTCATTTTCTTCCTATGTCAGTTCTTCTCTTCTTTCTCCGCCTTCACTTACATACATAATTTGTTTCTCAGGTTGCTAATGCACTACTTTTTTTCCTTTTTCTTTTTCTTTTAGATGGATTAATAACACAGTGAGCATATCAATATTTCCACCATGAAAATTAGAAATGTATTTGTTCATTTGGTAGGCAAATTGTAAGAATGCTTATATTTATACATTACACTTTATTACACAGTGTATCATAATTTGTTTGTTCGATTGACCAATAAAAATGATACATCTGAAAAAAATATATAATCATAATAATAATTGAAATGTAATAATAAGGGGTTCATGCTCTTGGACCAGTCGGTTTTATTCCCTTTATTGTTACACCACTGTTTGTGTCATTTTACTGAGCATTACAATTCAGCATAAATATATCTAGTCATGATTAATCATGACTAATCAAGTGATTCACCGAAATCTAAATAGAAACATATTCTATCACTCCAATATAAATGTGAGACATTGTAATCCTACTGCTGTCAAATGAGAGGCATTGATCGAATTTCCTGGCTGTCTGCAGAAATGTTAAATAAATAAAAATAAATAAATGGCTACGTAAACCCAGTGCTATTCCTACCTGCCAGGCCAGCTGCTTTGTCTGACGGATCACTAACTTCCTTTAGTGCTGTTTGTTCAAGTATGAAGCAGTCATTGTTTCTGCTGAATTAAAAGAGTGCTTAAATCGGGCACAGTAAGGCAAAGGGATTATGGCTTGCGGCACGCTGGAGGCTTTCATTGAGCCATGCTTTGAGTTGGTTTAATAATTGCTTTGATGTTAGATGTTGATGTTAATACAGTTTACTGGAATGACTGGATTACTTGTAAAACATGTTATTGATTGGAGACCATTCTGCTTTGTATTTTTGTATAAATGTAATCCCTATGAGCGATATATGCGATAATTCAGATGAGATATGCATTTTGATGATTCATGATAAAAAAAAAAAAAAGAGTATGGTTGCAAGTTGAAAATCAAATTGGAAAATTTCGACAAAAATATATAAGCAATAACTGTTGCCAAACTTATTTATTATTAATTTATAAAATATTTTACCAGGAAAGATACATTGAGATTTCTCTCGTTTTCAAGTATGTCCTGGGTCCACAAAACATTGCATTGATACAATAGGGTACAATAAAATACGAAAACAATATTAATACACATTATGAAATAGATAATCAACCATGACAGGTGCATTCTGTTTTGAGGCATGTAGAGAGGGATCTCTTAAAGGACTTTAGGCTTAGGGAAGATTTTAAAGTGTGCGGGATGTCGTTCCATAATTACGGTGCTCTGTAGGAAAAGGAGGATCAGGCCACTTTCTTTTTGTATTGAGGTAGACTAAATAAAGTGCTGGTACTGGATCGGAGGTTATAGGAGGTGGGAACAGCCGGGGAGAGCATTCTGCTCAGGTAGGGCAGGAGCTTCCCAGATAAGCTCTTAAACACAAGGCTGGAAAGATGAAGGGTGCGTCTGGATTCCGGCGACAGCCAGTTTAGTTCTTTTAGCATATCACAATGGTGGGTCCTGTAATTACATTGTAGCGCAAATTGGCAGAACGAGTTATACAATGTATTGAGTTTATTAATGTGGGATTGCGGTGCAGGTGCATATACTACATCCCCATAATCAATGATTGGCATCAGCATTTGCTCTACAATCTTTTCTTTCACTGTAGAGCTTAGGCAGGATTTGTTTCTGTACAGGGCACCTAGCTTTGGATAAAGTTTAGATGCAAGTTTTTCTATGTGGAGGCCAAAAGATAGATTGGGGTCTAACAACATACCCAAGTATTTGAAAGAGTGGACTGCGGTCAGTGTGCTTTTTAAATTCATTTTGATGGATAGGTGGGAATTGTGTAATTTGTGTAATTTAGGCACTGTTCCAAAGATCATTGTGACAGTTTTGTCAGTGTTTAGGAAGAGTTTGTTTTTTGCGATCCACTTTTCTACCTCTGTGAACTGCTGCGGTAGATCGGATTTGCTCGCACAGATCACTGTCATCTGGGTACATGTGTACATTTGAGGATTTTGCAGATCATTTATAAATAGTGATGTCCCGAACGTTTCGCCGCGAACAGTTCGCCGCGGACTCATCATTGAGTAAACTTTGACCCTGTACCTCACAGTCAGCAGACACATTCTAGCCAATCAGCAGCAGATCCTCCCTCCCAGACCCTCCCACCTCCTGGACAGCTCACTAAGAATGCAGCTTCACATTGAATGTAAAATTGATGCTGTCCAGGAGGTGGGAGGGTCAGGGAGGGAGGGTCTGCTGCTGATTGGCTGGAATGTGTCTGCTGACTGTGAGGTACAGGGTCAAAGTTTACTCAATGATGAGTCCGTGGCGAACCGTTCGCGAACCATTCGGCGAACCTTTCGGGACATCACTATTTATAAATAATATATATAGTAGGGGGCCGAGAATGGAACCTTGGGGAACACCACTCGTGAATAGGAGAGAGAGGGAGTCGCTGTCAGAAATGGACACATATTGCGAGCGATCCGACACATACGATCGAAACCAGATTAGCGGACAATCACCAATACCTGAGTTTTTTAGTTTGTGCAATAGAATGTCGTGGTCTACCATGTCAAAGGCCTTTGCAAAATCAAGGAAAATAGCTCCAGTTAGGTCTCCTTGTTTCATGCCAGTTTGGATGTCATTGCAAACTTTTAAGAGGGCAGCTGTAGTGGAGTGAATCGGGCAAAAGCCCTATTGGTCAGGGGTCAGATAGTTAGTTAGATTGTTGGTAATACTCACATAGTTGCGTATGGACACATTTTTCTAAGATTTTTGACAATACTGGGAGCAATGATTTTAGGCGATAGTTCGAAATTTTATGGATAGGCACTACTCTGCAGTCTTCCAAAGTTTGGCTATGTATCCAGACACCAAGGATTGAGCTATTTTTTTCAAAAAATTGCCAATTCATTTTTTTTCTACAATGCAGTTTGATATACTATCCCCACGATTAGAAAGTACTAATTAGATATACAGCAAATTTTAATATAAAAAGAGTGTTTGTCATGCAAGTCTAAAGCATCTTTTATATTACAGGTTTGTTTTTTTCTATAGCATTCAAATGGTTAATCCAGAAATTGTAGAAGTTTAAAATGGGAATAGAAGAATTTAGACCAAAGTGGCTGAGCGGGAAACCTAGTGGAATTAGAGATTTTGTTAAATTTGGTTGTCAAATTGTCAAATGTAGCTGTCTCTAGTGGGCCCATGCTGCACGGAGGCTATTTTTGTGGTTTTATTTGTTATTTTTAGCCCTCACCAGAGCATTGATTAGGCAGGGTTTAATGCTAGCAAACAATTTTTGCACATTTAGCTAAGGCAGTGTGATGGGCAATAAATGGTCGAATCTGCACTGTCAATGACTTGGGTTTGGTTCACTTAGATCAGAAACCTGGCAATGTTATAAAAAGCAGTGTCGTAAAATAGCGGTAAACAACAAAGAGAGTCGAGAGTATTATGTACTGGGAATATGCTGTAGTGGCAATTATTTGCATATTTACATGGCATTCTGGGAGAGTTGTCTTGTAGGGTGATGTACTAAGAAATGTGCAAGCAATCCTGTAGAATAATGCTGGACTTGGCTTGAGAGGAAAGGACAAACAAAAGTGGTTGGGGAGTGAAGAGACCAAGTTAATTGTAAAAATCCCAATATAAGGATTGACAGCAAGGAGAGTTGTAAGAAGGTCAATAGGTATCCAAACACATTACAATAGAGCAGAATATAGTCTCTGAAAAGTTATATGAGCTGTGTGTACAATGTTTTTGTTTGACTAGATATGTGTTTTTCTGAATAAATCAGACTTATTAAATAGTACAGTTTCTTATGCACCCTTCATAGTTAAGGAAATTATATTTAATTACAGCACTGTTAACCTGCAATAGAATCCCAGTCCATTAACAATAAAATAGACGGCAGTAGCTAATTAGTCATAGCCTGAGAAAAGCCTATGTGGTGTTAACAGTAATGCTCACGCTGGTTTGCATCAGCATAATTAACAAGTATTATTAAGGATTAAAAACTATGTAAGTTTGCTAAGCATCTGTTATTTTAGATGACTATTCTGCTTACCATGTTCTCATTTAGGACCATCTAGGTTTGTCAGCAATAGCTATATTTTGGTCCATTGACTATATGATCTAATTACGCTATAGTTCTAATTTACCTATTTTGGTGTCCTTTTCCTCCTCCTCCTCCTCCTCCTCCCCCAGTGAGGGTTAGGCCCTGGGGAGATAGCGCAGCTAAGCGGACAAGGGCACATGCAGGAGTGTGGGGTAGATGCATGGGATTGGTTGGGAAAGAGTGTGTGGGTGGGATTATGTTCTGTGTAAGTTAGTGTGGGGGAGGTCTTACCTCAGTGCCACTTGGGATTCGGGCCAGCAAACAGCTTCCCTCCCGCCCGCCCTATTAGTATATTTAGTCACAGCTAGCCGGGGGTATGTCCTTGCCAAATGAGTTTGAGGGGTTACGTTTAAGTATATGGAATGAGATGAACAAGTTTTTAAGGTCTCAACCTCCCCTGCTTCAAATGGTTAACATTAGGTTGCCTGAGGTATCGTGCCCATCGAGCGTGGATAAGGTCGGCTGATGGCGGGCATTGGAAAGATATGATTTTTATGATGAGGGGGGAGGTGAGAGGAAGTGATGATTAGGAACCACTGTATGTTTATTGGCAAGGACGGTTGGGTCACTGTATAACACTATGTGTGGAGTTATATATGTATATATGTTAATTTATGCTTATTTATGTCTAACGTTTTTGGTTACAGAAAAAGAAGAGATTTAATAAATAAAGTTATGGATGTGTTATGCAGTAACTTAGTTTGTGATAAATGCTGTGGCCTGTTTCATCCATACTAAGTGGTCTGTCGTTATTGGGGGGTTGAATGGGGTTAGTTTTTGTTCTAGGCTGCATCGTGATTCCCCACTACGTACATACATGAAAATTAAGTATTACTAACATTTCAGCTCTGGCAGTGTCAGTCTCCATGATGCCACACCTCTTCTTTGGCTGAGATCATCAATGTTGATGAGCTAAGCCAATTCAGTGGTCGCTATGAGAACATCCAATTGAATAGCTGAGTTATCTTGGCTATTGGCGCGGAAGTTCCTCTAGTGGCTGTCATCCACTAAAAAGGTTAATGATCCCATGAAGACATTGCAGTATCTACTAAATTTTAATGTTTTCAGTTACATGGTGTAGCGGTACTTAACTTATCCAGGGGCCGGCTGCGGTCCTCTCTTCGAGCCGTGCGCGGTCCTGCTGCTGCACGAGCCGCTCGCGGCTCATCCGACGGCTTCAATAGGAAGGCGGGCAGTGACCGCGAGAAGCGGTCACGTGTCCCGCCTGAAACTAAGAGCGTGCCGCGAGTCGCGGGCGCGCTCTTAAAGAGACAGTGGGAGCCTAAATTGTTAAAAGGGCTCCCATTGGCCCCTGTCATGCCACACTCCCCATACACTTACCTTTTGGGGGTGTGGATATGACAGGAGCCAATCACATTAGTTTAGAAGCTATTTAAACTTACCTCTCCCTTTACTCCCTGCCCTATCGTGGTTTCTGTTTCAGTTCCCTTTAGCGTTTGTTTTGTTCAGTTGTGTTTTCTTCGTATTGACTTTGGCTTTGTTTCTGACTACGTTTTCTCTTTATCCTTATCTGTTCTGGTTGTCGGCTTGCTGTTTACTGTGTACCAGACCCCGGCTAGTCCTAGTTTACGCTGTCTCTCTGTGCCCTTGACTTTGGATCGTTCCTGACTCTGTCTCCTCTCATATACGTCTAGTCCGGCCATTCTAAGGTCCGGTAGACGTATCTCTCCTCTGTGTTGTCTTCTGTTTAGCTGAATCCTGCGTGTTGGGGTATATTCTCGTTACACATGGTTAAAAAGAAAAGAGTATTGAACCCTTGAGCAGGGCCGAACTGGCCCACCGGGATACCGGGACCTGGGGCCGGCAGACAGCTCAAATCATGAGGCTACTGTAATTTAAATGATTTTCCCCTCGGACTGTGCCAGCCTATGTCAGTAAAGAAGGAGGAGGGAGGAGCTGGAGGCTGGTTAGGCCGCAATTAGGCTGCCTGCACTATTCACTATTTAGTCTTCCTGCACTATTTACCTCAATTTAGTCTGCATGCCCCGACCCTGAACTGAAGCTCCACCTCCAGCATACAAGCTCCGCCCCTGCACGCACATTGCTGACCTCTCTGGGAGGAAGATGTCACAAAATGGCAACTTCACCCACCAGTGTCAGGTAAGCTTTAGCCATGGCTGTGTGTGTGTGTGTGAGCTTGTGTGTGTGTGCGCCTGCTAGTGAGTGAACTTGAGTTTGTGTGTGTGCTTTCTAATGAGTGAGCTTGTCTGTGTGCCTGCTAGTGAGTGAACTTGTGTGTGTGTGCCTGATAGTGAGTGAACTTGTGTGTGTGTCTGCCTGATAGTGTCAGGATAGTGACAGGGATCCAATACGCAGAGTGCGGACAGAAGGAGGTACGTATACCGGACCTTAGAATGGCCGGACTAACGTATGGACAAAACAAGAATAGTCAAAAGGTAAGCCGAGGTCGAGGGAGCCGGAGGACAGGTAAGCGAGATACAAGCAGAGTCAAAGGAGAGGAGAGGACAACTGGACAAAAGACAAGCAAGGTCAAAACCGAAAACACTAAGAGAGAGAACGCGCTGAGTGACTAGCAAGCTAGAACCACGACAGGGCAATGAGCAGTAGTAAAAGTTCCCTTAAATACCCTGTCACCTTAATTGAGACCACGCCCCCAAAAGGTCCGGAATTGCGGTTCCCGGCACTTCACGTAATGCTGACGTCATGACGTCGACGCTAGCCGTCGCGTCATAAAAGGGGGAGGAGCTAGCGCGGCCGGCGCGAAAAACGGCCGGAATTTGCCGAAATGCTAGGGGCAGGGAGCCCCTAAGCAGAGAGGATGTCCTCCTTGGAGTCAGCACCAACAGGTACCCTGACAGATAGTGAGTGAACTTGTGGCTGCTAGTGAGTTGTGTGTGTGCCTGATAGTGAATGAACTTGTGTGTGCCTGATAGTGAACTTGTGTGTGTGTGCGGGGGGGGGGTGGTGGCTGCTAGTGAGTGAGGTGTGTGTGTGGCTGCTAATGAGTGAACTTGTGTGTGTGTGTGTGTGTGTGTCTGCTAGTGAGCTTGTGTGTGTGTGTGTGTGTGTGTGTGAATGAGAGTATATATATCAATGAGATTGTCTGTCTGTGAGCCTGTGCATCAATGAACGTGTGTCAGTGAGTTTGTCTATGCTGCATGTGAGTATGCTTACTGTATAATTAAATATTTTACTCTGAAAGGACCAATATTTTAAATTAGAAAAATAAACCAATAATAATATATATGTATATATAGAGAGAGAGAGAGAGAAAGATTGATATATATATATATATATATATATATATATATTACACACAATACATGGCACAATGACTTTATGGGGCTGGCATAGATTTTTTTTCCAGGGCTGCTTTTTATCCCCAGTCTGACCCTGCCCTTGCGATAAGGTAGTATGGGTGCCTATAGAGTTCTTTAAACTCATAGTAATAAACCTGTACTTTGTTACAAGTAAAAAGACTCTAAAGTCACAGAGGATTGCCCCAACACTAGTAATATCCTTCTCTCCTCATCAGCCATGCTGCCATCGCGCTTTGAAATCTAGATCACCATCGCAATGACATGTCTGGGAGGTGGTTCTGGTGTGTTTTATAACAAATTTTGTCCTGATGAAAAATTTCATGCAAATCTGAAACATTGAACATTAAATAAAAGTTATGTTTTTTTAAATTGTATAAAAAAACCTAGACTGCTATCCTTTTTTGACATTTTGTATCCTATGCCGGATCAAGCACCAGGTAATATTTTTTTCCATTTTGAATTAGCCCTAGAGTCAGGGCTGTCTTTAACATGGGGCAAATGGGGCAGCTGCCCCTGGGGGCTAAAAAGCAGCTGCCCAGTGGGCTCCGCTGAGTATTAAATTTTTTCCCCCTTGGGCCCCCAGTGGAGGTCCACCAGGTGGCCAATGCACTAAGGGTCACCCGGTGGGTATTTGTAAGCAGGAGCCCGGTCGTGCGCTGTACCCCTTTTACTTTACCCCTTTTGCCTCTTGTTTTTTGGCAGCTTGGGAGGAATTGAGTGCCACACTCACTTCCTCCCAGTGTAAACATAGAGCCGCACAGGAGAGACCAAGGAGGCAGTGAAGAGGGGGCTGGGACAGGAGAGCCAGTTCCTAACTCCCAACAGCCACAGCCAACACCCTGGACACCAGGAAAGGCACCCTTCAAGATTGGAAAAGGGAGCTAGGTTTAAAAGTGTAAATTGTGTGTGAATGTGTGTCATTATGTCTGTCAGTGTGTGTGGCAGTATGTCTGTCAGTTATGTGTTTGTCTGCCAGTATGTCTGTCAGTGTATGTGTCTTTGTGTAAGTATATCTGTCAGTGTATGTGTCTTTGTGTGTCAGTATGTCTATCAGTGTATGTGTCTGTGTGTAAATATGTCTGTCAGTGGATGTGTCTGTGTGTGTCAGTATGTCTGTCAGTGGATGTGTCTTTGTGTGTCAGTATGATTGTCCAGTGTATGTGTATTTGTGTGTTGGTATGTCTATCAGTGTATGTGTCTGTGTGTGTCAGTATGTCCGTCAGTGTATGTGTCTTTGTATGTGTCTTTGTGTGTCAGTATGTCTGTCAGTGTATGTTTCTGCGTGTGTCATTAGGTCTATCAGTGGATGTGTCTTTGTGTGTCAGTATGTCTGTCAGTGTGTGTATGTGTTTGTCAGTATGTCTGTCAGTGTGTGTACGTGTGTGTCAGTATGTCTGTCAGTGTGTGTCAGTATGTCTATCAGTGTATGTCTTCGTGTGACAGTATGTCTGTCAGTGTTTATATGTGTGTGTGTCAGTTATGTGTCTGTGTTTGTCAGTATGTCTGTCAGTGGATGTTTCTGCGAGTCAGTCTGTCAGTATGTCTGTTGGTGTGTGTATATGTCAGCATGTCTGTCAGTGTGTGTGTGTTAGTATATGTGTCCATGTGTCTGTATGTGTGTCCGTATGTCTGTTAGTGTGTGTGTCAGTATGTCCTTGTGTGCCAGTATGTCTGTCAGTAAATATGTGTGTCAGTATGTTTGTCTATGTGTGTATGTGTCAGTATGTCTTGCACCTCTCTACTTTAGTTCCCCCACTGCGTTAGGGTGAAATGCATGATTGCATGCCAGACAGTGGGGTCAGGTGGGAGAGGCAGGGTCCAGGGGGCCCAAGAAAATGCTTTGCTCAGGGTCCTATTAATAGTATAGACAGTTCTGCCTAGAGTGCAGATTTTTCAAATGATTATATATATAATCAGTGCAGATTTAGAGTGCAGATTTTTCTGGTGGGGGAAAAAGTGATTGAAAACCCCTTCCACTTGAAGTCAGTGGATAGTAAATAGATTGTTAAACACAGAGCTGCACACACCAGTCAAGGAAAAGCAAGTCTTGTGGCTTGCCTGGGGTGTGCAGATCTGTGTTTCACAATCTATTTACTACATATTATATCTAAATAGAGGCAAAATTAAAAATCTAAATACACTCACAAAACTTGCTGTATAAAACAGAAGGGATAAGAGCATAGTTTGTGTAATATAAACATAAATAATTACTATTTTTACTAAACATGTTAACTCTAAAATGAAGTTGTCTTTGATACACACATAGACCCTTCTCTCTGGTCTTGTACCCCTATCATACATTTGTATTACAAACATACCCTGATTTGAACATTTTGAGTAATGCATGACCATTTTACTAAAGTAAAGATATAGTATAATGAATGATACATTTAATGTGTGCAATAATTGTTGAATTAACTAGGCATGTCGTTGGGGAATAAAGGTGCATTAATCAAATGAGCATTAAAAGTCTGTATTTTGTGTTAGCATTTTTTTAAAAGAGTGTTTAATGTATTTTTAATGATAAATTTCAACCTACATGCCTTTGAACTCATTATGCCGTACGAGTGGCAGATGAGGCCAACACCTAATTAAACTGCTTGCTTTTTTTGATGGGGAAATAAAATCTCTATAGGTTATCAAGCAATTTATAAAAATACGAAACTTGTGACCAGTTAGGAGTTTGAGGATGATGCATGTGGAACGTATTATGAAATGGGAAGCAAATTGGGGGAGGGTAAAACCACCGATTTGTAGAATTAAAAAAAAAAATATATATATATATATATATATATATATATATATATATGGTAAAGTAGTGATCAGCACTCTCGGACTTTTGTTGAGTTTAAAACTTACAGTTTATTGAAATTCCATTTAAAAGATCAACGTTTCAGTTCCTATATGGAACTTTCATCAGGATCAAACATATGAAACAATGCAAAACATTACATTTATATACCTCAAGTATTAGTGAAATTAAATCAATAATGACTTACCCCTGTGCTCAGAGTGATGGGTGTGTTGCCCCTGGCGTCCACCATACCTCCGTGCGCATGCGCGGACGTGGCCCCGCCCCTACGTGTGCGTGATGATGTCACGCGTTGCCGTGGCAACGCTAGAGTCACATGGGAAGAAACAGGAAGTGACTGATAGTGAATAGCATGTGTCTCCGGTTGCTATGGCAACCCGGCATGTAACTACAAAGTTATACATTCAATTAATATTCACAAGTACTAGTCCAATCATCCTGGTACTAGACAATAATGAAAATGAAAGGTTTATGAAAATATACAGTGATACTGATGTATATAAAAAGTGCAAAGAAAGCTATATATATTTTAGTTGAAACCCTAATTCTGGCAAGTGAATACTAGCCTTAAAGTGCCAATGTGTAATGAAGTACTGAAGACCAGTACCATTATACTGGAAATAAAGTGTATATAAAAAAAAAAGTACTTATGGAAAAGTGCTATAGTGATAATAAAGTGCTAACAGTGATGTAATATTACTTATAGTAAGAAAGTGCTTTCCAGTGCAAATATAGTAAATAGCAATTCTATATCAATAGATAATTATTTGGTATAAAAATGTATCAAAATATTAAGGGCTTAAAGGTATAGATTTACACATAAAAAACATCATAAAAAGTATCATAAAAATTATCATAAAAACAAAATTCCTATTGCTTATGGAGTCATAACTAAAGAAATGAATGATAAGAAAGCATCTCATTGAGTCCTCTAGGTGCAATCGTGTTCAATTGGAAAATCCATTCTGTCTCTCTATTAAGGAGCATTTTGCCGCGGTCCCCTCCTCGCCTGGGTATTGGGATATGATCTATTGCGATAAACTTCAAAGAGGAAAGAGGATGTTTCATTTCAAGAAAATGTTGTGCCACAGGTTGTTCTGAATGTCCATCCCTGAAAGCCACCCGTATCGCTGATCTGTGTCCCCGTATTCTCTCACATAGTGGGGTTTCAGTTTTGCCAATGTAGGCTAACCCGCATGGACACATTAATTTGTAGATCACAAACGGTGTTTTACATGTAATTGTGTGTTTTATCTTAAACACCTTATTATTATGTGGATGTTGAAAGGATTTAGCCGGGGTCATATGGCTGCAAGTGACGCATCCTAAGCATCGGACACTGCCTCGGTATTGGATATCAGTTCCCTGATTATAACTGTTTATAGGATCTGTATGTACCAACATATCCTTTAGTGTTTTGTTTCTCTTGAAACTAATCAATGGATGTTCTTTAAAAACTTTAGGCAAAGTGTCGTCCGTTGCAAGCATCTTCCAATTTTGTTTGATAATTTTGACTATTTTAGGTGAAGCGTCATTGTAAGCCATTGGAAATACCAAGGACGGTGGTTTTTTAGTACGTATGGCGGTATTGGCCATTTGCGCATCTTGTTGTGCTTTTAACAGTTCCTGTCTATAATAACCTCTTTCAAGGAATTTTTTATTCATCTCTTCCAACTGTTGTTGCATCTTGAGTTGATCTGAATTATTACGTGTAACTCTTAAGAATTGTGCCTTAGGAAGCGATTTTTTCAACATTTTTGGATGTGCACTTTTATTGTGCAACAATGTGTTCCGACCAGTGTCTTTTCTATATAGACAATAAGATACTCCATGTTCTTTAACAGATATCTCTAAATCCAGAAATTGAATCATATTTGTACTAATATTGGATGTAAACCTGACTGGAGTATTAAGTTCATTCAGATAGTGAACCATTTGCTGTGCTTCCAATTCAGTGCCCTTCCAAAGGATCAACAAATCGTCAATGTAACGAAAATACGCAGTGATAAGATGATTAAATTTGGAAAAGATGTGTTCTTTCTCATAAATATGCATATAGGAATTGGCATACATTGGGGCCATCGCTGCCCCCATAGAGGTGCCCGCTACTTGTAGGAACCAGTCATCTTCAAATCTGAAATAATTTTGTTGGAGAGTTAAGGACAATAATTCCAAGACAAATTCGATTGGAGGTCCCACATATGAAGTGGCCATGCATAAAATTTGTCTCATGGCTTCTATCCCCTCCTGGTGTGGAATAATTGTATATAAATTACTCACGTCCATGGTGATTAGAATGATGGGTTCCTCGCCAAAGTCTAATGAGTCCAATTTCCTTATCAAAGTCGGTGTATCCTTGATACAAGTCTGTATCTCTGCTATGGGTGCTTGGAATAGGGAATCCAGCCATTTCGCAATCGGTTCTAAGATCCCTCCTATTGCTGATACTATCGGTCTCCCTGGAGGCTTAATGGGATTCTTGTGTATCTTTGGTATAGTGTAAAGAATTGGAGTCTTTGGATTCTTTTTCAATAGGTAGTTATAGAGTTGAAGATCTATGTATCCTGCTTCCAGTCCCAAAAACAGAGTATTCTCTATAATTGTTGCTATTTTCTTAGTCGGATCACCTTGTAAATGTAAGTATACTGTAGCATCTTGTAATTGCCGTCTGATTTCCCCAGCATAATCCTTGTAATCCATGATTACAATGCCTCCCCCTTTATCAGCAGATCTAATGGCAATCGTGGGGTCCTCTGACAAGTTTTTGATGATTTTCATCTGTGAAATAGAAACATTTCTCCTGAGTACTTTATGATTGCGGATAACCTCCTGTGAAAGTCGTTCCACTGTGGAGAGATAGGTCTTAATTGAAGCTTTATGATTCTGTGGGTCAAAATTGGATTTTGGTTTGAATTTTCTCATTTGTTGATTTGATGTATCAATATTCATTGCGGTCTGAGATGGTCCTTGTTCACCTGGTTTATGGTAATATTCCTTCAGCCGCATGTTTCTCCCAAATTTAAATAGCTCCACATTCCATTTAAACATATTAGGGGCAGCCGTGGGTACAAAAGAAAGGCCATGTTCCAAAATAGATAATTCTTGTGTATCTAGCACCCTATGTGACAAGTTGAAAATGGGTGTTACTTTCTCATTGGAGGTTTGCCACGTGGAATTGGTTTTACCCTTCTGTCCACGTCTTGTTCTCCTCCTTCTGCGCCTCTCCCTTGGCTCCTCGTGGTAATACCCACTTCTGCGTTCCCTAAAAAAATTGCCTGTTCCCTTAGTACTTCACTATCTGAAGCTGATTCTCCCGAAGTCACATCTACTGTTGGGACTCTAGGACGAGTTATACGTTTACGTATTCTAGGTGGTCTCCTCGTTTTATCACCCGAAAGCCATTTATATACCCGGTGATCCTGGTAGTCCTGACGTACACGCTCAAACTTGAGCTTCTTAAACTTAATTAATTCATTCCGATAGCTGTTAAGTTCTTGTTTTAATTTCAATTGTAACTTGGCCCCCTCCTGGGAATCCAAGAGTACTGCATGTTGAGTTTCTAAAGCTTCAATTTTTTGTGTAGTATCAGATAAATCACTCCTGACGTCTTGGATAATGATCAAAATTAAATCCAAAGACGCCTTGTTGAGGACACATGTCCAGTCCTTGCAGACTTTGGGCTTACCTCTACCTATAGTGGGTACGTTCATAATCCTGAACAAGACGTGGACAGAAGGGTAAAACCAATTCCACGTGGCAAACCTCCAATGAGAAAGTAACACCCATTTTCAACTTGTCACATAGGGTGCTAGATACACAAGAATTATCTATTTTGGAACATGGCCTTTCTTTTGTACCCACGGCTGCCCCTAATATGTTTAAATGGAATGTGGAGCTATTTAAATTTGGGAGAAACATGCGGCTGAAGGAATATTACCATAAACCAGGTGAACAAGGACCATCTCAGACCGCAATGAATATTGATACATCAAATCAACAAATGAGAAACTTCAAACCAAAATCCAATTTTGACCCACAGAATCATAAAGCTTCAATTAAGACCTATCTCTCCACAGTGGAACGACTTTCACAGGAGGTTATCCGCAATCATAAAGTACTCAGGAGAAATGTTTCTATTTCACAGATGAAAATCATCAAAAACTTGTCAGAGGACCCCACGATTGCCATTAGATCTGCTGATAAAGGGGGAGGCATTGTAATCATGGATTACAAGGATTATGCTGGGGAAATCAGACGGCAATTACAAGATGCTACAGTATACTTACATTTACAAGGTGATCCGACTAAGAAAATAGCAACAATTATAGAGAATACTCTGTTTTTGGGACTGGAAGCAGGATACATAGATCTTCAACTCTATAACTACCTATTGAAAAAGAATCCAAAGACTCCAATTCTTTACACTATACCAAAGATACACAAGAATCCCATTAAGCCTCCAGGGAGACCGATAGTATCAGCAATAGGAGGGATCTTAGAACCGATTGCGAAATGGCTGGATTCCCTATTCCAAGCACCCATAGCAGAGATACAGACTTGTATCAAGGATACACCGACTTTGATAAGGAAATTGGACTCATTAGACTTTGGCGAGGAACCCATCATTCTAATCACCATGGACGTGAGTAATTTATATACAATTATTCCACACCAGGAGGGGATAGAAGCCATGAGACAAATTTTATGCATGGCCACTTCATATGTGGGACCTCCAATCGAATTTGTCTTGGAATTATTGTCCTTAACTCTCCAACAAAATTATTTCAGATTTGAAGATGACTGGTTCCTACAAGTAGCGGGCACCTCTATGGGGGCAGCGATGGCCCCAATGTATGCCAATTCCTATATGCATATTTATGAGAAAGAACACATCTTTTCCAAATTTAATCATCTTATCACTGCGTATTTTCGTTACATTGACGATTTGTTGATCCTTTGGAAGGGCACTGAATTGGAAGCACAGCAAATGGTTCACTATCTGAATGAACTTAATACTCCAGTCAGGTTTATGTCCAATATTAGTACAAATATGATTCAATTTCTGGATTTAGAGATATCTGTTAAAGAACATGGAGTATCTTATTGTCTATATAGAAAAGACACCGATCGGAACACATTGTTGCACAATAAAAGTGCACATCCCAAAATTTTGAAAAAATCGCTTCCTAAGGCACAATTCTTAAGAGTTATACGTAATAATTCAGATCAACTCAAGATGCAACAACAGTTGGAAGAGATGAATAAAAAATTCCTTGAAAGAGGTTATTATAGACAGGAACTGTTAAAAGCACAACAAGATGCGCAAATGGCCAATACCGCCATATGTACTAAAAAACCACCGTCCTTGGTATTTCCAATGGCTTACAATGACGCTTCACCTAAAATAGTCAAAATTATCAAACAAAATTGGAAGATGCTTGCAACGGACGACACTTTGCCTAAAGTTTTTAAAGAACATCCATTGATTAGTTTCAAGAGAAACAAAACACTAAAGGATATGTTGGTACATTCTGATCCTATAAACAGTTATAATCAGGGAACTGATATCCAATACCGAGGCAGTGTCCGATGCTTAGGATGCGTCACTTGCAGCCATATGACCCCGGCTAAATCCTTTCAACATCCACATAATAATAAGGTGTTTAAGATAAAACACACAATTACATGTAAAACACCGTTTGTGATCTACAAATTAATGTGTCCATGCGGGTTAGCCTACATTGGCAAAACTGAAACCCCACTATGTGAGAGAATACGGGGACACAGATCAGCGATACGGGTGGCTTTCAGGGATGGACATTCAGAACAACCTGTGGCACAACATTTTCTTGAAATGAAACATCCTCTTTCCTCTTTGAAGTTTATCGCAATAGATCATATCCCAATACCCAGGCGAGGAGGGGACCGCGGCAAAATGCTCCTTAATAGAGAGACAGAATGGATTTTCCAATTGAACACGATTGCACCTAGAGGACTCAATGAGATGCTTTCTTATCATTCATTTCTTTAGTTATGACTCCATAAGCAATAGGAATTTTGTTTTTATGATAATTTTTATGATACTTTTTATGATGTTTTTTATGTGTAAATCTATACCTTTAAGCCCTTAATATTTTGATACATTTTTATACCAAATAATTATCTATTGATATAGAATTGCTATTTACTATATTTGCACTGGAAAGCACTTTCTTACTATAAGTAATATTACATCACTGTTAGCACTTTATTATCACTATAGCACTTTTCCATAAGTACTTTTTTTTTTATATACACTTTATTTCCAGTATAATGGTACTGGTCTTCAGTACTTCATTACACATTGGCACTTTAAGGCTAGTATTCACTTGCCAGAATTAGGGTTTCAACTAAAATATATATAGCTTTCTTTGCACTTTTTATATACATCAGTATCACTGTATATTTTCATAAACCTTTCATTTTCATTATTGTCTAGTACCAGGATGATTGGACTAGTACTTGTGAATATTAATTGAATGTATAACTTTGTAGTTACATGCCGGGTTGCCATAGCAACCGGAGACACATGCTATTCACTATCAGTCACTTCCTGTTTCTTCCCATGTGACTCTAGCGTTGCCACGGCAACGCGTGACATCATCACGCACACGTAGGGGCGGGGCCACGTCCGCGCATGCGCACGGAGGTATGGTGGACGCCAGGGGCAACACACCCATCACTCTGAGCACAGGGGTAAGTCATTATTGATTTAATTTCACTAATACTTGAGGTATATAAATGTAATGTTTTGCATTGTTTCATATGTTTGATCCTGATGAAAGTTCCAGATAGGAACTGAAACGTTGATCTTTTAAATGGAATTTCAATAAACTGTAAGTTTTAAACTCAACAAAAGTCCGAGAGTGCTGATCACTACTTTACCATATGCAATTTTTCCCTGGATTACAAGCACCCGGCTTACAACTGTCTACAAGCGTGAGTGCAAGGAAACCCTGTATGTTGTATATATATATATATATACATTATTATTTATTTTTTTAGGATAGCTTTGCGTCATGATTTTGTATGACGTAAAGTAGCCATATTGTAATCACCTGCAGAATGCTTTTCTACACCCTGCCTAGTTGTATGAAATATAATAAAGTTTGGGGGATTTACTCATTGTATCAAATCTAAAACTGAATATAATAAAGGCAAACATGGCCAATAGTATGTTAGTCCAATAAAGTAGGTATTGTACATGTAGTCACTAAAATAACTTCTTAGTGAATTGCTTCCATTTTGGATCTGCGTGAATACTGCCATCACTATTTATTATGTAGCACTGCACTCACAACATATAATCGAATATACATTCAGTTACAAATGATGGATCTAAAAACCTTACTTTAAATGTATCTGTGTAAAGGCACAGAAGAGCATTAACCTTTGGATTTGCTGCTCTAAAGGAAGCCATTTCAATCTGATACCAATACTTCTGAAGCATTTTATGGTTGCTTATATGAGTGCAAGATGGTTAAGTAAAAAAAAATAATACATTGGGTAAATAAATATGTACACTTTACCTCTATGATTATTTCCCATTTTTGCTATTTTACAGCACAAATTAGTGTTTATGAAACTCTGGATAAGGGCACTATATAATTTTTAAAAACAATTTTTTTAAATACAATGGTTTTCCCCCTCAAGGAGGCTCAAATTTCTCCAGGATTTAACCAACTATGTGGCTAGATTGTTGATGTATGCAATTTGCAACTGTGAGAGCAATATACTCAATGAACAAGAGAAATAAGCCTTTGGATCTATTTCTGCTATTCCGCTACACATATAAATGGATTTCAAATGACAATAATTTTTCTTGCAGCTCAGACTTGGTATTTGTATCATGGAATCTAGAGCATTCGTAAAATAAATGCAAGTTAATAAACCTACGTACAATGTGCTAGTTGTACAATATTGCTAAAATATATCTTTGTGAAAATATTGTTTTAGATTAGTGTACTATGTTTTTAAATGAGGTTAGTCACCCCCATTTTCAACTAATATTTATACTCGGAGTCCATGGCATGTGTTAAATGCAAATCATGTTAGGACACATACAAAAACAAGCCCTTATCTCTTGTCTTATACAGACAATGGTCTGGTTTATTGATTGCCTTTTGAAGTCCACAGCAAGGGCTTTTGGAGGAATTTCTGGAATTCAAAGAACTGCTGTCCCCAACTTGTGATCATTCCTCTTTGTTATCTATACAATATCATTAATATAATTGATTTAAGTTATTATTTTTGTTGTTCTGCTATCTACAACAAAATACAAAATTCATGTGCCTGGAATAAACACATACAAATATATAAAGTATTCTAAAAACATGCATATTCGTCTTACAGATCTTATACGGTAAATAGATTTTAGCACATTTATTCTAATTCAACAAGTATTATTTTGACTTATTAAACGATCACAGATGCAAACCTGAAATTAAAAACTCAGCACACTAGTGAAGCAATCTATATTTGTCATATTTTTTGTAAAATGTGATATAAACTGTAAAGCAAGTGGACAGTAAATTTACATTTTATGTACATTACTTTGGACGACATTGTTAATGTTTTTCTGGTGTTGTGTGTGATTGTACTCAGCTGGAACATATGTATAATGAATACTATTTAGCTGCATGTGTATTGGCAGATTCCTAACTTTTTTTATGCACTGTGAGTGCATTCCTAAGTACTGTGCCATAATATACAAGAAATTGTCATTAAATTAATATTTTTTTTGTTTTTTAAGGAACATCCAAACATCATAATCTTGCATGTTTTTTGATGTAGGTTATAGTGTGTGTCAGTCGTGCAACTATAAACATGACCCGTTTCTGTTCAGTGACTTCAGTGGGATGTTGTACGTTCTTATAATGCTGTCTTATGTCTTTCAAGTTTAGCAAATAGTCCCAGGTAGGTCTACGGACAGAGGGATATAAAACTAGATACACTGATACAGATAGTATAAAAGTATTATTATAACGTGCATGGCACATAAGGCTCTGTAAATATTTTCTATGCTTTGTTTGCACATGTCCACTGAGACTAGCTATAATCATGGCAGATTCTTCAGTGGAGTTAATGTTATGTCATATGGTCTAGCAGGTTCCTTCATGAATATTCATCACTGAAATTATAGCTAAGAGCCATGAAATATATCGCCTGCACCCAGGGCCGGACTGGGAGAAAAATTCGGCCCGGGCATTTTTTTAACACAGCGGCCCACTAAAAAGGGGGCGGGGCAGAGGAGGTATGTTTTGTCATCACCAATGACAAACACGCCTCCTCTCAAAGTGAGCATGTTGGTTCAATGCTCTTCCAGGGCAGACCATGCGCAGAGCTCTGCTGAAGAGCTCTAGCATGAGAAAAAAGTCCTGTATTTGTTCTGCACAGTGCAAGCAAATTTAATAACATGCTTGCACTGTGTTTCCTTGCAACTTGTCTCTGGTGTCTCTATAAATGGATACCAGGAGACAAAAGGCCAGGAAAGAGTATTGTGCATGTGTTTGGAGCCTGCTTGTGGTATTGCGTGTGTGTAGAGTGAGCTGGTCGTGGTGTGGTATTGTGTAATAAGGTCGGTTTTAGTCGTGTTGTGTTTGTGGTGTAATGTGATGCATATGTGGCTCAGGGACCCCCTCCCGCCCGGCTCTGGAAAGGGGTTAAAACTTACCTTTTTCCAGCGCCGGGCGGGGAGCTCTCCTCCTCCGATCCGCCCCGTCGGCTGAATGCGCACGCGCGGCAAGAGCTGCGCGCGCATTCAGCCGGTCGCATAGGAAAGCATTTATAATGCTTTCCTATGGACGCTTGCGTGCTCTCACTGTGATTTTCACAGTGAAAAGCACGCAAGCGCCTCTAGCGGCTGTCAATGAGACAGCTGCTAGAGGCTTTGGGGGAAGGCTTAACCCATTGATAAACATAGCAGTTTCTCTGAAACTGCTATGTTTATAAAACAATGGGTTAACCCTAGAAGGACCTGGCACCAAGACCACTTCATTAAGCTGAAGTGGTCTGGGTGGCTAGAGTGGTCCTTTAAGAGTGTAGTGTGTGTATATATATATATATATATATATATATATTTGAAAGTATGTGTGTGGTGCAGTGTGTTGGGGGGGTTCTGTGTGTATGTGAGGGTGCGGTGTGTGTGTGAGGGGTGCGGTGTGAGTGATGGGTGTGAAAGTGCCGTGTGAGAGTGCGGTGTGAGCGTGCTGTGTGAGAGAGGGCTCTGTGAGAGAGTGCTCTGTGAGAGTGCTGTGAGTGTGATGGGTGTGAGGGTGCTGTGAGAGAGTGCTGTGTGTGTGAAAGTGCTGTGTGTGTGAGAGTGCTGTGAGAGTGCTGAGAGTGTGATGGGTGTGAGAGTGTTGTGTGAGAGAGTGCTGTGTGTGATGGGTGAGAGTGCTGTGTGTGAGAGTGCTGTGTGTGATGGGTGAGAGAGTGCTGTGTGTAATGTGTGAGAGAGTGCTGTGTGTGATGTGGTGAGAGAGTGCTGTGTGATGGGTGAGAGTGCTGTGTGAGAGAGTGCTGTGTGTGATGGGTGTGAGAGTGCTGTGTGTGATGGGTGAGAGAGTGCTGTGTGTAATGTGTGAGAGAGTGCTGTGTGTGATGGGTGAGAGGCTGTGTGAGAGTGTGTGTAATGTGTGAGAGTGCTGTGTGATGATGGGGTGAGAGTGCTGTGTGGGTGAGAGAGGCTGTGTGTGAGAGTGCTGTGTGTGATGGGTGAGAGAGTGCTGTGTGATGTGAGAGAGTGCTGTGTGTGATGGGTGAGAGAGTGCTGTGTGAGAGAGTGCTGTGTGTAATGTGAGAGAGTGCTGTGTGTGATGGGTGAGAGAGTGCTGTGTGAGAGAGTGCTGTGTGTAATGTGTGAGAGAGTGCTGTGTGTAATGGGTGAGAGTGCTGTGTGTGATGGGTGAGAGTGCTGTGTGTGATGGGTGAGAGAGTGCTGTGTGTGATGGGTGTGAGAGTGCTGTGTGTGATGTGTGAGAAAGTGCTGTGTGTGATGTGTGAGAGAGTGCTGTGTGTAATGTGTGAGAGAGTGCTGTGTGTGATGGGTGTGAGAGTGCTGTATAAATGTTATTGTGTGTGTATGGGGGGTTAATTAAAAACAAAACAAAAAAAAAACAGTAATTATTCCCCCCCCTCCCTTCTTACCTTTAGCCTGGGAGGGGAGGGACCGGCACGCTGGCACCTGGCAGGCGGGGTGGCGGGGTTCCCTGGTGGTCCTCGTGGGTGAGTGAACTCTCGCGAGATCCGGTCGTTGCCATGGCAACGCGCCGGATCTCGCGAGAGGAGCCCGGCGGAGCTGCAAATTAGAGCTCCGCCGGGTCCTCTCTCCAGCCTGGCTGGCTGGCTCCCTTCCTCCCCGCCGGCGGCCGCATGTGGGCCGGTGAGGGAGAGCTTTGATCTCCCCACCGGCCCGTCGTGGCAAACAGCGGGGCCGGCGCTGGAAGAGTGCCGGCCCTGCAAAGACCGGCAGGGGAGATCCTGGGACCTCCCCTGCCGGCCTCGGCCCCACGGCCACCGCGGCCCACCGGGCATTTGCCCGGTGTGCCCGATGGCCAGTCCGGGCCTGCCTGCACCACTTCACCCCAGGAAGTTATGGTCGAATTTTTCAAATTTTTAAAAATAGTTTTTCCTGCACCCATATCATGTAACAGTGGGACTAACTGAAAACTGGAGAGTCCAGTGAAAAAAAAGTTAGCTATCCCATCTTTCCTTTCAAATGTGATTTTAGTTTTGAGGAAAACCAGACATCGCAGGGCACAGAATCTTTCAACAGATTCTCGACCATCTTTGAATCATTTGTGCCACACTTTTATTTTTACTGCACTCACTGCATCACCCCAGAAAGCCTTCTGAATCATCCGAATAGTGTCCGTGGAGGAATGTTCAAGCTTAATGCTAAATTTTATGCAGATTCATCTTTTATAGTCACAGCTCAGTCATTAGGGTCAGTCTCTGTTCTCTAATATGTTCAAGACAGATCCTCACCTTTCCTTCCACTACCTTATCAACTATTGTTCTTATTGTTTCTTGTCTTCTCAGGGGCTGCTAACCTGGCTTATGGCCTTGGCATGAACTGACATAGACACTGCTCTATGACTTCCTTTTGGGAGCCTTTCCAATCGAATGAAGATGATCAAATGCGATGGCTCAACTGTGAGTGAGTGATTGCTCTGTGTTTGTTCCAGTGAGGGCAAGTCCTGCACCATGAACTGTACTGTTCTCATTGCTTTAAGATTGAAATGAATGGGTGATGTCATCCTGTTTTGGCCTATATGTGTGTCACTATTGCCACAAAGAGTTTAGGATATACAGCATATGACTAACACATTCTAAATGAAAATAAAATTCTATTTGCTGATTGACTCGAAATTGGAAAATAGGTCTTTACTTTAAAGATGATGAATGTACCTTTTGGACCTCAAAGGGTTCATTTCAAAGTTACCGAGGCTGATTCATCACATAAAAGAAATGTCCCATGTGTAAATCTATTTAAAGACCACAGCTGTAAAAGCAGATTACGTGCACATCCGTAGAAGAATTAAGCTAGTCTAAGTAGAAACTGTTGATTCAAGACTCATCATACTTTTAAAAACCTTGATCGAATTATATGTTAGATAAAAAAAAAATGTGATCAAGAGACTTTAGTCCATATTATTCTCAGCAGAACATCACCACCATCTATACTGTCTAAGTGACTTATCTCCTGGAATGTATTAATGCTAATGTGATTAAAAGAACTCATAAATGTCTCACAGGAATGTTTTTGCCTGTTTTAATTCTGGTTATGGGAATTTAATGGATATCGTAAATAGTGCAGGTGTCCTTATTAACAGGAATTGCCCTCCATTTAACAAGATCTATTCACTTATACCTATTAAACAAATATTTTAATTCAGAAATTGCATCGACAGTTGAGCTGGAGGTTTTTCAGAGGTCACCAGGATGAATCATCTTCCAGGGTTAGTTATCAGACCTGAAACTAGGTTAAACATACGTTAAAGGGGGTTCTATAGTTTTACCAGCCTTGCCAATAAGAATTTATGTTGAAAGTTCTGTGCTTATGCACAAAAACATTTATACTAGACTAGTCTTGTTATATACTGTATACAGATTATCGAAACAAGTGAGTAATGCAACCATTTCATTCTTTATGATTTCTGCTTGTAATCATGACTGCCAGTGAGGTGGCAGCTTGGAGAGATTCCTCGATCCTAAGACGGCCACCTCATATTTTGTGGTTTCTTGTTTATAGAGGAACTTTGGGCAATGTCCTGCTAAGTAATTACTGCAATAATAAAAATAATAAAAATTAAAGAAAAATACATTGCTAGCTGTAAAGGTTTAAGCTACTGAAACACATAGGAATGGTAGAATTTGCAGAGTTTTTTTAAAATGGTAACTCTATATCTTTAAAAGAGAACTGCTTTAGAAAAACACCTGTCTCTTTAATGATTACAATTCTACCATTTCCTTCCCCTTCCTCCTCAAGAACACAGATACAGATTGAGAGATGTCTGGATGTGCTGTTGAGAGCAACTGGGCATGCAAGGAACTCTAGAAAAATGCCTAGTCAACTTAAAGACCTCAGACGAGCTCCTAGAATTGATTTCTAATATAATCTACTTACTGTGCATTACGATGTGAGCCTGAATGTCCATCTAAAGGAAAGGAAGATTATAGATGAAAAGCTTAACTACAGTACCCAATCTGTAAAGGGAAAGTTGTGAGTTCAGTTTTCACATGGAGCTTTCATTATATTTTAATTTGTATTTTTTTTTTTTTTTGCTAATTGTTATTTTGAATTTCAATTATTTTAGAAACCTAAGCATAAATGTAATAAGTAGATTCAAAGTGCAATGTTATGTATATATTGATTCTGAATTTAGTCTGCATTACTTATTTCACATATGTTGAGATTCTCAGGGGTAAAGAGGGCATTTTTTTGTCTTTTCGAGTAGATAGGGTTACTTCTCTACTTGCTCGTCATGTACTACCTTTATAGCTCCATGAATTCCTTCACCATTCTAATTTTCACTCCCTTGCCCCAAATCAGATACCATTTCCAGACTCGTATCTACTACTCCTTAGCAAAAATACTTGGTGCTACTACGCTGAGGGAGCCGTCTATGTGCAGTTCCCTGGTTTGTAGACCAGTTCCTTGCAGTGCTATGACTGAGTGGGAGACATGTGATGTAGAAAACGTAACCCCTTAAGGACACATGAGCGAAATATTCCGTCATGATTCCCTTTTATTTCTGAAGTTGTGTCCTTGTGTCTCCAGATGTACCCTCCGTATGTGCCATCTCACACAGCCATATCCTGGCAATGTTGTTATTTATTAGAGGGCAACAGGCAGTGAGAAAGCTCAACAGCACTTGTTGGTCAGGGGAGATTTTATGAGCTCCCAAACTGTCCTGCAATCTGAGAATCACCGTGGCGGAATGTGTGTTATGGCTAACCTAGTATTTTTACTACACTTTACAAAACATGGAGCTACCCTCAGCCACCGCACTGCCAGCAGAGCAATCCCTGTTGCGGGTCTTTGACAATTATGCAAAGACCACAGACAATGACAAAGCTACTTTACGTTTATTAGGTTAATCAATCTATTTGTATATATAATCATTATATAGTCTATTAGTTTTAATGTATTTGAAAATACATATATATTGGCATATACAAAAGAAATTCACAAAACCGAAAGAGATTTCCAAGCACACGATTCACAGATTTCTTTTTTGCTCTCAAATTGTGTTCATCTCACTGCCCAGTGAAACATTATTAGTTGATTTTTGTGCAGAGGACTCTATAAGCGGCCAGCTGTGACCAATACATCAAATTATTTGAATCAGCACATTTCACTGAAGACGCAGACGTGCAGAAAATGACATCTTGTGAAAGCTTTATTAAGACCAAATACGTTTCTCAATACAACATAGCTTTTACTTAACTGTAAAAAAATGTAAATGTTACATTCAAGAACATTATCTAGAATAATCAGTATGAACTTAAAAACGCTTAAATTAAAATATAATATATTTTCTTATATTCTCACACTCTGACTTAGACAGTGTTTTGCATGTTGAAATTTAAGATTAATTTATATATTTGGATTGTTGTGCTGTGCTCTCCTTAAGTGCTTACCAGTGTTATTTCAAGTTCCCATTGTTGCCTGGATTCTCATTTATGAACCTGTGCTGCCTGGACCGACCTTTTTATTATTCTGACCTCGTCTTTACTTTGACCCTATTGGTACCTCACTTTGGTTTAGCAAGTGATTGTCTCTTATGGATTCTGAGCTCCTACCATGTCATAATCTGACACAATTTAAATAATCCTAAAATTGCTATTGAGGTGGGAGTGTTCCTCTAACAGGAGTTCTTTATTTATAAAATATATCACCAGGAAGGATGACTTATGATTTCTCTCGTTTTCAAGTATGTCCTGGGTCCACAAAACATTGTTTTGATACAATAGGGTACAATAAAATATGAAAACAATATTAATACACAATATATACAAAATGTAACTTAGAACAGGTAAGAAACATATAATCAACCATGACAGGTGCATTCTGTTTTGAGGTATGTAGAGATGGATCTCTTAAAGGACTCTAGGCTTGGGGAAGATTTGAAAGTGTGCGGGAGGTCGTTCCATAATTGCGGTGCTCTGTAGGAAAAGGAGGATCGAGTCGCTTTCTTTTTGTATTGAGGTAGACTAAATAAAGTTCTGGTACTGGATCGGAGGTTATAGGAGATGGGAACAGCCGGGGAGAGCATTCTGCTCAGGTATGGTGGGAGCTTCCCAGAAAAGCTCTTAAACACAAGGCTGGAAAGATGAAGGGTGCGTCTGGATTCCAGTGACAGCCAGTTTAGTTCTTTTAGCATGTCACAATGGTGGGTCATGTAATTACATTGTAGCACAAAGTGGCAGAGCCAGTTATACAATGTATTAAAGGAACACTATAGTGCCAGGAAAAAAACGTGTTTTCCTGGCACTATAGGGTTATTAGGTCCACCCCTACCTCGGTGTCCCCCTCCCGCTGGGCTGAAGGGGCTAAAACCCCTTCAGCCACTTACATTAATCCAGCACCGGTCTGCCACAGCGCTGGTGACCTCTCCTGTCCTGCCGACGTCAGCTCACGAGTGGAGCCAGAGGCGCACGTGCATTCAATGCTTTCATATGGACGTCATATGGAAACTCAATGCTTTCATATGGACGTCCAGCTTGAGTTCAATGCGATTTTCATACTGAGAATTGCGTTAGTGGCCTCTAGTGGGACAGCCACTATAGGCTGGATTAATGCTCAATGTAAACATAACAGTTTCTCTGAAACTGCTATGTTTTCAGCTGCAAGGTTAAAACTAGGGGGACCTGGCACCCAGACCACTTCATTGAGCTGAAGTGGTTTGGGTGCCTATAGTGGTCCTTTAACCCCTTAAGGACCAAACTTCTGGAATAAAAAGGAATCATGACATGTCACACATGTCATGTGTCCTTAAGGGGTTAAGCTTATTTAAGTGAGTTTGCAGTGCAGGTGCATATACTACATCCCCATAATCAATTATTGGCAACAGCATTTGCTGTACAATCGTTTTATTTTACTCTAGGGCTTAGGAAGGATTTGTTTCTGTACAGGGCACCTAGTTTTGGATAAAGTTTTAGTGCAAGTTTTACTATGTGGATGCCAAAAGATAGATTTGGGTCTAACAACATACCCAAGTATTTGAAAGAGTGGGCTGCGGTCAGTGTACTATTTGATTTTGCTTTGATGCATAGATGGGAATTGTGTAATTTGTGTAATTTAGGTACTGTTCCAAAGAGCATTGTGACTGTTTTGTCAGGCTTTAGGAAGAGTTTTTTTTTTTTTTTTGCAATCTACTTTTCTACCTCTGTAAACTGGTCTTGGAGCAGAGCCTCAAGCTGCTGTAGATTGGATTTGCTTCCATAGATTACTGTGTCGTCTGCGTACATGTGTACATTTGAGGATTTGCAGACATTAGGCAGATCATTTATAAATAATGTAAATAGTAGGGGGCTGAGAATGGAACCTTGGGGAACACAACACGTGACTAGGAGAGGGAGAGGGAGGGAGTCGCTGTCAGAAATGGACACATATTGTGATCGATCCGATGCATATGATCGAAACCATGTTAGCGGACGATCCCCAATACCTGAGGTTTTTTTAGAATGAGCAGTAGAATGTCATGGTCTACTGTGTCAAAGGCCTTTGCAAAATCAAGGAAAATAGCTCCAGTTAGGTCTGCTTGTTCCATGCCAGTTTGGATGTCATCGCAAACTTCTAAGAGGGCAGTTGTAGTGGAGTGAATCTGGCGAAAGCCTGATTGATCAGGGGTCCGATAGTTTGATTGTTGGTAATACTCACATTGTTGCATATGGTTGTATTGTTTTAAAGTTTTTTTGACAATACCGGGAGCAATGATATTGGGCGATAGTTAGAAACCAAAGTAATGTCACCACTTTTATGGATAGGCACTACTCTCGCAGGCTTCCAAAGTTTGGGTATCTACAGTTGTGATCAGTAGTGAAAAAGGCAGAGAAAAAATAAAGAAAGAAAGAGAATGCATTTTATGATTATTTTTTCCCACATTTTATGAATAATCTAGCTTTTTATCTAGCTAAATTATTCTATGATTAACACTTTATAGGGATATTTCTATTTCTATCAGGGATGGATTCGCCTGCTGGACATGCTCCCTGGTCGGAACATATCTCCCCCAACTAACCTTTTGCAGTGATCACAATGAAACAAGATGTGAGTACTTCAGCCACCTTCTGTGGCTTAATAAGACAGATAATAGTGTAGCAATAGTATGACTCTGTATCCCCTTAATTAGAACTACAGCCTAGTTAGTTATCTTGTTTTACCCAGGACAAGACAAAAAAAAAGACAAAAGTGAAAAATATAAAATTAAATTCTATAGTATTGAAACGCTATCATTGTAAAATTACATATTTTAAATCCTTTAAAATGTAAGAAACTAAATTGAATTGTCATTCAGGACTGCCATTTTTCTTCACATATAAGCAGAACGTCTTATCTGCCGTATTTTTGTTTGAGATTGTTTTGTCTTTATCACAAATGTGTGTGTGTAGTATTATAGCTCACAGATTACATACATCTCCACAGGGAGCATTGTTTAAAATACACTCATTTTGGATTTTAGTCTTTCAGTCAGTCACTGGTCTCAGCTTGTGTGTAATTATTATTATAATTATTTTATTATTTATATAGCGCCATCAGATTCCGTAGCGCTGTACAAAGGGTAATTCTACACCCCTCCATGTGTCAATATTTTCTTTCCTTTACACTTCAAGCACCTAAATCCACATGTACCCTCAAAATGACTTAATGCAAATCTCTATTTCTTTTAAATTATTGGAATTTATTCACTTGGGAAAAGCACTCCGTTGTAACAAGTTTGAGATCTTTTTTTCCCCGACTTGATTATTTGGGGCACATTTTTCGATTGAGTTATCATCTCAATGGGATGGTTTGCCCAATTTGTTATTTTGTTGAGAAAAATAACACAATTTTAAATCACTTATTCCTAGCAATTCTCACTTTAGTGAATAACCTTGCCAGTGTTTTGACTTACTGAAGATGTGTTAGAATTTCTGTTTCGCTTCAATATTAAATGCTGCTGTGTTCTGTCTTGACTATAGGGTGAAAATGGTTTTCTGGCATTTTTTGGTATGGCCATTTAGAGGTTCTTTGTAGATGCTTATACTGAAAAGACTTGCTTACTTATGATATAACTTAAACAAATACGTATTATGTGTAACAGAATTCCTTGACCTTGACCTACCAGTTCCAAGGACATACCACCAGAGGTGTATGTCTGCCAGCTCTATCTCCCCCAGCTGGGCTGGTCTCAGTGTGCACTGTGCAGGCGCTTCTGCATGTCATCCTTTTTCCAGGCAGGTATTGACCCCTCTGCCGGTACTCATTCTTCCAGGCAAGTATTCACCCTTCTGCCTGTCCTCCTCCTTCCAGGGAGGTAACAACCCCTCTGCGTGTCCTCTTTATTCCAGGCAGGTATCAACCCTTCTCTCTGTCCTCCTTCTACCAGGCAGGTATCAACCATTCTGCCTGCCCTCCTTCTTCCAGGCAGGTAATAACTCTCTGCCTTCCAGGCAGGTCTCAACCCTTCTGCCTGTTCTCCTTCTTCCAGGCAAGTAACAACCCTTCTCTCTGCCCTCTTTCTTCCAGGCAGGTATCGACCCTTCTCTCTGTCCTCCTTCTTCCAGATAGGTATCAACCTCTCTGCCTGTCCTCTTTCTTCCAGGCAGGTATCAACCCTTCTGCCTGTCCTCTTTCTTCCTGGCATGTATCGACCCTTCTCCCTGTCCTCCTTTTTCTAGGCAGATATCAACCTCTCTGCCTGTCCTCTTTCTTCCAGGCAGGTATTGACCCTTCTGTCTATCCTCTTTCTTCCAGACAGGTATCGACCCTTCTGTCTATCCTGTTTCTTCGAGGCAGGTATCGACCCTTCTGTCTGTCCTCATTCTTCCAGGCAGGTATCAAGCCAGCTCTTTTCTTAAATGCCCAATAAAGTCATCAAGATCAATTCATCTTCTCTATAATAAGTACTGGATTGAAGGTGATGGTGGAAGCCATCAGCAGTGCAGGAGTCTCAGTGCTGCAAACCGGGTAAGTAATCTTGTTTAATTTTTAGCAGCAAAGTGGTGGAAGGTACTGACAGAAAATAAGGCAGGAACCTATATACCCCCTCAAAAACAAAATGATTGTAGTTTTCAAGTCTATAGGTCCCTTTAAAGGTCCCCTTAACCTGCTACTGAAATACCTGAAAATCAGACAGGACACGCATTTCATAATGGTACAACCATACAATACTTTATTGAGAACAAGAACTAACCTTTAGTGACTTGTCTTTAAACACGTGGTGAAAATCATTTATATGCAAAATCATACATAACACTGGAGAACAAGCAATCATAATTAATAAATTAAATGTATTTTTGCTTTTTTTATGTTCAAAAGAGTTTCCTTCATTATGTATGTAACTGCTTACTTGGTTGCACTAATTTGCATTCCAACTTTATGTAAAATGACATATTCTCATTAGTCAACCAAAGGCGCTGCAGATGATGTTTATATTTTTTTGGACATATCTTACGTGACGATTCATAGATTCCTCCTCATATCAAGCAAAGGACTAGATTCTAGTTAGTTATCAACATTCACTTACCTCTAACAACCTTCTTGCTTAGTACCATAAAAGGAACATTTTAAGCATTGTGACCACCACAATGCACTGTAGTGCTTATTAAGCCAGGAGTACCTTGGCACGCTTCCAATGTAAGTAATCAAGCCGTTTTCAAATTGTTTTATTTCTTAACTTTGGGTCTGCTGGCTGCTGCTCCCGGACTCGCTGCAGTGGGAAGCTCTCTGTTTACATTAAGCCCAGTGGTGTGAAGATGGGGATGAAGATGGGAAAATTGATCTAGTGACATCTGTGGGGATAAATGTTTGGTTAGGACCTGGCAAGGTAGTGCATTAAAATAGTTTGATTACTTTAGTGAGTCTCGTGGATGATGAAGGAATCACTTCAAAAGATATGGCATTTACATTATCTGTCAATTCTATCTCCACTGCAGCGGTGTACAGAATACAACATGCTACAGTGACATCACAGACCTAGTATTGTTTAGATTCCCAGAGACTGACCTCTAAATTTGTATTCCAACAGACCATGTGGCTCGGTTAAGTTACTGAGAACTGCTTTATATGTAACGTGGGCGTGTTTTCATTTATGTACATGCTACTTTGCTTGAATATACGATTTTATTTTTCCGTTTCTTACTTTACAAATTCAGTTTCCTTCTTCAGGAATAAAATACTGAGAATAAAAAAATAAATAAATAAAATAATCAACTTTTTTAAAGTACAAACAATAAGAAGAAAGAATATCATACGACATGGAATCCTACTAGTAATAACAATTAAATATTTCACATTTAGGTAATTTGCTGCAGAAATTATGAAATATCAAACAATAAGTATCACTTATCAAATATCCAAAAATAAGTATCACTTATTTGAATGGCAGTAGGACAATCTGACTTTGTTTAATTAATGCATCCAAAGCTTTGCTTAGATTCCTCTGACTGAACTTCATTTGCAATTATCACAAACATGGGTTCTATTACAGAGAAGTATTTTTACAGCTTTTTGAGCCCCCTGTACCAAAATACAAACCTAAGAAGTGGAGCAACATCTTCCCCAACCCTTTCACCCCTCCCTTTCGTTCCAAATCAGAATTCAACATATGGTATTAATGCAAACGACTGGGTCTACTGCAGGCTATTAAAGGCCTCTTCCCCCAGGAATTACATATCCAACCCTAAAATGGTTTTGATTATCAACAGTTCAGATCACTCTCTCACCTTGGATCCCTGATCCCTATGTGTTGGCAGATTAACTCCTTACTGCTAGAATGATTCTCAGTTTATTGTATAAAAAACCCAAAAAGAACCCTTGCCAGTATGCTGGTTAATGCAGACATCACGCTTACAACTTCAAATATCATTGCATCATAATTATTTTTGCTTTATGGTTAGAAATGTGTAGATTGCATTAAAGAATGCAAATTCAGATTATCCTTTGTTTGTGGGCTTATTTCCAACCTTTTTTGGTGAATACATGCCATAAGCTGTTGCTATTAACAACAGCCGGTTTAGTACTTTTCGCTATTTTCTTTTACCAGTTGACTGCAAATGACATCTGCTGGCAAAAATACAGAGCAATGGTAGATTAGCCACTACAAGTAGTCACCACATCAACCACACCTTGCGAGCTAAAAATGCTCACCCGGAACGTGCATAATTCATCCTGTAACTGGCTTTATTAGGAGATAGTGACAGTGTATACAATGTATTAAATAGGGATTTTGCTCTATGCCAGATATATTTACATACACATATATATACAAAATCTGTCACTCTACCTTAAATGTAGCAATAATTCCATGGACCACGGTGCTGCACGGCGTATAGTAGAAATGAATAAAGAGCGCACTCAATGGATTTTCAAAGTTAAATTCATGTTGTGTAAAGTGATCAACGTTTTGACCCAGGAGGTCTTTATCAAGGCCTTTTCTTTCATTTTGTTGTTGTTTGATATTGTTTAATGTACTTTAGAATGTAAATTTATTCCATATAACTAACAAATATTTTTATTATAGATGCATATGAACTTAGCTGTTGATAACACACAGATACACTAGTTTCGTTTTATTTTGGTATGTTTTGGTATGGTTTTTTTTGTTAGCTTTACTTGCAAACAGTAGCGACAGGAAGCGAGTAGTTGCTGACCAATAAAAACTCATTGGAAATATTTCCTAAATCAGGAATGAAACAGAAAATGGCAAAATATGCAATTTTCTGTTTAGAAAAATAGCTAAAATAGAATAATAACTGAATTGCAGAAAGTATGAGAATGTTGGAATTTTGGTTTCGAATTTGCAATATCTGGTTATTTCTCAATAACTCCATATTTAGCAAATACTCCCCTTACTAAATCAAGGTATCGTTATTAATATACACGTATAAAAGTATCTCTCCTACAGTGAGAATCTACAATTACAAACTTAAAATAGAAACAAATAATCAAAGTTAAGAATAATGTGACAGTAACACCCACAAAGGTATTCATTAAACTCAAAATTATCGCATTTTAATTTTCACTGGTAAAATTGAGGTCAAAAAAGTGTTGGATAATTTTATCTATAAAATATTTTACTTTGGTTATGCCAGTCACAGTTAATTCTCTATAGTTTGGAATTTAATGAATAATCGTCAAATGGAATGCAATGTGTTTATTATTGTTTTGACATTTATTTCTACTGTGAACCAGTAAACTAATAGGCAATTTTTAAAAGAACTAATATAATTCCTTCATATTAAATCTATATTTTATGGCTTTCACTAAAATAAAACATTCTGAAAGTAAAAACACTTCAGCCCTACATAAAAGCAACATAAAAATGCATGTGAAGATAAAACAAAAACTGAAGGTATACTTATTTGTCAAAAACAGTAGAATAATCCCCACTGATTTTAGAACAAGTGGCTCTAAACTAATGAATGTTCATGTGAAGTTACTGGCTAGGGAATGTCGCTGGTTGAAAAGTCATTTTCTGCATGCAATATTCCTACAATAGATGTATGCTGTTAAAGGGACATCTATAATCAGAAATTGTTGGAATATCCTACAGAACAGTCAGGACATTTCAGCAGATTGGCAGCATGCAATCATTCTTTTTTTTCCCTCCATTTTTTTCCCTCTTAGGGATATTTTTCTTCCCAAGAAAAATATCCCTAAGAACTCTTAAGATTTTGCCTAGAGATTCCAATAATTACATGACCAGCAGCTTACTGTGGCAGGGATGAGGGTATGGGGCAATATTTACTTTATCAATAGCAGGGCCTGTAGGCGCCCTGTGTGAAAAATCTTCATGGGGCCCTACTCTGGCGACAAGCCCTCCCGGACCACACCCTCCTATTAATACGTCTAACAATTTAAAACCTCCTTATTAATACCCACAAAAAAAGATTAAAAAGCTGTATCAAAATATTAATTTTACAAAAGTGCAACATAAATATAGCTATATATAGGTGTCTCTCCCATTTGCAATTAAAATTAGAAAAGAATAAAGATTTATTCACCTTTCTCCGGCGCCTCCCACAATGTCATCGAGGAGACAGTGCCTACTGCAATAATGTCCAATCCAATGCTTCTCATGGAGAAGCAAGTGTTGTGCAGACAGTAAAATGTTCCCATAGGAAAGCATTGAATCGATGCTTTCCTATAGGGTTCCTGCATTACATGACCGAGTTTTACTCAGTCAGTGCAGCTGAAGCACCTCGAGTGGCTTTTATACTGACAGCCACTAGAGGTGGACTTAACCCAGCAATTTAAACATTGCAGTATCTCAAAAACACAGGCCTACTGCACTCAGACCACTTCATCTCAATGGTCTCGGTGACAATAGGGTTACTTTAAGTAAAACTACTTTCATTTGTTGTTTAAAAGGTAAGAAAAAAACCTACATATAGCAAATGGTCTATTTAAAGGACCACTATAGTGCCAGGAAAACATACTCGTTTTCCTGTCACTATAGTGCCCTGAGGGTGCCCCCACCCTCCGGGTCCCTCTCCCGCCGGTCTCTGGAGAGAGGAAGGGGTTAAAATCTTACCTTTCTCCAGCGCCGGGCGGGGAGCTTTCCTCCTCCTCTCCTCCTTCCTAGCGATGTCATCGGCTGAATGCGCAGGAGCCGCGCGCGCATTCAGCCAGTCCATAGGAAAGCATTCACAATGCTGTTTCCCCTGAATAAAATGATATATAATAAGGGTGGTTGCATTTACTATGAAAGAGGTGAATTACAGTTGGACAGACATGTAGCGCAAATGTCAGATTTTGTTTACATTTTGTTTCGTACACAACGTGTACATTTGGCTCCGTCCTTAAGGGGTTAAAAAAAAATCCAAAAGAAAACATGCTTTCAGATAAGAATTGGATAGACTATGTTGGCCAGTTGTGTTTTATCCCAATGAGCTGCGCCAGCATTCCAGGAGTTATATCAGTTATACTCTGATGTTTCATGCTGGAATCCCATATATTGTCTTGAGAGCAGGTAGGCAAACTAGAATCTGTCTACATAAAGCTATATAAATGTGGGTAATTTTTCCTACTCATGGCTTATGTGTGATGTTTTGTGTAGTTTATCTAATTCTAGTTTTGATAAAAGCTTCCTCTTGACAATGTTCAAATGTTGTGTAACTGGCTGCTTTGTTGTTAGAGTAAATTAAGGTTTCTTCTTCACCCATTTTGTGTAGCCTCTCTTATTAAGTTTGCTGTTGTAGTAACAGCCAAGCCAGTCTTGGTTCTCACTTTGTGTCCAGGAATGGCTTGTTCCAGTCACCCACTTATTGACAGATTGCCCTGGTTCCCTAGCATCTGTTGTGGACCTTGTTAATCTGTGCGACATCCAAGCCGGTATTACTCTCTTGGTTTGTGTTACTCTCGTATTATTGAGGTGGACAGGATATTAGACATGTGCAATTTGTTTCGGGACTAATTTAAATTCGGACGAAGTTCGGCAATTTGGATGCTTCCGAAGTGCCGAACCAAACCCTAGGGGTTAGGGGAAGGGTTGAAGCCAGGGGTTAGGTTAGGGTTAGGGATTAGGTTAATGGTTAGGTTAGGGGTGAGGGTAGGGATTTGGGTTAGGGTTGGAGTTAGGGGTAGGATTAGGCATAGGGAATTGCCAAAGTCCCGAATTTCAGATTGCCAATTAAAACCGAAGTGCCAAATTGCCAAAGTCCGAATTTTGGAAGTGCCGAACCGAACCAAATTTTTTACCCATGCACATCCCTACAGGATATATATATATCGCTAGGTGTCTTCCCCAGGGACACTTACTAGTGAGGTGCTCTGGCCGGGATTCAAACCTGGGGTTATAATATATATAGTTCAAGTAGAGATTGTAGCCGTATTAGTACAGTGATGTAGATATAAAAAACCGATAAAATTCGTATCTTGTAATACCTTTTTTCATTGGACTAACAGAATTTTTTAATGCCAAGCTTTCGGGAGAACCTCCCTTTCTCAAGTTTGAAGCATTTCTGAGCAAGACAACACATAGAATTCAAAGTTGAGTTGTGATACAGGGTTGATAGAACATAGACAACGTTCTTGCAGAGAGAGTCCTAAATATCTTATGCGAAGATCACAGAGTGAGGGGGGAGAGAGCGAAAAAAACAAGCGAACAATGCAGAAGATAGTGCTAGAAGGGGGGAGCATTTATATAAAGAATGCATGAATTCCCATCCAAGAGTTACAGGATATGCATTAAGGCCTATATCCAGCATACACAGACATACGTACACACACACTCGTATACATATACACAAGTAGTGCATTTGTACAAGTATGCACAAAAACATGCACACTATACACAATTACATACAATATACATATAAATACAACTAAATATATGAAGATACACACCTACACATCCATCCATACACAAGCACCAATACATGTACCTAAACATATACCAATGTGCCTGCACAATCATAGACCCTTATATATGTATATGTACACATACACCTATTCACATATACATACATACATACATACATGTATGCATGTATATATACACTTTATACATACACACACACACAAATACATACATGTATAATCTGTGATAATTTGGGGGCTGTATTTTCTATATGCTTCCCAAAATCCACAAAGCATGTAATTCTGGAAGACCCATGATTACAGGAATGGGAACTCTCACAGAATAGATCTCAGAACTGGTAGAAAATACCCTAAAATCTCTAGTCACCAACACAAACAGCTTCATAAAGGACACAACCGACTAACTCAACAAACTCAGCCAAATCACCAATCTCCCTGCTAACACCATCCTTGTAACCATGGCACATACAGGTGGAATAAATGCTTGCTTCCATTTCCTCTCTTATGCCGACAACCAAAAATACAGCCCCCAAATTATCACAGAACTGGCACTATTCATCCTCACACATACATTTTTCAGTTTTAACAATGAGGTTTACCTACAAACTAAGATGGCACCCCAATATGCTAATCTGTTTATGGCAGATCTTGAACAGAGATTCCCAGAAATACAGCACACCAAACCATAAAAATATTATCGCTATATCGATAATACCTTCATAATTTGGAATGAAAGCGTAGAAAAACTTATACAGTTCCATAACTCTTAACTCATTCTATCCATCACTCAAACTAAAAATTGAATATTCCACTAGATCTGTGAATTTTCTGGACGCCACTTTGACATGTAACAATGGCACAATCCACACCTCGGTTTACAGAAAACTCACAGACAGGTGCAGTTACCTTCACAGCTCCAGCTTCCACCCTTCCCATACTAAACAGGGCATCATCTACAGCTAAGTCACTAGGTACCATCGCATATGCTCTGATCCTAACAACAGTAATTTCCATCTAAATGTACTCTCCCAATCTATGAGACAGGCTACAAACCAAAGACTATTACCAAACAAATCAACTCTCCTGTAAAAACTCCACGCACGCGACTGCTACAGTACAGAGAGAAAGAATATCTACACGAGTGCCACTTGTGGTCACCTACAACCCAGCTCTTGAGGAAATACGGAAAATCATTAAAGACCTACAACCAATGCTAACAGAAGATGATACTCTGAAAAACATTTTCTCTGAAACACCCATTTTGGCCTTCAGACAACCACCAAACCTCCAACAAAAATGAATCAACAGGAAGCTGCCCACTGATGGGAAGAATAAAGAAAACGGGACCAGTTAATGCAAAAAACCTCACTGCAAACTGTGTCATCACATATGCACAGACAACACAGCCACACACAACGATAAAACCTACAGCATTAAAGGTTCATACTCCTGCACATCCAGCAATGTGGTATACATGATGCAATGCACCAAATGCCACCTTGGATGCTACATTGGGGAAACCACCCAGCAATGAAATGGCAGAATGAATATGCACAGACACTCCATTAAAAACCACAAAGAAAGAAGCTAGGAACACCTCCAGTTGCAGTCACTCAGAGGGACTTCTGAGTTGATGGAGGTATAATATGCCTCCATCCACTCAGATCTGCTGTGCACGAGCATCCTGTGATTCAGTATCTCCTCCCTCTGCATGCAGATCTGCCTCCTTGTCAGTCTCAGCCAATCCTATGGGGAAGCACTGTGACTATCACATGTCAGCAGACTGCTTATTTTTCCTGAGTCTAACAGCATGCAGATTTACAGCTTCTGGCTTGAATACAGTAAGATTTTTACTATATTTATGGAGGCATGAGGGGCCCAGGGGGGCTAGATTGTTGTGTTAACACTATAGGGTCAGGAATAAATGTAGTTGCACTGGTGACTATAGTGTCCCTTTAACAGCAAGAATAGAAGAGGACTAAATATTGATTTGGGTTTCCTGTCCTTCTACCAACACTTTACATGTACACTCCCCCAGCAATATCTTACTGTTCTGTCTGTCATATGTATCAACAAAATGCATTTAAAATGCATTCCAGTATGTTTATTCTATCAATATACAAGTATATGTGTTTGTGTGTATGTATGTGTTCATGTATTTGTGTATGCGTACACATGTATGTGTGTGTGTATATATATATATATATATATATATATACAAATGTGTATGTGAATAGGTGTATATGTACATATACATATATATGGGTCTATTTATGTGCAGGCACATTGGTATATGTTTAGGTACATGTATTGGTGCTTGTGTGTGGATGGATGTGTAGGTGTGTATGTACATATATTTGGGCATTTGGTTGTATTTATATGTATATTGTATGTACTTGTGTATAGTGTGCATGTTCTTGTGTATACTTGTACATATGCACTTCTTGTGTATATGTATATGTACATGATTGTGTACGTGTGTCTGTGTATGCTGGATATAGGCCTTCATGCATATCCTGTAACTCTTGGATGGGAATTCATGTATTCTTTATATTAATACTCTCCCCTTTTAGCACCATCTTCTGCACTGTTCACTTGTTTTTTTCCCCTCTCTCCCCCCTCACTCTGTGATCTTTGCATAAGATATTTACGACCCTCTCTGCAAGAATGGTGTCTATGTTCTATCAACCCTGTATCACAACTCAACTTTGAATTCTAAAACTGGAAATAAATGGACTACAGAAGAAATCAACCATACACCATGAGGAGGAAGAAATTCCCATACCCACATTCTTACCTGCAGAGAATTGTCAACCTGAATCCATATCCCAAGATGGCATAACAACAGATATAAGGGAAATGATCCTAGAAAAACTAGCAGACCTTGGCCAGCGGACAAGACTACCGAAGATCACTGGAAAGCCACCAGATAGCATGCTAGCTGCAATTAATGAAGCATTGTCCACAATCCAATTCTGCACCATCACAGAGATAAACAGGTTCATATATGCCACAGCATTAGTGGTCATCCAGCTACTTGACTACAAGATCAGACTCAAAAAGAAGCAATGCCCACCATGGAGAATATCACTGGAAGCCAAGATAAAGACAACATGAAAGGAAGTTATTAAGCTGGATCAACTTAACAGAGGTGGAAAGATCAAAGATAGATCCTGGCTGCTGTGGAAGTACAAGGATATGCCCATACCAGAGGTGCTGGAAACAGCTAAGCAAAGACTGACAGCACTGGCACCAGACTAAGCAGATACACCAGAGAAGCAGAGGCTAAGAGAATCAATGCCCTCTTTACCAAAGAACCATCCAAGGTGTATGCTCAGCTACAGGGTAACCACAACACCTCCTCGCAAGACCTACCCAGAACTGAGACTGAACAGTACTCGAAGAATATCTTGGGTGAAAGAAGCATCTCATAACACTGAAGCCCAGTGGCTACTAGACCTGAAAGCAGACTACTGCATACTGCCAGAACAGGAGCCAGTCACCATCACAGTCGAAGATATCCAACAGTGAGCAGCACACACGAAGAGCTGGTCAGCCCCAGGACCTGACATGATCCACAACCACTGGATAAAGAAGTTTACAGTGCTGCACAAATGAACCAGCTACTACCAACGGGCTCCCACCCTGACTGGCTAACACAAGGCAGAACAATACTGGTCATGAAGGACCCTCACAAGGGAACAACACCATCCAACTACCGACCAATAACCTGCCTCCCCACAAAATGGAAACTCCTGTCAGGCATCATAGCCCCCAAGATCCAAGGGCATATGAGCAATACTCAGAAGGGGATTGGAAACAACACCAGATGATCAAAACACCAACTACTGGTAGACCAAGCAGTCACAAGGGATTCCAAGACCAGACAGACCAATCTGTACATGGACTGGATTGACTACAAGAAAGCCTATGACACAATGCTGGAATGTTTGGCTCTGCTTGAATACTGGAATGCTTGGCTCTCTAGGTCAGCAAGACAATAAGAGCCTTTGTCAAGAACTTGATGGGCAAGTGGAAAACAACTCTAGAAGCCAATTGCAGGACAATAACTCAAGTGAATATCAAATGTGGCATATATCAAGGTGATGTGTTAATGTTGTTCTGCATAGGCCTCAACCCCCTTAGCCAGATCATCAAGAAGAGTGGATACGGATACAGATTCAAGAGTAGAGCTACCATCAGCCACCTACTCTACATGGATGACATCAAGCTGTATGCCATGAGCGAGACATTGACTCACTGATCCACCTAACTAGGATATACATCAAGGACATCGGAATGTCATTCAGACTAGAAAAGTGTGGGCGGATGATAGCAAAAAGAGGGAAGATGACAAAGACAAAAGGAGTTGAAGTTCCAGAAGGCCAAATAGAAGATTTACAGAACAGCTACAAGTACCTGGGGGTACCACAAATGCATGGCAACCATGAGGAAGAGGCAAGGAGGATTGCAACATCCAAGTACCTCCAAAGAGTCAGACAGGTCCTGAAGTCCCAACTCAATGGCAAGAACAAGATCCATGCCATCAACACATATGCCCTACTTGTCATCAGGTACCCAGCTGGAATAATAACCTGGCCAAGAGAAGAACTGGTCACCATGGATGTCAAGATCAGGAAACTACTCTCTATGAATGGAGGATACCACCCGAAATCCAGCACCCAGAGACTGTACACCTTTCGGAAGGAAGGAGGTCGGGGCCTGATGAGTGTCAAGGCCACAGTTCTGGATGAAACACAGAGCATCCACAAGTACATCACGAAGATGGATCCAAAGATGAACTTCCAAGGGAATGCCTGAGACTTCAACAGATAGAGGATGCAAAAAAAAGAGGAGGTTCCTTGGCAAGACAAACCTCTCCATTTGCTGTACCACTGGCAGATAGTGGATGTGGCTCACATGACAAAATCCTACCAGTGGTTGTAAATGGAAGGACTGAAAGACAGCACTAAACCACTAATCCTAGCAGCACAGGAACAGGCGCTCGGCACCAGATCAATAGAAGCTGGAGTCTACCACACCAGGCCAGACCCAAGGTGCAGACTGTGCAAAGAGGCCTTTGAGAGAGTCCAGCACCTAGTAGCCGGATGCAAGATATTAGCAGGAACAGCATACACGGAGAGACACAACCATGTGGCTTGTGTATTGGATTGTGTACACAAAATATGGATTGGATCTGCCTAAGTCCAGATGGGAGATATCACAAAGGGTAGTTGAGAATACAGGGCCAAAGATCCAGTAGGACTTCAAGATCCAGACATACAAGCAAGTGCTGGCCAACCAGCCCGACATTGTGGTGGTAGACAAGGAATAAAAGACTGCAGTCGTGGTGGATGTAGCAATACCCAGTGACTATAACATCAGGAAGAAGGAACATGAAGGTGGAGAAATACCAAAGACTGAAAGAAGAACTAGAAAGATGTGGAAAGTGAAGGCAGTAGTAGTCCCAGTTGTGATTGGAGCGCTCTGGGCTGTGACTCCTAAGTTGGGGGAGTAGCTTCAACAGATTCCAGGTGGGACATCTGAGATTGCTGTCCAGAAGAGTGCAGTTCTAGGAACAGCTAAGATACTGCGCAGAATCCCCAAACTCTCAGGCCTCTGGTAGAGGACCCGAGAATGAGGAATAAACATACCACCCAGGAGGGGTGAGAAAATGAAATATATATATATATATATATATATATATATATATATCTCATGAATGACATTACACATACATATAATTTTTTTATTTTTTTTTTAAAACATTTTTTAAAATAAATTTTTCATTTTTATTTATTAAATTATTCTATACATATATCAGGTTGGCCAAAAAGTAGGTATACAGTTGAATCAATGGAATGCATCACATTTTATTGGTACACATACACACTGACACACAACAAAGTGACAGTTAAATTTCAGGAATTTAAATATCAGTGTGACAGTTGGAAAGAATATTGGGGGTTAGATAAAAAATTATCATGCAAAATTACATATACTGCATACCTATTTTTGGGCCACCCTGTGTATATATACAATTTCATTCTAAGTTCATTTTGATATTAATATATGTATTAATATCAAATTACACTAATAATTAAATTATATATATATATTTATAATGTCTTCCTTCTTATAATAAAAAATATATTCAGCATATGTAATGATTTTCCCCCCCATTTATTTTAGTTTTTGGGGGACTGGTTGACAACCCAGGCAGCCACCCTGCAGGCAGTTCTAAAGCCTGCTATTGCGGCCATGTGATCGTGATGAAATCACAAAAACTTGTCTCAGGAGGGCATGATTTGCCTGGGCTGTCAGGCAGTGCCCCCGAAGCGGTTTGCCATGTTAACTAAGTACCTGGTGGCTCAGGGGTTGCACATCTATGCCACTGTAACAGCGTTTAAACCCACATAATGTGGCACGGCATAGAATGCAATAACATTAAGGGGTTAAGAAAACAACATTTCAACATTTTTGGGGTCCACAGAAAAAAGGCAATCATCCCTGGTACTCATACATGTCTTGTAACACGATGATAAAAGGGGATGTATTTTATCATTCCCATAGTGGCAAGAGATAGAAAATTAATGATTTTGTCACATGTAATACCTCATTTGTGATATATTTATTTAAAAGCCCATGTGGTCTAATTTATGTACATAAAACAAGACAAAAGATGAAAGAAAGATTTGCTAAGCATAAATCCACAATATGTACGAGCTTGCATGACCTCCCAGTACCAACTCATTTTTATGAAATAGAACATAATGTTTCTCAACTTATATTTCAAATTATTGAGCATATTCAGAATACTAGATTAGGTGGTGACAGGAATAGGAGGTCAAAGTCTAAGGAAGCTTTCTGGATTAGGAAATTAGATTCTCTGACACCAAGATGTCTTAATCTTGAGTATGACATTTTGTCATTAATTTGAAATCCTTATAATTTCTTTTTATTCTTTTTAAAATAAGTTTTTTTTTTTTAGGTTTTTATCAGCAATCTGGTGATTCTGGTTCCTGGCGCACATTTTTCACTTTGTGTTCATATGAGAAGTATGCACTGATTTTAGAGATTTTTTTGTATTTTTTTTAAGGATTTAATTTTTTTTTTGATTAAAAAAAAATTGGGGCAAATTTTCAGCATAATGATGTTGCATGTATTTACACTTTATCAATTGGTATATCACACTTTAGCCGATAAAGTAGTAATTTATAATGCACTATAACACCCCTTTAATGACATCATGCACTTAAATATTCTTAGGTGTATTTTTATGCACTTTGTTTATATACAACATTATTCATGTTTTAGGTGTCAATTTAAATTGCATTTTACACTTGTCTTTAGCACTTTATATATGCACCTTATTGTAGCACGTTACAATTGTATCACTAGAATGAGTTATTGCAATGCATTTGCATTCCACTCCAGATAATGTCTGCATCTTCAGAAGAGCCTGTGTGTGTCTGGATATTTATTTCTTGTTTTGGAATATACTGAGGGATTTGTGATTTCCCTTATCTAAGTGACACCATAGTGCTTATCCATTTTCCTTATTGGTAAGTACCATTTCTTACTTTGGATTTCTGTGAATCATTAGGAGAATGATGGAGAGCATGACGATCAGTAGAGAAGGAGATCTCTCACTCGTTGTGATGGCACAATACTAACTGCCCACAGAGCTTTCTGCACCGTACTACCTAATTTTAGGATTAGGGTTGGTGTAGGATTATGGTTAGTGCCTATGCTAGGGTTGGGATTAATGTAGAGTTAGTTAGCTAAGGTAAGGGTTAGGGTTAGTATTAACGCATATCTTCATCAGCTCACTTTCTTCATCTTCACCATCCAATTACGTCCTGTATCTCTACTCCCTTTCTCTTCAAAGCTTCTGGAGCTTTAACTCCCTACTTGACTTTTACTCCCTACTTTATCAACTTCAATCTGGGTTCTGTCCCCTCTATTTTACTGAGACTGCTCTGACTAAAGTACCTAATGGTCTAATCAAAGCTAAATTTAAAGGTCACTACTCCATACTAATTCTTCTACAACTCTCTGCTGCCTTTGACATTGTTGATCAGGCTCTTCTACTCCAAACCTTTCACACACTTAGTCTTCACGACATTGTATGTTTCATGGTTCTCATCCTATCTTTCCCAATGATCCTTCAGTGTCTCCTTTTCTGGTAACAAATCCTCTAATACTGTCTTAGTTGGGGTGCCCAAGGACAGCATTCCAATACCACAATATTGCATTCCAATACCACCTGTATGCCGATGACACTAGATATAACTCTCCACCTCCAATCTCTTTCCTACTGTCCTAGAACAAGTTTCCAGTTGCTTCCCTTCCTTTCCAATTTGATGTCCTCCATCTTTCTAAAACTCAATCTGTCTAAAACTGAGCTCCTTTTATTCTCTCCTTGTAATAATAATAATCCCATGTCACTCTCCCTGCTAGATGATGTTACGCACACCTGTCTGTCCTTGCAAGCTCTCTGCCTTGGTGTTTACTTTGATTCTGGCTTCACCTTCACGCCTCATATCCAACCTGTCACCAAATCCTGCCAAAACCACTTTAAAATCATTAGTCATATCCACCATTTTATTTACTCAAATGCTACTAAAAAACATGTTCATGTTCTACAACTGTGTTCTTCTCATAATTGGTCTAACCAGAAACCATACTGCCACTTTACAGTCTGTAATAAATGCTGCTGCCAGGCTAATTTTGTTCTCTCCTTTAGCTCCTCCAACACGTCACCCCTCTGTGAATCGTTACACTGGCATCCTGTACCATGTAGGATTAAATTCAAAATATTATATCTTACCAAAAGCTCACAACAGTTCGACCCCCTCCTACATTTCTTCACTAATTCTTAGGCGTGCCCATTCTCGGCCACACCTTCTTCTATCTGCTGCTTGTACCCGTACTGCTAACTCATCCTTACAGGACTTCCACTCTTATGTAACAGCCTGCCTTCCCCCAATCAGTTGATCCCCTAGACTCCAATCCATTAAACAATCCCTAAAAACTACCTCTTCAGAATAGCCTATTGAGTTCCAATGTAATTGTCATTACTCTCTAAACTTAATTAGTGGGTCCTTTGTCCATTTCACTCTTACCTTCCAACTATTCTACTTTTCCACTCTGTCGCTTGGTTGCTATCTCATTCCTATCGTGTTTTTTTACCCCATGTCCTCTATATTGTAAACTCATCTGAGCATCAACCTACCTGTCAAATGTTGTAATAATTTATCTAATTTAGTGCTAAAGACCCTCCCTAATAACATTGTAAAGTGCTGTGGAATACATTTGCGTTATAAAAATGCCAATAATAATAATAATGTAGAACAAACACATATAAATAGTGCCAAAAAGTCCTTGGTCAAGGACACACAGAATGTCAGACAAACCTCAATATGGAGTGGGTAATATCTACCATTTTTATAATACTTAATGGAGAACACAGAAGGTCTATATGAGTTAATAACCTAGTATTGCTACGTTCTAGGTGTCAAATAGCTTTTGAGATTCAATCTGTGATTGAATAAGTTTCAATCCAGTTGAAAAAGGTTCAACATTTGGAATGCATTATTTTTTCTATCGTAAATAAATTAGCAAAATGCTGAAACTCTATTTTCTATGCTCCTTTGAATAGTACAGGCTAGAATATTTAGTTTTACCTGTTCTGGGAAATATTAAAATTTTTGCTTGAAATGTTTGGGTGAGTTTAGGAAACATTAAGCAATTCTCAGTAAATGTTAGATCACTTTAGGTGATGGTTATATTTTTTTATTATTATTATATTATACTCCACTGTTCTCTGCAATGGATGGATTAACAGCAGGTACTGGTTGCAAACTGTACAATATCTAGTTACACATAAGAGTTCAAAGATAAAGGAAACTGAAAAAAGGATCATGTTTTGCCATAGTTAAAAGGAAACAATAGGGTAAAACTGACACCTATTTTATTTCAAAGAAAAAAAATGTTTCAACCTAACATAGGTCTTGACCAGATCACCCTTTGCATTTAAAAACTAAAAGTAAAATAAAGACTTCTCACTTATTTTCCAGTGCACAGAATCATCTGCTGCAGCCATCCACTCCGCCTTCGAAGATGTCAGCATGCCTGTTAACCTCGTCACGATATTCTTCAATCCATTACTTTGTTATAGAGAAGCAATGGATTGGAGCTACACAGTTTTACTCAGTTACACGGGATTAAGCACCTCTAACGGCTGTCAGGAACACAGCCACTAGAGGTAAAGTACAATGTAAACATTGCATCTAAACCACTTCATTGAGATTATGTGATCTGGGTGACTATAGTGTTCTACGATACAGTCAGTATTGATTACTTGGATCATCTCAAACTCTGACACCAAAGAAGTAAATTGTGCTGGGTTGTAGTTTAGTTTAAAATACCTGACTTGTTGTTCATAAGCTTGTTGACTCTAGATTGGATATTATATTAGATGAGACGGATAAGAAATGTATTTAGAGGTTATCCCTATGCTCTTGGTGAAAATTTAAAAGAGGATGTTAAATGGATAACAGTCTTATATATATTGATACAGAATGTTTATATGGTTCTTAACACAGTAATCTTTATTTGTTTGTATACCCACATGCAACACTGTATACCTTTAGGTGATTTGAAAAGTATGTTTATAAGATATCAGGTGAGCAGCAGATTCTATATAGATTACGTGATGGCTCTTAACAGTTGTCTTTGTTTCACTATTAGTACCTAACCTTTGAAGTGCTTTACTCCAATCTTTTGAATGAGCTGCTTCATTGTACATTCAGTGTTTATTACTGTATGGTACAAAGGGAACCCATTTGGGGTGTGTGAACTGCACAGGGCACCATGGCAACAGGGGCACCAGGCAGCTGACACAGCTGGCAACAGCAGGCTATATGGGAGGCACAGAGTGTGATCAGCCCACAGAACCATGGTATTTTGCGCCTGAGGCGCAAAATACTTGTTACCCAAGTATCCTAGGGCACCCTCCAAGGCCACTTTCAAGTTTTTACCAAAGTTCCTCACCAGGTCAGCCACTGCTAGTTTAATTCAGCTCAGCTGAGCTGATCTGAAGGTCCTGCGACTCTCTTGGCTGGTGTTCTGCTGTGCTTACAAGAAGAGAGCATGGATAGTCCTCCACTTCCTGACCCTTCTCTTGCATACACCAGCTTTGAGTATATATTCTTGGATTACCCTGGCCTGCACGTATATTACCTTAATTCTCCCTTCTGTCACTGGCAGTGAAACAACCCACTGCCAGCATTATAGAGCATCTTCTCCCTCCAGATCTGCATTACAGAGCACAGCCTCCTGCCAATCCAATGTGGTATGTCATACATACTACATTGTCACATGTCATATCACCTACCGCACTCACTAAGGTACACATAAAATGCTCCCACAAATTAAAGCCCTATATCACCCTTTCACACACAAAATAGGCCTATTTACACACCTACACTACATCCTGATCAGCCACCTCTACACACATACAATCTCAGAAGCAGCCTTCAAAAGCATGCACAATACACTTTTGGCCCTTTATTGTCCTCTGGTATTCCACTTATGGAGATACTAGAGACATGTCACCAGCAATTGTAAGGTGTATTACAGTAGAACGCTGTGTTAGTAACCTGTTACTCTGCAGTACATTACTAGTGTTATGCTCTGGGCAATGTTCTGCTGGGAAACCTTGGGTTCTGGCATGCTTGTGGATGTTACCTTGACACGTACCACCAATCTAGAGATTGTTGGAGATCACGTACACCCCTTCAGGGCGGTGGCATTCCATTATGACAGTGGCCTCTTTCGGCGGGATAATGCACCCTGCTACACTGCAAAAAAATAAAATAAAAATAACAACACTATATTAATTTTGTTTCTCTTCCTTTATATAAGATGTTCATATACTGCATATATTGTGTATTTTAGGGGATTATCCAGTGTTTAAAAGTTTATTCCTTTTAGGAGATATTTCCCTCTTTTGCTATACAAAATATGTTGTTTAAGGTTACGTGACAATTCTGTTTTCATGCCCATATAACTTACCAGTTATCTAAAATGTGACTAGATAATATGTTTTAATCGGAATCGTATATTTGCTTAGATGATATTTCCCTTTGTGTCAGTGTTTTCACATTATATTTATATTTTCTCTTTTTGATGCACATGTAGTTTGTTTAATAACCACACAGTAAGGGCAAAGACAAATGCTATTTAATGAGAAAGAACACACCAACATGCTGTTGGAGGAAGCCCACATGGTTTTGAGGTAAAACACGTCACGGTATGGCTGTCACAGGGAGGAGCAGAAAGCAGGCGTTCGGCAGAGAACAATGGCAAGCTTGGCTAAAGTCCGATATGTATTTTTTTTATTTGTTAGTGAGCCTCACATTGTCTTAAAGGAAGCGTTTTGAAAGATGTGTAGATAAACATTTGTCACACAGTATTACGCTATTGGGATTCCCCTGTTCTCTGCCTCTCTTTTATGCATGGTGGAGTTCCTTCCAGAGAGAGCCTTCAAACCTAGAGCTGGTTGTTTAGGTTCTGGTCCATGTGAGTCCAATACTATAGGTGGTGCTCACTTTACAACCTACCTGTTTTACAATGGCTCTCTAGTGTGCTCTCTAGTGTGGGGATTCAAGGGATTCCCCACGTTAGAGAGCTGGTCCATGTTTGGGGAGTTATCCAAGCATGGATTAGAGGGATATCCTGCTCTAGTGCGTATGTCTACATTCAGATACATTTCCCTGAACATAGACAAGCGCACCAGAGCAGGGAATCCATCTAATCTATGTTCGGTAAACGTTCCCCGAACATAGATGTGAGGGATTCCCTGCTCTGCTGTGCTTGCCTATGTTCAGGGAAATTTACCAGAACATAGACATGCACAGGTGCGCTAGCGCTGTAGCACATCCTCACTTACTGACAAATTTTTTTACTACTGGGTCGTAAGAACGGTACCCGGTCAGTAAATAAGGAGTAGTTGTAAAGGGGTTTATTCATTAAATTGTTCCATGATTATTTGCTTTTTCTGCACCATATGATTTAAAAAAAAAATGTTTATAGGTTCGAAATACTGTTCAAGGAGTATCTTTATGATTTTTAAGTATTCTGTGAACGCAGCACGTATTGTGATAATTTTGTATAAATTTGTTATACTGCAAAAATAGTACAGGAATAGTTTGAGAAACATGAAAAAGAGTTCAAGGTGTTGTCGTGGCATCCAAATTCCCCAGATCTTAATCGGATCGAGCATCTGTAGGATGTGCTCGAGCAACAAAGACAATCTGGGCTCTAGCCCGAGTAAGCTCCTCCCTTCCCCTCCTCCCCACGGCACCCTCTGTAATATGTCAGTAGACATTGATGTAATTAAAGAGTTATCATCAGTTATTTTTACAGGAAACTGTTATAAGTGAATACATGCGTGTCTCGGAAGTTTACATACATCCGCAAAATATGTAAAAATAAAATGTATATTGCCCTCTAGCACAGATCACAGATTTATGGAAGCCTGATCTAATGGTTGTTATTTTCACAAACTAACTATGTATATACTCTAGTATATGAATCTTAGGTATATAGTATACCCATACACTGGTACATATTGTTTCTTGTTAATATATTACTACAGCTCCCTTTACTAGTTGATACACAGATAAGATTTAAGAAACAGGATATCCACTACATAAAGACAAGGATGGTGTGATTAAATAGGGAAATGGGGGTGTAGACGTTGCAAAATAAAGAGAAAATGCATTGTAGCATCTGCACAGGATGCCATTAAAAATAATGGACAGGATTAACCAGTAATGAATTTGGCTGTCTTACAAACAGAACATTTTATAACCTCAGTGTCTGAAATAATGGAAACACCATGTAAACCAGGAGTTTACATTGAAGTTACTAAATTACAAGTTCAGATGCGACTGTAATGTAAGTCATATTGGGATGATTGTCAGCACAATGTGTCTGCAAAGAAGTGGTCTATCAATTAGCACTTTGATGATTGAGTTTTGGGGAGCAACATGGGGCAACTAAGAGTTTTAAAGAAACCAGCAGGCCAGACTTTGAATTGCAGGTGTGCTAGAGAGTCTAGCAAGTGGGGGGAGGGAGGCGGAAGCTACTGCCAACAGGTGCCAGTGTGATAGGGTCATCAGAGATGCATTATCTAATGCCGGTGTACTAGTCATTGGGCAAATATCCTGTGGACAGGGCCGGACTGGGAATTAAAAGCAGCCCTGGAAAAAAATATTTACCAGCCCCATAATGCGTCGCGCCAGCATAGTGTGCAGATACAGAGTTAGAAAAGAGAACTTAAAATTAAAAATTATTACTCCAACGTAAAAAAAAAAGCACTCATAGGCTTCAAAATAAACAAAAGTGCAGATTTATTTTAAGCAGACGTGCCTTTGCATGTAATCAATGTTTCAGTCCAACTACCTTGACATATTAAGGAAAGCTTGTTAATGGGACTGAAATGGTGAATGTATGTAGGGCACAACTGTAAAAATTTTTTATTTTGAAGTCTTGTGGGTGTGCACTTTAATTATGTTATTGTGCTGGAGTATGCACCTAGCAACAAGACTGGGCCAATATCTGCTCATCACATATGGTACATATTAATGAATGCATATATAAATGTACATTAATGTGTAAATATTATATATATATATCTCTAATATACACATTAATATACATGTCATATACCAGTGACTGATCCAGAGCCTGAGCCCGGGAGGGGCACGTGTAGATTATTTAAAGAAATATTTAATGCACAATAATCACTACTCCTCTGTGTAGTGGTTATGGTGACAGGAGTGTCTGCACCCCCTCCCAGAGTAAGTAGTCAAACCGTTTAAGAACAGTTTGACAACTTACCTGGAGTCTGCTGGGATATGGGGCTGTAGTAGGGTATAGGAGCAGTGGTGCAATGTGTGAGGGGTGCAATGTGTGTGAAAGGTTCAGTGTGTGAATGTGTATGGTGTGTGTGTGGGCAGTGTGTATGGGGCTAGAGTTCACCCTCGTGAGAGCCGGAGTGTTGCCCCGGGTCCTCTCTTTCTCCCCCTCACTGCTCCTCTGTGTCAATGTCTCCCCTCTCCTTCCCAGTCTCTCTCTTCCCCCTCTGCCTCTTTCTTCCCCTCCCCTTATGTGTCTCTCTCATTTCTCCCTCTCTCTCTTCCCCCTCTGCCTCTCTCTTCCCCGGGTTCCTGGCTGGAGCCGCCGGGCCGGCTCCTGTCACTGGCTGATGATGGAGGAGGAGCCTGTCTCTGTACCATGCTCCCTCGCGGTTCCTGTGCTGGGAATTGTGGGAACCGCGAGGGAGCATAGTACAGAGACAGGCTCTTCCTCCATCAGCCATCAGCAGCCACAGCAGCCAGTGACAGGAGCAGGGCCACCGGAGTGGGGAAGCTGCCACCCTGGCCCGGCGGGTCCAGCCAGGAACCCGGCCGGCTCCCTCTGAGTGCCACCGGACCGGCCACCCGGTGGCACCTATGTGGCAGCCCCCCCTCCCCTCGCCAATACATTACAGCCCCCCTCCCCCAATACATTACTGCCCCCCCTCCCCTCCCCCAATACATTACAGCCCCCCACCTCTCCCCAATACATTACTGCCCCTCTCCCCATCCCAATACATAACTGATGCCCCCTCCCCTCCCCAATACATTACTGCCCCCCTCCCCTCCCCTAATACATAACTGATGCCCCCACCCCTCCCCCAATACATTACTGCCCCCCTCCC